>BLBF01000003.1:65245682-65312936 GCA_015471245.1 Laticauda colubrina | reverse complement strand
ACACACACACACATATATATATATATATATATATATATATATTTGTTTTTTTAAGCTTTCGCAGGTACTTACATGTGTGCTGTTCAGCTTCCCTCGGGTATTATCCCACGTCATTGTAGCTGTGCTTTCTAAGTTGTAGCAACGTTTCTGCAGAATCTCATCTGCCATCATCAGGCTTCTGTATTGTGTTCGTCTGAAGACAATACAAGCCCCACCTGAACAGAACACACCCCCAGCCAATCAGAACACAGCCAACCCCCCAACCAATGAGAACACACCCCCAGCCAATCAGAACACAGCCAACCCCCCAACGAATGAGAACACACCCCCAGCCAATCAGAACACAGCCAAGGCCCCACCCAGTGAAGTCGCACCCCCACTGGCAGTTAAAAGGAAAAAACAGCTGCAAGCTCACATTACTCCGAGAAGCACAGAGCCAAAGACACAAACCTGAAGATGATGAATGAGACTTCATCAAAACATTTGTAGATTTGGCAACAGAAATGAAAGTAGATTAGGACTAATCGTAAAAAGCATCTTCCTTCATGAATATTTAAATATTTCAAGAATGGACTTGAAAGGCCCAAATGGCAGTATTACTGAAACAACACTGCTAAACGATTTCATTGTAAAGTGAAATATCATGTGTCTATGCCCACTTATAGACTGTATTTGTAAAGCAAATAACCTTCAGTCATTAAATGCCACATGATGTGATCATGAATTGCAGCTTCCTGTCAGTTTCCTCCTTGAGTTTGCTTGTTGGAAGCCGTCTGTGAAGCAATGGCAGTCAAGTGACTATGGGACGGTGTGATCATTGTAAATATCTCCTGGTTGCCAAGCACCTGGATTATAATAACATAAGCACAATTTTTCCCATAGAGAGAAACTTTCTCACAGAGAAAACAGAATTGTTATGTTGAAAAAAAGGTTGATTAGAAGAAATGAGGGGAGGAAAAAGAAATCAAGTTGGATATTAGGTAGTGCTGAAGATTTGTTTCTTCTGGAGGAGCCTGGGGTGAGGTTCCTAGTGTTCTTTGATGAAGTCTGGATGTAATCACCAAAGAAGAAAAATAACCGGCAATGAGCATGACTTTCTGAGTTTGCTGGCCCCAAGAAAAAAAAATCAGGTATTACTAGCCCAAGGGAAAATTCCAACTGGTTTCATGAACAACTTTGTTCAACTGTAAAAGAGAAGATGGTGTGAGAAAAGCTGTACACAGATATTCCTCATTGTTGTGGTTCACCAGTAGCAGGTGTGGATGGTTGAGGTCTCATAGAGAGAGAACTTGGATAAGAGGCCTGCATGCGATGTAGGGATGGGGCGAGGACTATCAGGGAATGGAGTACTGCCTTCAGATATTGTGAAGGCTGGCAGCAGTGATGCAGAGGACCCCGAGGAGCATGTGCCCAGTGTGCATGCACGCAGGGCTGCTCAAAGGAAAGAGCAGCTGCAGCAGCACGGGTGAATCAGGAGGAAGGCTGCAAGGTAATGGCCCCTACCCTAAGACATAAAAGCCAGCTTGAGAGATTCTTTGCAGGAAGCAAAGAAGTTCTTGCACTTCAAGCTTTGTGGAAGGTTGGACTATCTTGGTTTGTGTTTGAAGACTTTTTGTTTGGAATATTTCTTGGCAACTTAATCTAGTGCTTTTGGCAGCCTTGCACAACCTCATCAGAGACAATTAGTTTTAATAGCCTTTTAACCAGAGGTGGTATTCAGCAGATTCTGACCAGTTCTGGAGAACTGATAGCAGAAATTTTGAGTAGTTCAGAGAACCAGAAAATCCCACCTCTGACTGGAGATTTTACAATATTCTTCCCCTCCCACTCCCACCAAGCCATGCTCACAGAACCGGTAGTAAAAAAATTTGAATCCCACCACTGCTTTTAACCGTGAATGAATGGAATTAGCAAAGAAGTATTAAAGGGTTTTGCTTTTATCTCGATTTGATGTTGGTTTACTTGGAATAAGGTTTGGGTCAGAACACTCATTTAGCAGTTGCCTCGTACAGTGACATTCAGAGTTATGATGGTGAAGAAAAGGAAACTGGTTCAATTCTCGCATTTACAATCTCTGCAAGTCTGTAAAGCAGAGGAAAGTTGAAGAAAGATCATAAGCAGAGTCTCAGTTTCACTTAGCAACTACTTCACTTAATGACCAATGACCAATTCAGTCCCAATTTGTGGTCACTAAGCAAAGACTATCAACACTTACTGCACATAGTATCAAGCTTTAGCTAATTACTTGACACGCAGAGAAAGATTTGACTTAGACTTATTGATAGAGGTAGCAATGAATCATTGCCATATTCCTATTCTCTTCTAGCTGAGGGTAAAGAATGTAAAGAAGAGCAAAGCAGGTCAAGGAACAATGGATGGAAACTAAACAAGGAGAGAAGCACCCTGGAATTAGGGAAAATCTTTGTAACAGTGAGACCAATTAATCAGTGAAATGACTTGCCCCCAGAAGTTGTGAATGCTCAAACACTGGAGGTTTTTAAAAAGAGATTGGACAACCACTTGTCTGAAATGGTGCAGGGTTTCCTGCTTGAGCAGACAGTTATACAGGTCTCTTATAATTCTGTTATTCTGTTAACATGGGAAAATGCATTCGGCAAACCATCTTAATGGAATACTGCTTAGATTGCTTTACATGGCAGAAAACTGAGCTAAGAAGCTTACGTGTCTTTCAAAGGTGCTTTTTTTTCCTGGAGGAAGAATAAGAAGCTGTTTCACTTCTCATCCAAGAAGCTTTATTGGTTCTGGCAGGATGATGGGGGCAATGGAAGGATTAGTTCTGACAAGATGGGTGGTGGTTTGGAAGGATCATATTTCTTTGCAGTCATCTGGTCATTAGCACTCTCCCTAGGGAGCTCTTGAGGCCACTTGTATGTTTATCTATGCCTGCAGAGTCACCTGTATCAGAGTACAACTGCTGAAAAGGACTGCATTGTAGGCAGGAGATAGGTGATTTATCTCTGTTAATAATAAAGGGGGAAATTCACAGGGAGGGTTTTCTTGGCCGTATGATGGAATATTTGCCTTTGTGACATATACTTCATGTGGAATAAGAGATATATTTATAAACAGAATATTGCTTCTCCAAAAGTGAGGGAGAGCCTTCTAACTAACGTGATATCAGTAGCACACTTTTAATTATTGTATCTTCTTCAGATTCGTAAATGTATTGAACCTGTAATCATGCAGTTATGCATCATAATTAAAAATAATAATAAAATACATACATTGTTGCAAGAGAAGAAGACAGAATATATAATGATTTCATTATTTATTGATAAATGAAATTGAAGCACTGTGAATTTTCACTTGAGTTAGAGCAGCAGGAGCAGAGGAAAGAATATAGCGGTTTAACAAATAATCAGAGTTGGAAGGGACCTTGTTGGTCATCTGGTCCAACCCCCCGCCCAAGCGGGAGACCCGACACCATTTCTGACAAATGGCAGCCCAATTTCTTCTTGAAAGCTTCAAGTGATGGCGCTCCCACAACTTCCGAGGACAAGCTGTTCCATTGGTTGATTGTTCTCAATGTCAGAAAGTTTCTCCTTATTTCCAGGTTAAATCTCTCCTTGTTCAGTTTCCAATCATTGTTCCTTGTCTGCCCTTCAGGTGCTTTAGAAAATAGCTTGATTCCTTAATCTCTGTGGCAGCTCTTCAAATATTGGAAGACCGCTATCATGTCTCCCCTGGTCCTTCTCTTTACTAGACTAGCCAAGCCCAGTTCCTGCAACCATTTGCTGTATGTTTTATCCTCCAGTTCCCTATTGTGGTGACCAGATTATTAAATTTGGTCTCACCATATGGTATTGAGCAGTACTATCACTTCCTTTAATCTTGTTACTACTTCTCTGTTGATGCAGCCTAGGACTGCATTGGCTTTTTTGGCAGCTGCAACACACTACTGATTCACGCAGTACTTCACTTATGACCTGTATTCAAACTTATGATGGACTCTCTCCAAAACCTTTCTGGCCTGTTGCAGCATTCCATAGCTTTCTGATCATGATTTACATCATTTTTTAAACAGATTTAACAGATTTAAAGGCCATGTCACACTGGCCGACGGATGCAAAACGTTTGTAAAAAGGACACAGCGGACAAGAAAAATGTTCCATCCATTGTTATCCGCTCTCAAAAGTGCCCCGAATTTGCATAACCAGAGCGGACAATACGGAAAGGAGCGGATGGGGGGAGGACGTAGGGTGGATGGAAAGCGGATGCTCCACGGAAGCATAGCAGATGGAAGCGGATGGCACATCCGCAAGGCTTCTGGGGGAGCACAGCAAAGCAGACGTGGAACGGAAGGAATGGATGCAGAGCAGATGCCGAGCGGATGAAGCGGATGCACAGCGGATGCCGAGCGGATGAAGTGGATGCAGAACGGAAGCCGAACGGAAGCCGAGCGGATGCCTAGCGGATGCCTAGCATTCACTGCGCATGCGGGGAGGATGCATTGCATCAGCCCTGCGGATATAAAGGGAAGCAGCTCCCAAGCAGGTCACCATTCAGAGGAAAGATCTGCTCCCAGACACAGCTCTCCAGCCAGCCAGCAAGCCAGCCAGCCAGCCAGCAACCCAACAACCATGGGGAAGAAACGGAAGCCTCTGCCATCTGCTGCCAGCCCTGGAAAGAGGGACAGGGCCACCCTCCAACCCCCTGGCCCTGACTCTGCTTCTGCTGGAGCTTCTAATGTCCGGGCTCGATCTGGTGCTGGGGCTTCTACTGATGCTTCTTCTGGAGGTGGTGCTTCTGCTGGTGCTTACTCTGCTGATGCTGCTTCTGGTGGTGGTGCTTGTGCTGATGCTGCTTCTGGTGGTGGTGCTTCTGCTGGTGCTTACTCTGCTGGCACTGCTCCTGGTGGTGGTGCTTCTGCTGGTGCTTACTGTGCTGGTACTGCTCCTGGTGGTGGTGCTTCTGCTGGTGCTTACTCTGCTGGCACTGCTCCTGGTCCTACTGGTCCTGCTGGTGCTCCTGGTCTTGCTGGTGCTCCTGGTCCTGCTGGTGCTGGTGCTGCTGGTTCTGGTGCTGCTGCTGGTGCTGCTTGTCCTGCTGGTGCTGCTTTTGCTGCGACTGTTGTTGTTGCTTCTACTGGGGGTGGTGGTGTGGTGGAGAAGCCCCTAGAACCTCGAAGCCCCTCTGATGAGGGCCCAGATGGCCCTGCCAGAGGGAGGAAGAGGCATACATAAGAACGGGAGAGGAGGATATACTCCATCGAAGAGAAACATGAGGATGAGGTGCTCGAATGGCTGAGAACTAGTACCTATGGCGGAAGGGACACAGGCTCTATCAAGACACCAAAAGGAAGCAAGCTGCTTGGAGAGAGAAGGCTGATAGCCTGGGCTACACTTTGGAGGTCCTCCTTTGGAGATCCTCCTTCCTTGGGGGAAGCACATGCACACCTGGTACAGGAAGCTGCACCTCAAGAAGTCTGGCCAGGCTGCGGTCAAGCTCACCGACCGGGAGACCTACGTGATGGCCAAGTGCAGCTTCTTGGAGGGTGAGATCTGCCACCAAGGAGCAGCCCCTCTGACAACCTTCTCTCTCAGGCAGCCTGCTGAGAGCCAGTCCTCTTCTGACCAAGAGTCAGCTCCTGTGTCCTGGCAGGTATCTGTGGAGCGTCCCATGACGGAGACCCCCCGACAGCTGTAGTACCCGTGACGGAGCGCGTGGAGGACGCCCTGATGCAGTGGGAGCAAGCAGAGGGAACTTCCACCAGAGACCAAGCCACACCCACCCCCAGCTCCACCTCCACAGAAAGCGGGGACAGAGAGCCAGTATGGAGGGACAGAGCCACACTGTCCTGCTGGAGATAAGAGAAACCATCAGGAGCAGCGTAGATCTCCTCTCTCAGCTGGTACACACCAACGCCCCATCCTCCAACCGCAAGCCCTTCCTCACCTATGTCAACCAGACCCTCATGAACATGTTGGAACCCCAGTACCAGCTGGTGAAAGACAGGATCACCGATCTTCTTCACAACCCTACAGACCAAGATGAACCTTCTCCCACCCAGTCCAGGCCTGCTCCTCCAGCCCAGGTGATGTCACTGCCCTTCCAAGGCTTTCCACAGGCCCTCCCCAAACAAGGCTACGGCTACCAGGAGGTCCAGCAGCACAGGCACCCCTTCCCAGTCCAGGCACATGTACATCGGACGCCACCGGTGCCACTGATGCTACCGATGCCACCCACGCCACCAATGCCACCCACACCACAGATGCCACCCATGCCACAGATGCCACCCATGCCAGTCCTCACCCAACTGCAGACCAGACAGCCCCACTACACTGCTCCTTCCTCCACCCCACAGCCAAGCCCGGCCTCAGTACATCTGTCATCGGTATTAGGGCTGACACCCCATGTCATGGAGGAATGGGCTCTCAACATCACGGGGCTGAGCCAGCTGTCTGAGAGCTTACTCCACACACCATCCCCTGTTTTCCTCTCGGGGCCAGGCACCCCAGTGGTGCTTCAGACCAGCATCCCAGCAGCAGCCACCTCCACAGCACCTGGACCCTTCACCCCTGAGACTGGGCATGCCTCCGAGTGACCAAGAAGAGTGCCAGAGACTGGGTGGCTACCTGTTGACTTTATTTTTGCTTTGGACACTTGACTTGGGTCATTTTTCTTTTACAGCTTGCTATTAATAAAGATTATCTTTGCTTCACACACTTGCTTCATTTATTTTTGTAAATAAAGTCTTGGTGGAAACTTTTAGAAATGGTTTAAGCCTTTGCATGCTTGTGGGATGGGTAAGGATAGCAGTGGGATGGGCAGGGATACCTGTGGGATGGGCAGGAATACCTTTGGTATGGGTAATAGCTGTGGGATAGATAAATCTCCAGTGCAAGCATAGTGGGACTGTATGGTCCACCCTCCCAGGTGCCACACCTATGGCCCTTTATTATCAATAACAATTTAATCATTCATCAACACACGTCAACATAAACACAACTCTTTATTAAATGCCCTGTTCATTGTAGGCCCACCCAACATACATGGCCCAATCTCATCAGTGTGATGAGACAGGCTGAAGGAAGCATCCATTAAGCATCTATCATCCTGTCTTGACACTCCACTGCTCCAGCTGGGGAGTTGCACCAGTGTCTCAGGAGGTTGTGCTGCTTCTTCCCTTCACGTGAAGCTCTGTTGGGGCCTTGCACATCCATAGTGTCTATCAGGTTTCGCCCTTGCCTCCATTCCCCAGGCTCCATGTCCCCATTGCCTTGTTGGAGCCTGTTCTGCAACACTGGGAAGCGGGTGTGCATGAGATTGTGCAGGATGCAGCAAGCTTCCAAGATGTTCCTCACAGTCTCTGGGCAATGCTGCATGGTGGTGAGAAGTACCTGTAACCTGTTGGCCAGGATGCCAAAGGCTTTCTCCACCACCCGCCTTGCCCTGGACAGCCTGTAGTTGAAGATCCTCCTGCTTGCCATCGATGGCTCCAACTGTGTGGGGGAAGCTCCACTTCTGAAACCACTGCTCTGCAACTTTTTTCCAGCCTTCTTCAGTGGAAGGGCACTGGAGGAGCTCCTCCAGGTATTCTTCGATGATGGCCTGCACTACTTCTCTGACCACAATGCTGATGGTGTTGTGTGGCACCCTCCAGGCGTACTGCATGCTTCTGTACGTGGTCCCTGAGGCCAGGTGGTGCAGTGTCAGTGCCACCTTGAGCCCAGGGTCCAGGCTGGGCCGGAAGTTGGTGCTCTGCTTGGTCAACCTGGGTCTCAGCTGCTCCACAACTTCATCAAAAATGGCTGGCGGCATCCTCATTAAGTTCTGGAATGCATGAGGGTCTTCGTTCCTCAGCTCCACCATCAGCTTGTTATGCAGTCCGTACTCTGCTCTTCTGGCGATCCATCTTCGGACCCAGACACTTCTTGGCTGCCTCCTTTTCTTCGCATAGAACATGTGAAAGAGCAATTTAGGTTTTCCACTAGGTGTCCTTTTGCATCCTCTAGGCATCCTCTAGACATCCTTAATATCTGAGATAGGTCCCCTCTGCGAACTTTTTTTGCGTTTTAAATGCTTTGTATGTGAGCTGCATCTGCTTTCATCCTTTCTCTATCCATGCTACTAATGCTACGCGTCCGTTCCATGTCTGTTTCGCTTCCTCCCTGTGTCAGTTTTCCCCTGGAGCGGATTTGTGTTGCGCGGATGTGCAGCGGATGCCTAGCGGATGTAGCGGACACATAACAGATGACAACAGATGTAGAACAGATGTTCCCTGTATGCGTTGTGGATGCAGAACGGACGCATTGGATACATTTTCCGCTCAAAAAGTTTTGAGCAGCTCAAAACTTTTTGAGCGGTTGGCACCTCAGTCGACGGATGCTGGACGGATAGAGAGGTTGAAAAACATATGCAGTGAGTACAGAAGGGATGAATCACGTTAACCAAGGGATGGCAGGTGTTTTTCTCTGTTTTACATCCTCTTTCCATCCGTTGGTGCAGTGTGACATGGGCTTAACAGATAATCAGAGTTGGAAGGGACTTTGTAGGTCATCTAGTCCAACCCCCCACCCAAGTGGGAGACCCTACACCATTTCTGACAAATGACAGTCCAATCTCTTCTTGAAAGTCTCAAGTGATGGCACTCCCACAACTTCCGAGGGCAAGGTGTTCCATTGGTTGATTGTTCTCACTGTCAGAAAATTTCTCCTTGTTTCCAGGTTAAATCTCTCCTTGTTCAGTTTCCATTCATTATTCCTTGTCTGGCCTTTGAATGCTTTAGAAAATAGCTTAAGCCCCTGTCACACAGCACCAAGGGATCGAAAGAGGATGTAAAATGGAGAGAAACACTTGCCATCCATTGGTTAACGCGATGCTTCTGTTCTGTACTCACTGCGTCCGTTTTTCATACTCTCTATCTGTCCAGCATCCGTCGACTGACATTTCATCCGCTCAAAAAGTTTTGAGCTGCACAAAACTTTTTGAGCGGAAAATATAGCCAACGCATCCGTTCTACATCCGCTACGCATACGGGGAACATCTGTTATATGTCCGTAGTCATCCGTTATGCATCCGCTATATCCGCTAGGCATCCTCTCCGCATCCACGCAACTCGCATCTGCTCCAGCGGAAAACGGACACAGGGAGGAACCGAAGCGGATGTGGAACGGACACGCAGCGTTAGTAGCACGGAAGGATAAAGGATGAAAGCGGATGCAGCTCGCATACAAAGCATTAAAATGGAAAAAAACGTTCGTATAGGGGACGTATCTCGGATATTTAGGATGTCTGCAGGATGCCTAGAGGATGCAAAAGGACATCTAGTGGAAAACCTATATTTCCTATAAAAAGGGGGAGGGAATCACCTGGATCTCATTTTCAGTCCAGCAGCCCTGCGATGCAGTCCTCTTCAGCCTTCATCTGGCTCTTGCTCTTCCACAGCATCCAGTCATCTCCACCATAGATCGTAACAGTCCTTTTGGTAGCCACCATCGTTGCACAACAGTGCAAAGCCATCTACAGGCTCTTTCACCTGTTCTATGTGAAGAAAAGGAGGCGTCCAAGAAGTGTCTGGGTCCAAAGATGGATCACGAGAAGAGCCGAATACGGACTGTATAACAAACTGATGGTGGAGCTGAGGAACGAAGACCCTCGTGCATGTTTGACGAAGTTGTGGAGCGGCTGAGACCCAGGTTGACCAAGGCAAACAGCATCTGGCTGTAGCTCTTCCACAGCATCCAGTCATCTCCACCATGGATCATAACAGTCCTTTTGGTAGCCACCATTGTTCTACAACAGTGCGAAGCCATCTACAGGCTCTTTCACATGTTCTACGCGAAGAAAAGGGAGGCAGCCAAGAAGTGTCTGGTTCCCTCATCGAAGAATACCTGGAGGAGCTCCTCCGGTGCCCCTCCACTGAAGAAGGTTGGAAGAAAGTTGCAGAGCAGTGGTATCAGAGGTGGAACTTTCCACACACCGTTGGAGCCATAGATGGGAAGCACGTGGCCTGCAAAGCTCCAGCCAAGGCAGGGTCCACTTATTTCAACTACAAGGCATTCTTCAGCATCATCCTCTTCGCCATGGTCGATGCTGACTACAAGTTCATGTACATCGATGCTTCAGGCAATGGCTCATCTTCAGATGCCCAGATATACAACGCCAGTCATCTCAAGGAGGGGCTGGAACGCAACCTCATCATGGGCTTCCCAGATCCAGACCCCCTGCCCAACGACACGCAAGATGTGCCCTACTTCATCGTGGGGGATGACGTCTTCTCCCTCACAACCTACCTCATGAAGCCCTACACCTCCAGATGCCTCACCCATGAAGAGAGGATCTTCAACTACAGGCTGTCCAGGGCAAGGTGGGTAGTGGAGAACGCCTTTGGCATCCTGGCCAAGAGGTTCCAGGTACTTCTCACCACCATGCAGCATCGCCCAGAGACCATGAGGAGGATCATGGAAGCTTGCTGCATCCTGCACAATCTCATGCGCACCCGCTACCCAGTCTTGCAGAACAGGCTCGTGGACCTCCAGCAAGGCAATGGGGACATGGAGCCTGGGGAATGGAGGCAAGGGCAAAACCTGATAGACACTGTGGATGTGCAAGGCCCCAACAGAGCTTCACGTGAAAGGAAGAAGCAGCGCAACCTCCTGAAACACTGGTGCAACTCCCCAGCTGGAGCAGTGGAGTGGCAAGACAGGATGGTAGATGCTTAATGGATGCTTCCTTCAGGCTGTCTCATCACATTGATGAGATTGCGCCATGTATGTTGAGTGGCCCTACAATGAACAGGGCATTTAATGAAGAGTTGTGTTTATGTTGAAATGTGTTGATGAATGATTAAATTGTTATTGATAATAAAGGGCCATAGGTGTGGCACCTGGGAGGGTGGACCATACAGTCCCACTATGCTTGCACTGGAGGTTTATCTATCCCACTGCTATCCTAACCCATCCCACAGCTATTACCCATCCCACAGGTATCCCTGCCCATCCCACTGCTATCCCTACCCATCCCACAAGCATGCAAAGGCTTAAACCATTTCTAAAAGTTTCCACCAAGACTTTATTTACTAAAAGAACTGAACCAAGTGTGTGAAGCAAAGATAAACTTTATTAATAACAAACTGGAAAAGCAAAATGACCCAAGAAAAGTGTCCCAAACAAAGATAGTCAACAGGTAGCAGCCCAATCTCTGGCACACTTCTCAGTCACTCTGAGCCGTGTCCATAATCTCAGGGGTGAAGGGTCCAGGTGCTGTGGAGGTGGCTGCTGCTGGAGTTCTGGTCTGAGGCGCCATTGGGGTGCCTGGCCCCGAGACGACAACAGGGGATGGTGTGTGGAGGAAGCTCTCCGAGAGCTGGCTCAGTCCTCTGATGTTGAGAGCCCCTTCCTCCATGACATGGGGTGTCAGTCCCAAGACCGATGACAGATGTTCTGAGGCCGGGCTTGGCTGTGGGGTGGAGGAAGGAGGAATGTAGTGGGGCTGTCTGGTCTGCAGCTGAGCGAGGTGAGGTGTGGGTGGCATCTGTGGCGTGGGTGGCATCTGTGGCATGGGTGGCATCTGTGGTGTTGGTGGCATCGATGGCATCGGTGGCATCGGTGGCATCAGTGGCGTTTGATGAACCTGTGGCTGGACTGGGAAGGGCTGCTTGTGCTGCTGGAACTCCCGGTAGCCGTAGCCTTGGAAGGTGAGGGCCCGTGGAAAGCCTTGGAAGGGCTGTGACATCACCCGGGGTGAGGAGCAGACCTGGACTGGGTCGGAGCAGGTTCAGCTGGTCCTGCAGGGTTGTGCAGAAGTCTTGTGATCCTCTCCTTTATCACCTGGTACTGTGATTTGGACATGTCCAGGAGGGTCTGGTTGACGTAGGTGAGGAAGGGCTTGCGGTTTGAGGATGGTATGTCGGTGTGTACCAGCTGAGAGCGGAGATCTACACTGCTTTTGATGGTGTCCCGGATCTCCAGCAGGACAGTATGGCTCTGCCCCTCCGATCTGGCTCTCTGTCCCTGCTTTCTGTGGAGGTGGAGCTGGGGGTGGGTGTCGCTTGGTCTCTGGTGGAAGTGCCCTCTGCTTGGTCCCACTGCGTCAGGTGGTCCTCCATGCGCTCCATCATGGGGAGTGCAGCTGTCGTGGGGGTCTCCGTTGTGGGGCACTCCACAGATACCTGCCTGGACACAGGAGCTAACTCTTGGCCAGAAGAGGACTGGCTCTCTGTGGGCTGACTAAGAGAGAGGGTTGTCATAGGGGCTGCTCCTTGGTGGTGGATCTCACCCTCCAAGAAGCTGCACTTGGCCATTATGTAGGTCTCCCAGTCAGTGAGCTCGACCGCGGTCTGGCCAGACGTCTTGAGGTGCAGCTTCCTGTACCAGGTGTACATGTGCTTCCACCACCCGAGGAGGACCTCCGAAGTGTAGCCCAGGCTCTCTGCCTTCTCTCTCCAAGCAGCCTGCTTCCTTTTGGTGTCTCGAAAGAGCCTGTGTCCCTTCCGCCAATGATACTCGTTCTCCCTCAGCCATTCCAGCACCTCATCCTCATGTTCCTCTTCGATGGAGTATTGCCTCCTCTCCCTATCTCGCGTATGCCTCTTCCTCCCTCTGGAAGGGCCTTCTGGTCCCTCATCAGAGGGGCTTTGAGGTTCTAGGGACTGCTCCACCACACCACCACCACCAGCAGCAGGACTAGCAGGACCAGCAGGACCAGGAGCACCAGCAGGATCAGGAGCAGCACCAGCAGAGTAAGCACCAGCTGAAGCACCAGCACCAGGAGCAGCGCCAGAAGAGTAAGCACCAGCATTACCTCCAGCACCAGGAGCAGCACCAGCAGAGTAAGCACCAGCAGAAGCACCAGCACCAGCAGAGTCAGCCCCAGCAGCAGAAGCCCCAGCAGAAGCAGAGTCAGCGCCAGCGGGTGGGATGGTGGCCCTGTCCTTCTTTCCAGGGCTGGCAGAAGATGGCATAGGTTTCCTCTTCTTCCCCATGGTTGTTGGCTGGAGATGTGTCTGGCAGCAGGTCTTTCCTCTGAATGGTGACCTGCTTGCGAGCTGCATCCTTTTATATCTGCGGGGCTGATGCAATGCATCCTTCCCACATGCGCAGTGAACGCTTTGCATCCGCTAGGCATCTGCTAGGCATCCTCTAGGCATCCGCGAGTCTTCCGTGATGCATCCGCGTCATCCACTAGACATCTGCTCTGCATCCGCTCCTTCCGCTGTGCATCCACTTCGCTGTGCTCCCCCGGAAGCTGACGCAGTGCATCCTCCCCGCATGCGCAGTGAAAGCTTTGCATCCGCTAGGCATCCGCTAGGCTTCTGCTCTGCATCCGTTCCTTCCGCTGCACGTCCGCTTCGCTGTGCTCCCCCGGAAGCCCTGCGGATGTGCCATCCCCTTCCATCTGCTTCCATCCGCTAGGCTTCCATGGAGCATCCGCTTTACATCCTGGCCACGTCCTCCCCCCGTCCGTTCCTTTCCATTGTTGTCCGCTCTGTTTATGCAAATTTGGGGCACTTTTGAGAGTGGATAACAACGGATGGAAAATTTTCTTGTCCGCTGTGTCCTTTTTACATACTTTTTGCATCCGTCGGCCTATGTGACAGGCCCTTTAACTCCTTCCTCCCTGTGGCAGTCCCTCAAATATTGGAAGACTGCTATCATTTCTCCCCTGGTCCTTCTCTTTACTGGACTAGCCAAGCCCAGTTCCTGCAACCATTCTTCATTTGTTTTAGTCTCCAATCCCCTAATCATCCTGGTTGCTCTTCTCTGTACTTTTTCTAGACTCTCAACATCTTTTTTATAACGTTCTGAACAAAACTGGATGCAGTACTCCAGGTGTGGTCTTACTAAGGCTTTATAGAGTGGTATTAGTACTTCCCTTGATCTTGATTGTATCCCTCTGTTAATACAACTTAGGACTGCATTACCTTGTTTGGCTGCTGCTGCACACTGCTGGCTCATATATAGCTGGTCATCCACTAACACTCCAAGATCTTTCTCACAGTTACTGCTATTGAGACTGGTTTCACCCAGTCTATATGTGTACTTTTGGTTTTCTGTTCCTTGTATACTGGTAGAACCTCTGAAAAGATAAGCCTACAGCCCATATTACTAAGTTCATACCCCAAGCTCTGGAAGTCTTTCTGAACAGAAAGTACATCCTTCTGGGAAACATCATTTGTACCAAGGTGGTGGTGCTGTATTTGAAGGAATCAAATACTTTTAGTAGTATTTTAGTATTTAGTAGTATCTTCTTCTACATCTTCAAATTACTTGTGTTATCCAATGAATTTCAGCTGAAGAGTCCTGCCACTGTCACTGATGAGGAAATAAAGCCAAGAATCCATTATGATAAGTCAAGAATCTACTGACTGCCATTGTGTGCCCAAAAGAAAGGAATCAGCAAGGGAACCAAGGATCCCATGACATTGACCAAGGAGATATTTCCTTCTATCCCCTAACAGTAAATTATACTGTTTAATACCACCTCACAGTTCATTTCTATTAGAATATCATTTATTTTAAAAGAGCTGGCAATAAAAGTTCTCTTGTCACCAACTGTTCTTAGTAAACCTTATACTCACACATATGCATTACAGAAGAAACACTTATTATCATAGGTTTTTCCGTCAGAGGCCCAGTGTGCATCTCTTTTGTGCAGGCTTCTTTTGGGTAGTCCTTACAATAAACATACACAAAAAGCAAATGATATATTTACTTTTCCTACTCTTCTTTGTAGTAAGGCAGTAACTATTAATGTTAATGTGTTAGTATGTGCTTTGTGCATGTGATCATGTAAGACACCGATTATGTATGATTATGCCAAGTTATAAATCATCTTTTGTAAGTCAAGTGAAGCTACGTCCAGTGGTCCCTCTTGTTCCATCTGGGCTTTACCCTTCCTTGTGTGAGGAGCAAGTGGCTGTCATGGCCAGATTTTAATCTCATGCAGTTTTAAAAATGGATGATAGCAGATAGGACTGCACAATTAAACTCCATCCTTTTTGTTTTATGTTTCCACCATATGACATGTGCAATGTACATTATTTGATATATGTATATATTTATATAACCACTCATTTCAGTATATGATTCAGGGCAGTGGTATTCAATTTTTTTTTTTTGTTATCTATTTTATGGGCACGGTTTGGTGGGCATGGCTTGGTGGGCGTGGCAGGGGAAGGACACTGCAAAAATCTCAATTTCCACCCCACTCCAGGGGAAGGATACTTTAAAATCCCATTCTCTCCCTACCCCACTAACCTGATTTCCAGCTCTGCTCTCCTGTGTTGGGCAACAAAAGAAAACCCAGCCAATCAGCTGGGATTCCGATCAGCTGGGACTTGGGAGGCAGTGAATAGATGGGGGCAGGGACAATCACAGGTGGTATTTACCAGTTCTCCAAACTACTCAAAATTTCTACTACTGGTTTTTCAGACCCTTTCATAACTGGCTGAATACCACCTCTAATTCAGGGGCTTTATAAAATGCTAGCAGGTTCAGGGCTACTCTGATGTGATGATGGCCCACAGGATAGAAGCCATAATAGAAAAAGTTCTCCTGGACCTTATCAGCTACCATTTCTTAGGTGATGGGACATAGAGCATGCTTCTCCATTTGGACCTGATGGGATGGGTAACAGGAGGCAGGGTTGTGACTGTCCAATAAATAAATAAATAAAGTAAACACTAAATAAATTGAACTTCCTATGTTGATTTCTTGACATTCTGTCTCACAGCCCCAACTCCAATATGGTATTCTAGTGATGAAATAATGAGGGCCATTTTTCTTCTACCAAAACCTCCAAGCTTTCCATTTCATTTTCTTAAACCTTGCTTTTATTTGACATTATCATCTTGCTTACATTTCTATGCCTCTTCTGAGTTCCTTCTTAACTGTTTTAGAAACACATGACAAAGAGAGCAAAATGAAGCACAAGTGGCAAGCCAGGTGTTAATTGCTGTCTTGGACAAGGAAGTGCAGGTATAGTAAGATGGAAGGCCAGAAGAAGCGACTGCAGAAGAAGATGAGGCAGGTGTTGTGTGTGCGAGGTCTGGTTAGGAGGGTATCTCCACCACCACCACCCCATTCCCACCCAAGTTTATTTTTTATCTGTGTGCTTTGCTCCACCCTCTGCACCTTGGGGTGGGTTGGTTCTTATTTAGGGCTAATTTTGTGGGTGGGGCTTAATTTGATCATATGCACTCAAAAACATGATAGGGCTTCTTTCCAAGGTGGATCGTCTTTTTGGAAAAACACGGTATATATTTTTCCACATGGGTTTTATTCAGGGGTGGGATTCAAATTTCTTAACGACTGGTTCTGTGGGCGTGGCCTAATTTGTGGGGGTGGCTTGGTGGTCATGTGACTGGCAAACCAAATGTAAGTGGTCCTCACTTAATGACCATGTCCTCATTCAATGGTCAGTTGCTTAATAAGTGTTTTTTGCCAGTTTCCAAGGCCTGGAGAGCCCTGGAGAGGGCAGGGCGAGGCCCAGGCAGGTGGCCATGTGACTGGCAAACCAAATGTAAGTGGTCCTCGCTTAATGACCAGGTCCTTGCTTAATGGCCAATTGCTTAGCAAGTGTTCTAATTTCTGACTGACCTTCACAGAGCTGTTTGGCCTGTTTTTGGTGTTTTGAAAGCCATACACACACTTATGATCAGTTACAACATTCCATACAGTCTTGTGACTGAGGTTTTCTTTGTTTTTTGCCAGTTTCCAACAATTACTTCTGGTTTCTGGTTAAAAATGCCCATTGGGGAAAATGGACTTTTTAACACCCAGTGTTTGCTTAATTACCACAAGGTTCATTTAATGACCATGGTGTTTGCCTAACCCAGGGGTCTGCAACCTTAAACACTCAAAGAGTGTTTTTCTATTTTCTTTTAAACAGGTATCTCTGTCTCTGTCTTTCTTTCTTTCTCCCTCTTTCTCATCTCTCTCTCTGTCATCTCTGTTTCTCATTTCTCTTTCTCATCTACAACTGCTAAGATTGGAAGCTGTTTTTTTAATAATCCAATTTCTTTGCAGTTTTTTTCACACACATTTGTGTGTATCCAATATTATTTCTTCCTTTCTGCTATGTATTCAAAATGGGCAATGATTTTATGTGTGTCTGTGTAGCATGTGTATACGTCAGGTCAAAGGGTGCCTCACCTGGCCCCTCCCTTCCCAGCCATTTCTTGTCACACCCAGCCTCAACTTAACTATAATTCTATAAAAATGTTGTTCACCTTTTTTTGACTTTATTATCTACGTACTATAGATGTACTTTCATGGACCACCGAAAGGAGGAAATGGCTCACATGCTTTGCCCAAGAGGGTGATAGGCTTTACAAGGGGCTACCAGAAAGAAGGGGGGGGGGCAATGTATTTTCCAAAGCATCAGAAGACAAACAAGAAGCAATGACTTAGACTAAGGAGAAACTTCCTGACAGTGAGAACAATTAACCAGTGGAACTGCTTGCCACCAGAAGTTCTGGGTACTCCAACACTGGAGAATTTTAACAAGAAACTGGACAGCCATTTCTCTGAAATGGTATAGGTTCCCAAAGTCCCTTCTAAGTGTTATTCTGTTATTCTGACACCTTTCCCAGAACCTCTACTCAGAGTTTGACATCCTCACTTTTCCAACATAAGCAGTGGGTTGGACAAGAAGACCTCCAAAGTGCCTTTCAACTCTGTTAAACATTCCTGTATTTATGCTCTGGACTATAGAATGTAAACCCTGAAAAATATCTGGACAAAAGAAAGGCAGTAAAATCACTCTAGGTGTCGGGACAGTGTAAAATATTAATATATGATAAATAATGGAACAATGAAAAATAATAGCACAGAGTTTTCTCTCCCCCTTCCTTCCTATTTCTTTCTTTCTTTCTTTCTTCCTTTTTCTTTTTCTTTCTTTTTCTTTCTTTTTCTTTCTTTTTCTTTCTTTTTCTTTCTCTCCCTTTTTTATTTCTTGCTTTCTTTCCTCACTCTCTCTCTCTCTTTCACACACACACACACACACATGCACACACACACACAAACTTCTAACCCTGCTTTTCTATGATTCTGTAAGGATCTCCTGCTGGAACAGGAGATTGGACTAGATGACCTCCAAGATCCCTTCCAGCCCTAGATTGCTGTGCTGTTTCAGAGTCTTCTGAAGCCACGGTTTGTGTCCTTCCTTCCTTTCCTTTTTTTTTCTCTCTCTCCCTCTCTCCATATATCTATCCATCCATATATTTCATTCACATTCTCATCCCTTCCTCTCTTTCTTTCTCTTTCTTTCTTTGTCCCTTCCTTCCATCTCTCCCTTTCTTTTTCTATCCATTTTTTCCCTTTCGCTTCCTTTCTCTTTTTCTTTCTTCTCTCTCTCTCTTTCTCTCTTTCCCTCTCTCCCTCCCCTCTGTATCTCTCTCTTTGTGTCTCTCTCTCTGTCCCTCTCCTTATCTTTCCCTCTCTCTCTCCCCCCCCCCATCTCTCTCAAAGCCGACTGAGCTAAGCCAGCAAGTTCAGACTGGCTGAACAACAATCGATCGTGGAAGTGTCCCTTCAAGCAACCCTTCTCCTCCCCCCTCCCTCTCCTCACTCCTCATCTCGCGATCGCACCAAGGAACGAGAGCTTGCTGGCTTGGCCCAGTCTCGGATTTGAGGGAGGGGAGAGAGAGAGAGAAAAAAAATCACACACACACAGTCTGGAACGCACATTACGTATCTGATATTAATACAGTTGAGAAAGTCCAGAAATATTTCACAAGAAGAGTTCTCCACTCCTCTACTCATTGCAGAATACCTTATGCTACCAGACTTGAAATTCTAGACCTAGAAAAGCTAGAACTATGCCGCCTTTGGTCTGATCTAAGTGTAGTATATGAAAGCATATATTGCAATGTCCTACCTCTCAATGAATACTTCAGCTTCAACCATAACAATACAAGAACAAACAACAGATACAAACTTGCAGTATCTGCTATCCCGCATCAGATGGGCATCTCATGATAGGGAGCGAAAGGAGAAAGAAACGACAGGAGACGAAGTTCCTCGGGATGAGTGCGCCCAGAATGTCTGGGTACACGCTCTTTTATTATGCTCCTTCAAAAGGGGGTGATTGTTTTTTCAGAGCCTAGGTTAAGCCCAGGTCAGACAGGATATGCAAGATTTACAATAGCTCAGATCAGGCAAGATACCAGGTCAGACAGGATTGCGAGATTTATAATTCGATCAGGATATTCCTTCTTTACAAAGCTGCATGCCAGACAAACTACTCACAATGTAAATAAGCTTTATCTACAGATGTTTAGCTCCTTGTCCCTTGTACATGCCCTGCAAAAGGTCACTGAGGAGACAGAAGCTCAATGACTACACGTGAATGATACAATGTTGCAAATGCCTGAACGATACATAGTTGCAATGATACACAGTTGCAAACACATGAATGATACATAGTTACAACATCTCCTCTGTTTTTATTATTTATGACGAGTCTTCTTCCTTGTCCAAGAAGACAGGAACCTTTTTTCTGAAATGTTCGCCGTCCCAGTCATATAGGCAGGAGTGCGACCCGTCAGCGTCAGGGTTGTCCAAGGAGCGGTAACTCAGCAATGACATTTTTTCATCCGGTGTTAAGGACTTAACATGAGCTTGCAATAACACATTAACATTAGCAGTTATGGAGGATAATTGATTTTTCAAAAATTGCAATATTCTATTAAAACAACAAGGTCCTATAATACATATCAATATAATGATTATTCATGGTCCTGCCAATGCAGTTAAAAAGGTTGTAAGCCATGGTGAAATAGAAAACAAGCCTTGATACCAATTATACATGTTTAACCTTTCTTTTTCTCTATCTTTTAAGCGTTTTTCTAATTCTTTCATAGAATCCAACACGATCCCCCTGCTATCAGCATAAAAACAACATTCTTCTTTAAGCGCAGCACACAATCCCCCCTGTTTTAAAAATAACAGATCTAAGCCTCTACGATTCTGCAAGACCACTTCCGAGAGGGACGTCAAGGAGTTTTGCAAAGCTGTAATTGATTTCTCAATTCGTAATAAATCATCATCAATGGCTGAACCCAGAGCTGTAAATTTTTGGTCAGAGACAGCTAGTCCTGCAATGCCCGTGGCTGTGCCCGTGGTGCCCAGAGCAAGCAGTAGACCTAGAGTGAGAGTACTAATAATTTCCCGCTTTGCTCTGAGGGGGTATTCCATGGGTGCCTGTAGGGATATAAAATCATCAGAGTTATACACGTCAATTTTTGGTACAAGCCATACTTGAATGCAAAATGATTTGGATTTAACAAGTTCATCCCCATAGACACATGCTGTGAGACCAGTGGAACAAGCCCAAACAGAATTATTGCCAGGGATAAAATACATTCCTTTCAGGCGTGATGTTAAATTTCCTCCTGAGGTGGTATAGACTGCAGAGTATCCTCCGATGGTGTGGGTGCGGCCAAGGCGGTTCTTAGGAAGATATACATTACAATGATAGCCATTAGAAACATTATGACAATATTGTGAGTAATTGGATGGAATATTTCCTAAGCAACAACCGACCCCAGTGATGGAAGAAACAGTAATAGTGGAGTTCCTCCAACGGCAACGTTCGTCTGATGTGGAATTAGCAATGGATTCTTGGGAAGCAATGGCTTCGTAAAAAGGTGGAGAGGCAGAAACACAAAGCCAACATGTGGAGGCGATTGATGAGTTTGAAGAGTTCAGCAAAGCATAGGAAGCTTTGATCAATGGAATCAATGGGTTAACTCCCTGTGTTATGGGTTGCAAGAATGGGGATTTAATAACCTTTTCATGTGGTCCCACCGGGTTAGAGCGAGGAAGTTCAATGTGATGTTGAATGTAAAAAATATTTCCATAATGCTTTTCCGGCCAGACTCCTTTTAGTCGGGCACCCCATTTCAAGCCAGTGTCCCATAGGGTACTTTTCTTGCCTTGGTCTGTGAACCTTATGGTTACCGGGTTGCATTTGGGCAATTTTTTACCACTGCATGGAATATCCCATGTGGTGCGAGTGGCAGTAATGAGATCACCCTTAGTGCCCGGATCCCAATAAATATGTCCAGTTGAAACACACGACCAGGCTTTGCAAAAGTAATCCGACGACCCCCCGCAGTCGAGAAGTCGTTGGACAGGGGACTGAGTGTTGGAAACGGGCTGTCCGGGGCATACATAAAACCTATATTTATTTACAACTCTATGACTAGGCTCCGTTGGATGAGAAGGCGAGTTGTAGGCGGTGGAGCCTACAAGCATTTCTGCCAAATCGAATTGAAGTGGTGGGTAGAAGTCTTCTATGCGAGAAGAATTGGTTGTAGAGCTTAAACGAACGCCTTGAAAGTCAGTTATAGTCCAAGTAATATTATATTTTCTATGAGGCTTCTGCGGATCGTCATGGACAGTTCTTTTGAAGCGTCGTTTGTTGACAGGATCAGAATTCGGGTATATAAAAGCATCACAAGTAGGAGAGAGGACTATGGACAAGTTAGTTGTGGAACATTTACGAGATGAAAAGGGAATGCAATTAGTAGAAAAAGGATAATAATTACAATAATGACAATGAAGATTAATTTGGTCATTCATCAAGGATGTTAATTGGGTTGGAGGAACCCGTAATACAAGAGAAGGACATTTAGGTCCCCCTATATCTAGCTTGAATAGAGGAAAAGATTTTAAGGTTCTTTTCCATAGGAAGAGTAAAGAAGGAACAAAAGAGCGAGTGGTAGAGTGTTCTGTAAACAAAACAGAAGTGACAGAGTGAAAGCTACGGGTAGCATTTTCATGACGTACCCACATGGAACAAGTATAATAGCCTTCTGTTAATGAAGTGGCTTTAACACGAATAATCTTTTGACAGGAAGCATAGGTTTTGTTGAAGTATGTGTGAATATAAGGAGATAGATTTATGGGAAGATTATTATGCCAACAAACAATAGGACAGTCACTATCATAATTAATAAAGCGAAATTCTAATGTGGTCCAATGACCATGTTGAACAAAGGTATAAGTAGGATATGAATAAGGTAGAAATTGCAAAGAGGATATAGGCAAGAATATCAGGAAGAGTTTAAGATGCAGATGTAGCGGAGGAATTCCCATGATAGGGTCTTACCGCCCGACCAGGGACCCAGCAAGTGGTTTTGTCTGGTAGTAAAATTGCAGCGTAGCCTCGTCCCCAGGTGAGAAGCTCAGCGGGACCCTGCCAGGCGGGATCTGGCAATCTGCGATAAGGTACCAGAGGTCTGTTGGGGGGGGTGAGGGGGAGGAAAAATGACGTGAAGCAGCAGAAGTGGGAGGAATGCCAGTTAAATTAAGAAAATTTAAAGTGTAAAGACAAATGTTAAGAAAATTTTGCAATGCTGGGAGGTTAGGGGGTTTTTCCCGCAATGAATATCGACCAAGAGCACGTTTCAGCGATAAGTGAGCTCGTTCCACAATAGCCTGCCCCTGGCTGTTGTAGGGAATCCCAAACTTGTGAGTTACATCCCATCTGTTACAGAAGTCCTGGAAAGCAGAACTCGTATAGGCAGGTCCACTGTCTGTTTTGATTTCTTTTGGACGTCCCAGCGAGGCAAAGGTACGAATTGAATGATTGATGACATGTTTTACAGTTTCTCCCCTTTGAGGAGTAGCCAGAATAAACCCTGAATATGTATCGATGGAAACGTGCAAATATTTCCAAGGGGCAAAAGGTGGATACTGAGTTACATCCATTTGCCAAATTTCACAAGCTTTTAATCCTCTAGGATTTACTCCTATGGGAATGGAATGTCCTTGCTTACTACATGTGGGGCATTGTTGAATAATGGCAGCAGCTTCTGCCTGAGTTAGAGAAAATTGTTTTTGTAATGCCTTTTTATTTTGGTGAAAATAGTCATGGCTTTGGGCTGCTGTCAGATTACAAATTGATTTACCTGATGCAGCTGCTGCAGCTGCGTCTGCCACCTTGTTTCCCTCCTGTAATATACCAGGAAGAGGTTGATGGCTCCTGATATGTGCTACAAAGAATGGATGCGTACGGCTGTTGATACATTGTTGTAGAGGAAGCAACAATTTTAACAAAGGAACAGATATGCTAGGAGATAAATAGGCTTGATATATATTTTTCAAAATCTGAGAAACATATAAGGAATCTACTATTAAATTAAAAGGAGCTTTTTGAAACTGTTGAAACGCAATAAGAGATGCAGCAAGTTCTGCCTGTTGAGCAGAAGATTGCGGAGGGGTAATTTTAGTTTTCCACTCTCCCTCCTGGTACCATGCACAAGCACCATACATTTCCCCCCCATCTGCATAAAGCGTAGGTGCATCTACTAATGGAGATATTGAGAGGGGGGATTGCCATTCAAAAGGGAGAGTTTTAAGAAAAGTGAAACGTGGGTCCGCTGGTAAATGACAAGAAGTTTGCCCTGGCCATTCTTCTAAAGCGTATTGTAGTTCTTCTGAATTACACCATAGCATTTCCCACGTGGTCAGTGAGCAAGGAGTGAATATTGAAACAGGCTCACATCCCATGAGTTGTTTACATCTTTGTCGACCTTTAAAGATCAACTGGGAATATGCAGAGGCTTTACTGGTGATTGTGGTCCATGGGGTGTGAGACAAATGAAGCCATTCTAAAATCAGAACCTGTGTTTGATGAGATTGCATTATAACAGCTGTAGGTCTCTGAACAGTATTTAGTAAAGCAATTGATAAAGGGCAATTCTCTATAGCTCGATCCACCCATCGAGTAGCCAGTGAATGGGAAACGTCCTTTAATGCCTGCAACTGCTCTTTATTTAGAATGATGACATCAGACGGGGCTTTACCTTGTGTGAGGGCATTAAAGAGAGGAGCTAATGTAGCTGTGGTCAAACCCAAATAAGGACGTGCCCAATTTAAGGTTCCTAGGAACTGTTGTAAGATCACAAGTGTGGGTTTCAGGGGAAGTGTTGGGAGGGGAAGGGAAGGAACAGCAGCTGAAGCAAGTAACTTGTGACCTAAATAGGAAAAGGGTGGTTTGGATTGTACTTTTTCTGGGGCTATTGTGAGACCTGCTTTACCTAGAATGGAGGTCAGGCACGGCAGAGTTTTTAATACCGTGCCCTTTGGGCCAGGTGCAGATGCCAATATATCATCCATGTAATGATAGATTAAAAAATGAGGATATTTGTCCCTGTATGGTTGCAAGGCTAAATCCACAAAATATTGACACATAGTTGGACTGTTTAACATGCCTTGCGGTAAGACTTTCCATTGATATCGTTTGGTAGGTCTCTGATTATTTAAGGTTGGTACTGTAAAAGCAAATAGTTTTCTATCTAACTGGTGTAATGGAATGGAGAAAAAACAGTCTTTTAAATCGATAATGATAAGGTCATACTCTTGAGGAATTATGTTAGGATTTGGAAGACCACATTGCAGGGGTCCCATTGGAAGGAGGACCGAATTCACAGCCCTTAAATCCTGAAGGAGGCGCCAAACGCTGTTTTTCTTTTTGATAACAAAAACCGGGGTATTATATGGACTCAATGAAGGTTCTAGATGACCTCTATCTAATTGTTCTTGAACAAGAGAATGTAAGGCTTCAAGCTTTATAGAAGGGAGAGGCCACTGATCAATCCACACAGGGTTATTGTGAGTCAAATGCAAGCGAAGCATGGTTAGTGGAGGGTAAGTTGTGCATTAAACTGTGACATAAGGTCTCTTCCCCACAAATTAGTATACAGAGGAATTACAGCTGGTTTAATATAAGCAACACATTGAGACTCAGGGGAATGGGCTTTTACCCAGTTTCTGCTAATGCGAGTCTCCTGGAGTCCCCCCACTCCTCTCACCAGTGGTGCCACATCTGCAGGCCAGGTGTTTGGCCACTCAGCGGTTCGGATGACGGAAATATCCGCTCCAGTATCTAAAAGACCAAGAAAGGATCGACCATTCAATAAGAATGTTACTGTAGGTTTTGGTTGACTGATTGGTCTTTCAATTGCATAGAGTTGCTCTTGTTGTTGGTCTAAGAGCACAATCATTTTTGCCACAACATCCCCCTCATTTATAGTAACTTCTGTATTAGCTAGTACAGACAGACAGACATCAGACAATACAGTGGGGTCATGCAGAAAAGGAGAGGCAAGAATACCTTGTTCAGCTAAATCCCTTACAGGAAAGACTAGCACTGGAATATCGGGGGACATATGAAAAGGCTGAACAGGACGTACAAAGAGAAAGTCAGCGACACCAGGAAGATAAGTAACAGTTTCATTAGCAACAAGATCGTAAGCGAAAGAAGAAAAGTTGCAAGTTTCAGCAGCCTTTGTTGTGGGGCTGGCTGCCTGCCCCGTTTCTAGTTTCCCTGATTCAAAAAAGGTTTTTGAATGATTGCAGGGTTATTCTGCTGTTCATTCTTTTGGACTCTGCACTGATTAGCCCAGTGATAGCCCTTTTGGCATCGAGGGCATGGCGTCTTTGGGCGAGCTACCTGGTTTCTTGACATATTTGCTCCCCCACCCGGGGCTCTGCATTGGCTCTTAAAGTGACCTGGCTTGCCGCAATTAAAACAATTGCCCAATTTGCGAGTGTTTTGTTGGGAAATGGGAAGAAGAGAGCCCATGTTCTGCTGCATGCCTTCAGTAATGGCTGTAGCCAGAGTAGACATGGAATGGGATGTGGTTCCTATGATTCGGCAGGCTGTAAGATAATCTGCCAAGGTAACATTTTTCTTATTAATTAATGGTTGCAAAACTTTCTGACAATCAGCGTTTGCGTTTTCATAAGCACGTTTCAATTTTAATTCATTACAAGCCTCCTCATTATCAATTTGTCTCTCTAAGGCTTCTGTGAGATGGTTTATAAAGGAGGAAAAAGGCTCAGAAGGTCCTTGAATAACTTTAGAGAAAGATTTGGGCACGCATCCCGCATTATCAACCTTTCGAGCAGCGGCCAAAGCACAATCCTGTAATATAGGGAAAGCAGCTGCGTCTGTGGTAATCTGCTGGGCAATGGTAAACATGGTGCCAGTACCGTTAAGCATATCTAAAGTGACATTTGCCAGCAAGCCTCTAGCGGCTGCGGCTGCGGTACATTTATGAAATTCTGACTCCCAGACCAAAAATTGTGAAGGCGTGAGGATCATGTTAAATAATGTACGCCAATCAGCATTTATCAAGTCAGCTCCTGGTTGGGTTATTGATCCTAAAAGACCCTGTACATAGCGAGATTGAATACCATTTTCCTTGCAAGCTGCTTTTAAATCCTTAATTATTTTGTACGGCATTGGGGTATACTGAGGAGCTGGAGGATTGCCGGTTTGTATGATAGGATAAAGGGAGGCAGCTGCAAAGGTGTCCTCATCCATTTCTCCTTCATAAAAGGCTTGTTGAATGACTTTTACAACAACCCCCCCCCACCTCGGGAGGGTGGTGGAGGACACGAGGG
Organism: Laticauda colubrina; assembly: GCA_015471245.1. Taxonomy (NCBI): domain Eukaryota; kingdom Metazoa; phylum Chordata; class Lepidosauria; order Squamata; family Elapidae; genus Laticauda; species Laticauda colubrina. The sequence goes on along the minus strand of BLBF01000003.1, from coordinate 65,286,552 downwards.
CTCTACATTTAAGGAAGTGGATTGAATAGAAGGAGGCTCCCGTAATGACTTACGATCATCGGGAGCGGAGAGTTGATGGACAGAAAAGTTATCATAACTTGGTGGGGGAGATTCAAATACACTCCCTGCTTCTATTTTATAATGGACTTTTAAAGCCTCCATAATTTTCTTCCAAGTGACCAAAATGCCAATAGGTGCACGAGGAGGACTATGGAGATATTCACCAATTTTTTGCCAAGAGGAGATTTTTAAGGACCCTTTCTCTGGATAATTGGGACAATGTTGCCACACATAAGTCAATAATGTAGCAATAGGTTTCATTTTTACAGGCGAGCCCTTTAAATTAGCAGAATATTTAGAAGAAGAAGCGACTAACTCCCTCAATTCCTTCAGATGCTCTGTCTCTTGTTGAGAAAAGTTTCCGCCCATACTTACGAAAGTCGAGACCGTGTTTCAGATCTGATGATGTGCAATTCGCTTCAGGCCTGGTGATGCACAGCTCCCATCGAGCGGGTAAGATATGAGCGCGTCGCAACGTATCCCCCTTAGGGAATCACGTCGGGGTCACCAGAATGCGGTATCTGCTATCCCGCATCAGATGGGCATCTCATGATAGAGAGCGAAAGGAGAAAGAAACGACAGGAGACGAAGTTCCTCGGGATGAGTGCGCCCAGAATGTCTGGGTACACGCTCTTTTATTATGCTCCTTCAAAAGGGGGTGATTGTTTTTTCAGAGCCTAGGTTAAGCCCAGGTCAGACAGGATATGCAAGATTTACAATAGCTCAGATCAGGCAAGATACCAGGTCAGACAGGATTGCGAGATTTATAATTCGATCAGGATATTCCTTCTTTACAAAGCTGCATGCCAGACAAACTACTCACAATGTAAATAAGCTTTATCTACAGATGTTTAGCTCCTTGTCCCTTGTACGTGCCCTGAAAAAGGTCACTGAGGAGACAGAAGCTCAATGACTACACGTGAATGATACAATGTTGCAAATGCCTGAACGATACATAGTTGCAATGATACACAGTTGCAAACACATGAATGATACATAGTTACAACACAAACTCATATTAATTAATTGCGCCAAACTTGATTGCAGGAAATACGACTTCAGCAACAGAGTGGTCAATGTCTGGAATACTCTTCCTGATTCTGTAGTTTCTTCCCCAACCCCAAAAACTTTAACCTTAGACTGTCTACTATTGACCTCACCCCTTTCCTAAGAGGTCTGTAGGGGGCATGCATAAGTGTACCAGCATGCCTACCATCCCAGTCCTATTATTTCTTTTATTTTTCTTATATGTATCCATGTATTCATAATTATGTTTTTACTTATACTATTATCTTGTAAGCAATTGACAAACCAAACCAAATAAAATAAAATAAAATGAAGAAGTGGGAGAGGATGGGTGATAAGGAGTGATGAGAAGATGAATAGTAACAGAATGCAGACTTTGTAAATAGTTGTACAGTGTTAAGGGAATTATTTGTTTTGCAGAGTGATGGCTTTTGGGGAAAAACTGCCCTTGTGTCTAGTTGTTCTGATGTGCAGTGCTCTATAGTGTTGTTTTGAGGGAAGGAGTTGAAACAGTTTATGTCCAGGATGTGAGAGGTCTGTAAATATTTTCACAGCCCTCTTTTTGGCTTGTGCAGTATACAGGTCCTCGATTGAAGGCAGGTTGGTAATAATTGTTTTTTCTGTAGTCCTAATTACTCTCTGAAGTCTGTGTCTGTCTTGTTGGGTTGCAGAACCAAACCAGACAGTTATAGAGGTGCAGATGACAGATTCAGTAATTCCCAGTAGAACTGTAATAGCAGCTGCTTGGGCAGTTTGAGCTTTCTGAGTTGACGCAGAAAGAACATTCTTTGTTGTGCTTTTTTGATGACGTTTTTGATATTAGGTGTCCATTTTAAGTCTTGTGATATGATAGATCCTATACTCATTCTTTCATAGTACTCAATGAAATCCATTCTACATTCTTCATTTAGTGGTTGTACAAACTACTCTTCTTTACAGATTTGCTTGGATGTGGGGACAAGAAAACTGAGAAATGTGAGAAAAAGTATTATATGGAAAATGACATTGCTTGTAAAATTCTTCAACCAAATAAAAATGATTCCATGAGAAAATACCTTGTCAAGTTTAGAAATATATGTTAAGAATACAGTAGTAATGTTGTACATTGTTCAATTTATTTTTCTTTAAATTTCAGAATGTCCAAAAACTGTTGCACGAGCCATTTAACAATCAACAAATGTGAAATGGTTTATCTCTTTGATTCTGTTAACTGAATCTGTACATATGAAAGGTACACAAACATACTTTGAACTTGATAACATGCTGCACGTCTCTTTCAAGGTGTGCATCTTCAGCTTTTAGTGAAAAATGAGAAGAATTTCTCCCAATCTCTAACACTTAATCAGCAAATAAGCATTGAGGTTCAGTGAATAGAAGCAGGAATGTCTTATGATAATAGAATATTGACAAAAGTTGCTGAAGAAATTGGCAAAAAGCAAAAGAATGGGTACCTTCAATTTTACCATCGTAAGAACCCTTTAGAAAGGTTAAGCTGAGATAATTACTGGCCCAAGGTTAACTAGCACGTTTCCACAGCTGAATGGGGATTTGATCTTGGTTTATAAAAATTATGCGTGCAATGCCACACCATCAGAAAACCAAATATGCTTCTGTGCCCTTTCTATGAAGAAAGATTAGTAATATTATTAAGGCAATGATGAGCCCACATTCCTACTGGTGGGTGTTTTTTCATTTGTGATGGTAGTCAAAGTAGTTTTAGCTTAATTTGATCCTTGGTTTGGTTTGTTTTCTGACCCCTAGCAAATGCCCACTTTTAATATAAATATTAGAAGGAGAACAACAGACACAATGCATTGGTTTCCTGGCTATCATTTTGCACTCCGTTAGCCTTCTGCAGGCAATCCCAAGCAGTTCAACAAAACTACTTTGCTAAAGTTAATGGGAAAAGGATTCCTGAATTCTGACCTAGCTCAAAAGTGGACATAGCTTGATAGATACATATTAGGACAAAGAATTCTTTTCTTTTGTTAATTTTTCCTGCTTGAAGAAAGCATTCTCACAGCAAATGACATCTGTTACCCAAGAATAACATTTGGACATAATATCATAACTGGTATTGAAATAATTTATGACTGCTCTTCACAACTACAGCTTTTGTTCATGCAGAAAGTAAGGGTACAAACCACTATGTCAGACTCTCATTATGCCTCAGATGTACTGTCTCTTTTTGTACAATGCAGTGGCATATAAACCAGGGGTGGGATGCAAATATTTTTACTACCAGTTCTGTGAGCGTGGCTAGGTGGGCGTGGCCATGTGACTGGACGGGCATGGCTTTTTTGTGTGTGCAGCACACACACCCCTCCCTTTTTTTACCATTCTGGCCCTCAGAAAAGCCTCCTGGGGGTGCATTTTTGCGTTTTGGTAGTCTGGAGTTTTGAAAAAACTACTGAACTGAACTGTACTGAACTGGATACTGTATACTGAACTGTAAGGAAAATTGACTGTCTGGGGTGTTGCATATCGCATGAAGGGATAAAATTGGACCTGGAGAAGGTCTAAGCAGTTTCGGAATGGTCTCCACCACATACCAGAAACACAGTTGCAAAGCTTTCTAGGTTTTGCTAATTTTTACCGTCAATTTATCCCACCTTTTGCAAAGAATGCGTTGCCCATTACAAACCTCCTAAAGACAAAAGTAGAACTAAAACCAAAGCCCAATCGACCTTTGGAGTGGTCCATGGAAGGCCAAGTGGCTTTTGAGAAACTGAAATGACTATTTGCAGTCAAACCTGTTCTTAAACACCCAGATATGGACGCTCCCTTTGTAATCCAGGCAGATGCTAGTGACGTTGCTGTGGAGCAGTCCTACTCCAAGCAAATGTGAATGGGACTTTACAACCTTGTGCTTACACCTTCCAAAAGTTAACTGAAACTGAACAGAGATGGGCTATTTGGGAGAAGAAAGCTTTTGCTGTCTAATGGGCATTATTAACTTAGAGACATTTCCTTGAAGGAACAAAACATCCCTTTGAGATGTGGACGGATCACAACAACCTAGAATCTTTAAAGACCTCATGAAAGCTGTCTCCTAAGCAAATTCATTGGGTGCAATACTTTAAGTGGTTTAATTTTTCATTAAAATAGCTACCAGAGGGAAAGAATTTTATGGCAGATGTTTTATCTAGATTGCCCCAGTATAATAGCACCCAACCTGAAGTGATCTGCCCTACTGAAACCTGAACATACCTCTCCTCTTCGACCTAACCAGTTGCTGGACTGTGAAGATGTTTCTGTGTGAACTAAAAAGGAGGGGATGCTTTCCTGCTTACTGCACAACTGCAACCCCATCTCTACTAAGCCAAGGTCAACTGTCTTGGCATACCAGATGAGTGAGAAACCACCTTAAGATGTACCCCATGTGACATTATTCACACCTCAGATAGGAAGACCATCTGGACTCCTGGGGGAAGGAACTTGGGATAAGTTTCAATATTTAATTTCCCCACCTATTTACCTCTGATCTTGCTTTTCTTTTATTCCTATCACTTCAAACTCAGAAAAAGTATTTTTCTCAATTTTAATGGAGACGAAGGATTTCTTTCTTGGGGTTTGAACGAGGCACAGTTGACACCTCTTCTGCTGGTGATTTCCTATTATGCTGGTTATGATGTAATGATATAGGATCATCAATACTCATAAAAAAATTCTATACTATTATCAGAGATTCCCTGAGGTAACTCAAATGGGTTAATTTGAAGACAGCCAGGACCCCTGATTCCAGTGGGAATGAAATTTGGGCAAGTTCTGGCTGATTCAGCACTGCTGTGTATCTGCTGCTTTGTCAGCTCCGCCATGTTGCTCAGTCAGTTGCAGTCACATGTAAAATAACACTGTTACTTTATATGCCTGGGCATACAGTCTTGCTGGCGACATGCCCACAAAAATGTCTATGCACAATGCTGGCTCCCTCGGTTAAGAAATGGAGATGACCACTGTCCCCTAGAGTCAGAAATGACTGGATAGGGGAAACCTTGAGAAATATATGTATATAATATACACTGAATGCAGAAGTTAAAAAAAAAAAAGACAGATCATGTTGCTTACTTGTTTACTAAACAATTAAAATGTTATAGATTGGTAGAAATATTCAGAAAAAGTAGAGAATAAGCAAAGAAAGATAGCATTCTTTATGATGGTAGGTGAGCAAGAGACCAAAAGATTTGGAATGGTAGTTGATTATTTAGTTCAATGGTTATGCATCCTTGATTTCCTAACATGGTCCACGGTGCTTTAGTTTAAGTGCTCCACGACTCCTTCTGGTAAGACAAAAGCAAAGTGAAATGTGAATATTCAGAAGATGTAAAATTACTCATTATTAAATGAATGCAAAGAGAAAAAGCACGAGAAGCATTGACTCCCAGTGTAAGGTCGATTGAAATTGATGATGAATTTTGTTGGCCACTTCATTTGACAAAACAGCCCCTTTCCCCAGTTTCTAATGTTCATTTCTGTTAGAAAATCCTTAGTCAGGAAGCAAGATGAGAGCCAATAAGAATCTTAAATTCTCTACATGCTGGGTGCAAACTATCCAATAGCTCTGGGATCACTTGTTTTTCATTCTTCAAAACATGAAAGTTATACTTACACAACTGCATTGCAGAACAAGCACTGGTTGGCATAGGTTTCACCATCAGAACCACAGTGCGGTTTATACTCCAAAGTACAAGCAATTTGCTCCTGATCACCACACTCAATCTACAGAAAGCAACAATATATTTTTTGAGATCTCAGGATTGAAATAATAAATGTTGAATTGTTATAAAATTAATCACGCAGAAACATGGTGGTTGGATTTACTTGTTCCATCAGCAAAATGTTCCTTTTTTGAAGGACACTACCTCATAATGACAAAGGGTCTGTATCATTCTTCCAGGATGGATTAAGAGGTGTCTGTAATGTCTTAGGTAGAATGTCTGTAGAGATCCTCCATCATTTAGGCCATGATTGTCCCAAAGCTTCTTTTTTCTTGTCTCCCCCCCCCCCCGCCCCCGCATCCACCCCTTTGGAAACATTTTGCTTCTCATCCAAGAACTGAAGATGCTTCTTGGATGAGAAGCAAAATGTTTTCAAAGAAAGTCCAGTTGCCTTTTGAAAAAAGCACCTTTGGGACACCTACCCTCACTGATGTCTATGCTGTGGGAGATGGCTGGCAATTGTAGTCTATCCAGGAATATAACTCCTGAACGCTTCAGATTCATCACTTCTGACATAAATAGTATATAGCAGACATAATCATACTGTAAGCCTGGCAGAATCCTGGTCAGCCATTATTACCTTCTTCTACTAATTGCAAAAGAACTAAAGTTGAACTGTTGGAGGCTGGATCCAAGATATATTTAAAATAATACAAGGTAGCCCAAGGTATGTATGTATTGGACAACAACTCTTATCCCCAAATGCACAGTGATAACAGTGGCCTTATTTTCTGCTTAAATCTTAATAATCTGGGGGCAAGAAACCTCTCCTGTGGAATATCATTAAATGGATCATTTAGAAGACTCTAAGTTCCTACTGAATAGACAGTTTTCACAGGAAGAATGTAGATTATGGGTTACAGAATACTGTAGATTCATCTGAGACAAGGCAAGGCTTCTGTTTTTTCAGTCCATTCACTTATTCCAGTAAAGTTAGCACAAAGATTGAATATCTGAACTATCCACTCCAGTGAAGCTATAATAGATGAATGGTAATCTTACATTGATCCAAAGTCTACATTAGCTAGATTTATAAGCCTTCTTATCATCAGAAATATCACCTTTCAGTTACTAATGAGATTGTCTTCAGTTTGGAAGGATTGAAATCCTGGTTTCAGAATATTCAAAGTGAACCAATGTTAAAGGCCTAAGAACACTGAAATTATAGTTGGGCTTGTGCAAGTGTGTGTGTGTGTGTTAAAAAGAAGAGCTACTGCAGCCACTTCATTGCAGCTTTGAGCCTTTGTTATGCTTGATCCTCAGTTGTGATCTCCATTTGTGACCATGGATACTTTCTTAAAGGCATCCAACAGTCCTTCATCCCAGTTATAAATGCCATAAACAGAGCTAGAATTTGTTCAGTTTCCTTTCAAATAATCAAAAATAGCCATCACTATTTCTGATGGTAGTGAATTCCATAGGACAGGTATATGAAGTGAATGAAAATGAAATGTACTTCCTTTTATTAGGCCTGATTCTGCCAGGATTTAGCTGTAGTGGAAGTTCTAATATATGAGAAAACGGGGGGTGGGGCTAACCCACACATACCATGAAATTTATGATTTTATAGACTTGCCTTCTATTACCTAGTTTTATTTCAAGGCGAAAAAACAAAACAAACCCTTGTATGATATGCTTTGCTCCTGGAAAATGATGACAATCTCCTCATAATCTGATAGTTACGTTTTGTTTTGTTTTTTTGGAAATTTTGATCCTCAGGAATCATATTAATTATAAGCAAATGGAAGAATATATAGGTGACTGTTCTCAGCAGTAGTGATAATCTTTCCTATACCTCTCTGACAAAATTATAATAATTTAAATATTGAACCGTGTTTTTTTCCTGATGGTGCATCATTTTAATAGCCAAGCCATTTCTCAGCTAAAAACTGAACACAATTACAATTAGAGTTTACATCTGCACCATGTAAATCTGTCAAAAATAAAATTGCAATTGATTTTCATATCTGATTTGCTTTTTTATTTTTCTCTGCTCTGGCAAAAGCACTGATCTTAATTTTCAACTATAACAATATGGATTTAATAATGTGTTTAAGAGACACAATTGCACTTACCTCTTCTTCCATTGCTTCAGTAACAGAACCTAGAACCAAACAGCAGCAACATAAAAACATAAAATTTAAAGCTTATGTTGAAAAATGGATAATGGATGACTGGATAACATTTCTTCAATTATGTAAACATGAATTTGTTTTATTTCACATTCTCCTTTATTTTCTCAAAATAAACCTATATTTGGATACCAATATGTGGACATTATTTTCAACACCACTGAATTACATTTGCAACAAAAGCAATCCATTAAGTTGACAACATAAAGTTAAAAAATATTTCCTTCAAAATGTATTCAGAACCAATTATCTTATGATCTTCAAGCTTCCTTCCATAGATGTTTGAAACTAGATGGAAGTTTTGAAACTTCATTAAATTTTTGAATCTTAACATCATCCATGAGTAAAGTGGTATATCATAAGCACTTACTGTGATATGGAAACCTTTTGTCTATTGATTGATTTACCTTATTACACAGGGATTTTCTTGTCTCATCAACTAGCAATGTGTGATTTCTTCATGCATTAGGATAAATACCACACGAACACTTTGGAATTCATCATGGTCCTTCCAGTCAATCCTTAATTTAAAGGATTGTTTGTGATTGCAGAACTTTTAGAATGGCTGAATGTCTCTCTTTCTGAGGAATACATGACAGAATATGCCCATTTCTAAGAGGGAGGCTTCTTTGGAGAGGAATTTTTGTAGTTATGATGTGGGGCTCACCCATAAAAAAGAATAGCATCAAGGTGACAAGCAGAACGCTTGCTGTCTTCATGATTGCCTTGTTTGCTCTTTCTGAAGTCTCTGCTAACCACTTTCTGATCCACATATTCCACTACCAGAGGAGGGATCCAATTAAGAAAGCACATAGAATAACATTTTGTATTCTTCAGCCATAAAATAAGGAAGCGAATATTTCCATCTCTGCTTATTCTACTATGGTTGGTAAGCTCAACAATGGTTTGCTTGATAACAATAAAAAACAACTTAATGGATCTAAATTTATAACCTTTTGCTGGAATACAATGTTGGGTTAAATATAATGGGCAGTTAGAGTTTAGTTGATTTCAATTGGGCTTCTGCATTTTGATTCATCATAAGAAATGCTTTCTGGAGCTTTAACACTGTTTGGTCTTTCAATGTTGGTTTTTGTTGGTGTCAGGATTATGGAGTGGTGCAATTTTATTTCTTAAGATTCATATAATTCCAGCTTTAATTTGGGGTTGGAAATCCCTCATAATTACAACATTCCAGTAAATGAACCTTTAAAATGCCTACTTTTGCAAGGCTGAAGGGATAATGTGGATCTAAGTCTCAAAATGCCATCTAAATGAAAAGGATCTTTTGCAAGATTTTTAATTAAGGAGGGAAGCAACCTAATCATGTAACCTAGAAGGAAGAAGAAATTTCCTGACAGAACAATTAAACAGTCAAACAACTTGCTTCCAGAAGTTATGAATGTTCCAACACTGGAAGTTTTTAAGACGAGATTGGGCAACTATTTGTCTCAAATGGTAAAGGGTTACCTGCCTGAGCAGTGAGTTGGACTAGAAGACCTCCAAGGTCCCTTCCAACTCTTTATTCTATTCTATTCTATTCTATTCTGTTCTAGTCTAGTCTAGTTTAGTTTAGTTTGCTCTTGTCTATTATTTCTATGGTGCTCAGCTTACCTGAGTACAAGAAGAAGAGGGCCAGGGTGAAAAACAGGCAAAAAGCCACCTTCATGTTGGTAGGAGAGGATAAAACACACCAGAGCTCTTCCAGGGAAATAGCTTCTTGCTATCATGGACACAATGCTGTTTAAACGCTAGCTGGGCATGTACGTGTATATAAAAGCATTTTCCCACATCCTTATCAAAAGAAGATAAGAGAATGTTGACACTGCAATTCCTATAAGCACTTTTCAATTCCTTCATTCTGTTGTGTTAGACAACTTCTATTATTAAATATGGAATGAATCTTTGGGAACAGTAAACATTTGATATATCATAAATCAAAAGCAAGAAAACCACTTGTATGTTTAAAGGGGAAATGTGAAAAATATCCTTTATTCACTAAACAACAAATATTAAAGAACACACAGACGTCAATTCAGGATAACCTTCAACGTGTGTTTCTAGGTATGACCCTGATTATGAAATTCGACCACTAAGAAATGAAATTGTGTTCCTATTACAACTGAATAGCAGTGGCTTAGAAAAATGCCATTCCTTAAAGAGCTGCTCTCTGTGTATTAATGCAATCTGGTAGCCAAGAGGCTGTTTCTCAACCTTAGCAACTTAAAGATGTATGAAATTCAACTCCCAAAATATCTGTTTCCTGCAAGTCCTATAATTCTATAAATTCCATAATTCAATTATGTCTGGATATGGAAGACCATGCATATTTAAAGTAAATAAAAAAACAAACCAATCAAAAATTAGCTATTGTTAAGACATATGCATGCCAACCAAAACCATATGCATTTACAGCAAATTATAAACCTTGGTCCACAGCTAAACTTAAACAACTACATCATGCTAAAGAGCAAACCTACAGGAAAGGAGATAGAATGCTGTACAATTAGGCCAGGAATGTATTAAGCCTCTGTCACACAGCACCAACGGATGGAAAGAGGATGAAAAATGGAGAGAAACACTTGCCATCCGTTGCTTAACGCGATGCTTCTGTTCTGTACTCACTGCATCCGTTTTTCATACTCTCTATCCGTCCAGCATCTGTCGACTGACATTTCATCCGCTCAAAAAGTTTTGAGCTGCTCAAAACTTTTTGAGTGGAAAATGTATCCAACGCATCCATTCTGCATCCGCAACGCATACGGGGAACATCTGTTTTACATCCGTTGTCATCCGTTACGCATCTGCTATATCCACTAGGCATCTACTGCATATCCGCACAACTCAAATCCGCTCCAGCGGAAAAGGGACACAGGGAGGAAGCGAAACGGATGTGGAACGGACACGCAGTGTTAGTAGCACAGACTGAGAAAGGATGAAAGCGGATGCAGCTCACATACAAAGCATTAAAACAGAAAAAACTTTCGCAGAGGGGACGTATCTCTGATATTTAGGATGTCTGCAGAATGCCTAGAGGATGCAAAAGGACACCGAGTGGAAAACCTATATTTCCTATAAAAAGGGGGAGGAACTCACCTGGATCTCACTTTCAGTCCAGCAGCCCTGCTGTGCAGACCTCTTCAGCCTTCATCTGGCTCTTGGTCTTCCACAGCATCCAGTCATCTCCACTATGGATCGTCACACACTCCTTTTGGTAGCCACCATCGTTCTACAACAGTGCGAAGCGATCTACAGGCTCTTTCACCTGTTCTACGTGAAGAAAAGGAGGTGTCCAAGAAGTGTCTGGGTCCGAAGATGGATCTCCAGAAGAGCAGAGTACGGACTGTATAACAAGCTGATGGTGGAGCTGAGGAACGAAGACCCTCATGCATTCCAGAACTTCATGAGGATGCCGCCAGCCATGTTTGACGAAGTTGTGGAGCGGCTGAGACCCAGGTTGACCAAGCAGAGCACCAACTTCCGGCCCAGCCTGGACCCTGGCCTCAAGGTGGCACTGACTCTGCACCACCTGGCCTCAGGGACCATGTACAGGAGCATGCAGTACGCCTGGAGGGTGCCACACAACACCATCAGCATTGTGGTCAGAGAAGTAGTGCAGGCCATCATCAAAGAATACCTGGAGGAGCTCCTCCAGTGCCCCTCCACTGAAGAAGGCTGGAAGAAAGTTGCAGAGCAGTGGTATCAGAAGTGCAACTTCCCCCATACTGTTGGAGCCATAGATGGGAAGCACGTGGCCTGCAAAGCTCCAGCCAAGTCAGGGTCCACTTATTTCAACTACAAGGGCTTCTTCAGCATCATCTTCTTCGCCATGGTCGATGCTGACTACCAGTTCATGTACATTGATGCTTCAGGCAACGGGTCAGCTTTAGATGCCCAGGTATACAACGCCAGTCACCTCAAGGAGGGGCTGGAACGCAACTTCATCATGGCCTTCCCAGATCCAGACTCCCTGCCCAACGACACACAAGATGTGCCCTACTTCATCATTGGTGATGATGATGTTCTCCCTCAGAACCTACCTCATGAAGCCTTACACCTCCAGATGCCTCACCCATGAAGAGAGGATCTTCAACTACAGGCTGTCCAGGGCAAGGCGGGTGGTGGAGAACGCCTTTGGCATCCTGGCCAACAGGTTCCAGGTACTTCTCACCACCATGCAGCATTGCCAAGAGACCGTGAGGAGGATCATGGAAGCTTGCTGCATCCTACACAATCTCATGCGCACCCGCTACCCGGTCTTGCAGAACAGGCTCGTGGACCTCCAACACGGCAATGGGGACATGGAGCCTGGTGAATGGAGGCAAGGGCGAAACCTGATAGATACTGTGGATGTGCAAGGCCCCAACAGAGCTTCACGTGAAGGGAAGAAGCAGCGCAACCTCCTGAAACACTGGTGCAACTCCCCAGCTGGAGCAGTGGAGTGGCAAGATAGGATGGTAGATGCTTAATGGATGCTTTCTTCAGCCTGTCTCATCACACTAATGAGATTGGGCCATGTATGTTGAGTGGCCCTACAATGAACAAGGCATTTAATAAAAAGTTGTGTTTATGTTGACATGTGTGGATGAATGATTACATTATTATTGATAATAAAGGGCCATAGGTGTGGCACCTGGGAGGGTGGACCATCCAGTCCCACTATGCTTGCACTGGAGGTTTATCTATCCCACAGCTATTACCGATCCCAAAGGTATCCCTGCCCATCCCACTGCTATCTTAACCCATCCCACAAGCCATTATAAACCATTTATAAAAGTTTCCACCAAGACTTTATTTAATAAAATAAATGAAGCAAGTGTGTGAAGCAAAAATAATCTTTATTAATAACAAGCTGTAAAAGAAAAATGACCCAAGTGTCCTAAGCAAAGATAAAGTCAACAGGTAGCCACCCACTCTCTGGCACTCTTCTCAGTCACTCTGAGGCATGCCCATAGTCTCAGGGGTGAAGGGTCCAGGTGCTGTGAAGGTGGCTGCTGCTGGAGTGCTGGTCTGAGGCATCATTGGGGTGCCTGGCCCCGAGAGGACAACAGGGGATGGTATGTGGAGGAAGCTCTCAGAGAACTGGCTCAGTCCTTTGATCTTGAGAGCCCCTTCCTCCAGGACATGGGGTGTCAGTCCCAATATCGATGACAGATGTTCTGAGGCCAGGCTTGGCTGTGGGGTGGAAGAAGGAGGAGTGTAGTGGGGCTGTCTGGTCTGCAGGTGAGCGAGGTGAGGCGTGGGTGACATCTGTGGCGTGGGTGGCATCTGTGTCATTGGTGGCATCTGTGACGTGGCTGGCATCAGTGGCGTCGGTGGCATCGGTGGCATCGGTGGCACCATTGGCGTTCGATGTACCTGTGCCTGGACTGGGAAGGGCTGCCTGTACTGCTGGAACTCCTGGTAGTTGTAGCCTTGGTAGGTGAGGGCCTGTGGAAAGCCTTGGAAGGGCAGTGATATCACCTGGGGTGGAGGAGCAGACTTGGACTGGGTGGGAGCAGGTTCAGCTGGGTCTGGAGGATTGTGAAGAAGACCGGTGATCCTGTCCTTGATCACCTGGTACTGTGATTCGGACATGTTCATGAGGGTCTGGTTGACGTAGGTGAGGAAGGGCTTGCAGTTGGAGATGGGACGTTGGTGTGTACCAGACGAGAGAGAAGATCTACGCTGCTTCTGATGGTGTCCCTGATCTCCAGCAGGACAGTGTGGCTCTGGCCCTCCAGATTTCTTGAGGTGTAGCTTCCCGTACCAGGTGTGCATGTGCTTCCACCAGCCGAGAAGCACCTCCGAAGTGTAGCCCAGGCTCTCTGCCTTCTCTCTCCAAGCAGCCTGCTTCCTTTTGGTGTCCCTGTAGAGCCTATGTCTCTTCCGCCATAGATACTCATTCTCCCTCAGCCATTGCAGCACCTTATCCTCATGTTCCTCTTCGATGGAGTATTGCCTCCTCTCCCGTTCACCGTATACCTCTTCCTCCCTCTGGAAGGTCCATCTGGGCCTTCATCAGAGGGGCTTCGAGGTTGTAGGGGCTGCTCCACCACACCACCACCACCAGCAGCAGCAACAACAACAGTAGCCGCAAAATCAGGACCAGCAGGACCAGCAGCACCAGCAGAACCAGCAGCACCAGAAGCACCAACAGCACCAGCAGCACCAGCAGGACCAGGATCATCATCAGCAGAGTAAGCACCAGCAGCACCAGCAGGACCAGGATCAGCAGCAGCAGAGTAAGCACCAGCAGCACCAGCAGGACCAGCAGGACCAGCAAGACCAGCAGGACCAGGAGCACCAGCAGCACCAGCAGGACCAGGAGCACCAGGAGCATCAGCAGGACCAGGAGCACCAGCAGGACCAGGAGCAGTGCCAGCAGAGTAAGCACCAGCAGAAGCACCAGCACCAGGAGCAGCGCCAGCAGAGTAAGCACCAGCAGAAGCACCAGCATCAGGAGCAGCCCCAGCAGAGTAAGCCCCAGCAGAAGCCCCAGCACCAGGAACAGCACCTGCAGAGTAAGCACCAGCAGAAGCCCCAGCGCCAGCAGAAGCTCCAGCACCAGAAGAGTCAGCCCCAGCAGCAGAAGCCCCAGCAGAAGCAGAGTCAGGGCCAGGGGGTGGGATGGTGGCCCTGTCCTTCTTGCCAGGGCTGGCAGCAGATGCCACAGGCTTTCTCTTCTTCCCTGTGGTTTTTGACTGGCTGGCTGGCTGGCTGGCTGGAGCTGTGTCTGGCAGCAGGTCTTTCCTCTGAATGGTGACCTGCTTGCGAGCTGCTTCCCTTTATATCCGCGGGGCTGACGCAATGCATCCTCCCCGCATGCGCTGTGAATGCTTTGTATTTGCTAGGCATCCGCTAGGCATCCGCTAGGCATCCGCTAGGCATCTGCTAGGCTTCTGCTCTGCATCCGCTTCATCCACTCGGCATCCGCTTGGCATCCGTTCCTTCCATTGCGCGTCTGCTTCGCTGTGATCCCCCGGAAGCCCTGCAGATGTGCCATCTGCTCCCATCCGCTTCCATCCACTAGGCTTCTGTGGACCATCCGCTTTACATCCTGGCTACATCCTCCCCCCGTCCGTTCCTTTCCGTTGTTGTCCACTCTGCTTATGCAAATTCGGGGCACTTTTGAGAGCGGATAACAACGGATTGAACATTTTCTCGTCCGCTGTGTCCTTTTTACAAACGTTTTGCATCCGTCGGCCAATGTGACAGGCCCTTTAACAAGAGGGATTAGAGCAACAAAGAAGCTACTATGAAAAGCTGAGGAATCAGCTCTCAACAAATGAACCAGCACATTTGTGGAAAAGCCAAAAAACATCACTGGATTCAGCAAGCTTCCCTCCATTGCTGAAGGGAATTGGCAATTGGGAATTGCAGGTGACCCGAATGTGTTCTACTGTTTGTTTGAGTCTGTCAGCTGTCACTACTGTCTCCATCTCAGATACAATAATAATAGCCATGTATCCTAAACCTGATTCCATCCTTTGGGGCCCCCACCCACAGTCAAAGATGTGTAAGTCTATTTCACAGACAAAAACCTAGAAAAGCACAGGGCCCAGACAGGGTTGGTCTTGCTTCTTGCTTGAAAGTGTGTGCTGATCAATTGCCCCCATCTTCACCCACATCTTTTATAAGTCATTGGATATGTGTTATGTCCCTTCCTGACACTATCATCCTTGTGACCAAGAAACCCTCCATCAAGGAACTGTGAATGACTACAGACCGGTTGCTTTTGTTTGGAATGTAAGTCACCTAACTGGCATTTCGGTTGGAAATATATAAACCAGGATAGACATTTTAATACTGTATCTTTAAGACAATGCAAAAACTATAATTGGGTGTGGTTTCTCAAACAGCGATAAGATGGAGCCAGAAACCTGGTTTGTCTTAGTCTCAGAAGAGAGTGTATCTCAGTGAGTCTCTGTTTTCCTTCTGTTGGAGAGTATTGTCGTTCCTCCATTTTTTCCTTCTAAGTTGACTGATATTCTTGGATTTGATGTTAAGTCTGATGCTGAACTGTTTTTGACACTGGACTTTGTTATTGGATTATCCCTTGACTAAAAACTGACTGATCTTACCTGTGAATGATTTGGGACTGTGTTTGAACTTGCGTAAAAGTTTCTGGAAGTAAAAACCTACATTTACTGTACAGTGTATCTGTGTGCTGTGTGCGTATTATTCAAACACTACTTTCAATATGTCTCCCTGTGTGCACTCATTCTCCTAATTGGAAATTACCTCAACAGCTTTGACATCCATAGTTATGAAAAGCTTTGAAAGTTTAGTGCTGGCCCATTGGAAAGCCATCACAGATCTGATGCTAGACCCCTTGTAATTTGCCTACCATGCAAATAGATCGGCAGATGATGCTGTCAGTATGGTACTGTACGATAACAGATCTTGAATCCCTAAAGACCCATGCAAGGATTCTTTTATAGACTTCATCTTGGTATTCAACATCATCATTCCAGAAATCCTTCTCTTCAAACTGACTCAACTAGCTGCGCTGAACCACACTTGCAGATGGATTATAAACTTTCCAACAGATAGGAAGCAGCAGGTGAAGCTAGGGAGAATCACCTCAGAGATACTTTTTCAGGAGGCAAATGCACTTTCTTGTTTTTGTTTTTTTTTGAAGACATTTTGCTTCTCATCCAAGAAGTTTCTTCAGCTCTGACAGGATAGTGGGGAATGGAAGGATTTATATTTCTTGCAGACAGCTGGTAATTTGCATTCTTTTAGAGGATCATTGAAGCACTTGGAGGTTTATCTGTGACCTTCTTCAGCTCTGACAGGATAGTGGGAATGGACAACTCCTGTCAAAGCTGAAGAAGCTTCTTAGATGAGAAGCAAAACATCTTCAAAACAAAAACAAGAAAGTCTAGTTGCGTCCTGGAAAAAGCACTTTTGGAACAACCAGAGACTGAAAATCTCTCCAGCAATAATCAGGTGACCCTGAGGACACAGATAAACCTCCAAATACTTCTAAAAGTATGCAAATGACCAGCTAGACAGGAATATGAATCCTTCCATTCCCCTCTAACCCTGTCAGAGTTGAAGAAACTTCTTGGATGAGAAGTGAAATGTCTTCAAAACAAAAAACAAGAAAGTGCAGTTGCCTCCTGAAAAAGCACCTTTGGGACAACCAGAGACTGAGGATTTCTACAGCACTAAATCGTTTATGAAGATATTGAAGAGTACTGGGCCGAAGACAGAATCTTGTGGCACCCCACTGCTTCCTTCCCTCCATGAAGGCTTAGACACATTAAGGACTACTCGTTGAGTACGGTTTGAAAGCCAGTAGCAAATCCATCTGGAGGTCAGATCCATCTATCATACATTTTTCTAGCTTACCAAGAAGTAAGTTGTGGTCTATTTGGTCGAATGCCTTGGTGAAGTCTAAGTATATTAGGTCCACAGTATTTACTGATCTACTAATTTAGTCTCTATGTTGAAGAATGAAATAAGATTGGTTTGGCATGATCTGTTTTGAACAAACCTGTGCTGACTGCTAGTTATTACTTTATTGTTTCTAGACATTGGCAGATCTGGTTTTTTTTTTTCATTTGATGGCAGCCAAGAAGTTTCCTTCATAGAAATTGAAGACAATTTTGATGGTGCATTTGAAGATTGCAAGCTTTCTTCCTCCTTGCATGTAATTAGTTCAGCAACAGAAATCCCATCTTATTCTTCTGACATCATAGGCTAAAAATGTTCCTTTCTTCTTTGGAGAGATTAAAAAAATGGTTAGTTTTAGAAAAAAAGCAGCTGGTATCTAAAGGTTGATGAAGTTTAGTGTTTCCCCTTTCACATACTTGTAGCTTTCCTTCCTCCTTAAAAGTGCAAAGTTGTAATTATGGCAAAAATACAATATGTTTTATATATATATATATATATATGTATGTATGTATGTATGTATGTATGTATGTATATATATATATATATATATATATATTTGTTTTTTTAAATTTTCGCGGGTACTTACATGTGTGCTGTTCAGCTTCCTTCGGGTATTATCCCACGTCATTGTAGTGCTTTTAAAATTGTAGCAACTTTTCAGCAGAATCTCATCTGCCATCATCAGGCTTCTGTATTGAGTTTGTATGTGTGTATATATATATATATATATATATATATATATATATATATATATATATATATATATATATATAACACAGAAAGGTGGTCTTTCTCATTTTTAAATTGTGGGCTAGAGGTATGTATTCTTTTCTGGGCCAAAAGCTACCTTCTAGGCATAACTGTAAGGAGCCCACCTTTGTCTTTATCTTTATCTCCAGTTTCCCACCTCTTTTGTAAGCAAAATTCACTCCTTCTTTGCAGATATAATATTTTAAAAACAAAGAACGGTCATCCATATTTGACAGATTTTAAAGAAAAAATAAATATGACATTTGTGTTATATTTGACTAGATAAAATTTGAAAAGGCACCTAGTTAATTTATGAGCTGATCTTCACAAGATAGTGGTTTAGAAGAACTAATCAGTCTTGGTTCTCCTCCTTACTATGTTTTCATAAGCCTAATCAGTTTTTTTAAGTGCTGTACCATGTTTAATTTGCTTGAGATCATCCCAGGGCCTGTGACCCACAGTTGGAGAAGTCCAAGTAGAATCGCTGTGATATAATCAAATTTGTATCAGTTGACATTTTTATTTAATTGTGACATGGACCCCTTCGAGACACGCATGTCAATTTCTAAGAAAAAGATCTTGGCAAAATGATGAAGTCAGAAAAACTAAACAGTCTTGGTTTTCCTCCTTACTATGTTTTCATAAGCCTGATCAGGTTTTTTTAAAAATGTTGTATCTATAGTTTAAACTGCTTGAGATCACTTCAGGAGCTGTGACCTACAGTTTGAGAAGTCCTAATATAAAGATTATCAAATTATAATATATAATATGTAATATAATCAAATTTGTATAAATAGCCACTAGCTTTTATTTGATTCTGGGATGGAACCCTTTGAGAGATGAAGGTTTTAAGAAAAAAATGCCACATGTGTTTTGCTAGATAAAATTTGAAAAGGCACTCAGTTTGACTTTCTTATGGAAATGTGATATGATATGTTGAGTTGTACCAATTTGAGGCATTCTTTCTGAGAAGAGATGACCTGTGAAGCAAGAAGCAACAAGACTTCAAAGAGATAAAAAGTGATAGATTTTATTTATTCGGGGAGAAGAAATGCCCTTTTCTTTTTGAACTACTTTGTGATATCCAGACTAACTTTCACCTTTTAGCCAAGACTATCACCCACATTTCAAGTAAAATTCACTCATGCTGTGTGAGAACAACCATTATAAAGAGCAACAACATGCCAGCTGTCTGCAAGGAATATAAATCTTTCCATTCCCCATTATCCTATCAGAGCTGAAAAAGCTTCTTGGATGAGAAGCAAAACGTCTTCAAAGAAAAAACAAGGAAGTCCAGTTGCCACCTGAAAAAGCACCTTTGGAACAACCATGTCCTGGATGACTGAGAATCTCTGCAGACTTTCTGCTCATTATTTTAAGTCATATTTAAGTAGTGCACGCTAAAACATTATTGTCATGAAGAATTGCCTTGATTTTTTTGCACTTTTGTGAACAGGTTTATGAAGCTGAACTGTGTGTCCTTTAGTTCCTGTGTGAATAATAAATGACAGCATTGATTGTAAACTAAAACATAAGAAAGCAATATTTATCAGTTGTGTCAAGTTTTGACAGAACGAAATTGTGAATAGAAGATTCACATGAATAGAAGAGCAGAACGAAATTGTGAATAGCTCTGGACTGAGTGTTTACATGTGCATGGTGAGGTTTGGGAGATGCATTTGCTGCAGCTTTTTTTATACATGCATTCACCCCAAACATACCAGAGAGTCAGGACTTGGATTACAAGATTGGTTTGTGCACCACCTCACCTGCAGTCTCTGTTAAATCTGGTTCTATGTCCTTACACCTGTTTGTATAGTCTGGAAGCCCTTTTATGTTCTATTGTAGCTTTAAAGGGCCAGCAGATGGAGCTCTCACACATTTTTGGTTTAAGTGTTTCCTGCTGGTGCCAAGTTGCTTTCTGAACTACCTGTTCCCACAAAGGGAAAAGCAGTTTCTGTCACTCTGGGATAGAAGGAAATCTCTCCACCTCGGGGAAGTGGGGGAGAATAAGCTTTTTGTTCTCTTCTGTTTGATCTTGACCTGTCAATCAGTTACACTTTTGATTGATTGCCTGACTTCACATCTCAGATGGCGAGGAAGAATAACTTTTATTGGCAGCTGAACCATACTGACCTTAGGGAACAATTCAGATAGGAGGGGATAGAAGGAGTACAGGTACCTTGAGGAACCTGTCTTTCCATAGTGCAATAGCATGCTGATGATACCACGTGGGGCTCTCTTTCCTGGGCCATCCGGGTGAAATTGTCAAGGTTCAGCCCTAGGGCCTGGAGATTATAGGGACCTGTTTGGGGAAGAACAGGCTTTGACTCAAACATGCAAAGATTGAGTAGGCAAAGGTTTTGACAATCACCTAAATATGAGCTAGCAGTGTGCAGCTGCTGCCAAAAAGTCAGTACAATCCTTGGCTGTATAAACAGAGGCATAGAATCAAAATCACATGAAGTGTTAATACTGCTTTATAAAGCCATGGAATACTGCATCCAATTTTGGTGATCACATTACTAAAAGATATTGAGACTTTGGAAAAAGTGCAAAGAAAAGCAACTAAGATGATTAAAGGTTTGGAGATGAAAAGGTATGAAGAACGGTTGCAGGATTTGAGTTTGGCTAATCTAGTGAAAAGAAGAACTGGGGAGAAGGGAGATAATTGCAGTATTCCAGTATTTGAGAGATTACCGCAAAGAGGAAGGAGTCCATTTATTTCCCAAAATACCAGAGGGCAGGACAAGAAGGAATGAATGGAAACTAATCAAGGAGAGAAGCAACCTGGAATCAAGGAGAAACTTTCTAACATTGAGGGCAATTAACCAGAGGAACAACTTGCGGAACAGAGGAACAATTAACCAGAGGAACAACATGTTGTGGGTGCTTCATCACTGGAGGGTTTTAAAGAAGAGATTAGACAGTCACTCAGTATCAATATCCCTCAGTATCCCATCTGCACATGATCATCATTAACCATTCACTGCCAGCTTCCAACAAGCAATGTGGCAATGAGGAAGCTGGCAGGAAGTTGCAAGTTGTGGTTATCTGACATTTTGCTTAATGACCTTTGGCTGAAGGATTGTAGCTGGAACTGCTAGGATTGCTATGATAAGTTGGCCTAGTTATGTGAGTTTCCACTTTATGACAATGTTGCCGAGTAATGGAATTTCCAGTCCCAAATACGCATTAACTGAAGTTTGTATATATTCAGAAAAACAGCCAGGCATGTTTCTGCCACATTTATTGCATAAAAGAGGGAGGGGAGTAAAGCACAATCAACACTGTATGATTCTGTTACAATTGCCTATCTCAGGATAGTCCTAGTGTTCTTATAGAGTCTGTTTCCAAATCTAGTCCATGTTGAAGAGCTGACAACAGAATATCTGTCCATTCATCCAGTATGATGGGGAATCTAGACCCAGTCTAGATCCTTTCACTAGGAGCCATGAGATGTGTCTTCTCATCAGCAACCTATCTATGGAACAAGCTTCTTCCCAACATACAGTTGGCCTCAACCAGAAGGCCTTTAGAAAGGCTGTCAAGAACTGGTATTTTTTCTCTTCAGCTTTTGAGTCATGATGTGTGCTGCCCCAATTGAATGAAGGTGTTATTTCTGCATCAATCACCATTTTATTATTTTATTGCTGTTTGTAGGTTCATGTTTTTGTATTTGACGAAAAGTAATAAGAGCCAGAGACAAGAGTGAAGGCTAACATGATTTATTCTAACATTTAAAGGTTGCTGTGGCTTGCTGCTAACAACAGGCAGTTGGCTAACTGGGCAATAGCTGATTCCGTTTGAAAGCTCCTTTTGTACTCAGCTGTCAAACAGAATCAGCCAATCAGAATCTGGCTCCCACTCAAAGAGTGGAATGGAGTGAAAACTTCAGCTGAATGCAACACTCCTTCCCCCTGGTTAGAAGCATGCATAGTTCTTGAGACAAACGGGACATCATGGGATTCACCCAGATCTTCTCAGTTTGGCCAGAGCAGCTGAAGGGAGAGGACCTGCTGCAGGACTGGAGACTTCCACTAGGGGCAATGCTGGAACTTCACCAGGGAATGACTCAGGAGCCGGCAGGATGTCGTCTAAAGGTCGGTCTGCCTCGAGACACCACTTGTCAGGATTCGGCTCTGGTCCTTGTTCGTTGGTAGCTGGGAAGTCCATTTTGCTTATTTCAGCCTTGGCTTCTTCCAGGGAAGGATAGGTGCATTCCAATGACTTCTCAGTTGGTCAACATGCCATCAGCAACATCTCCCATTGGCCAATCTTATTCTATAAGATTTTGGGCCAGTCATCCCTCTATCCACCTGGGTCGCCATAATGGGTTTCCCACATAATTCATTATGTAGACCAGTGGCTTCCAAACTTTTTCAGTCCACTGCCCCCTTGGCACTACAAACTCATCCTTGGTGACCCCACCCAAAGTGGGATTCAAATTTATGTGGGTGTGGCCTAATTTGAGGGTGTGGCTTGCTGGTCATGTGACTGGGTAGGCATGGCTTGCTGGTCACGTGACCGGGTAGCCATGGCTTGCTGGTCACATGACTGGGTGGCGTGGCTTGCTGGCTGGGTGTGGCTTGCTGGTCACATGACTGGGTAGGTGTGTTTGGTGGTCATGTGACTGGGTGGGTGTGGCCAGGTGACTAGCAAACAAGTGGTCCTCACTGAATGGCTGATTGTTTCGCAAGTGTTCTAATTTATGACTGGCCTTCCCAGAGATAATTGACCTGTTTTGGGAGTTTTGACAGCCATGCACACACAGACACACACACTCCCTAGACTACATATTGACTTTGCTGGACCAACAAAAGGCAATACTTTTTTAATAGTTGTGGATGCCTACTCGAACTGGTTAGAGGTCATCCTCATGGCTTCCACAACCACAGAGGCAGTCATGAAACAACTAGACAAACTTTTTGCCACGCATGGATTGCCTGATGTACTGATGTCGGACAATGGGCCTCAGTTTACCGTGTTAGCGTTCGAGCAATATTTAGCTGCCCAAGGCATCTGACATGCTTTAACAGATCCGGCCCATCCAGTTGCAAATGGCAGGGCTGAACGCATGGTTCAGTACACTAAGGAGGGCCTGGATAGAATGGACAAGGGGGACGTGCAAGAAAAACTAAACCAATTACTAACCCTATTGTTCTGTATAACTTGGAAGGTTCCAAGTAGTCACTGCTGATTGGCCAGAAAGGCCAGTAGTGGATTGGTAATGAACCAATCCAAGAATCCGCTCAAAGGGGGCAAGATTAAAATAAAGTCATTGGCTACAAGCCGGCAGGCAAGCCTCTGTAAAAAGGCTGCCGTGGCTTGAGCCAATGTTCCGTTACTGTTGCTGTTAACCGAATAAAGAGTTGTTAGTTGGAACCCGGTCTCACGTGCTTCTTTTCTGGATGGAACACTGGCGACGAAGGTGGGATTGTCTTGAAGCTGAGACCGAGCACGTGGTGAGAGAACGAACCACACTAGATGAGATGGCTGGTAATAATGCGCCACCTGCACCATTCAACCCCAATGAGGAAGATTGGGAGTCTTATATTGATTGCTTCCTAATGTTTCTGGAGAGCAATGAAATGGAAGAAATTTCCGATCAGTGAAAGAGGGCTGTCTTCCTAACACATTGCGGACCAGCCATATTTAAGATGGCAAAGGCATTGGTGAAGCCCAGAGACGTGAAACAGATGACCTGGTCTGAGCTTAACTGAATGCTGAAAGCTCACTATGTGCCGGTTGTCTCAAACCTCATCAAGAGACATGAATTCTGTAAGAGAGACCAGAGGGAAGATGAAACCATTGCTGATTTCATGGCAGCTCTGCGCCATATTGGAGGAGCCTGTGAATTCCAAAATATGGGCAAGGCAATGCGAGATCGTGTCATGTTAGGTCTTAAGGACTCTATCCTACAAAGCAAACTCTTAAACAGACCTAACATAATGGTGGCAGAGGCATTCACAGAAGCAACCACTGCGGAAGCCGCAAAGAAATCAGCGGCCACAATGAAGATGATGAACACCAGTGCTGACACGACAACCTCTCCAAAGGAAAGAAACCCCGGCGGAGGAAGGAAGGAAGCTGCCACAACCACACACCACGAAGACCTAGATGAATCATCAGACACTGATGAAGATGACAATGAGGTCCATCGCCTTTACGCAAACCAAAAAAGGCACAAAAGGAAGAAAAATTGGCGGGAATGTGCTAGTTGCGGAGGAAACCACCCCCGAGCCCAGTGCAGGTTCCTTGATGCCATCTGTCAGGCTTGCAAGAAGAGGGGACATATTGAAAGAGTCTGCCACAATAGAAAAAACAGCAGCCCTAGGAGACACGGTAATTCCCTACCAAGAACTGACTCGAGGCAACCCGATAGAAAATGGGAGCGCAGCAAGGGAACCAGCAACCGAGAAAACACACATCAGACTGTCACTATAGGAAGTGCACAGACGGAAAGCAGAAAAAAGGTCAGAATTGTAGTGACCATTGAAGGAAGCCCTTGTGAGATGGAAGTCAACTCAGGATCTCTTCTATCAATGGTGTCTTGGAACACAATTAGACGTTTGATTCCAAACATCAGACAAAACGAACTCAGAAGACAAAAAATAATGCTCAAAGACTACCAGGGAAATAGGATTCCTGTGGTAGATCTGGGGCACTTCCAAGTCACTTACAAACAACACGCTGAAGTCCTGCCATTAACTATAGTCGACCGAGACTGTCCCAGCCTTCTGGGCATTGAATGGTTCATGCCATTGGGCATCGGGATGACCAGAGTAAGCCGAATAGTCACGAGCGATTGGGAAGAGAACCTGCTACATAAATTCCAGGATGTCTTCGACAGAACTCTAGGCAGGTTCCGGGGAATCCCAATATCCTTTAGCCTAGATCCCCAAATAGCACCGAGAAGACTAAAAGCCAGACGGGTCCCCTTTGCATTAAAACCCAAAATAGATGAGCAATTAAATAAATTGATTGCACAAAGGGTCAAATAACCAATTGACCACGCCAGGTGGGGGACATCAACAGTAACACCTGTAAAACCAGATGGGTCTGTGTGCATCTGTGGAGACTACAAGGCTACCCTGAATTATGCGCTGCAGCAAAGTGCATACCCGGTACCAGTCGGGCAGCACTTACTGCACTCACTTGGGGGAGGAAAATTTTTGCAAAACTCGATTTGGCCCAGGTGTATCAGAAACTTCCAGTAGACCCCATAACGGCCGAGGCACAAATGATAGTAACGCATAGAGGGGCGTTCAAATGTAACAGACTTCAATTTGGAGTGAGCGTTGCCCCAGGCGTCTTCCAAAGCCTCATGGAATGCCTATTAAACAGAATAAAAGGGGTCGTTCCATATTTTGATGATGTCCTAATTTCAGTAAAAAACGCGACCCAGTCAGAAGCAAGAATAAGGGAAGTGCTAACGAAATTCAGAGAATCTGGTTTGAAAGTTAAAAAAGAAAAATGCTGCCTGGCCACTGACCGCGTCAAATTTTTGGGATATTTGATTGATGAACAAGGTATTCACCCAACAGAAGAAAAAAGTCAAAGCAATTAAAGATGCACCCAGGCCTAGAAATAAAACGGACTTACAGGCTTTGTTGGGTCTGATCAATTTTTATAATGTATTCCTCCCCACAAAGCAACGATAGCAGAACCATTGCACCGGTTGCTAGATAAAAAAACTGTCTGGACTTAGGGTCACAAAGAACAAAAAGCCTTTCAGAATATAAAAGACTTAACCTCAGACACCGTTCTTATTCAGTTTAGTAATACTCTACCCTTGACGGTCACCTGCGACACCTCACCATTCGGAGTCGGTACTATCCTGAGCCACCAATTACCTGACGGGAGAGAGGCACCTGTCGCTTTTTATTCGAAAA
Source organism: Laticauda colubrina (assembly GCA_015471245.1). NCBI lineage: Eukaryota > Metazoa > Chordata > Lepidosauria > Squamata > Elapidae > Laticauda > Laticauda colubrina. The sequence goes on along the minus strand of BLBF01000003.1, from coordinate 65,260,587 downwards.
CGCTCTCCAAAGTGGAACGCAACTATAGCCAACTAGACAGAGAGGCCCTGGCAATCGTCGCCGGAGTAAAACGTTTTCATGAATACCTATACGGTAGGACATTTTCCATTGTTCCTGACCATAAACCACTCCTGGGGATTTTGGCTGGGAACAAACCCACACCGAACATTCTATCCCCACGGATGACTAGGTGGTCAGAATTCCTGGCCGCCTATTCATATACATTGCTGCATCGACCCGGAAAACAAATCGCCCATGCAGACGCATTAAGCCGAGCACCATTACCGATCATAGAGGACGACCCACCACCAGCCACCACCATCCTACAACTGGAAACCTGCCCTGAACTTCCATTGACTGAGGATGATGTCGCCAGAGCCACGGCAAAAGACTCATTGACCGCCCACGTTTTGACTTGGGTAGGTAAAGGCTGGCCAGAAGGCCAAAAGACTGAAAACTTTAAACCTTTCCGGACTAGACAAACTGAACTGTCAATAGAAAAGGGGTGTTTATTGTGGGGAGATCTGGTGGTGATTCCATCCAAACTACAAAAAGAGGTGTTAGGCATGTTACATGAGGGCCACCCAGGCATAGTTAAGATGAAAAGCCTGGCCAGGAGCTATGTCTGGTGGCCTGGCTTAGACAAGACATTGAACGCTGGGTTGCAACATGCCATAAGTGCCAGAGAGCTAGACCCACACCACCACAAGCTCCCATACGGGACTGGGAGACCCCACGAGGCCCTTGGTCTCGAATCCATATTGATTTTGCAGGACCAACTAGGGGCAATACATTTTTAATAGTTGTGGATGCATATTCAAATTGGCTAGAAGTCATCTTAATGTCATCCATAACAACCGACGCTGTTATAAAACAGTTAAACAAATTATTTGCAACGCATGGGTTACCTGATTTGCTAGTATCAGACAATGGGCCACAACTAACAGCAATACAATTTGAACAATACTTAGCCTCTTTGGGTATACGCCATGCACTAACTGCGCCGGCTCACCCAGTGGCGAATGGTAGGGCCGAGCGAATGGTCCGGTTCACAAAAGAAGGCCTTGAGAAAATGGACCATGGGGATGTCCAAGACAAGCTAAACCGCTTGCTTACACTACAACACATCACTCCCAGTAGCACAACAAACAAGAGCCCAGCAGAATTACTAATGGGGAGAAAACTCAGATCCCTTTTAGATAGGTTGCACCCCACTTATACTTGCAAACCCCCCCCCCCGACTCTTCCAGCCGATACCACACTTTTGAAATCGGCGACCTGGTCTATGCAAAGAATTTTACTGGGGACCCTCTTTGGCTTCCAGCCATGATCACACAAGTAACAGGCCCTCGGTCCCACCGACTAACCGTGGACGATGGAAGAGAGTGGAAGCAGCACATAGACCATAGACCATAGACTGGTCTATGTGCCGCTGATGTTCCTGCAACATCAAGTGCAAAACAACCGTGCAACCACAAATAATAAATTTCGACGAAAACAAAACCAAGGGGGGGGGGAAATACAAATAAATAAAAAAGGGTGTGAAAATGAACCATTAAAATCACAACCAGAAAATCTAACCAACCAAAAAGAGCACTTACGCTTAGATGAAACCATCGAAAGAAGCCCCGGGGAAAGGGAAGCCGACCTGCAAGGTGCCAGCCAGGCCAGCTCAACCAGCCCGGCTGAACCAGGAGGGAGCGGCAGAACCACTTCGACTGGCCTAAGGAACTCAGGCAGGAGCGGCAGTGTTGACTCACCCTTCCAGGCGGTTCCATGGAGAAAAGCTGGAGAGACAACGATCCCGACCAAACCGCTTGAAGTTCTGGGCGAGAATGAACCACGCAGGTCAACTAGGACCAGAAAAAACCCCATCTACCTGCGCGACTACATCGCTCACGTAGGACTGAACTAAAGGGGGAGGGGTGTTCGGTATAACTTGGAAGGTTTCAAGTAGTCACTGCTGATTGGCCAGAAAGGCCATAGTGGATTGGTTCATCAGGAACCAATCCAAGAAGCTGCTCAAAGGTGGCAAGATTAAAATAATGTCACTGGCTACAAGCCAGCAGGTAAGCCTCTATAAAAAGGCTGCTGCGGTTTGAGCCAATGTTCCATTACTGTTGTTAACCGAATAAAGAGTTGTTAGTTGGAACCCGGTCTCACATGCTTCTTTTCCGGACGGAACATCTATAGCATATTACCCCTAGCAGCACAACCAACAAAAGCCCAGCAGAACTCCTAATGGGTAGGAAATTTTTCCTACCTCGACAGACTGCACCCCACTTATACCTGGGATAATCCCCCCGACCCCTCCAGCAAATACCGTGCTTTTGAAATAGGCGACCTGGTCTATGCAAAAAACCTCACCAGGGACCTGTTATGGCTTCCAGCCATGATCACCCAGATCACAGGCCCCCGGTCTTACCGATTACTCTTAGATGACAGAAGAGAATGGAAGCGGCACATCGACCAGCCTTCGTTCTCGCACCCTTGAACACACAAACACACCAGCACCAAAAATAGAAACCAACCAAAAAACAACTGGGGGGGGGGAATACAAAATAATAAAAAAGGGAGAGATGAACCTCCCATAACAAGACAACAAACACTACACAAAGACTATCAAACAAATCAAAAAGAGCACTCACAGTTAGATGAACCCCAAATGAGAAGTCCAGGATAAGGAGAGCGAAGTGAGGCCTTTCTGGAAGGAGACAGCCAGGCCAGCTCGATCAACCCGGACAAACCAGGAGGGAGCGGTGGAGCCATCTCAACCAACCCAAGAGACTCAGGCGGGAGTGGCAAGGCTGACTCACCCTTCCAGGAGGTTCCATGGAGAAGGAACAGAGAGACAGCGATCCCGACCGAACCGCTCGAAGACCACGCCAAGACTGAGCTGCGCAGGTCAACCAGGACTCGAAAAAGCCCCATCTACTTGCATGACTACGTGACACATGTTGGACTGAACCAAGGGGGGAGGGGTGTTATGTATGGAACTTGGTAGGCTCCAAGTTCCCTATTCTGATTGGCCGAAAAGGCAGTTCTCGGATTGGCGATAAGAGAACCAATCCGATTGGCCCACCGGATGGCAGGAAATCTTAAAGTTGTGTCATTGGCCACAAGCCGTGAGCAAGCCGCCATATAAAGGGCTGCCGCGGCTTGGGCTGTTGTTCCTTTACCATTGCTTTACTGAATTAAATAAAGAGTTTGTTGTTGGAACTCGATCTTGCGCAACTTATTTCCGGACAAAACAGAATAAGAATCCTTCCATTCATCTCTTCCTTGTCAGAGTTGAAGAAACCTCTTGGATGAGAAGTGAAATGTCTTCAAAACAAAAAACAAGAAAGTGCAGTTGCTTCCTGAAAAAGCATCTTTGGGACAACCAGAGACTGAGGATTTCTACAGCACTAAATCGTTTATGAAGATATTGAAGAGTACTGGGCCGAAGACAGAATCTTGTGGCACCCCACTGCTTCCTTCCCTCCATGAAGACTTAGACCCATTAAGGACTACTCGTTGAGTACGGTTTGACAGCCAGTAGCGAATCCATCATGAGGTCATGTGATCTATCTTACATTTTTCTAGCTTACCAAGAACTAGGTTGTGGTCTGTTTGGTTGAATGCCTTGGTGAAGTCTAAGTATATTAGGTCCACAGTATTTGCTGGTCGACTAATTTAGTCTCTATGTTGAAGAATGAAATAAGATTGGTTTGGCATGATCTGTTTTGAACAAACCTGTGCTGACTGCTAGTTATTACTTTATTGTTTCTAGATATTGGCAGATCTGGGGTTTTTTTTTAATCATTTGATGGCAGCCAAAAAGTTTCCTTCATAGAAACTGAAGACAGTTTTGAGGGTGCATGTGAGGATTGCAAGCTTTCTTCCTCCTTGCATGTAATTAGATTCAGGAACAGAAATCCCATCTTATTCTTCTGACATTAGAGGCTGAAAATGTTCCTTTCTTCTTTGGAGAGCCGAGAAAAAGTGGTTTAGGCAAACAAGCTGGTATCTAAAGGTTGATCAAGTTTAGTGTTTCTCCTTTCACACACTTGTGGCTTTCCTTCCTCCTTAAAAATGCAAAGTTGTAATAATGGCAAACAATACAATATGTTACATACACACACACACACACACACACACACACACACATAACACAGAAAGGTGGTCTTTCTTGTTTTTAAATTGTAGGCTAGAGGTATGTATTCTTTTCTGGGCCAAAAGCTACCTTCTAGGCATAACTGTGAGGAACTTATCTTTGTCTTTATCTTTATCTCCGGTTTCCCACCTCTTTTGTAAGCAAAATTCATTCCTTTGCAAACATAATATTTTTAAAACAAAGAATGGTCATGCATACTTGACAACTTTTAAAGAAAAAATAAATATGACACTTGTGTTTCACTAGATAAAATTTGAAAAGTCACCTGGTTAATTTATGAGCTGATCTTTGCAAGATAGTGGTTTAGAAGAACTAATCAGTCTTGGTTCTCCTCCTTAATATGTTTTCAAAAGCCTAATCAGTTTTTTTAAGTGCTGTATCATGTTTTATTTGTTTGAGATCATTCCAGGGCCTATGACCCATAGTTGGAGAAGTCCAAGTATAATCTCTATGATATAATCAAATTTGTATCAGTGGCCATTTTTATTTTATTGTGATATGGAACCCTTTGAGACACGCATATCAATTTCTAAGAAAAAGATCCTGGCAAAATAGCGGAGTCAGAAAAACTAAACAGTCTTGGTTCTCCTCATTATGATGTTTTCATAAACCTGATCAGTTTTTTTTTAAATGTTGTACCTCTGTTTAAATGGCTTGAGATCACCTCAGGAGCTGTGACCTACAGTTTGAGAAGTCTGAATATAAAGATTATCAAATTATAATATATAATATGTAATATAATCAAATTTGTATAAATAGCCCCTTGCTTTTATTTGATTTCCCTAACCCTAACCCTAACCCTTTGAGACATGCATGTCAAGGTTTAAAGAAAAAATGCCACATGTGTTTTGCTGGATAAGGTTTTTGTTCTCTTCTGTTTGATTTTGACCTGTCAATCAATTACACTTTTGATTGATTGCCTGACTTCACATCTCAGATGGCGAGAAAGAATAACTTTTATTGGCAGCTGAGCCATACTGACCTTAGGGAACAATTCAGATAGGAGGGGATAGAAGGAGTACAGGTACAAACCCCTTGAGGAACCTGTCTTTCCATAGTGCAATAGCATGCTGATGATACCACGTGGGGCTCTCTTCCCTGGGCCATCTGGATGAAATTGTCAAGGTTCAGCCCTAGGGCCTGAAGATTATAGGGACCTGTTGGGGGAAGAACAGGCTTTGACTCAAACATGCAAAGATTGAGTAGGCAAAGGTTTTGACAATCACCTAAATATGAGCTAGCAGTGTGCAGCTGCTGCCAAAAAGTCAGTACAATCCTTGGCTGTATAAACAGGCATAGAATCAAAATCACATGAAGTGTTAATACTGCTTTATAAAGCCGTGGAATACTGCATCCAATTTTGGTGATCACATTACTAAAAGATACTGAGACTTTGGAAAAAGTGCAAAGAAAAGCAACTAAGATGATTAAAAGTTTGGAGATGAAAAGGTATGAAGAACGGTTGTAGGATTTGGGTTTGGATAATCTAGAGAAAAGAAGAACTGGGGAGAAGGGAGATAACTGCAATATTCCAGTATTTGAGAGATTACCCCAAAGAGGAAGGAGTCCATTTATTTCCCAAAGTATCAGAGGGCAGGACAAGAAGGAATGAATGGAAACTAATCAAGGAGAGAAGCAACCTGGAATCAAGGAGAAACTTTCCAACATTGAGGGCAATTAACCAGAGGAACAACTTGCTGTCAGATGTTGTGGGCGCTTCATCACTGGAGGGTTTTAAAGAAGAGATTAGACAGTCACTCAGTATCAATATCCCTCAGTATCCCATCTGCACATGATCATCATTAACCATTCACTGCCAGCTTCCAACAAGCAAAGTCGCAATGAGGAAGCTGGCAGGAAGTTGCAAGTTGTGGTTATCTGACATTTTACTTAATGACCTTTTGTTTTGTTCGGAAAACACACGAGGTAGACCGGGTTCCAACAACAAATACTTTATTGTAAACTAGTCAGTAAATAGGAACGCTTGGCTGAAGCCGGGGCCAGCCTTTTATACAGGCTGGCTTGCCTGCTTGCAGCCAATGGCAGTTGTTTAGATTTGCCGCCTTTTTGGCAGCTCTTTGGATTGGTTCCTAGTGAACCAATCCAATGTTCATTTTATTGACCAATCAGGTTTGTAGATTTGGAGTCATCCACTTTACATACAGAACACCCTTCCCTCCTTAGTTCAGTCCTACGTGGTGACGTAGTCTCGCAGGTAGGCGGGGCTTTTCCGGACTCGATTTGACTTGCGCGGTTCATTCTTAGTGCAGACTTCGACCGGTTCGGATGGGGCTGCTGTGTCGTCCGTCCTTCTCCCTGGAACCGTCTGGAAGGGTGAGTCAGCCATTTTACCGCCGCCTGAGTTTCTTAGGCCGGCGGTTTTGCCGCTCCCTCCCGTTTCCTCCGGGCAGGTCGAGCTGGCTTGGCTGGTCCCTTCCGATGGTCTCTTTCCGCAAGTCTCTTCAAACAGTGAGTCTTTTATTTGCTCTTTTTGTTCGTATTGTTTGTTAGGTTTAGTTTTAAACAGTTCTTTATTTGTTTCTCGCCATTCCCCCCCCCCCTTGGTTTGCATTTCGCCGTTTTTTTCGGTGAATGTTTGTAAGTCTGTGGTTCTTTCTATAATTCGAGATCGAAGCTGGTCTATGTGCCGCTTCCATTCCCTGCCATCGTCTAATTTTACTCGGTAGGATTTGGGGCCTGTAATTTGGACAATTTGTCCTGGTAGCCATACCGGGTCCCCGGTGAAGTTTTTGGCGTATACCAAATCGTCTATTCCGAATTGTCTGAACCGTGTAGAGGAGTCAGGGGGGTTTTCTGGGGTAAAATTTGGGTGTAACCTATCCAGGTGAGATCTTAATTTCCGCCCCATGAGTAATTCTGCTGGTGACTTATTTGTTATGGTACTGGGCGTTATGTGCTGGAGTGTGAGCAAACGGTTTACTTTCTGTTGGACATCTCCAGCGTCCATTCGTTCCAACCCTTGTTTGGTAAACCGGACCATTCTCTCAGCCCTGCCGTTCGCAGCCGGGTGAGCCGGCGCGGTTAGTGCATGTCTTATACCTAGGGAGGCTAGGTATTGCTCAAATGGTATGCTGGTTAACTGTGGCCCGTTGTCTGAGACGAGAACGTCCGGTATGCCATGAGTGGCAAAAAGGCTGTCCAGTTTTTTTATTACAGCTTCTGTTGTCGTTGATGGCATAATTTTTACTTCAAGCCAATTTGAATAGGCATCAACGACAATCAGAAAGGTATGCCCTTTGGTAGGCCCCGCAAAGTCAATGTGTATTCTTGACCACGGTCCTCGAGGGGTTTCCCAGTCCTTAACGGGTGCTTTTGGTGGGGATGGTCTAATTGCCTGGCATTTGTGGCATGAGCTTACCCAATACTCTATGTCCTTGTCAATACCCGGCCACCACACATAACTTCTGGCAAGGCTTTTCATCTTAACCATTCCCGGGTGCCCTTCATGTAACAGCTTAAGTACCCTGGGCTGTAATTTGGCAGGGATTACTACCCGATCACCCCACAACAAACACCCCTTTTGGATAGAAAGTTCAGTCTGTCTGGACCGGAAAGGTTTAAAGTTTTCAGTTTTTTGATTCTCCGGCCAGCCTTTACCTACCCAGCTAAGAACGCGGGCAGTCAATGAGTCTTTTGCGGTGGCTCTGGTGACATCATACGCCGATATGGGTAGATCGGGGCAAGTCTCGATTTGTAGCATTGTCATCGCTGGTGCCGGGTCTGCGTCGGTTGCTGGCAAGGGTGCTCTGCTCAAAGCGTCCGCATGGGAAATTTGTTTCCCTGGCCGGTGTGTCAGAGTGTAGGAGTAAGCTGCTAGGAACTCTGACCATCTCGTCATTCTTGGGGACAGTATATTTGGTGTTGGCTTGTTTCCCGCCAAAATCCCCATTAGCAGTTTGTGATCCGTTATGATTTGAAAAGTCCGCCCATATAAGTATTCGTGGAATCGTTTTACTCCAGCGACAATTGCTAGAGCTTCCCTGTCCAATTGGCTGTAATTCCGCTCGGTTTTGGATAGAGTCCTAGAATAATATGCGACGGGTGCTTCTCTGCCATCAGGTAGTTGGTGGCTCAGGATGGCACCTACTCCATATGGTGAGGCGTCGCAGGTCACTGTTAATGGCAGAGTGTCGCTAAATTGGATGAGAACATTTGTTGATGTTAGCAAGCTTTTAATATTTTGGAAGGCTTTTTTTTCTTTGTAACCCCAAGTCCAAGTTGCCTTCTTGTCTAGCAGACGGTGTAACGGTTCTGCTATAGTGGCTTTGTTTGGCCGGAACACGTTATAAAAATTAATTAATCCTAAGAACGCTTGTAGTTCCGTTTTATTTCTTGGTTCAGGAGCGTCTTTGATTGCTTTAACTTTTTTATCTGTGGGGTAGATACCCTCTCCGTCTATTGAGTAGCCCAGGAATTCGATGCTGTTCTTAACTAAACAGCACTTTTCTCTTTTTACCTTGAGGCCAGATTCCCTAAACTTAGTTAGAACCTCTTTCAGTCTGTTCCTTAATTGAGTTTCATCTCTGGCCGAGATTAGGACGTCGTCAAAATAGGGAACGACTCCTTGTATGCCATTTAGAAGGCGTTCCATCAGACTCTGGAAGACGCCAGGGGCCACGCTTACTCCAAATTGGAGCCGGTGACATTTGAATGCGCCCTTATGGGTGACTATAGTCTGTGCTTCTGCTGTTTCTGGGTCCACTGGGAGTTGTTGATAGGCTTGTGCCAAGTCGAGTTTGGTGAAAACTTTGCCTTTTCCCAGGGAATGAAGCAAATGTTGGACTACTGGCACCGGGTATGCGCTTGGTTGTAATGCGTGGTTCAGGGTAGCCTTATAGTCACCACAGATTCTGATGGACCCGTCAGGTTTAATGGGTGTGACAATAGGCGTTTCCCACTTGGCATGGTCCACAGGTTCTAACACCCCTTGGGCTACTAATTTGTCCAGCTGTTCCTCTATTTTTGCCTTTAGTGCAAAAGGAACTCGCCTGGCTTTTATTCTTCGTGGGGCTATTTGGGGGTTTAGATTGAAAGAAATGGGGTTTCCCCGGTACTTGCCCAGTGAGCCGTCAAAAACGTCCTGGAATTCTCGGATGAGGTCGTCTTCCCAGGCGGTTGTAGTCACTTGATCGACCCCGGTCATCCCGATGCCCAATGGCGCGAACCATTCGATGCCCAGGAGGCTTGGTCTGTCTTGGTTGACTATGGTCAGCGGAAGCACCTTGATGTGATTTTTGTAGGCGACTCGGAAATGTCCCATGCCAATCACAGGGATTTGGTTTCCCTGATAGTCCTTGAGGGTTAGGTGCTGCTTGTTCAATTCTCTGGTTTTGATACCTGGGACTAACTGTTTAATTGTGTCCCACGATACCATGGAGAGGAAGGACCCCGAGTCCACTTCCATCTTGCAGTGTTTTCCCTCGATTTCCACGATGACTTTAATTTTTCTCCCACTTTCCGTCTGAGCGCTCTGTATAATGACAGTTTGGTGTGTATTGGCTCGCTTCTCTTGTTGCCATTTTCTTTCGGCTCGTTTAGGCTCGGCTCGTGTTGGGGAATTTCTGCGTCTCGTCGGGCTGTAGAATTTTTTGTTTCTGCAGACCTTCTCGATGTGCCCTCGTTTTTTGCAATATCGGCAGATGGCATCGAGAAATCTGCATTCGGCTCGTGGATGGTTTCCTCCGCAGCCAGCGCATTCCCGCCAATTTCTCCTTTCGCGCTCTTTTTTGTTCGTGAGCAAACGGTGGACCTCGTCGTCCTCTTCGCTCGACTCATTTGTTTCGCCTGACTCTTCGTAGTGGGTTGTGGTGGCAGGGTGCTTTCTGTCTTTGGCTGGTGTTTCTTCGCTGTGTGTGTTCATCTTTTTAATGGCTACCGCAGATTTTTTCACGGCTTCAGCGGCTGTAGCTTCCGCGATGGCTTCGGTAACGGTGATGTTGGGCTTGTTGAGCATTTTACTCTGTGCGGTCGAGTCTCTCAGGCCCAGCACCACGCAATCCCTCATTGCCTCGTCTATGTTCAAAAATTCACACTCACCCCCTATTTGTCTGAGGGCAGCGATAAAATCAGCGACGGTCTCTCCCTCTCGCTGGTCTCTGCGGTAAAATTCGTGTCGCTTTATTAAGTTAGACACCATCGGAGCGTAGTGTGCTTTGAGGAGTCTCTGTAATTCTGTCCACGTTAGTTGTTTAACGTCCTGGGGCTTCGCGAGGGCTTTTGCCATTTTAAAAACTGTTGGCCCGCAGTGCGTCAGGAACACAGCTCTCTTGCGTTGCTCTGAAATGCCTTCCATTTCATTGCTCTCCAAGTACATTTGGAAGCGATCAGCATAGGAATCCCAATCCTCTTCGCTGGGATTGAAGGGCGCGGGTGGTGCGTTGTTTCCAGACATCTTGGTTGTAATTTGGACTTCTTATCACCGCGTGCAGGTTTTTCCTTCAGGACGATCCCATCCTCGTCGCCAGTGTTTTGTTCGGAAAACACACGAGGTAGACCGGGTTCCAACAACAAATACTTTATTGTAAACTAGTCAGTAAATAGGAACGCTTGGCTGAAGCCGGGGCCAGCCTTTTATACAGGCTGGCTTGCCTGCTTGCAGCCAATGGCAGTTGTTTAGATTTGCCGCCTTTTTGGCAGCTCTTTGGATTGGTTCCTAGTGAACCAATCCAATGTTCATTTTATTGACCAATCAGGTTTGTAGATTTGGAGTCATCCACTTTACATACAGAACACCTTTGGCTGAAGGATTGTAGCTGGAACTGCTAAGATTGCTATGATAAGTTGGCCTAGTTATGTGAGTTTCCACTTTATGACAATGTTGCCTAGTAATGGAGTTTCCAGTCCCAAATACGCATTAACTGAAGTTTATATATATTCAGAAAAACAGCCAGGCATGTTTCTGCCACATTTATTGCATAAAAGAGGGAGGGGAGTAAAGCACAATCAACACTGTATGATTCTGTTACTATTGCCTATCTCAGGATAGTCCTAGTGTTCTTATAGAGTCTGTTTCCGGATCTAGTCCATGTTGAAGAGCTAACAACAGAATATCTGTCCATTCATCCAGTATGATGGGGGATCTAGACTGGGTCCTTTCACTAGGAGCCATGAGATGTGTCTTCTCATCAGCAACCTATTTATGGAACAAGCTTCTTCCCAACATACAGTTGGCCCCAACCAGAAGGCCTTTAGAAAGGCTGTCAGAACTGGTATTTTTTCTCTTCAGCCTTTGAGTTGTGATGTGTGCTGCCCCAATTGAATGAAGGTCAAAATCTTTCATTGTAAAATAGTTGCCTTACTACTGGTATCATTATTATTTGTAACCCTGTAGTCTCATAGATATTAGGAAATAGAGATTGAGGAGCAAAAGAAACTCAAAAGCAGGTTAGGATGTATAGTTCATTTTATTGACAAGTGAACTTCATTTAGAAAATATTCCCAAGCTAAGGAAACAAAAGCAGAGGAAAGAAGGATGGAGGAAGATCCATGTTGCTTGGTGTAATATCTCAGTCCTCTGGATCTGTATTGCATTATTGTTGACATTTTCCATAGTATTTGAATGTGATTATTCCACGACTTTCACTGTGAAGAGAAAGATATAGCACAGATTTTGAAAAGCCAGGTGATTTAAGCTGTTTCACAAGTACCTAGCCAGCATATTTTATAGCATTACAATTGAAATGTAGGATCTTCTGTAATAAGCAGATTTAACCCTTGCTGCATCTTGGCTGACTATGTAATGACAAGAGAGAAAAAGCTCTCCAGTGAAGACATTCATTTACTTCAGAACAATCTTTGTCAGCCTGACTGGCATCAATTCAAACAGCAACAAATTCAGGTCTCCTACAAAGAAATCTACTCAAGTGGTTCATTTTGGCATCATGAGTGAAATCGATACTTACACAAATGCATTGCAGAAAAGGCATCTGTTGGAATAGGTGATGCCATCAGAGGCACAGTGGGGTTGGTATTCCCTGGTGCATGCTGATTTGGGATAGCCAGTGCAATCAACCTTCAGAGAGAACAACATTGGTTTTAACTTTTTTCAGTTCATCTAAGACTCCCAGATATTTTCTGATCTTCCAAATTCCAAATGGCCATGTGGAGAATCCATGAGGATCCCTGGTGGTGCAGTGGTTAGAAAACAGTATTGCAGATTAATTTTGCACACCGCCTAGAATTTGATACTGATGCGCTCAAGGTTGACTCAGTCTTCCATCCTTTCAAGGTCGGTAAAATGAAAACCCAGATTATTGGGTGCAATGTGCTGATATTGGTAAACTGCCCATAGAGTGCAGTTGCCTTTTGGAAAAACGTCTTTTTGGGACAACCATGACTTGGATGATTGAGAATCTCCATGGAGAACTTTGGAAAGCCTTCTTCTTGAAGTCAGGCTGCCCTGAGGTTATGTTCCTTTTGACATCAGATAAAAACCTCATGTGCTTATTACTGACTTAACTTTTTGTTATTAGGACATCTTGCTCTTTTATGTAAGCAGTTAGTAAATGCACTATAAATATTCTGTATAAATACAAATGACAAGGGCCAAATTTGATTTGGCTTTACATATTTGCATTTAAAGTATGCTCTTAATATGATTGCTCTCTAAAACAAGTGGAAGGCTTGTTCAGAAGCTTTAGAACTCCAGTTTAGAACTCCTGCATTTCAAAGGAGAAACTAATTTTTCCTCCAAGACTCTTTTTCTCATAATATTTACATTTAGGGACAGGGTTTAAAAGATCCTAAATTACAAGTAAATAGTTTTGGCATAAAGGCATATCATTGTAGGGGCCATCCATTTGGATTCACTGCAACGGAGAGAGACAATTGGGCAGCAAAAGTGCGATACATCAGCATCTTTCTTTCAACATTTTAATCCTGATTTGAATTTTCAGCATCTATATTTAGAAGGGGTTGATAGTTGGGTATCTTGTCAGGCAAAACAATTCTTATAGTAGAGGTTCCCTTTCACATCAAGTTAACACTGTAAAAGGTAGCATCTTTTTGTTATTTTTAAAAATCCAAATTAATGCACAAATAAAGGAGAATATCTGTAGCTCAGGGTTGAAATGAAGGGTCCTTCGTGCTCTCTGAGCTTATTTGTTTTGTTGCAGACATTTCATTACCCAAACTAGGTATCATTGTCAGTGCTAGTGTGGATTAGCAATTATCTAGTTTGGGTAATGAAACATCTGCAAGAAAACAACCCAGCTCAGAGAGCACCAAGGAACACCCCTTCCCCCAAATTAATGTATTATGCTCTTCTTGAAGTCAAAGACAATACATTTTCCATCATGTACTTTCCTAATATTAAGAGGAGAAAGAAGACATCTAAATTATTTTTTTTGTTCTCTAATTATGTCTATTATTTCCTTGAATGTATTCTGTTTTTTTCCATGTAACATAAACCACAATTTCACCATTTCATACTCAAACTGGTTACATGACATAATCCATAAAATCCATATAAATGTCATCCCAGACATTGCTTTCATGGCTATCCCCATCCCCGACATTGCAAAATCATTGCATATCTAAATCTTCAGCTGTGATCATTTGTGTTTATTACATAGTTAACACTTACTGGTTTTCCTTCTTCTTCAATAGCATCTAAAAAGAAAGATCAAATCCATAAACAATATAAATTACAACCATAGCTTGAATAAGGACCAACTAAATAATTTATTTCACTGAAAAAAAATAGTATTTGACCTTACACATTTCTTTCTGTCTCAAATGCAAAGATATTCAAATTAATTCAACCATAACTGAATAATAATTGAGGTAAATATGATCAAAGTAAAAATAAATTTCTTTAATCAGCTGACAACATCCAAAAAAAATAAGCAATCAAAAACAACTAAATTTACAATCCTTTTGTTGGAATACAGTGTTGGACTAAGTACAATGGGTAGTTCATTGGTTAAAGATTTAGTTGGTTAAAGCCAAGCTTCCAGGCTTTGATTCATGATGTCAGGCTTTAATACTTGAAATCTGCTTAGCCTTTAAACGTTGGTATCTCTTGGTGTCAGGATTGTGGAGGGCTGCAGTTTCATTTTCTAAAGATTCACATTATTTCTACAGAATACCAGTTGTAATTTGGGGTTGGAAATCCCTCATAAATACAACATTCTTGCAAATGTTGTATTTAAAATTCCCACTTTTGTGAGGCTGTGTGGATAATGTAGATCTAAATCTCAAAATGCCATGTACCTGAGAATGAGAAGAATCTTTTACAAAATGGTGCTTGGCTTACCTGAGTACAAACAGAAGAGTGCCAGGGTGAAAAACAGGCAAAAAGCCACCTTCATGTTGGTAAGGAGAGGATAAACCACACCAGATCTCTTCCACCAAAATAGCTTTCTAGCTATCACAGACACAGGTGTTGTTTAAGCTCTAGCTGGATATGTATGTGTATTTATAAGCATATTGCAGCACCCTTATCAAAAGAAGATAAAAGAATGTTGACACTGCAAGTACCTATAGGCACTTTTCAGTCTCCCAATTCTATTAGTATAAGGGAATGTGAAAGGCTTGTATTAGTCAATTCATAAATATTGAGTAAATTTGGGAACAGTAAACAGTTGTTAAATCGTAAATCATAAGCAAGTAAATCATTTATATGTTCAAAGGAGAAATGTGAAAAATATCATTACTTATGTTCAAAGGGGAAATGTGAAAAATATCATTACTCACCAAACAACAGTTATATATTAAAGAACACACAAA
>BLBF01000003.1:65182321-65240682 GCA_015471245.1 Laticauda colubrina | reverse complement strand
GTTTTTTCTCTCCTTCGCTCCCTGCCATGAGGCGCCCATCTGATGCGGGATAGCAGATACCGCACTTGAAGTCCTCTGATATTTATTCTGACAACAGCATCCGTACATTGCATTGAGCTTGCAGCTGCATTGAGTTTGCAGTTGGGAACCTGATGCATAGGCACGCCTCACCCCGAAGCAGCTGGGGACTGTGTCCTCAAGGGAGCTTTCAATTGGCAGATAGAAGCAGCCTCGCAGTGAGGGGAGTGTGTGTGTGCACTCGCCCCAGGCCGCTTCTACTGGCCGATCAAAGTGACTGTTGACCGCACTTGGGGAGCTTCCATCACCAGAAAGAGAGTGCCCTAAAGGTGAGGGGAAGAGGCAGCTACGCCTCATCCCGAAGCAGCTGGGGACTGTGTCCACAAGGGAGCTTTCAATCGGCCGATAGAAGCAGCCTCACAGTGAGGGGAGTGTGTGTGTGAGCTTGCCCCAGGCCACTTCTACCAGCCGATCGAAGTCTGTCTTCAAGGGAGCTTTCGATTGGCTGATAGAAATGTCCTCGTGGAGAGGTACGTGTGTATGGGCTGCTCTAGGTGGGGGACGAAATTAAGTCACCCCCGAAAAGACAGCCTAGCCGTTTTTTCAGGGGTCAAAAAAGAAATAAGGCCCGGCCTTATTATGTGAGAAACATGGTACCCATATTAACACTGCAGGTGATCTTGATTCTATTCCTCTGTTAATCATTTTAGGACTATGTTGGCCTTTTTGGAAACTTCAGCACAACATACGTACATACGTACACATATACATACATACATACATACATACATGAGACAGAACTCTGAGGGGAAAGCTGTAATATGTAGTATCCTACATAATATGTGGAGACTTGGTTGATTTTTGCGTTAAGACCTAAAGTTATCAGAGACTTCTAAATAAATTGTTTATATTTATAGATAATGGTTATCAATATGGATGTAGATATTTGTAGATTTGGCAACAGAAATGAAAGTAGATTAGGACTAACAGTAAAAAACATCTTCCTTCATGAATGTTTAAATATTTCAAGAATGGACTTGAAAGGCCCAAATGGCAATATCACTGAAACAACTTTGCTAAGCAATGTAGTTGTAAAGTGAAATAACATGTGATTACAGGCTGTGTTTGTTTAGCAAAAAAAGTCATTAAGTGCCATATGATGTAATCATGAACTGCAACTTCCTGTCAGTTTCCCCATTCAGTTTGCTTATTGGAAGCCATCTGTGAAGCTCGCAAATGGCAATCAAGTGGCTGTGGGACAATGTGATCATTGTAAATATCTTCTGGTTGAAAAGCACCTGAATTATAGGAGGGGCGGAACTGGCGTTGCAATGATACGGCATGTGATCTTGGAAGTCCGAGATCACTGCTAATATCTTTGCTCCTGGACGGTCCAATCGGACCTAAACCATCCTGAAGAGACCACAAATGTAAAGAGCACGTCCTGTCGATCCCAGGGATACCACAAAGTCCCTGGTAGATCCAGGAGAAGCTCTTTTTGCCAGCGGCAAAGAGGCAGCCATTAAAGCTGCTGAAGTTGGGACAGCTCCAAAACGAAAGAGAACAGAAAGAGAAAGTGTGCCGGTTTGGTGAGAACTTTTTCTTTATTTTAAGATTTGAAAGGACACCCTAAGGAAAAGAAATGACAATGCTCAATACAGACAATGTTAAAGCAAGAAAAAGAACAAGAAAAAGTGACCCTGCAGATGATTATGCAAGGAATTCAAAATATCCAAACAAGATCAGAGAATATTGAAAAGAGAATAGAGACCATTGAACAAAGAACAGGGAACATTGAACAAAGAACAGAGACTATTGAACAAAGAACAGGGAAAACTGATGAAAAAGTGGAGAACATCCAACAATTGATGATGAAGTATGATGAGAGGCTCCAAGAAATTGAAGAAGAAGGTAAATAAAGAGATAAGAAGATTGGAGACATTGATAACAGATTAACTATGGTTAAACAAGATAAAAGTGGTATGCTGAGATGGGAGATGGACAGATCAGCATTTTATGTTAGATTTCAAAATATAGAGGAAGAAAAAGGACAAAACTTAGCTGAGATAATGACAGAAATACTGGCGGAAGCTTTGGAAATAACTCAAGAGAAGATGATGGATGGAATAGATGAGGTTTATCAAGTCTTTATAAGATATGTGATAAGAAATAGTTTATCAAGAGAAGTTCATATCAGATTTACAAAGAAAGCCATTAAAACGCAAATACTGCAAGTGGCAAGAGAGAAAACATTGAAATACAAGGATAAGGAGATTGTGGTTTTGAAACAAGTACTCAGAAGAGTGAGAGAGATGAGAAGAGAATACCGATTCTTGACTAAATGGCTACTTAAAAAAGAGGTGAATTATGGATGGCTGATTCCAGAAGGTTTAATGTTCATATGGCAAGAACAAAGATACAGAATTGATTCAATTGAAAAAGCTGAATCTTTTTACGCAGAATTTTTTAAAGAGGAGAAAGAGGCATAAAAAGAAATTTCACTAATTCTAATAGGACTACCAAATGATGACTGGAAAAGAAAAAGGTACAGTAGCTGGAAAGGAGGAGGCCAAGGAACAACGTGAACTAAGATTGATGAGAGCTGTTAAACCTAACTACAAAATTTAACCATGGAAGAAAAAAAATTAATTACAATCAATATAAATGGACTTAATTCAGCTCTTAAAGGAAGGAAATTTTTTCATAAATTAGAGAAATTAAAATTTGATATAATTTGTCTACAAGAAGTACACATCAAAAAGCAACATGAGCAATTGCTGAGACAGCCAAAATTAGGGAAAATATTTACCTCTTTGACACAATTCAAGAAAAGAGGAGTGGTCTTGTATGTTAAAGATATTATCCCAACAAAATTGATATATATTGATGATGATGGAAGAATACTAATGGTGGAAATAATAGACAATAATATAAAAACACTCCTGATTGCAATTTATGCTCCAAATGACAACCAAGAAGAATTTTACAAAAAATTACACATGAAAATAATTGAACTGGACTGTGCCAATATAGTTTTGATGGGAGATTTCAATGGAATTATAGACAATAAACTGGATTATACAGCACAGAAAACAACAAAGCAAAACAGAAAGACTCTCCCTAAATCTTTTTTTAAAATGGTGGATGAAATAAACTGAAAAGATACATGGAGAGAAAGAAATGCTAAAACTAAACAATACACTTTCTATTCAAATAGACATTTATCATGGTCCAGAATAGATATGATATGGATGTCAACAGAACTGTTAGCTAATATTCAAGAAATAAATATCGAAACTTGGGCAGACCATAATCCAATGACAATGAAATGGAAAGGACAAAGAAGAAGATCTAGATGGATGTTAAATAATATTATTTTAAAGGAAAAAGACTTTACACAGTGGAGGGAGAAAGAACTGGCTCTTTTCTTTAGAGAAAACAAAAAAGAAGATACATCAATCCAGAATGTATGGAATACAATGAAGGCATATGCCAGAGGATTGATAATAGACTATACAAGGAAAAGAAATACCATGAAAAGATTAGTCTCTAAAGCATTAGAGGATGAGTATAATGGACTTGAAAAAGAGTTACAGAAATGCCACAGAAAAAGGATACCAAGTTAAAAATGGATATAATTAAACATAAAATGGGTCTAATAGAAAAAGAAGAACTAGCACAGAAAATCAGAAGTGTGAAACAGAATTACTTTGAAGATGCAAATAAACCAGGAAGATGGCTAGCATATAAACTGAGAAAGGAGAAAGAATCAAGGAAAATATTGCAATTAAAAGATGAACAAGGTCAAGTTTGTTATGGTAGCAGAGAGAAGAAGGAAATCATACGAAACTATTATGAGAAACTATACACACAAGAGAATATTGATGAGGAAAGAGTCAAACAGTATTTACAGAATGCTAATCTACCCCAGATACCTAAAGAAATTGAAACAATGTTAGAAAGCAATATAATGATGATGGAGTTAACTGAAGCACTTAAGAAGCAAAATAATGGAAAGGCGCCAGGCCCAGATGGACTTCCGGCATAATTTTATAAAACATTACAAGAATCGTTGAATCTTCCACTCTTAGAAGTCATGAATGAAGTTATATTAAAGAAAAGGATACCTAAAACATGGTTAGAAGCTTATATCACACTTATTCCAAAAGAAGAGGCTGATTTATTATAAATTAAGAACTACAGACCTATTTCTTTACTAAATGCAGATTATAAAATCTTTGCTTCAATATTGGCAGAAAGACTTAAAAATATTGAAACAGTTTTATTCATCCTGATCAAAATGGATTTCTGCAAGAGACAATATGAGAGTAATTTTGGATACTCTGGAATACTATGAGGCTCATCCTGAAAAACAAATGGGTTTGATTTTTCTAGATGCACAGAAGGCATTTGATAACGTGAACTAGCGATTCATGTTGTTAAGCTCCTGTCAAACAGCACCAATGGATGGAAAGAGGATGTAAAACGGAGAGAAACACTTGCCATCCATTGGTTAACGCGATGCATCCGTTCTGTACTCACTGCGTCCATTTTTCATACTCTCTATCTGTCCAGCATCCGTCTACTGACATTTAATCTGCCCAAAAAGTTTTGAGCTGCACAAAACTTTTTGAGCGGAAAAAGTATCCAACACATTCGTTATACATCCGCTACACATACGGGGAGCATCCGTTATACATCCGACATCATACGTTATGCATCCGCTATATCTCCTAGGCATCTGCTGCGCATCCGCGCAACTCGCATCTGCTCCAGCGGAAAACGGACACAGGGAGGAAGTGAAACAGACACGGAACAGAAACACAGCATTAGTAGCACGGACGGAGAAAGGATGAAAGCAGATGCAGCTCGCATACAAAGCATTAAAACGGAAAAAAAGTTCGTATAGGGGACATATCTCGGATATTTAGGATGTCTGCAGGATGTCTAGAGGATGCAAAAGGACACCTAGCTGAAAACCTATATTTCCTATAAAAATGGGGAGAAATCACCTGGATCTCACTTTCAGTCCAGCAGCCCTGCGGTGCAGACCTCTTCAGCCTTCATCTTGCTCTTGCTCTTCCACAGCACCCAGTCATCTCCACAATGGATCATCACACACTCCTTTTTGTAGCCGCCATCGTTCTACAACGATGTTCGTTGTTCTTCGCAAGAGTGCAAAGCCCTCTACAGGCTCTTTCACCTGTTCTACGCGAAGAAAAGGAGGCGGCCAAGAAGTGTCTGGGTCCGAAGATGGATCACAAGAAGAGCCGAGTACGGACTGTATAACAAGCTGATGGTGGAGCTGAGGAACGAAGACCCTCGTGCATTCCAGAACTTCAAGAGGATGCCTCCAGCCATGTTTGACGAAATTGTAGAGCGGCTGACACCCAGGTTGACCAAGGCAAACAGCAACTTCCAGCCCAGCCTGGACCCTGGGCTAAAGGTGGCACTGCATGACCTGGCCTCCGGGACCTCGTACAGGAGCATGCAGTACGCCTGGAGGGTGCCACACAACACCATCAGCATTATGGTCAAAGAAGTGGTGCAGGCCATCATTGAAGAATACCTGGAGGAGCTCCTCCAGTGCCCCTCCACTGAAGAAGGCTGGAAGAAAGTTGCAGAGCAGTGGTATCAGAAGTGGAACTTCCCCCACACCGTTGGAGCTATAGATGGCAAGCACGTGGCCTGCAAAGCTCCAGCCAAGTCAGGGTCCACATTTCAACTACAAGGGCTTCTTCAGCATCATCCTCTTTGCCATGGTTGATGCTGACTACAAATTCATGTACATAGATGCTTCAGGCAATGGTTCATGTTCAGATGCCCAGGTATACAATGCCAGTCACCTCAAGGTGGGGCTGGAACGCAACTTCATCATGGGCTTCCCAGATCCAGACCCCCTGCCCAACGACACACAAGATGTGCCCTACTTCATCGTGGGGGATGATGCCTTCTCCCTCAGAACCTACCTCATGAAGCCCTACACTTCCAGATGCCTCACCCGTGAAGAGAGAATCTTCAACTACAGGCTGTCCAGGGCAAGACGGGTGGTGGAGAACGCCTTTGGTATCCTGGCCAACAGGTTCCAGGTACTTCTCACCACCATGCAGCATCGCCCAGAGACCGTGAGGAACATCTTGGAAGCTTGCTGCATCCTGTACAATCTCATTTGTACCCGCTACCCAGTGTTGTAGAACAGGCTTGTGGACCACCAACAAGGCAATGGGGACATGGAGCCTTGGGAATGGAAGCAAGAGCGAAACCTGATAGATACTGTGGATGTGCAAGGCCCCAACACAGCTTCACGTGAAAGGAAGAAGCAGTGCAACCTCCTGAGACACTGGTGGAACTCCCCAGCTGGAGCAGTGGAGTGGCAAGACAGGATGGTAGATGCTTAATGGATGCTTCCTTCAGCCTGTCTCATCACACTGATGAGATTGGGCCATGTATGTTGAGTGGGCTTACAATGAACAGGGCATTTAATAAACAGTTGTGTTTATGTTGAAATGTGTTGATGAATGATTACATTGTTTTTGATTATAAAGGGCCATAGGTGTGGCACCTGGGAGGGGGACCATATAGTCCCACTATGCTTGCACTGGAGGCTTATCTATCCCACTGCTATCCTAACCCATCCCACAGCTATTACCCATCCCAAAGGTATCCCTGCCCATCCCTCAGCTATTACCCATCCCATAGGTATCCCTGCCCATCCCACTGCTATCCTTACCCATCCCACAAGCATGCAAAGGCTTAAGGCCCTGTCACACTGCCCAATGTATGTAAAAAGGACACAACGGACGAGCAAAATGTTCCATCCGTTGTTATCCGCTCTCAAAAGGGGCAAAAATTTGCATAACTGGAGCGGACAACACGGAAAGGAACGGACGCAGGGAGGATGCAAGGCGGTTGGAAAGCGGATGCGGAACGGAAGCCCAGTGGATGGAAGCGGATGGGAGCGGATGGCACATCTGTTAGGCTTCCGGGGGACCTCAGCAAAGCTGATGTGGAACGGATACAGTGGATGCAGAGGGATGCACAGCGGATGAAGCGGATGCAGAGCGGAAGCCTAGCGGATACATAGCAGAAGCCGAACGGATGCCGAGCGTTAATTGCGCATGGGGGGGGGATGCATTGCGTAAGCCATACGGATAGAAAGGGAAGCAGCTCGCTCGTGGCCAGCATTTGGAGGAAAGACCTGCTGCCGGATACATTGAGTCCTTGCCTTCCCTGCCTGCATGCCTGCCTGCAAGCCTTGCTTCCAGCCTTCCTGCCAGCCTGTCTCCAAGCCTCCTGGCCAGCCTCCCTGCCAGCCTTGCTCTCTGCCTGCCTGCAAGCCTTGCTGCCAGCCTGCCTTCCAGCCTCCCTGCTAGCCAGTCTGCCTGCCAGCCTTGCTTCCTGCCTACCTGCATGCCTTCCTGCCAGGCTTCCTGCCAGGCTTCCTGCAAGGCTTCCTGCCAGCCTTGGTGCCTGCCAGCCTCCCTGCCAGCCTCCCTGCCAGCCAGCAACCCCACAACCATGGGGAAGAAGCGAAAGCCTCAGGAACCTGCCGCCATCCCTGGCAAGAGGGACAGGGCCACCCTCCCGCCCCCTGTCCCTGACTCTGCTTCTGCTGGGGCTTCTGCTGCTCAGGCTCACTCTTCTGGTGCTGGATCTTCTGCTGAAGCTGCTCTTGGCGGTGGTGCTTCTGCTGGTGCTTACTCTCCTGAAGCTGCTCCTGGTCCTGCTGGTCCTGCTGGTCCTGCTGGTGCTGCTTGTGCTCCTGGACTTGCTCATACTGCTCGTCCTGCTTGCGCTCCTGGTCTTGCTCGTCCTGCTGGTCCTGCTCGTGCTCCTGGTCCTGCTCGTGCTCCTGGTCTTGCTGGCGCTGCTGGTGCTTACTCTGCTGCTGCTGATCCTGGTCCTGCTGGTGCTGCTACTGGTGCTGGTGCTGGTGGTGCTGCTGCTGCTGATCCTGCTGGTACTGCTGCTGCTGCTGCTGATGATGATGATGATTGTTAGGGATAACATTGTTCACCCTAACTGTTTTTAGGTGAAATAATAACTATGAATCATAGTTAGTGTATGCAGCTTTAACTGTAAAATAGCAATTGTGGGAGTGGTTATGAAAACCATATAAAAGTAGCAAGGCTACAGCTTGCTCTCTCTCTCTCTGGCTTTGATGATCCCTGATTACTGCTTGGAATCAAGACTGCATTGCTCAAACGGGAGAGACAACAAAGGACTGATTTACATGAACTGACATTGGATATTCTACATGGACTTTGCTAACTGAATATCCCTGAATGGACTGACTACATGGTAAATGAATATTGGACTGTTTTTGATTATGGCATAAACTTATACTGGAATAAAATATATTCTTGATAGCACAAGCGTATCTGTTATTTTTACTGTATGTTAATAAACATACAAGCTTAGCTCACTCATTTATCTGTGTGCCTATCTGACTAACGCTGCACATTCTGTTTAGCTTGTCTACCTAACCCTGGTTGGGGAACCCAGGCTTAACACTGGTTATGGGCCCAGAGGCTGCAAAGTCAGTTTAAATAGGTTGAACAGATTTATGTAAAAAGTGAGAGTTTGTGTTGTTATACATTACAGTAAACAGACAGCTGTGTTTTATTAATTATATTTTTATATCCATAAAAGAAAACATGGCACAAGTCAATATACAAAGTTTGTCCCTTATATCCAAGCTGGATGGAACAAACTATGTATCATGGTCTACAAAATGTAGTCTACTTCTACAAAGTGAAGGTCTGTGGAACATAATTAAAAATCCACCAAACGTAGAAGAATGGGATCCAAAGGATGAGGAAGACAGACTAAAGATAGAAGAATTTAAGCATAAAAATCAACAAGCCATTTGCATAATTGGGTTAACCTTAACTGATCAACAGCTTGTTTATATCCACGGAGAGAAAACGGCTTTTGGCTGTTGGCAGAAGCTGAAGAGGATTTATGTCCGAGATAAGATTGGTGCACACATAAATCTAACACGGAAGCTTTTCAGGACGCATCTCCAAACAAATGGTGATATGAAGAGTCATTTAAAAACTATGCAAAGCATTTTCCAAGAATTAAACGAGAAAGAGCTTATATTCTCTGAACAACATCAAATTTATATAATTCTATCTTCCCTTGATGAAAGTTATAATAACTACGTAACTTCACTTGATATTTTGCCAAAGGACAATTTAACTTTAACTGATATAACTGGCAGATTGATTGAAGAGGCCAGAAGAAGGCATGAAAGAGATGAATTAAGGAGGGAGCAACCTCAAAAAGAAGATAATGAATCTCTTACAGCATACGCAATTAAAAGGTGTTTTAATTGTGGAGGAAGAGGACATTTGGCAAGATTTTGTAAAAAGGCAAAGCGCCAGAACGCTGGCCAGAATACTAAAAATCATCAAAAGATAAATAAAAATTTAGAGTTAGCCATGTATACTAACGGAGATGTAAAAAATAATTTATGGGTGGTTAACAGTGGGGCATCCCATTGTATAACAAATGATAACAAAAATTTTATTAAAATGACCCAGAGTAAACAGCAGATATCGTTAGCCAATGGCTGGAAACTGAAAGCTAAAGGTGAAGGTATAGCATATTGTTCTTTTATAAAAGAGAATGTAAAAATGTTATATGTACCACAACTTAAGTTTAATTTAATTTCAGTTAGAATTTTGGTTAAACTAGGATATGTAGTTACATTTAAGGGAGATAACTGCATACTTGAAAAAGATGATAAGAAAATTACTGCATCTTTAAGAGGTGAATTATATGTGTTAAATGATGATGGTTTAAAGGTGGCTAACACAATTTATGATAATAAGAAACCTTATGACGAATGTATTCACTTGTTACATAGAAGGCTAGGGCATTTAAATTTTAAAATGCTTAAGAAAACTGTTGAATTGTCTAAGGGAATAAGTTTGAAATCTTGTAATAAGTATTTGCAATGTAATGCCTGTAATCAAAGTAAGAGCAGGGTTATACCGGCTAATAGAGTTGATGGATTTACTACTAAAGAGCCTTTAGAAGTAGTATTTGCTGATTTAATAGGTCCGAAGAAACCAAGTGTAGGAGGAGCTCGCGACATACTAAGTATAATGGATCACTATTCAAGATATGGGTTTTGCTATTTAATGAAGAGCAAAACTGAAACATATCAAAATCTATTTAATTGGCTAAAATTCGCTGAAAGAAAAACCAAAAAGAAAATAGTAACTCTCATCACTGATAATGGCACAGAATTCACAAATCATAAATTTAAAAACAGACTAAGACAGTTAGGGATTCAACATAAAATGTCTGCACCATATAGGCCACAACATAATGCCTTTATAGAGAGAAGAGGCCAAACATTACAATCAATGGCACAAACTATGATGTCTGATTCAGGATTACCTGACAATTTATGGGGAGAAGCAATAATGTGTGGTAATCATATATTAAATAATGTTGTTAATTCAACAACAGGTGAATTACCATTCACACTGTGGCATGATACAAAACCTGATTTAAGTTACATGCACACATTTGGAGCACCAGCATGGGTGCATATCCCCACACAACTTAGATACAAAGGACAGCATAGAGCTAAAAGATTGATTTTTGTAGGTTACACCTCTAATCATCGATCTTATAGATTCTGGGAACCAGGAACATCTAGAGTTTACACCAGTGCTTGTGCAAAATTCCTAGAACATGTAGGATGGAATAGATTAGAGCAAGATTTAAATAATGAAGTATTTATCTTTCTGCCCTACAAAAGGCAGAAAGATGAAATTAGCTGTAAGAAGAATAATATCATTATTAGCCAAGAAGATAAAAATAAAGCATTTAGGTGAAATTAAAAGGTATCTAGGATTGACAATAAATAAAACAAATAATGGTTTTAAGATATCTCAAGAAGATAAAATTTGCCAATTAATTAAAAATTATAAGATGGAACTTTGTAAACCGGCAAAGACTCCAATGAGTCAGGAAGTTTGCCAAATTAATGATCAAAGTCCCAAATTTGATAAGTCCATATATCAATCTTTGATTGGTAGCTTATCATATATAAGCAATTGGTCAAGGCCAGATATTGCTTATAGTGTAAATCAGCTGGCACGTTTTAATTCAGATCCAAAAGAATATCATTGGAAATCTTTAAAACGAATATTGAGATATCTGAAGGGAACAATAAACCATGCATTATATATAGAACCAAAGGGTGATTTGAGTCTTAGTGCTTATGCAGATGCAAGTTTTGCAACTGATATAAACACTAGAAAATCAACATCTGGGATGGCTATATTATTTGGTAAGACACTAATAGGATGGAGGTCAATCAGACAACAGCATATTAGCTTATCTACAATGGAAGCTGAATTTTCATGTCTATCATTATTATGCACTGATTTGATTTTCTACAAACAGTTGTTGTTGGACATGGGAATAACTATAAAAGATCCCATTATGGTATATGAGGATAACCAAGCAGCTATAAAATTAGCTACTAGTATTGCTGTAAAAACTAGATCAAAACATACTGACCTAAGATATTTGAATGTAAGAGAAGCAGTGAAGAATGAACTGATAAGATTGGAATACTGCATGTCAGAAGAAAACATTGCAGACCAATTTACAAAAGCTCAAGGAGCAACTAAGTTTAAAGAAAGTTGCGAAAAATATAATTTAAAAATGTAAATGATTCATAGTTATTATGTAACCTAAAAGGGGAGAATGTTAGGGATAACATTGTTCACCCTAACTGTTTTTAGGCGAAATAATAACTATGAATCATAGTTAGTGTATGCAGCTTTAACTGTAAAATAGCAATTGTGGGAGTGGTTATGAAAACCATATAAAAGTAGCAAGGCTACAGCTTGCTCTCTCTCTCTCTGGCTTTTATGATCCCTGATTACTGCTTGGAATCAAGACTGCATTGCTCAAACGGGAGAGACAACAAAGGACTGATTTACGTGAACTGACATTGGATATTCTACATGGACTTTGCTAACTGAATATCCCTGAATGGACTGACTACATGGTAAATGAATATTGGACTGTTTTTGACTATGGCATAAACTTATACTGGAATAAAATATATTCTTGATAGCACAAGCGTATCTGTTATTTTTACTGTATGTTAATAAACATACAAGCTTAACTCACTCATTTATCTGTGTGCCTATCTGACTAACGCTGCACATTCGATTTAGCTTGTCTACCTAACCCTGGTTGGGGAACCCAGGCTTAACAATGATGATCCTGCTGCTACTGCTGCTGCTGCTGATGATGATTATGATCCTGCTGGTGCTGCTGCTATTGGTGGTGTGGAGGAGCAGCCCCTACTACCTGAGAGCCCCTCTGATGAGGACCCATCTGGTCCTGCCAAAGCGAAGGAAGAGGCGTATGCAGGGACGGGAGAGGAGGCAATACTATATTGAGGAGGAACACGAGGATGAGGTGCTGGAGTGGCTGAGAGAGAATGACTATCTGTGGCGGAAGGGACACCGTCTCTACAGGGACACAAGCAGAAGCAGGCTGCTTGGAGAGAGAGGGCGGAGAATATGGGTTACACTTCGGAGGTGCTCCTCGGCTGGTGGAAGCACATGCACACCTGGTACGGGAAGCTGCACCTGAAGAAATCTGGCCAGGTCACAGTTAAGCTGACGGACAGAGAGACCTATGTCATGGCCAGGTGCAGCTTCCTGGAGGGTGAGATCCACCACCGAGGAGCACCAGGAGCCCCTCTCACTACCCTCTCTCTCTGGCAGCCTGCTGAGAGCCAGTCCTCTTCTGGCCGAGAGTCAGTCCCTGTCTCCAGGCAGGTTTCTGTGTAACGTGCCATGGCGGAGAACCCGCGGACAGGTGTTGTAACCATTTTGGAGTGCGTGGAGGACTCCCTGGTGCGGTGGGAGAAAGGAGACATCGCGTCCACCACAGACGTAGCCGCATCCACCACCACCCCAGCTCCACCTCCACAGAAAGACAGAGAGCCAGACAGCAGGAGGGGCAGAGCCACACTGTCCTGCTGGAGATCAGGGACACCATCCGCACCAGCATAGATCTCTCTCACATGGTCAACAACGACTCCTCATACTCCAACCACAAGCCCTTCCTCACCTATGTCAACCAGACCCTCAGGAACATGGAGGAACCCCAGTACCAGGTGGTGAAGGACCGGATCGAGCTGCTTCACAACCCTCCAGATCCAGAGAAACCTGCTCCCACCCAGTCCAGGTCTGCTCCTCCACCCCAGGTGATGTCCCTCCCATTCCAAGGCTTCCCACAGCCCCTCACCTACCAGGGCTACGGCTACCAGTAGGTCCAGCAGCACAGGCAGCAGCCCTTCCCAGTCCAGGCACAGAGTCATCGGGCGACACTGTTGCCACCGGTTCCACTGATGCCACCGATGCCACCCACGCCACCGATGCCACCCACGCCAGTGCTCACCCAGCTGCAGACCAGACAGCCCCACTACACTACTCCTTCCTCCACCCCACAGCCAAGCCCGGCCTCAGTACCTCTGTCACCAGTACTGGAGCTGTCCCCCCTATGGCATGGAGGAAGGACCTCTCAGCATCACGGGTCTGAGCCAGCTGTCCGAGAGCTTTCTCAACACCGTCACCTGTTGTCCTTTCGGGGCCAGGCACCCCAGTGGTACTTCAGACCAGCACTGCAGCAGCAACCACCTCCACAGCACCTGGACCCTTCACCCCTGAGACTGGGCACACCTCCGAGTTACCGTGAAGACTGCCAGAGACTGGGTGTGGACTTTATTTGGACACTTGACTTGGGTCATTCTTGTTTTACAAGTTGTTGTTCAATAAAATTTATCTTTGATTCACACACTTGCTTCATTTCTTTTTTTTAATAAAGTCTTGGTGGAAACTTTTAGAATTGGTTTAAGCCTTTGCATGCCTGTGGGATGGGTTAAGATAGCAGTGGGATGGGCAGGGATACCTGTGGGATGGGTAATAGCTGTAGGATAGATAAATGTCCAGTGGAAGCATAGTGGGACGGTATGGTCCACCCTCCCAGGTGCCACACCTTTATGGCCCTTTATTATCAATAATAATGTAATAATCATCCACACATGTCAGCACAAACACAACTCTCTATTAAATGCCCTGTTCATTGTAGGCCCACCCAACATACATGGCCCAATCTCATCGGTGTGATGAGACAGGCTGAAGGAAGCACCCATTAATCATCGATCATCCTGTCTTGCCACTCCACTGCTCCAGCTGGGGAGTTGCACCAGTGTTTCAGGAGGTTGCGCTGCTTCTTCCCTTCACATAAGGCCCTGTTGTGGCCTTGCACATTCTCAGTGTCTATCAGGTTTTGCCCTTGCCTCCATTCCCCAGGCTCTTTGTCCCCATTGCCTTGTTGGAGTTTCACGAGCCTGTTCTGCAAGACTGGGTAGTGGTTGCGCATCAGATTGTGCAGGATGCAGCAAGCTTCCACAATCCTCCTCACGGTCTCTGGGCGATGCTGCATGGTGGTGAGAAATACCTGGAACCTGTTGGCCAGGATGCCAAAGGTGTTCTCCACCACCTGCCTTGCCCTGGACAGCCTGTAGTTGAAGATTCTCTCTTCACGGGTGAGGTATCTGGAAGTGTAGGGCTTCATGAGGTAGGTTCTGAGGGAGAAGGCATCATCCCCCACGATGAAGTAGGGCACATCTTGCGTGTCATTGGGCAGGGGGTCTGGATCTGGGAAGCCCATGATGAGGTTGCCTTCCAGCCCCACCTTGAGGTGACTGGCGTTGTATACCTGGGCATCTGAACATGAGCTGTTGCCTGAAGCATCGATGTACATGAACTTTTAGTCAGCATCGACTATGGCAAAGAGGACGATGCTGAAGAAGCCCTTGTAGTTGAAATAAGTGGAGCCCGACTTGGCTGGCGCTTTGCAGGCTACGTGCTTGCCATCTATGGCTCCAACGGTGTGGGGGAAGTTCCATCTTTGATACCACTGCTCTGCAACTTTCTTCCATCCTTCTTCAGTGGAGGGGCACTGGAGGAGCTCTTCCAGGTATTCTTTGATGATGGCCTGCACCACTTCTCTGACCACAATGCTGATGGTGTTGTGTGGCACCCTCCAGCCATACTGCATGCTCCTGTAGGTGGTCCCTGAGGCTAGGTGACTCAGAGTGAGTGCCACCTTCAGCCCAGGTTCCAGGCTGGGCCGGAAGTTGGTGTTTGCCTTGGTCAACCTGGGTGTCAGCTGCTGCACAACTTCGTCAAACATGGCTGGAGGCATCCTCTTGAAGTTCTGGAATGCATGAGTGTCTTCGTTCCTGAGCTCCACCATCAGCTTGTTGTACAGTCCGTACTCTGCTCTTCTGGCGATCCATCTTCAGACCCAGACGCTTCTTAGCCGCCTCTTTTTCTTCCCGTAGTAGAGTTCACAGAGCCTGTAGATGTCTTCACACTGTTGCAGAAGGATGGTGGCTGCCAAAAGAACTGTGTTACGATCCACGGTTGACATGAGTGGATGCTGTGGAAGAGCAAGAGGCAGATGAAGGCTGCAGAGGTCTGCACAGCTGGGCTGCTGGTCTGAAAGTGAGATGCAGGTGAGTTGCTCCCACTTTTTATAGGCAGTATAGGTGTCCCTTTGCATCCTCTAGGTATCCTCTAGGTATCCTCTAGACATCCTTAATATCCGAGATAGGTCCCCTCTGCGAACGTTTTTTCCATTTTAAATGCTTTGTTTCCATGCTGCATCTGCTAGGCATCCATTCTGCATCCGTTCTGCATCCGTTCTGCGTCCGTTCCGCTTCCTCCCTGCATCCGAGCGGATGCGAGTTACGCGGATGCGGAACGGATGCCTAGCGGATATTGTGGATTCGTAACTGATGCAGAATGGATGCCTAGCGGATGCGTAGCAGATGCAGAATGGACGAATTGGATTCATTTTCCACGCAAAAGTTTTGAGCAGCTCAAAACTTTCTCAGCGGATGAAACATCCATAAACAGATGCTGGATGGATAGAGAGGAAGCAAAACGGAGGCAGTGAGTACAGAACGGATACATCGCATTAACCAACGGATGGCAAGCTTTTTTGTCCGTTTTACATCCTCTTTGCATCCGTTGGTGCAGTGTGACAGGGGCTTTAAACTATTTCCAAAAGTTTCCACCAAGATTTTATTTACTGAACGAACTGAACCAAGTGTGTGAAGCAAAGATAAACTTTATTTAGAACAAACTGTAAAAGCAAAATGACCCAAGTAAGGTGTCCCAAGGAAAGATAAAGTCAACAGGTAGCAACCCAGTCTTTGACAGTCTTCTCAGTCACTCTGAGGCATGCCCATAGTCTCAGGGGTGAAGGGTCCAGGTGCTGTGGAGGTGGCTGCTGTTGGAGTGCTGGTCTGAGCCACCATTGGGGTGCCTGGTCCCAAGAGGACAACAGGGGATGGTGTGTGTGTAGGAAGCTCTCAGAGAGCTGACTCAGTCCTGTGATGTTGAGAGCCCCTTCTTCCATGACATGGGGTGTCAGTCCCAAGACCGATGACAGATGTTTTGAGGCCGGGCTTGGCTGTGGGGTAGAGGAAGGAGGAGTGTTGTGGGGCTGTCTGGTCTGCAGCTGAGCGAGGTGAGGTGTGGGTGGCATCTGTGGTGTGGGTGGCATCGGTGGCATCGGTGGTGAACCTGTGCCTGGACTGGTAGCCGTAGCCTTGGTATTTGAGGGCCTGTGGAAAACTTTGGAAGGGCTGTGACATCACCTGGGTTGGAGGAGCAGACCTGGACTGGGTTGGAGCAGGTTCAGCTGGGCCTTGACGGTTGTGCAGAAGACCGGTGATCCTTTCCTTTATCACCTGGTACTGTGATTCGGACATGTCCATGAAGGTCTGGTTGACGTAGGTGAGGAAGGGCTTGCGTTTTGAGGATGGTATGTCGGTGTATACCAGCTGAGAGAGGAGATCTACGCTGCTTCTGATGGTGTCCCTGATCTCCAGCAGGACAGTGTGGCTCTGCCTCTCAGGTCTGGCTCTCTGCCTGCTTTCTGTGGAGGTGGAGCTGGGGGTGGATGTCGGTTGGTCTCTGGTGGAAGTGCCCTTTTCTTGCTTCCACTGCATCAGGGGGTCCTCCACGCACTTCACCACGGGTACTACAGCTGTCGGGGGGGTTTCCATCATGGGACGCTCCACAGATACCTGCCAGGACACAGGAGCTGACTCTTGGCCAGAAGAGGACTGGCTCTCAGCAGGCTGCCTGAGAGAGAGAGTTGTCAGAGGGGCTGCTCCTCGGTGGCGGATCTCACCCTCCAGGAAGCTGCACTTGGCCATCACATAGGTCTCCCGGTCAGTGAGCTTGACCGCGGTCTGGCCAGACTTCTTGAGGTGCAGCTTCCCATACCAGGTGTGCATGTGCTTCCACCACCCGAGGAGGACCTCCAAAGTGTAGCCCAGGCTCTCCGCCTTCTCTCTCCAAGCAGCCTGCTTCCTTTTGGTGTCTCGAAAGAGCCTGTGTCCCTTCTGCCAAAGATACTCGTTCTCCCTCAGCCATTCCAGCACCTCATCCTTATGTTCCTCTTCGATGGAGTATTGCCTCCTCTCCCTATCTTGCGTATGCCTCTTCCTCCCTCTGGCAGGGCCTTCTGGTCCCTCATCAGAGGGACTTTGAGGTTCTAGGGACTGCTCCACCACACCACCACCAGCAGTGGCAGGACCAGCAGCACCAGCAGGACCAGGAGCACCAGCAGGATCAGGAGCAGCACCAGCAGAGTAAGCACCAGCTGAAGCACCAGCACCAGGAGCAACACCAGAAGAGTAAGCACCAGCATTAGCTCCAGCACCAGGAGCAGCACCAGCAGAGTAAGCACCAGCAGAAGCACCAGCACCAGGAGCAGCACCAGCAGAGTAAGCACCAGCAGAAGCACCAGCACCAGCAGAGTCAGCCCCAGCAGCAGAAGCCCCAGCAGAAGCAGAGTCAGCGCCAGGGGGTGGGATGGTGGCCCTGTCCTTCTTTCCAGGGCTGGCAGAAGATGGCATAGGTTTCCTCTTCTTCCCCATGGTTGTTGGCTGGAGATGTGTCTGGCAGCAGGTCTTTCCTCTGAATGGTGACCTGCTTGCGAGCTGCATCCTTTTATATCTGCGGGGCTGACGCAATGCATCCTTCCCACATGCGCAGTGAATGCTTTGCATCCGCTAGGCATCCGCTAGGCATCCTCTAGGCATCCATGAGGCTTCCGTGATGCATCCGCGTCATCCACTAGACATCTGCTCTGCATCCGCTCCTTCCGCTGTGCATCCACTTCGCTGTGCTCCCCCGGAAGCCCTGCGGATGTGCCATCCACTTCCATCCGCTTCCATCCACTAGGCTTCCATGGAGCATCCGCTTTACATCCTGGCTACGTCCTCCCCCTGTCCATTCCTTTCCATTGTTGTCCGCTCTGTTTATGCAAATTCGGGGCACTTTTGAGAGCGGATAACAATGGGTGGAAAATTTTCTCGGCCGCTGTGTCCTTTTTACATACTTTTTGCATCCATCGGCCTATGTGACAGGCCGTTTACTGCTGGAACAGATGGGCTTCACTCAAAAATTTACTCAAGCAATAGAAGCTATATATCATAAACAAACAGCAAATGTAATGCTAGAGGGAGAATTGACAGACTCTATTGATAAAAGAAAAGGAACAAGACAAGGATGCCCACTGTCACCTTTTTTGTTTGTGTTAACCTTGGAAGTGTTAAACAGAAATATTAGAGAAGAAAGGGACATAAAAGGGATGAAAATTAAAAAGGAATAATTTAAATTACAAGCATTTACAGATGATTTGGTTTTCATCTTAGAAGATCCATTAGAAACAGCACCAACATTGATTGAAAAGATAAAGACAAATGGAAAGGTGGCTGACTTGAAAATAAATAAAGATAAGACAAAGATTCTGACAAAGAACATGTTATCAAAACAAAAGGAAGAATTTGCAGACCTATTGAAAATCCAGGTCATTAATAAGATTAAATACTTGGAGATATACTTGACAGCAAGATGCAGTACATTAAGCGAATAATTATATTAAACTTAAGCAGCAGATAACGCGAGATCTGGTGAAATGGGAAAATTTACAACTGTCACTAATAGGGAGAATATCAACAATCAAGATGAATATATTACCCAGAATTTTATATTTGTTTCAAAAAATTCCAATTAGGTTTGGAAAAGTTTATTTTGAAGATTTAAATAAGATTGTGTTGAAATATATATGGCAAGGTAAGAAGGAGAGAATAAAGTTAATACTTTTGCAAGATGCTAGAATAAGAGGAGGATTTGGCTTGCCTAATTGGGAGCTGTACTATCAAGCTACGAAATTGATGTGGGTAAAGGAATGGATAACATTAAGAAATACTAGATTGTTGACATTAGAAGGACATGATCTGTTGTTGGGGTAGCATGCTTTTTTATGGTATAAAGGAATGAAAACACAGGAGTACTTTAGAAGACATCGCATACAGGAGTCTCTGTGGTTAAATTGGGAGAAGACTAAAAGACAATGTTATTTAAAAATTCCAGCCTGGTTATCGGCTATTGAGGCATTTTCTTATCCTATAGTATACAAAAAGGAACAGTTAGATATGGTGAAATACTGAATGAAAAGGGTGAACTTAAATCTATGCAAAAATTAGAGGAACAAGCTATAAAGATGAATTGGTTTTCATAGGCGCAAATACAATCAAGGTATGATAAAGATTTTAAAACAGAAGGTTTTTATGATAAATTGACTGATTTAGATAAGATTTTTACAGGTGCCGATGAAAAGGTGATTAAAAAATTACATGGTTATTTATTAGAAATTAGATTAGAAGAAGAACAAGTTAAAGAAACTATGATTGGTTGGGGGAAGAATTTTGGATATGGGATTGATTTAGAGAAATGGCAAAAATTGTGGTTTCAAAATTATAAAATGACAATGTCAACAGCATATAAAGAAAATTTGTATAAGATGTTTTACAGGTGGCATTTTCCCCCAACAAGAATAGCAAGAATGTTCAAGAATAAATCTGAAAAGTGTTGGAAATGTCATCAGACCTGGCTCATATTACCATATGTGGTGGACATGCCCGGGCGCTAAAAAATATTGGACTAAAATCCACGTGTGGCTGGAAAAAATGACACATAAGCATATAGATTTGAAACCAGAGATTTTTTTATTGGGAATTTTGCCTGAAATATATAGTAAAGATTTGAAATGTTTGATTGTTAATGTATTAACAGCAGCTAGGACTGTATTTGCTAAAAACTGGAAAAATGAGGAGATACCATTACAGGAGATTATTAAGAAAATATTGGAATGTGCTGAAATGAGTAGATTGACATTTGACACTCAAGAACAAGATGATAAACAATTTTACAAAGTTTGGGATCTATTCTATCAGTGGTTAGATAATAAAATATGGTTAGATAATAAAATATAGTCATGGAATATGTAGATTCTTAGAAAATAATAAACATATAAAGATGTATTTTTTTTAATTATAATTACAAAAAGATGCTAGGATAGATCTGGGAGGATAATATGAATTGTTATAAAATAAACTAAGTAAAATATGATTATTTTATAAAACATCAATAAATAAAAGTATAGTAAATGATTGATTAATAAAGATATTAATGTATTTGATATTTGATTGAAAGTATGACAGGATATATAATGGAATTGTAATTGAAGAATATGAAAAGATTGCACAAAATAATATGTAAATCAACCGGCACATTGTATGTATATATATGGAAGATGGTTTATGTTTTTATGTTTGTCTTAAAATCAATAAAAAAATTTTTAAAAAAAGAAAAGCACCTGAATTATAATAATATAAGCACATTTTTTTCCGCAGAGAGAAACTTTCTCACAGAGAAAACAGTGTTATGCTAAAAAAAAAAAAGTAGGTTGGTTAGAAGAGATGAGGGGAGGAAAAAGAAATCAAGTTGGATGTTAGATAGTGCTGAAGATTTGTTTCTTCTGGAGGATCCTGAGGCTAGGTTCAGTGGTGGGATTCAAAAATTTTACTACCGGTTTTGTGGGCATGGCTTGTTTGGTGAGTGTAGCTTAGGGTCACATAACTGAGTGGGCGTGCTTGGTGGCCATCTGATGGGGTGATCATATGACTGTGTGGGCATGGCTGGGTGGTCATGTAACTGGGTGGGTGTGGCCAACTCAATATCACTCACATCAAAGGATGCTTCGCCTGGCCCCTCCTCTCCCAGCCATTCCTTGTCAAACCCAGCCTCAACTTAAGCCCATGTCACACTGCACCAACGGATGCAAAGAGGATGTAAAATGGACAAAAAAGCTTGCCATCCGTTGGTTAACACGATGTACTCACGGCCTCTGTTTTGCTTCCTCTCTATCCGTCCAGCATCCATTTATTGACGTTTCATCCGCTCAGAAAGTTTTGAGCTGCCCAAAACTTTTGAGCGGAAAATGTATCCAATGCATCCATTCTGCATCCTCTAGGCATACGGGGGACATCCATTCTGCATCCATTACGCATCTGCTATATCCGCTAGGCATCCGCTGTGCATCCGCACAACTCAAATCCGTTCCAGCGGTAAACGGACGCAGGGAGGAAGCAGAACGGACGCGCAGCGTTAGTAGCACAGATGGAGAAAGGATGAAAGCGGATGCAGCTCATCCGCTCTGCATCCGCTCTGCATCCGCTCTGCATCCGCTCTGCATCCGCTCTGCATCCTCTACACATCCGCTCTGCATCCTCTACGCATCCTCTATGCATCTGCTCTGCATCCGCTCTGCATCCTCTACGCATCCTCTACGCATCCGCTCTGCATCCTCTATACATCCACTCTGCGTCCTCCCCACGTCCGTTCCTTTCCGTGTTATCCGCTCTGCTTATGCAAATTTTTGCCCCTTTTGAGAGTGGATAACAATGGATGGAACATTTTGCTCATCCGTTGTGTCCTTTTTGCATCCGTTGGGCAGTGTGACATGGCCTTTATCTATAGTTCTGTAAAAATCTTGTCTACCTCTTTGCACTGAGTTTTTTTCTCTCCCCCTCTTCTTTTTTCTTTTTTTTCTTTCTGTTTCTCTTTCTTTCTCCCCTTCATCTTTCTTTCTTTCTTCTTTCTTTCTTTCTTTCTTTCTTTCTTTCTTTCTTTCTTTCTTTCTTTCTTTCTCTTTCTTTGTTTATTTCTTTCTCTTTCTTTCTCTCCCTTCCTCTTTCTTTCTTCCTCTTTCTTCCTTTCTTGCTGTTTCCTTCTTGCCCTTCCTCCCTCCCTCCCTTCCTTCCTTCCTTTTCTTCCTTGACTCACACATACACACACACTATTTCTGGGAAGAACTTATTGGGCAAACTCCAGAGCAGGACAATAAAGAAAGCAGCAGCCCCAGAACATCCATCCGCCCTCCCTTTCAATGCATATGGTTGGTGGCAGTGGCAGCGACGGGAGTGCCCCAAAAGGAAGGGAGAAAGTGAATGGAAAGACTTTCCATTTGCATTCTCTGCTGTGCTGGGGATGGGGATGAGAAGGGCAGCAGTGGCGTGTGGGCACCCCCCAAAAGAGAGATCAGGAATCCTGGGGCTGCTTCCCATAGCCTCACTGTGGCTGCCACTGTCCCCCCTGGCCCTCTGGACTGGCTCGAAAAAGGTGCCTCACCTTGGCCTCCTCCACCTAGAAAGCCCTGGGCAGTGGGGAGAGGCCTGGAAAGGTCCTGGGCAGTGGGGGGGGCGAGGCCGAGAAAGCTCCCGGGAGGGTGGGCAAGGGCCTAGCACAAAACATGCTTACCTGTGAGCAGGACACGCAGATCAGGGCTGCTCAGTTGGAGTGCAGGCACCACATGGGGAAGTCAGGTTAGGCAAGCCATAAAGGGCCCAGTGTGCCACATAGAAAGGGAGGAGTAACTGGGCGGGGCAAGTGGCAGGCGGGCAAGCTGTGTGAGTGAGCATCAGATGGGTGGGGCAACTGAGCAACCAGGGATGGGGAACTTGTTCAGGGGTGTGGCCAGCCAGAAGTCGCTACCAGTTCCGCGACCCATGCCAAATTCTTGCTACTGGGTTGCCAGAACTGTTGTGAACTGGCTGAATACCACTTCTGACTAGGTTCCTTGGGTTTTTTGATAAAGTCTGGATGTAATCACCAAAGAAGAAAAATAACCCACAAAGAGCATGACTTCCTGGGTTTGATGGCTCCCAAGGAAGAAAACCAGGTATTACCAGCCCAAGGGAAAATTCCAACCAGTTTAATGAACACCTTTGTTCAACTCTAAAAGGGAAGAATGGTGTAAGAAAAACTGTACACAGATATTCCTCATTTAGCAGCTGTCTCGTACAGTGACATTCAGAGTTAGGATGATGAAGACAAGGAAACTGGATCAATTCTCACATTTACAACCTCTGCAAGTCTGTAAAGTAGAGGAAAGTTGAAGAAAGATCATAAGCAGAGTCTCAGTTTCACTTAGCAACTACTACACTTGATGACCAAATTGTTAGTCCCAATTTGTGGTCACTAAGCAAAGACTACCAACACTTACTGTATATAGTATCAAGCTTAAGCTAATTACTTGACACGCAGAGAAAGATTTGACTTAGACGTATTGATAGAGGTAGCAATGAATCATTGCCATATTCCTATTCTCTTCTAGCTGAGGGTAAAGAATGTAAAGAAGAGTAAAGCACCTGAAGGCAGGTCAAGGAACAATGGATGGAGACTAAACAAGGAGAGAAGTACCCTGGAATTAGGGAAAATCTTTGTGACAGTGAGACCAATTAATCAGTAAAATTAATCAACACCTCTTCCCAATTGTCTTGTCTGGTTACCTGGGTGGCTCATGGGAGATGAAGAAAGTGTGCCCCTAACTCCATTGGGGTGTATGCTAAAACATTTTAAGGAGGCATATGGATCTCAGGACTATGGTCTTAAGTGGAGTCGACATAAACTGCAGGTGTTTTGTGAAGGAGAATGGCCAACATTTGGAGTGGGATGGCCAGCCATAGGTACTTTAGACATCTCTATAGCAGTACAGGTTCATCAGTTAGTATTCCATCCTACACTAGGACACCCAGAGCAAGCTCCTTACATAGATGTTTGGCTTGACCTATTAAACCCACCCCCTGGCTTAAAAAAAAAGTTTGAAGTGCAACAGTGTAGGCTCCTAGTGTCATGAACCTTACTACTGACCAAACCAAAGAAGCCCACCCCAGTCATGCCAAGCTGTCCAGAAGAACTACCACACCCATCCCCATATGTACCCCCTCTTGGCTTAAGAAGGATGTCAGATGAGGGAGAATCCCTGGGGTATCAGGATTAATAGCCTGACTAGACCGGATATTCCCCCTCATGAGAAGCCCTGGAGATCCACCTGATACGATAGACCAATCAGCCCAAGCCGACTTTTCGTCCCCAGGGACCTCTGCCTAGGAAGACACTAAACAAGAGGCTGAACCAGTGGCAGTAAGGACAAGAACCAAAACAGAACAAACATCCCTGACTGCACTGCTTAGGCAGGTTGACCAGCTGGTAACAGATCATGTGGATCACACAGCATCGGTCACCTTACCCTTGTTTCAGCATGTACCGTTCACTACGTCAGATCCAGATTAATTGGAAACTACACTGTGGTCCCTTTAGTGAAAAACCCACTGAAGAGCAAATTTAGTAAAAACTATAGTAGACACACACAGTCCCACTTTGATGGATCTCCAACAATGTTTAATCCAAAGGAAAGGGAAAAGATGAAGAATGCAGTAACTGAGATACTAAAACCTGATGTCAGGGCAGATGGAAATCTAACAGCACATGTTGAGGCTCACTTCCCATCCCAAGATGCTAAATGGAATCCTTACCATGATATGGACCATATACGAGATTACCAATCAGTGGTTGCGCGAGCCATCCGATTGGCAGGGAAGCCTTCAGTGAATATGTCAAAACCTTCCTTGGTGTTGTAGGAGCCCTCAGAAAGCCCTGAAACATTTTATGCTCGCCTTATTGATGCTTACCAAATGTACACCCCCATAGATCCCACTGATCCACCAAATACCCGAATGTTGACAATGGTATTTATCTCACAAAGTGCCACAGATATACGCCGTAAATTGCAAAGGCTAGGAGGAGCACTGGGTAAATCCATGAGCGAGCTGATGGAGGTAGCACAGAAAGTTTTTGTAAACAGGGAGAAGGAGGAAGAGAAGAAAAAGGATCAAAAGATGCAAAGAAAACTTGAATTGATGGTGGCAGCTATGATGTAGGCCCCAAAAGATAGAGGAGGCAGCCGAGCAAAGGGCAACAGATCAGGGTTAGGACGTAATCAGTGTGCTATTTGTAAGAAGGAGGGACACTGGAAGGGTAAGTGTCCAGAAAGGAACAAAGAAGAGAGGCTAGATGGAAGAAGAGAATTTCCGAGGAAGCCTCCGAGGAAGCCTCCGAGGCCCCCCAAGAGGAAGCCAGAGAGAGCAAGGTTCCAGGAAAGGATTTGAAAGAACTCCTCTCATAGGCTTGGTGGAAGTAGAAGGATGGGACTGAAACCGACCGGGTTCAGATTGCCTCCCAGAACCTCTGGTCCGGCTAAATATAGGAGGCAAACCTATTACCTTCCTAGTAGATACTGGAGCCACAAGGTCAGTCTTAATCCAGCCCCTAACACAGGCCTCCCCCCACACTATGAACATCCAGGGGGCAACAGGAAGCATTTTACAGCATTCCTTTTTGGAGCCCCTCATTTGCATAGTGAAAGGACAGACCATAACACATCAATTTGTGTATATGCCAGGCTGTCCTATCCACTCCTAGGGAGGGATATGTTGTGCAAACTTCGAGCTCAGATATTCTTTGAAGAGGATGGGACAATGACACCGGGATATGGGAAGATAAATGTAACCATACCCAGAGAAGAAGAGTGGCTCATGGTGGCCAGGGACAAGGGATGGGGAGATGAGAATGAATGGAAGCAATTCAATGTTCCACAGTTGTGGGCTGAGGATAACCCCCCAGGCTTTGCCAGTCACCACCCTCCCATCATAGTGGAAGAGTTACCAATGAAAGCACCTATCAGAATCCAACAACGGGCATATCCCAGGTATTTTTGTGAGGAATATAAGTCACCTAAGCAGTATTTGGGTTAGAAATATATAAACCAGGATAAACATTTTAGAATGCAAGAGCATGCAATTGGGTGTGGTTTCTCAAATGGCCATAAGATGGAGCCAGAAACCTGGGTTGTTTCAGTCTTAGTCTGAGTCTCAGAAGAGAGTGTAACTGTTGGGAAGTATTGCTGTTGCTCCATTTTTCCTAATTGACTGATATTACTGGATTCAATCTAAGTCTGATACTGAACTGTTTTTTGACACTGGACTTTGAAGTTTGGATTATCCCTGGATTGCAAAACTGACTGAAATTTGTGAATGATTTTGGATTGCTTATTTTGGACTTTGCTTAAACCTTTCTGGAAGTAAAAACCTACATTTACTGTACAGTGTATCTGTGTACTGTGTGTGTATTATTCAAACACTACTCTATACGTCTCCCTGTATGTGCTCATTCTCCTAACAGGGAATTACCTCAACACTGGTTATGGATGCAGGCCACACCAGGCTTAGATAACTAAGAGTTAGTGTGAATGCACAGTGCTATATACAGACAGTTGTTTTACTGTTTAATTGTGGTTTCTGATCCTGGTAAAGATGGCACAAGACACTTCCACAAGTCTATCACTGATAACTCGGTTGGATGGAACAAACTGTTTCCTGGTCTATGAAATGCAGTCTACTTCTACATAAAGAAGGTTTATAGAATGTAGTTCAAGACCCACCAGATGTAAATGCTTGGGATCCAGAAAATGAGGATGATGCCAAGAAGATTGCTGACTTGAAACAGAACAACGAACAAGCTCTTTGTATAATTGGACTAACACTGAGTGACCAGCAGCTAGTCCATATTCGTGGAGAAGAGTCTGCTGCTAGGTGTTGGGAGAATTTGAAGAAGATTTATGTTTGTGACAGTGTAGGTGCACACATACATCTTACACATAAACTGTTTAGAACATGTCTTCTGAAAGGTGGAGATATGTTAGCTCATTTAAACTTCATGAAAAGAACTTTTCACGAGCTACATGAAAAAGAACTAATATTTTCAGAGCTGCATCAAGTTTACATCATTCTTT
Source organism: Laticauda colubrina (assembly GCA_015471245.1). Lineage (NCBI taxonomy): Eukaryota > Metazoa > Chordata > Lepidosauria > Squamata > Elapidae > Laticauda > Laticauda colubrina. Next base: position 65,213,547 of record BLBF01000003.1, on the reverse strand, counting down.
CCTCGTTGGATGAAAGTTATGATGATTATGTATCTTATTGGAAGTCCTGCCCAGAGATAAACCGACATTGACTGACATAACTGGAAGGTTGCTACAAGAAGCAAGAAGACAGCTGGATAAGGACCAACTGAGAAAGGAACAACCACAAGAAGAGGATTTATCTTCAACTGCCTATACTATTAGGAAATGTTTTTCTTGTGGGGCTAGGGGACATATAGTTAAATACTGTAAGAAGGGAAAACGACAGAATACTAGTAATCACCAGAAGGCTAAGAAGAATGTTAGTTTAGCTATGTCTAGCAATTCAACTGTAAATCATGATTTGTGGGTTGTTGATAGTGGAGCATCACAATGCATTACTAAAGATAAAAACAGGTTTGTAAAGATGTCTATGAATAAACAAAATATTTCATTAGCAAATGGATGGAAGATTAAAGCAAAAGGTGAAGGTACTGCATATTGTTCTTGTATAAACGAACATTTAACCATGTTATATGTACCTAAACTGAAATTTAATTTATTATCAGTAAGGGCTTTAGTTAATCTTGGTTATGTAGTAACCTTTAGGGGATATAACTGTATAATAGAGAAAGAGGGTAAAAGTGTTACTGCTACTTTAAAGAATGATTTATATGTAATACATGATGATCAGTTGAAGATGGCTAACTCAGCTAATGTCAAGCCACATGATGAATGGATACATTTACTGCATAGATGTCTAGGGTGCATTAATTTCAAAATGCTCAAACAAACTGTTAAATTGGCAGAGGGAGTAAAATTGAAACCCTGTAGCAAGTATTTACATTGTAATGCTTGTAGTCAAGAAAATAGTAAGGATACTCCTGCAAACAGACTTAATGAGTTTAAAACTAAAGAACCTTTAGAGGTTGTTTTTGCTGACATAATTGGTCCTAAGAAACCAAGTTTAGGAGGTGCCTGTTATATTTTGAGTATTATGGAACATTACTCAAGATATGGTTTCTGCTATCTTATGAAAAACAAAACAGAAACATTCCAACATATCTTTAATTGGCTAGAGTTTGCTGAGAGAAAAATGAAAAGTAAAGTAATTACATTAGTAACTGATAATGGGACTGAATTTGTTAACAAAAGATTCCAAACTATGCTGAAATTGGCTGGTGTTGAACAAAAACGTTCTGCACCTTACAGCCCCCAACATAACTCGTTTATAGAATGAAGAGGGCAAACATTATAAGCCATAGCTCGCACTATGTTATCTGACTCAGGTTTGCCTGAAACACTGTGGGGTGAAGCCATAATGTGTAGTAACCATGTTTTAAACAATGTAGTAAATACAACAACTGGAGAATTGCCATTCACTCATTGGCATGGCAGAAAGCCAAATTTAAGTTACCTACACACATTTGGAGCTCCAGCATGAGTGCATATTCCCTCACAAGTAAAACTGAAAAAGCAACATAGAACTAAGAAGTTATTTTTTGTGGGTTATGAGGCCAACCATAGATCATTTAAATTTTGGGATCAAGGTACAGCTCATGTTTATTGTAGTGCTAGTGCAAAATTTCTTGAGCATGTTGGATGGGATAAACTGGAACAAGAATTCAGCAATGATATTATTATTGACACCCAAATAGTCCCTAAAGATGAAATCAGTAAACACGAAATAGCCATTAAGGAGGAAGAACAGGAGGAAATAGGAGGACAGGCAGAGGAAGAAATAGAAGAACAAGAGCAGGTGGCACAGGAAAGTCCACCAGTAAGCCCTGTATTATCAAGACATTCAAACCGAGTAACACGACCACCTGATAGATATCAGGCTAGTGTTGTATGCCAAGTGAATACAGTTCCAAGTAACTATAGTGAATTAAAACTGTTTCCTGATAAGGATCAGGCTGCTTGGCAGAAAGCAATGGATAAGGAACTAGAATCATTAAAAAAACTGGATGTATACAAAAATGTGAAGTTACCACCAGGTAAACATGCCATAGGATGTAAATGGATATATAAACTGAAGACAGATGTAGATGGGACTGTTACCCATAAAGCCAGGTTAGTAGCACAAGGATTTAATCAGACAGCAAATGACTATGATGAGATGTTTGCTCCTAGTCTAAAGGCTACTACATTAAGGGCAGCATTAGTGTGGGCAGCTAAGGAGAAATATATTATAAATCATTTGGATGTAGAGATGGCATATCTGCATGCACCGTTGCAACACACTATATATTTAAAGAAACCTTTAGTTATCAAAAATGATAATACAACTGATTGCTGAAGATTGAAAGAGAGTCTTTATTGTTTGAAGCAATAAAGATATGAGTGGAACCAGTGTATAGTTCAAGAATAAGAGTTTTATTAATTTTCTACAAACACGCATAACATACAAAACATTAAAAACATCTGCTCTCATATATACTTCCGGTGTGTCGGTTGGTTCATCAGTTTTGTGCATTCATTTTATAGTCAATTACAATTATATTGCATAACAATTCATATTGTCAATCCATATCCTACTATTACTAAAAAAAAAGAAAAAAAAAAGAAAAATTTTTTTGACTATACTTTTAATCATTCATGCTTTGTGAGATAACAATACTTTAAACAATTTATTCTATAACAAATCATATAATCATAACAAATCAATCCTAAAAATCCTTTATAGATATAATATTAATGTTCTATTATCGTATTTTATCATCTAGCCATTGATAAAAAAGATCCCAAATTTCATAAAATTTTTTATCTTCTTGCTCTCTAATTTCAAATGTCAATCTACTCATCTCAGCACATTCCAATATTTTCTTAATAATTTCTTCCTGTAATGGTATTTTCTCATTCTTCCAATTTTTAGCAAATACAATCCTAGCCGCTGTTAATACATTTACAATCAAATATTTCAAGTCTTTATTATATGTATCAGGTAAAATTCCCAATAAAAAAATCTCTGGTTTCAAATCTATGTGTTTCTTTGTCATTTTTTCCAACCACATGTGAATTTTAGTCCAATATTTTCTGGCATCCTCACAAGTCCATCACATATGATAGTATGAGCCAGGTATCTGATGACATTTCCAACATTTTTCAGATTTGTTCTTGAACATTCTTGCTATTCTTGTCGGGGGGAAGTGCCACCTGTAAAACATCTTATACAAGTTTTCTTTATATGCTGTTGACATTGTCATTTTATAATTTTGAGACCACAATTTTTGCCATTCCTCTAAATCAATCCCATATGCAAAATTCTTCCCCCAAGCAATCATAGTTTCTTTAACTTGTTCTTCCTCTAACTTAAATCCCAATAAATAACCATATAATTTTTTAATTACTCTCTCATCAGTACCCATCAATATCTTATCTAAATCAGTCTGTTTATCATAGAATCCTTCCATTTTAAAATCTTCATCATATCTTGAGTGTATTTGCGCATATGAAAACCAATTCATCCTTATACCTTGTTCCTCTAAGTTTTGAATCGATTTAAGTCCACCCTTTTCATCCAACAATTCCCCATATCTAACTGTTTGTTCCTTTTTATAGATCATAGGATAAGAAAATGCTTCAATAGTCGATAACCAAACTGGAATTTTCAAATAACATTGTTTTTTTATCTTCTCCCAATTTAACCACAAAGACTCCCGTATATAATGTCTTCTAAAATACCCCTGTGTTTTAGTTCCCTTGTACCATAAAAAAGCATGCCAGCCCAACAGTAAATCATGTCCTTCTAATGTCAACAATCTATGTTTTCTTAATGTTATCCATTCTTTGACCCACATCAAACTTGCAGCTTGATAATAGAGTTCCCAATTAGGCAGGCCAAAACCTCCTCTAGTTCTAGCATCTTGCAAAAGCTTTAACTTTATTCTCGTTTTTTTACCTTGCCATATAAACTTCAACATGATTTTATTTAAGTCTTCAAAATAGCCTTTTCCAAGTCTAATTGGTATTGTTTGAAAGAGAAATAAAATTCTGGGTAAAATATTCGTCTTAATTGTTGAAATTCTCCCTATTAATGACAATTGCAAGTTTTCCCATTTCTTCAAGTCTGTAATTATCTGTTGTTTGAGTTTAATATAATTATTCTCTTTTAATGTGCTACATCTTGCTGTCAAATATATCCCCAGATACTTAACCTTATTTATAACTTGGATTTTCAAAAGATCTGTCAGTTCTTCTCTTTGTCTCAGTAACATGTTTTTTGTCAAGATCTTTGTTTTATCTTTATTTATTTTCAAGCCAGCCATCTCACCATATGTCTCTATCTTTTCCAATAATTTTGGAGCGGTTTCTAACGGATCTTCCAGAATAAAAGCTAAGTCGTCAGCAAAAGCTTGTAGTTTGAATTCTTCCTTTTTAATTTTCATTCCTTTTATACTTTTGTCATCCCTAATATTTCTATTCAACACTTCCAGAGTCAATACGAATAACAAAGGAGATAGGGGACACCCTTGTCTTGTGCCTTTTCTTATATTAATAAGATCTGTAAATTCTCCCTCCAACATTACTTTTGCTGTCTGTTTATTATATATGGCTTCTATTGCTTGAATAAATTTTCTGGCAAAACCCATCTGTTCCAATAGTAATAACATAAATCTCCAGTTCACGTTGTCAAATGCCTTTTGAGCATCTAGGAATATCAAAGCCATTTGCTTCTCAGGATGAGCCTCATAATATTCCAAAGTATCCAAGATTACTCTCATATTGTCTCTAATTTGTCTCTTTGGCAGAAATCCATTTTGATCTGGGTGAATAAAATTATTTAAATATTTTTTTCAGTCTTTCTGCTAAAATTGAAGCAAAGATTTTATAATCTGCATTCAATAAGGAAATAGGTCTATAATTCTTAATTTGCAACGGGTCAGCCTCTTCTTTTAGGATAAGTGTAATATAAGCCTCTGACCATGTTTTGGGTGTCATCTTCTTTAACATAACTTCATTCATAACTTCTAACAATGGGATGTTCAATGATTCTTGAAATTTTTTATAAAATTCTGCTGGAAGCCCATCTGGACCTGGTGCTTTCCCATTGTTTTGTCTCTTAAATGCTTCATTTAATTCCATCATTGTTATATTACTTTCTAACATTTCTTCAGTCTCTTTAGGTATCTTCGGTAAGTTAATATTCTGTAAATACTGTTTAATTTTTTCCTCATCAATATTCTCTTGTTTATATAGTTGCCCATAGAAATCTCGAATAATTTCCTTTTTCTCCTTATTACCACAACAAACTTGGCCTTGATCATCTATTAGTTTCAATATTTTTCTTGATTCCTTCTCCTTTCTCAGTTTATATGCTAGCCATCTACCTGGTTTATTTGCATCTTCAAAATAATTCTGTTTAGAATTTCTAATTTTCTGTGCCAGTTCTTCTTTCTCTATTAATTCCATTTTATGCTTAATTACATCCAGTTTCAATTTAATACCTTTTTTCTGTGGCATTTTCTGTAGTTCTTTTTCAAGTCTTTTATATTCATCTTCCAAGGTCTTGGAGGCTTGTCTTTTCCTAATATTCTTTTTTCTTGTATAATCTATTATCAAACCTCTAGCATATGCCTTCATTGTATCCCAAACATTCTGTATTGAAGTATCTTCTTTTTTGTTTTCTTTAAAGAAAAAAACCAATTCCTTCTCCATCCATTGTATAAAGTCTTTCTCTTTTAAAATAGTGTTGTTTAATGTCCATCTCGATCTTTTTTTTTTTTGTCCCTTCCATTTAATTGTCATTGGACTATGGTCTGCCCAAGTACTTATTTCAATACTTGTTTCTTGAATAATGGATATTAATTCTGTTGAGATCCAAATCATATCTAATCTGGACCATGATAAATGTCTATTAGAGTAAAAAGTATATTGTTTAGCTTTAACGTTTCTTTCTCTCCAAATATCTTTTAAGGTTAATTCATCTGTCATTTTAAAAAAAGATTTAGGGAGAACCTTTCTATTTTGTTTTGTTGTTGTTGTTATATAGTCCAGTTTATTGTCCACAATTCCATTAAAGTCTCCCATCATAATTATGTTAACATAGTCCAGTCTAATTATTTCCATATGTAGTTTTTTTATAAAACTCTTCTTGTTTATCATTCGGAGCATAAATTGCAATCAGGAGTATTTTTCTATTATTGTCCATTATTTCCACCATTAATACTCTTCCGTCTTCATCCGTGTAGATCAGTTTTGCTGGGATATCCTCTTTAATGTAGAGAACCACTCCTCTTTTCTTACACTGAATCAAAGAAGTGAATATTTTCCCTAATTTTGGCTGTACTAACAATTGCTCATGTTGTTTTTTAATATGAACTTCTTGTAAACAAATTATGTCAAATTTTAATTTCTCTAATTTATGAAAAGTTTTCCTTCTTTTAACAGCTGAGTTAAGTCCATTTATATTCATTGTAATCAGTTTTTTTTCTTCCATAATTATGCTTTATATTTAGGTTTAACAGCTCTCGTAGCTCTCACTTCACGTTGTTCTTTACTGTCTACCTGTCCACCTACAACTTCTTTCTCTTTTTCAATCTCCAGTTGTTCCTGCTGGAACTCAATTAATGAGACCTCTTTCTCTGCTTCCTCTCTTCTTCTTCCAAAAAATTCTGCGTAGAAAAGTTCTGCTTTCTCAATCGAGTCAATTCTATGTCTCTGCTCTTGCCACGTAAAGATTAGTCCTTCTGGTATCAGCCATCTATAGTTCACTTCATTTTCCAGTAGCATTTTGGTCAGAAATCGGTATTCTCTTCTCATCTCTCTCACTCTTCTAGGTATTTGTTTTAAAACCACAATCTCTTTGCCTTTATATTTCAATGTTTTCTCTTTTACCACTTGTAATATTTGCGTTTTAATAGATTTTTTGGTAAATCTAATATGGACTTCCTTTGGTAGTTTATTTCTCATCGCATATCTTGTATAGACTCGATATATCTCATCTACTCCATCCATCATCTTTTCCTCTGTAATTTCCAGAACACCTGCCAACATTTCTATCATTATCGCAGCCAAATTTTCTCCTTTTTCCTCTTCTATATTTTGGAATCTAAGGTAAAATTCTGACCTTTCCATCTCCCACCTCAACATCCCATTTTTTTCTTGTTCTACCACTGTTAATCTAGTGTCAATATTTCCAATCTTCTCCTCTCTTTGTTTTCCTTCTTCCTCAATTTTTTGGAATCTCTCCTCATACTTCCCCATCATTTGTTTAATATTTTCATCAGACTTCTCTATTCTTTGCTCAATAGTATCCATTTTTATCTTAATATCTTGGATTCCTTGCATAATCATCTGTAAATTTACTTTTTCTTGTTCTTTATCTTGCTTCAACATTGTCTGAATTAAATGTTGTCCTTCAGATGGTGGGGAAGCAGAGGTAGAAGCAGAAATGCCGAGTGATTTTGGTTTCCTGCTCATTTTAATGCTTCCAAAGCTTCAAATTCTCTTTGGCTTTCAATCCAGCTGATAGAGTAGCCAAGTATAGTCCAAAAAAAAAATAATCCAATAGTAAAAAGCCCAAAACCAAAGAAGAAAAAGGAAAAAAGGAAAAAGAAAGGTCTTCAGGTTCTTCTAGACCCTAGTCCAATTGAAATAATCCACCATAAAAAAGAAAAAATAGAAGGAAAAAAAAATAATCAAAAAAGAAAAACAAAGTGATCCAGATGGAAGAAGCAAAAGCAGAAAAAAAAAAAAAAAAAGAAAGAGCTCTGAGGCTTTCCCTTTAAAATAAAAAGCAAAAATACTAGAATTAAAATTTACAAAAAGGCTGGCGAGTAGGAATTTCACAAGTATATATATATCTATATATGCACTGCACACTGCACTTTATTTCTTTATCCAAGGCTCTTATTATGACTGTCTTCTCCAGCAGCTTCAAAGCCAAGCCTCAAATGTTGATAAGAGTCCAGGAAAGCACCTGTAATAATATTTTACTGTGTTCTCCCTCTATCTTATCACAATGAAATGTCCTTAAAAAGGAGTGTTTATACATTTTTCTCTCCAATTCAAATAAAATATTTTCAAGCCTCTAGTTGGCAGTGTTGCAACATCTCTTAATACTCCTTCCCCCCCCAGCCAAAAGAAAAAATATTTATAAAAATTCAAACAAGAAGAAAAAAGGGAGCCTCTATCCTAAAAAAAATTAAAAAAAATCAAAAGAAGCATAAAAATATATATAAGAGAAAATTCAATCTGGTTACCTACAGAGTCACATTAAAGTCCTCAAAAAAAATAAATAAGGAAAGAGTCCAAGCCTCAATTTGACATCACTTAAAAAACGCCGCTTAACCAGATTCCAGTCAAAGAAAAATAAAGTCACAGATTTCTTCTTTGTTCATGATGTCCTTTCAAGTCTCAATCAATTTACAATAGAAAGGAAGTTTCTCACCCAACCGACACATGCTCGCTCCAGCCACTTTCTTTCCGGAGCTGTCCCGACTTCAGCAGCTTTGGAGGCTGCCTTTCCGCTGCCAGCAAAAGGGCTTCTCCCGGATCAAACCAGAGATTTTGCGATATCTCTGGGATCCTGGGACTGTGCCCTTCACAATCCCCGTCTCTACGGGACGGTTTAGGTCCGTTAGGACCGACCAGGGGCGAAAATATCAGCTGCGATCTCAGAGCCCCGAGATCGCAGCTGTAACACCGAGACGAAGCTCCGCCTTCTCCCATAGTGATGTTCAAAGTCCTATTTTTGATAAGAACATTTATCAGTCTTTGATTGGTAGTTTGTCTTATCTCAGTAATTGGTCAAGGCCAGATATTGCACACAGTGTTAATCAATTAGGGAGATTTAATGCTGAGCCAACTGAAAGGCACTGGCAAGCCGCTAAACGTGTGTTAAGATATCTAAAACAAACAATGCATTATGCATTGTATTTGGAGCCAAAAGATGAAATGAATTTAACTGCATATGCTCAGGCAAGTTTTGCTACAAACATAAATACACAAAAATCTACATCAGGTACTACTGTATTATTGGGAAATGCATTGATTGGATGGAGATCTATCAGACAGAAACATCGAAGTTTGTCAACAGTGGAGGCTGAATTCTCATGTTTGTCTTATTATGTACAGATTTAGTTTTGTATAAGCAATTATTAATTGATATGGGAATTGATGTAAAAGATCTATTGTTGTTTATGAAGATAACCAATCAGTAATACAGATGGCTTCAAATATTGCTGTGAAAACAAGAACGAAACACACAGATTTAAGATATTTAAATGTGAGACAATGTGTGCAAAGTAAAATGATTAACCTAGAATACTGTATGTCAGAAAACAATATAGCAGATCATTTTACAAAGGCCCAAGGCTCTATAAAGCATAAGGCATGCTGTGAAGATTATGGACTTATAATGTAAGGTTATATATATTATCTTACCCAAAAGGGGAGAATGTTATGAATATAAGTCACGTAAGCGGTATTTGGGTTAGAAATATATAAACCAGGATAAACATTTTAGTACTATCTCTTTAAGGGAATGCAAGAGCATGCAATTGGGTGTGGTTTCTCAAATGGCCATGAGATGGAGCCAGAAACCTGGGTTGTTTTAGTCTTAGTCTGAGTCTCAGAAGAGAGTGTAACTCTGTTTCCTTCTGTTGGAAAGTATTGCTATTGCTCCATTTTTCCTAATCGACGGATATTACTGGATTCAATGTAAGTCTGATAATGAACTGTTTTTTGACACTGGACTTTGATATTTGGATTATTCCTGGATTGCAAAACTGACTGAAATTTGTGAATGATTTTGGATTGCTTATTTTGGACTTTGCTTAAACCTTTCTGGAAGTAAAAACCTACATTTACTGTACAGTGTATCTGTGCACTGTGTGTGTATTATTCAAACACTACTCTCTATATGTCTCCCTGTATGCGCTCATTCTCCTTACAGGGAATTACCTCAGCAATGTTGTTCAAGCAATTCAGGACATTATCTATCTATACTTGAGATACCATATTCTGGTGCCCACCAAATCCAAATGGAATACCCCAATATTGCCCATCCCAAAGGGGGACGGTAGGTTCAGGCCAGTTCAAGATGTCAGGGTTGTGAATTTGGCCACTGTAACCATCCATTCGGTAGTCCCAAATCCATATGTCATTTTAGGCTTGATCCCCCAGACTGCTAGGTGGTTCTCGGTCATAGACTTAAAAGATGCTTTCTTTACAATACCCATACATGAAAGCAGTCAACGCTTATTTGCATTTGAGTGGGAAAGCCCTTTAACTGGCCAGAAACAACAGTATACATGGACCAGATTGCCCCAAGGGTTTAAAAACTCACCTACCCTCTTTGGAGCTGCCTTAGACAAAGACCTGGCAGCCTTGATTACACCCTCTCTGGATGTGGTGTTGCAGTATGTGGATGATCTGTTGATCACTGATCACACAAAATATAATTGCTGGAAAAACACACATGAGTTGTTACTCCTACTGCAAGACCTGGGATATAAGGCCTCTAAGAAAATTAGAGGCCTAGAAAGTGTATGGGCTCCACGGAAGGTTGCAGTCATACACTGCCAAAAACATCAAAAAAGACAACGATAAAGTGCACAGAATGGCATGAGAGGCAGCTCAAAGGGCTCTAACAATACAAGCCCAATGTCTTACTGTATAGACACCACAGAAACACCACCAACCACATTACTCCCAGGAAGACATGAACCAAATTGAACTGGAAGGAGGCTGGTGGATCCTACCAGACAATTGAGTTTTCGTACCAGGGCATATGGCTTGGGACATAGTAGAGCAAGTACACAAGCAGCTGCACCTAGGAAAAACTGCTTTAACAAAGGCTTTGCAAAGGGAATTTATATTAACAAAATACACAGCATTGCAGCAAATGTCTGTGCCAGGTGTGAAATTTGTGCAGCAAATAACCCTAGACAAGGACCCCAACCACCACCAGGCATCAACCAAGGGGAAGTTACCCATTTAATTCTCTGATGATTGACTTCACAGACATGCCCCACTCTGGCCACTACAATGCACTACTAGTTACTGTATGATATATACACAGGATGGCCTGAGTGTATCCCTACCTGTACAAAGAAGGCTACTGAAGTTGCCAGGGCACTGCTCCATATCATAATCCCTAGATATGGCCTACCATCTAGAATTTCATCTGATAATGGTCCTGAGTTTATCCACAAGGCCACTCAGCAACTAGCTAAAATATTGGGTATCATTTGGAAGCTTCATTATAGCTTCCATGCACCCTCTGGAGGCAGGGTTGAAAGGGTTAATAGAACTATTAAGGAAAAATTGGCCAAAATATGTCAGGAAACCTACCATAAATGGCCAGATGCTTTGAGTTTCGTTCTGGTTGCTGTCAGGTGTGCTCCTCAGAAAGGTGTCTCATTTTCACTGTTTGAGTTATTATATGGCTGGGTCCCTAATCTACTTTGTCTAAATATTCAAAATACTGTACATATTTCTGATAAGTTAGAATGCAACAATTACAAACTCTTAATACAGTAGTTCAAAGATTACAACAACATGTGTTAACCTGTAAACCCCATGTTTTAGTGACCTCCCCACATAACATACATCTAGGACAGGAGGTTTGGGTTAAAGACTGGAAAAGGGAGGTATTGAGGCCAAAGTGGAAAGGGCTGTGTACTGTTGTTATGTGCTCTCCCCTTGCTGTTAAGGTAGCTGAAATAAAACCATGGATTCACTGGTCTCAAGTAAAGTTGGCTGCACCTACCCAGTGGAAAGTAGAACCCCATCGAATCACCCATTAAAGGTAACTCTCCGAAGGACTATGAGGGATATCTCCCCTTCTGGTGACACTCCAGAAGCTGTCCCTCTACGAACGGGAGATGAAGAGAAACAGACCCTTGCAGGTGTTACCCTGGAAGCTCACACCCAACGCACGGGTCTCCTCTGGAAACTTAGATCGCAAGTCAAACATACCTAAGTATTGCAGTTCTTTAGAAAGGGGGGAATTGGTGGTGGTGAGAGACATACCTCACTGCAATATGGAGGCTAATCAAAGGATGCAGGAAACCGCATGCATCCGCAGAGGCCTTATGCCCTCTATCTAGATTGTAACCATCCTGTTAGTAATAAGTGTTGCCCTTAACTCCATGTACTTATATGAGATGCTAGTGGCTAGGAACGGTAATAAACAAAGAAATACCACTTGATAAGGATGCAGTTGATGAGTGGTATTCACCAGGCCCTACTGACCTGGACGAACCCCAGGATCTGGAGGAGGACCAGGATAAGGGAAGGGAATCCAGGCCATGTGACATGTGCTTTATGGTACTACCCACAGGCAGGCATTTTACCTATGGAGTAACCAGGTTTCCATAGTTGCACTTATTGAAATGATAGCAGCAGGATGTGTTATTCTACCATGTATTCTCCCCATTTTTGTACGATTTTGTACATTTTCTATGTTAGTAGAAAAAAAGGCAGCAGCTAAGGCTATGGCTTTGTGGGAATATGAGAAGTTAAGCACAGTAGAAGATATCTCTCCTATCTGTGAAACTCCACAGTAATCTAAGGATTCAGGTGTAGTTTCAAAGGGGGGAATGAAGCAGAATGGAAAATTACCAGAAAAGTATTCCCATAATTAGCAGAAGTTTCTTAGCAAATATTATGGAAGTTGTTTAATACAATATTGTGTAAACCACAAAATTACTGAACCAAAGAACTAGACATGTTCCAATAAACAAGGGTGGGTATGGAAAATGACGTAGGGTGTAAGATAAGTATGTATATACTGAATTGTGTAAAATGATGAATTAGATTAACTTCTCCTTTCCATAGTACATATGATATGATATAGCTTGATAAGAGAAATGCCCCGAGCTGGGCTGAGGCTGTGAGATGTATAAAAGTAACACCTCAGGAAGAACCGGGGGTTCAGAATTTGCCATGCTAATGCTCTGAACCTTTTGTGCAAATAAACCTGTATTCTCCTACCATTCGTGATCTTGTGTCCTGATTTGGAAACAGGATCTGCTGCAATAAAATGGCTTGCCCCCAAAGTTGTGAGTGCTCAAACACTGGAGGTTTTTAAGGAGAGATTGGACAACCACTTGTCTGAAATGGTGCAGGGTTTCCTGCTTGAGTAGATAGTTGTACAGGTCTCTTATAATTGTGTTATTCTGTTAATGTGGGAAAATGCATTTGGCAAACCATCTTAATGGAATACTGCTTAGATTGCTTTACACAGCAGAAAACTGAGCTGAGAAGCTTACGTGTCTTTCAAAGGTGCTTTTTTTCCTTGAGGAAGAAGAAGAAGCCATTTCACTTCACACCCAAGAAGCTTTATTGGTTCTGGCAGGATGATGAGGGCAATGGAAGGATTAGTTCTGACAAGATGGGTGGTGGTTTGGAAGGATCATATTTCTTTGCAGTCATCTGGTCATTAGCACTCTTCCTGAGAGCTCTTGAGGCCACTTTTGTGTTTATCTATGCCCGCAAGGTCAGGGGTGGGCTTCAAAAATTTTAGCAAAGGGTTCTCCGCAGGGTTGCTGGGTGGGCGTGACCATGGTAGGCATGGCCTAGTTGGTGTCCTGCACCATGTGGGGGGGTATTTTTGCCTCCCTGGGCTCCAGATGCTTTCCTCGTGCCTCTGGGAGGGCGAAAATGGCCTCCCTGGGCTATGGAAGCTTTCTAGAAGCTGGAAATGGGCCCATTTCCAGCCTTCTTGAACTTCTGGGAGGTTGGTTTTTTGCCCTACCTGAGTTTCTGTGCGCTCCCTGCACATACCTGCATCCAAAACAGGCTGCATGGGGACTCCTGGGAGGGAAGGGGTGAGGTGGGTAGAGCCAGCCAGAAGTAGGATTTGGGGTTTCTCTAAACTGCACAGAATTTTAGTTAGGGGCTTCCCAAAACCCTGCGAACCCCCAGCAGCTCAGCCCTGCACAGGGTCACCTGTATCAGAGTGCAACTGCTGAAAGGACTGCATTGCAGACAGGAGATAGGTGATTTATCTCTGTTAATAATTAAGGGGGAAAGTCACAGGGAGGGTTTTCTTGGCCATATGATGGAATATTTGCCGTTGTGACATATACTTCACCTGGAAAAAGAGATATAGTAATAAACAGAATATTGCTTCTCCAAAAGTGAGGGAGAGCTTCTAACTAATGTGATATCAGTAGCAAACTTCTAATTATTGTATCTTCTTCAGATTCATAAATATATTGAACATATATCTGTAATCATGCAGTTATGCATCATAATTAATAATAATAATAAAATACATACATTGTTGCAAAAGAAGAAGACAGAATATATAACAATTTCACTATTTATTGATAAATGAAACTAAGGCACTGTGAATTTTCACTGAGTAAAGCAGTAGGAGCAGAGGAAAGAATATGGTGGTGGTGCTGTTTTTGAAGGAATCAAATACTTTTAGTTGTATTTTAATACTATTTTCTTCTACATCTTCAAATTACTTGCATTTAGTAGTAGTATCTTCTTCCACATCTTCAAATTACTTGCATTCTCCAATGAATTTCAGCTGAAGAGTCCTGCCACTGTCACTGATGAGGAAATAAAGCCAAGAATACATTATGATAAGACAGCCAAGAATACATTATGATAAGACAAGAATCTATTGGCTGCCATTGTGTGCCCAAAAGAAAGGAATCAGCAAGGGAACCAAGGATCCCATGAAATTGACCAAGGAGATATTTCCTTCTATCCCCTAACAGTAAATTATACTGTTTAACACCACCTCACAGTTCATTTCTATTAGAATATCATTTATTTTAAAAGAGCTGGCAATAAAAGTTCTCTTGTCACCAACTGTTCTTAGTAAACCTTATACTCACATATATGCATTACAGAAGTAACACTTATTATCATAGGTTTTTCCATCAGAGGCACAGTGTGCATTGTACTCCTTCGTGCAGGCTTCTTTTGGGTAATCCTTACAATAAACCTGCAGAAAAAGCAAATAATATATTTACTTTTCCTACTCTTCTTTGTAGTAAGGCAGTAACTATTAATGTTAATGTGTTAGTATGTGTTTTGTGCATGTGATCATGTAAGACACTGATTATGTATTACAATGCCAAGTTATAAATCATCTTTTGTAAGTCAAGTGAAGTTACGTTCAGTGGTCCCTCTTTTTCTACATTGGGTTTACTCTTCTTGTGTGAGGAACAAGTGGCAGTCGTGACCAGATTTTAATCTCATGGAGTTTTTAAAATGTCATGATAGCAGATAGGACTGCACAATTAAACTCCATCCTTTTTTGTTTTATGTTTCCACTGTATGACATGTGCAATATACATTATTTTATGTATGTATAGAAGTTTATTAGAGAGAAAATCTATGTGATTGCTGGAAGCTGAAACCAACTTGATGGCATATAATCAACTTGTCAATTCTGAAGTTGGCCTGACCAAGACCATCTTTCGGGCTTCAGTGTTGCCACAACGGAGATGAGGGTTAGGAGGGGGGAATAGAGATAGCTGGGGATTTGTAGCCAAAACAAAATTCTTTCCCCTGGGAACCAAGGACATTCTAACAAGTGGCTGAAGAGAGGAGGAATGATGTTTCCAAGCAACTGGACAGCACCCTAATTGGACTGTGTGACTGGTTGTTTGGAAAAAGGGGGAAACTTTTACTTTTAATTAGGTGAAAATTCCAGGAACCTTTAGAGTCGGTTTTCACCTGTCTGTGCCAATATGATATATCCAATAAACCTATTCTTTGAGGAATCTACCTTCCTCAGAGTTCTATTTGCTACGTAGGACTTGAAACCCTGACACAATTCATTATCAAATCATGAAATACAAGGAATTTGAATAAGAATATTTTTTGTGACTCACCTTGAGATCTTTTGCAGTGGCAACATCTGCAATTAAAACATTCAAAATGAAAACACTTAGAACAAATCTATACCACTTCTGGACTTTGTGCTTGAGATGAAAAAAAAATGAAACCATGATTTTGGGTTTTACTGATTAGATTGATTTGTTGTTACAGAAATGACTAGTTTATATTATTATGGAAAAGTAAAAAGTTGAGATTTGATATGAATGTTTATTCTACTGTAACAGAGGGAGTCAGAAGTCAACATTTTTTTCTCCCCTCCCCTCTCACTTTTCTTTCCCCTTCCCCTCCCCAATGTGTCTTACAATTTGCTTTTCTTTTTTTTGTTCAATAATTTAATAAATGTTGAGAAGAAAAAAGAAATGTAACCCACCTGAATAAAAGAAGAATGCCATCAGAGTAATCAGCAGAAAACTGCCTCGCTTCATGATTGAGTGGATCTGGTTGTAGTCATGCTCTTCTGAGGCAGAGGTTCTGCGGGTAAGTCTATCTCATACTTTTCTTTACTATATATGAGCCCTCTGCTATCTTAGTGACATAATCTCTTCCTCTTTTCAAGAGGAATCATGTAGAAATAGGGTGCCAGTGTTACCTGCCATGAGCAGACTTATTTCAAAACTCTTTCTTCAATGCAAAGGTCAAGAATGAAGGAATACATGTTAACCAACATTTTCACAAAGAATAAGAAAAATAAATTATTGCTTGGATATACATCATAGCCAAGTTAGATGATGTGTAGTATTGCGAGAGCATAGTATTGCAAGAGCAAGAACAAAGAAATTTTAAAACATAGTGAAATGCTCCCATTTGGTCATCCAATAAAACAATAAATTGATAAATTTTCTAGATGAAAGTAATTTCCTTCCTGTAGAAAGATAGAGAACTCCTTGCTGATAATAGTCGATCTCTAGTAGCACAAAAATAACAGAATGAGTTTGTTTATTTCAAAACTGGTTTCAAAGAAACAGCTAGCACAAATATTAAAAGATGCCAACATTGTAATATCAAATATAAGTGCCAGCTTATTGAAAAAAACAAACCAACTGATGTACAGCACAGCTACATTATAACTGACTACCCAGGATGCAAAATCAACAAAGAAGAAAATAGGCAAACACTGCAGCACCAAAATAAAAGATCAGGCTGGAAAATAAGTTCAGCATGCTTGGGCATGCTAAGATCAGATACAGGCAAGGTAGAACATATGAAAGAAAAGAAGCTGGAAAGCAAGAAGATGAAAACAATCTTATTAAGAAAATCACCTGGAAACAAGGAAGATTAAGAAAGCATTGGAAATAATAAAACAGCAAATAACAGCTGTATCCAAACAACTGCACACTATAGGCCGAATCTGCAATTTCAGTCAAATCAGAAATGTTTCTACAAATCCAACAATGGTTAGAGCCCGTTGAGACCTGACAAAGAGAAAACAGTGCAGTTCTGAATGCAGCTATGGGACAAGCCAAAGAAATACAACAAGAATGTATCTTGGATAAAAGAGTTGGATAAAAATAAAAAGAAGTTGAAATGAAAGAACTTATAATATAGGTAGTCCTTGACTTACAACAGTTCATTGTACCATCATTTAGTGATGGTACAAAGTTACAGCGGCACTGAAAAAAATAACTTATGACCATTTTTCACACTTATGAGAGTTGCAGCATCACTGTGGTCACATGATTTACATTCACATGCTTAACAACTGACTCAGATTTATGACGGTTGCAGTATCCTGGAGCACATGATCCCTCCTTGCGCCCTTCTGACCGACAAAGTCAATGGGAAAACCAGATTCACTTAACAACTATGTTACTTATTTAAGAACTGCAGTGATTCACTTAAGAAATGTGGCAAGAAAAGTCATAAAATGGAGCAAACCCACTTAACAAATTTCACACTTAAGAACATAAATGTTGGGCTCAATTGTGAACATAAATTGAGGACTACCTTTAACAGCAGAAATAGTGGAGAAAAGATTAAGGAAGATCAAGAGCTGATAAGAACTAGGTGGAGACAACTGCATGGTTTTTGATTGAAATGTCTGCCTGACTTGAAAGCAAATTGGTGTTGGGGTTCTCAATCTTGAAGTTTGCAACACCTAATTTGTTACCTCCTCCATACAACAGGCTGTTAGGAAGGGAGACGGGTGGTATCAGAATAGGATCTGAGTCTCAACTAAATTCACAATAATAATATTTCACCATTCAGAGGCTAAATTCTGGTTTTCTGTAGATAATGAAAAGAGGAAATAATAATAATAATTAATGGGATAATCCCTACAGATTTGGCTAATCTATTAAATCTATGAAAGATTAAGCTAGTCTAGAGAAAATAATTTGGGGGAACACGATAGCAGTAGTCCAGTACTTGAGGAACTACAACAAAAAGGAGGTGGTCAATTTATTTTCCAAAGCACCAAGGGGCAGGACAAGAAACAATGGATGAAAACTTATCAATGAGAGAAGCAACCTGGAATTAACTTCCTAACATTGTGGACAATTAACCAGTGGAACAATGGGATTCAAAAATTTTTACCACGAGTTTGGTGGATGTTGCTTGGTGGGCGCACTTTGCACGCATGCACACACTTAACTGCATGCATATGCATGCCAAATGCACATTTTGTGCAGATGTAGAGGCATTCCAACTCACCTCTTGCAAGGCTGCACTCTCCCTATCACTTCAGCAGTTGCAGCACGACACTCTGCTGTGCTGCGTAAAGCAGCCACACTTCAAAAGCAGGGAATAAAGGTAAGTATGGGATCCCAGGCAGGTGGGTAGGCCCAACAGCAGAGTGTGCAGAGAGAACCAATTTGGTCTCTGCTGCTCATTGCTGCTATCGGCTTGGCAGAACTAGGCCAAACCACTGTATCAGAAGTTGTGGGTGCTTCATCACTGGAGGGTTTTAAGAAGAGGCTGGACTTGTCTGAAATGGTTTAAGGTCTCCTGCTTGAGCAGGATGGTTGGGCCAGAAGACTTCC
This sequence comes from Laticauda colubrina, assembly GCA_015471245.1. NCBI lineage: Eukaryota > Metazoa > Chordata > Lepidosauria > Squamata > Elapidae > Laticauda > Laticauda colubrina. The sequence continues at coordinate 65,194,795 of BLBF01000003.1, read as the reverse complement.
AAGCTCCTTCCAGCTCCATTCTGATTAATAATTAAAATATCCAGATACAGTTTGCAAGGCTGCATAATGTGTAAAATGAGAGAAGGAAGAAAGAAATAACTAACTTTCATTCTCACATTCCCCTTCCCTTCTCAAAGAATCAAACCTAATTAGAATGGAACAGAACATAAACCTAGAGCTAAGGTTAAAGTGATGAAACTTAAACCTACTTCTCTTTTCAGCACAGACTGGATTGTCTCTCTGTCTCTCTGTCTCTCTCTCTCTCTCACACACACACAAACACAAAACCCCTTCTCACTTCTAGCAACCAATACTTGGTTTGTTAAACACTGAAGAAGAATTTGTCAAGTTATGTCAATTGCTGTTAAGTTTGCAATGTTGTATATAGCAAAGGAATAATATGGCTGTACAGAGAACTATGCAGGGAAAGGACCATGTCCATGAGATATTTTGAGATATTTTCACTTTCAATGTGGCCCTGCATTGTTGATGCATGAAATAGAGAATGGGTTGTTTGAGGTTTAGAAAAGGAAATGGAAAAATTCACATTTTCTGTATACAATCTCCATGACTATGTGTGCATTTATGCTCCTAAAGTTATCCAGCTCTTACTTTAGAAATGAATGTCATCAAAGGTGCATTCGTTATGAAAAGGGGAATGTGTGATTTGGGTCTCATGTCAGAAGATGATTGAGAAATCTCATATTTGAATCCTGTATAAAGATAACCAAAACCTTATTGAGAATATTCTGCCTTGAGGGAATGTACTTTCTACAGAAGTGCTTTTTGTCATGAGGAAAAACTTCCTCATTTATGTGGTACCAGTAACCAATCTTTAATTATTGTCTCTTACCAATAATCCAAAAAAATATACATTATCAATACATAGCAATATGTACCCAATTGCATATTTACTGGTATGAAGATATTGTGCCTTTTAAAATGCAATAAAACTATAAATGTATGCCAATGTGAGCCAGTTTGGTGTGGTGATTAAAGCACAGGCTAAAAAGCAGGAGATCAGGAGTTCTAGACCCACCTTAGATATGAAGTCAGCTAATTGTTTTTGGCCAGTCACTGCTAGGAAGGAGGCAAGGGCAAATTACTTCTAAAAAAATATGTGCCAAGAAAAATGCATAAACAAGTTGAGGCAGTTGCAATGAGTCAACTTTGACACAAACAAACCAAACAAAAAGAAGTATGCTGATATATTGGTTTAAAGAGAAGATTCATGGAAAGATAATGCTTTAGGTTTTTTATTGATAAATCAGATTAGGACATTTAATAGAGCAATAGTGCAGAAGAAGAAGGAAGAACAGATATTTTCATGGGGTTGTTAATCACAAGGTGTCAAGATTGTGGGATACACTCTCACAAATGTTCTTTAATCTTCTGCATCTTCAAATTTAACACATTCTCCAAGATATCTCAGCCGAAGTTTTCTACCACTTTTACTGATGGGAAAACAGAATCAAAAATTAAAAATAAGAACCACAGGAAGTGCATCTACCATCAGGGCCCAGCCAAGAAAAAAGACTAAAATAATTAACAGTATTATTTGTGATCTCCTGAAACTGGCAAGTTGGCTATAGTCCATCCTCCCCTTAAAATTAGTAAAACTGACATATCTATCTGGGACAAACAATGTTTTCTGAGAGAATTTTAAAGAAGGATAATGTTCATATTTATTTTTTTAAAACCAAGAAATCCAGGATTGCTTATACAAATACTATATTTTCCAACTGCATGGAATGAACTGTATACTTACATATATGCATTGCAGAAGGCACATTTGTTGCTGTAGGTTTTTCCATCAGAGCCACAGTGGGGTCGATATTCCAGGGTGCAGATTTTGCTTGGGTAGTTCTTACAATACTCCTATGGGAAGAAGTAAATGATTCATCTCATAGGACTATCCTGTTAAGACCAATGATAAGTTGAATAACCCGAGCTAAACTGATTATCTCTTTTCTTGTCAAGTTGTAATTCAGCAGAGTTCACTTCTGCCTTCATGCATCAGCAATTCTGGAAAATGGATCTGTGATTTTTTAGGAATTATAATCTTCCAGTCTTTATATTGCTATGCAGATAAATTCTGCATGTTTTGCAACCTCCCACCCAACATTAAATACATATAAGACATAAGATACAATGAAAGAAAAAGCTCCACAACAGAAATATAAAACATTGTTTAGTTTGTTGTGGTTTTGGTTTTATACATATGTTTTTCATTCATATGTTTTTAATTGCATGCTGTGGCCTCTAAAGGATTTAGGAGGATAAGCAGGAGGGAGAGGGAGTGGATAAAAGTAGAAAACCTGGCCTGAAATATATTCCAAATCTTATTGTATCTAAGGATACAATATGTTGGCAAAAGGATGTGATGGTTAGGAGGGAGAGGCATGAGGTTATTATGTATTCACATTTCTGGGTTCTACACAGAAACTTCAATTAATAATTAAAATCTGGTACTCACCCTTAAATTGATTTTTTGGGCAGCAATGTCTGTAAAACAAAACATACAAATGAAAACATCTGAAACATCTCTATGTTTATCTCCTATTTTTTATTTATTATTTACTTGTGTTTGTATATGCCCTTCTCCTTCCCTCCAATTAAACTCCTTGAGCAGTTAAATAAAGATAATAAAAACACAAACATCCAATTAAAAACTAAATGTATAGTACTAATAAAGTAGATGGGAATATTGTTAGGAGATTCAATATTGTTGATTTCTGCGGGAATTCTGCTTATTTACACTTGAAAGGATCACTTTATTCCAACTATTGGGAATGCTGAGCACTGGTGTATCCACTCCTCAAATGGAAGGTGATCTTGAGATCCCTTCCTTGTCTAAAACTAAATAAAAATAATAAATAAAATAAATGTAATGGGCTCACTTCCTCACAATGCCTAATCAGCTGGTATTGACCCTTGAATTGATTTATAGGACAGCTATATCTAGAATTAAAACATATTAAATTATTGAAATAGGTCCATATTATCTCCTATATTTTAAACATTTTAATGTATGCTTGTATGTGCCCTGTCCTTTTGCTGCCTCCCTGAAATTAAAATTCTTAACCAGCTGAGCAACAGCTGAATAAGCTTCCAGTAAAATAGCCAATTCTGCATCAATAACCTACACTTTTTATTTGCTTCTTGTGCCGATTCCTCTGACCAAGAATTATTTCTCACTGAACCAGCCTTGGAGATATCTGTGGATTATTGTCTTTTTTTCCCCTGGGGATAAAGAAGTTCTAAATCAGTCAAAAAAGGAAAGGCTGGATTAGTAAGTAGAACTTACTGGAGTAAAAAAAAAAGAATAGCAGAGTGAACAGCAGAAAGCTTCCTGGCTTCATGATTCTTCACTGAACTTGGTTGAGGGAGGACTCTTTGGAGCAGCTGATGCTGAAGGTGAGGCCTCAAATGTTTCCACTGTCCATCCAGACTATATATGCATACCCTGACTACTTTGGTGATGAAATCTCTCCCTTCCAGATACAATTGGGTGTGGAATTGGCTGTTTCTGAAGTCTGTGGCAAGCTGGTCAGTTTGCAAACTTCCTTTTACACAATTAACCCAGGATTCAAGTAGTGTATGGCAACCAGATGTAATAGAGTAGTAGCAGTTATAAATTATCTTGATTAGGAGCACTCAAGTCTTTTTATTGTCTTGGGAACCAATTCTTAGAATCCAAAGTTACCCTTCCATTTTATTTTCCTTTTAGAACCCCCAATCCCTCTGTCCGTTCCTATGTGGAGACTGGCTTTAACCAAAGAAATAAACAACATGTGACAAGTTTCTAATACTCTCTGTAAAAAAATGTATCGGTTGGCCTAGATAATGTTTATAAGGTGCTTGGATAATTTCTGAGTTGCTGTTGACAATAATTTTGTGGCCAAATCTTGGGCCTCTCAGTTGTGGAGTCTTCAAATCCTCTTTTATAGTTCTAAAGGGGAGGCTTTTATGAAGTGCTAGGACTGGTATTCCTGAAAGATCCAATTGTACGATGAAGTCCAAAGGAATAATCCTTTATCATTCACAGATTAGGATCAGAGGTGGTATTCAGCAGGTTCTGACCAGTTCTGTAGAACCAGTAGCGGAAATTTTTAGTAGTTTGTGGAGAATCGGCAAATACCACCTCTGACTGGCCCCACCCCCATCTATTCTCTGTCTCCCGAGTCCCAGCTGATCAGCTGGGTTTTCTTTTGCTGCTCTGTACAAGAGAACGGAGCTGGAAAGCAGGTTAGTGGGGTGGGGAGGGAATGGGATTTGCAGTAACCTTCCCCCAGGTGTGGGAAGGGAATGGGGGTTTTACAGTATCCTTCCCTTGCCATGCCCACCAAGCCATGCCCACCACACCATGCCCATCAAGCCATACTCATAAAACTGGTGGTAAAAATTTTTGAATCTCACCACGAATTAGGATCTCATTTTTCTGAAACTAGATTAGCTCTTCTACAAAGAGATCACTTCTTGTGTTTCTCTAGCCTTGGATCAGTTCCAGATAGCTTCCTTTGCACAGATTGCCATTCCTGTTTCGAAGTCTATCATAAATGAAAAATTACCAATGAAAGAGTGTTAGGAATGCCAATATTTCTGAGACACAAACAGATTATCAATTTGAATTTTTCTTAGAAGGCAAAGATAACATAATTTTCTCTGATTAGAAGACATTATTAGGCTGAATAGAAGAAGGCAGGATGGTTAACAAGAATCCATTTTATTAAAAATAGAATGAATTTGATTAAAATAGTATATTCATATTTGTATGACCTTTGGAATAATGACCATTTGCAAGGATTTTAATCTCATGGAGTTCTCCTGGATCTCATCAGACCCATTTCTTAGGTGATGGGACATAGAGCATGCCTCTCCTGCTGTACCTGATGGGATGTGTAACAGGAGGCAGGGTTGTGGCTGTCCAATAAATAAATAAAGTAAACAGTAAATAAATGGAACTTCCTATGTTGATTTCTTGACATTCTGTCTCACAGCCCCAACTCCAGTATGGTATTTTAGTGAGGTAATAATGAGGACAATTTTTCTTTTATGAAAACCCCCAAACTTTTCATTTCATACTCTTAAACCTTGCTTTTATTTGACATTATCATCTTGCTTACATTTCTATGCCTCTTTTGAGTTCCTTCTTAAGGCCCTGTCACACTGCCCAACGTATGCAAAACGGACACAACGGACGAGCAAAATGTTCCATCCATTGTTATCCGCTCTCAAAAGGGGCAAAAATTTGCATAACCGGAGCGGATAACACAGACGCGGGGAGGATGTAGGGCAGATGGAAAGCGGATGCGGAACGGAAGCCTAGCGGATGGGAGCGGATGGGAGCGGATGGCACATCCGCAGGGCTTCCGGGGGGCCTCAGCAAAGCGGACGTGGAACGGATACAGCGGATGCAGAGTGGATACACAGCGGATGAAGCGGATGCAGAGCGGAAGCCTAGCGGATGCAGAGCGGAAGCCTAGCGGATGCCTGGCGTTAATTGCGCATGCGGGGGGGATGCATTGCGCAAGCCCCCCGGAAATAAAGGGAAGCAGCTCGCACGTGGCCAGCATTCGGAGGAAAGACCTGCTGCAGGATACATCAAGTCCTTGCCTGCCCTGCCTGCATACCTGCCTGCAAGCCTTGCTGCCAGCCTTCCTGCCAGCCTGCCTCCAAGCCTCCTGGCCAGCCTCCCTGCCAGCCTTGCTCTTTGCCTGCCTGCCAGCCTTGCTGCCAGCCTGCCTTCCAGCCTCCCTGCCAGCCAGTCTGCCTGCCAGCCTTGGTGCCTGCCTGCCTGCCAGCCTTGCTGCCTGCCTGCCTGCCTTCCTGCCAGGCTTTGTGCCAGGCTTCCTGCCAGCCTTCCTGCCAGCCTTGGTGCCAGCCTTCCTGCCAGGCTTGGTTCCTGCCAGCCTCCCTGCCAGCCTCCCTGCCAGCCAGCAGCCCCACAACCATTGGGAAGAAGCGAAAGTCTCAGCAACCTGCCGCCATCCCTGCCAAGAGGGACAGGGCCACCCTCCCGCCCCCTGTTCCTGACTCTGCTTCTGCTGGGGCTTTTGCTGCTCAGGCTCACTCTTCTGGTGCTGGAGCTTCTGCTGAAGCTGCTCCTGGCGGTGGTGCTTCTGCTGCTGCGTACTCTGCTGAAGCTGATCCTGGTCCTGCTCATCCTGCTTGTGCTCCTGGACTTGCTCGTCCTATTGTGCTCCAGGACTTGCTCGTCCTGTTCGTCCTGCTCATGCTCCTGGTCCTGCTCATGCTCCTGGTGCTGCTGGTGCTGCTGGTGCTGCTAGTGCTGGTGGTTCTGGTGCTGCTGGGGCTCCTGGTGATTACTCTGCTGCTGCTGATCCTGGTCCTGCTGATCCTGCTGGTGCTGCTGCTGCTGCTGCTGATGATGATTCTGCTGCTGCTGCTGATGATGATGATTATGATCCTGCTGGTGATGATGATGATGATGATCCTGCTGGTGCTGCTGCTGCTGCTGCTTCTGCTGGTGTGGAGGAGCAGACCCTACCACCTGGGAACCCCTCTGATGAGGGCCCTTCTGGTCCTGGCAAAGGGAGGAAGAGGCGTATGCGGGGACAGGAGAGGAGGCAATACTTCATTGAGGAGGAACACGAGGATGAGGTGCTGGAGTGGCTGAGAGAGAATGACTATCTGTGGCGGAAGGGACACCGGCTGTACAGGGACACCAAGCGGAAGCAGGCTTCTTGGAGAGAGAGGGCGGAGAGTATGGGTTACACTTCGGAGGTGCTCCTCGGCTGGTGGAAACATATGCACACCTGGTACGGGAAGCTGAACCTGAAGAAATCTGGCCAGGCCACGGTTAAGCTGACGGACAGAGAGACCTACATCATGGCCAGGTGCAGCTTCCTGGAGGGTGAGATCCGCCACCGAGGAGCACCAGGAGCCCCTCTGTCTACTCTCTCTCTCCGGCAGCCTGCTGAGACCCAGTCCTCTTCCGGCCGAGAGTCAGTCCCTGTCTCCAGGCAGGTTTCTGTGGAGCATGCCACGGCGGAGAACCCGCGGACAGCTGTTGTCACCATGGTGGAGCGCATGGAGGACTCCCTGGTGCGGTGGGAGAGAGGAGACATCGAGTCCACCACAGTCGTAGCCGCATCCACCCCCCCCCAGCTGCGCCTCCACAGAAAGGCAGAGAGCCAGACAGCAGGAGGGGCAGAGCCACATTGTCCTGCTGGAGATCAGGGACACCATCCGCACTAGTATAGATCTCCTCTCTCAGCTGGTCAGCACCGACTCCTCATCCTCCAACCACAAGCCCTTCCTCACCTATGTCAACCAGACCCTCAAGAACATGGAGGAACCCCAGTACCAGGTGGTGAAGGACCGGATCATGGAGCTGCTTCACAACCCTACAGACCCAGAGGAACCTGCTCCCACTCAGTCCAGGTCTGTTCCTCCACCCCAGGTGATGTCCCTCCCATACCAAGGCTTCCCACAGCCCCCCACCTACCAGGGCTACGGCTACCAGGAGGTCCAGCAGAACAGGCAGCAGCCCTTCCCAGCCCAGGCACATGTACATCGGGCGACACCGTTGCCACCGGTTCTACTGATGCCACCGATGCCAGCCACGCCAATGATGCCACCGACGACAGCGATCCCACCCACACCACCAATGCCACCCACGCTAGTCCTTACCCAGCTGCAGACCAGACAGCCCCACTACAGTACTCCTTCCTCCACCCCACAGCCAAGCCTGGCCTCAGTACATCAGTACTGGGGCTGACACCCCATGGCATGGAGGAAGGACCTCTCAGGATCGCCGGTCTGAACCAGCTGTCTGAGAGCTTCCCAAACACACCCTCCCCTGTTGTCCTCTCGGGGTCAGGCACCCGAATGATGATACAGACCAGCACTCCACACCACCCACCTCCACAGCACCTGGACCCTTCACCCCGAGACTGGGCACACCTCCAAGTGACCAATAAGAGTGCCAGAGACTGGGTAGCTGGCTACCTGTAGAGTTTATTTGGACACTTGACTTGGGTCATTTTTGTTTTATAGCTTGTTGTTCAATAAAGTTTATCTTTGATTCACACACTTGCATTTTTCTTTTTTTTAATAAAGTCTTGGTGGAAACTTTTAGAAATGGTTTGAGCCTTTGCATGCTTGTGGGATGGGTTAAGATAGCAGTGGGATGGGCAGGGATACCTTTGGGATGGGTAATAGCTGTGGGATGGGTAAGGATAGCAGTGGGATAGATAAGTCTCCAGTGCAAGCATAGTGGGACTATATGGTCCACCCTCCCAGGTGCCACACCTATGGCCCTTTATTATCAATAATAATGTAATAATCATCCACACATGTCAACACAAACAGAACTCTTTATTAAATGCCCTGTTCATTGTAGGCCCACCCAACATACATGGCCCAATCTCATCAGTGTGATGAGACAGGCTGAAGGAATCACTCATTAATCATCTATCCTGTCTTGCCACTCCACTGCTCCAGCTGGGGAGTTGCACCAGTATCTCAGGAGGTTGCGCTGCTTCTTCCCTTCATGTGAGGCTCTATTGGGGCCTTGCACATCCTGAGTGTTGATCAGGTTTCGCCCTTGCCTCCATTCCCCAGGCTCCATGTCCCCATTGCCTTGTTGGAGGTCCACGAGCCTGTTCTGCAAGACCGGGTAGCGGGTGCGCATGAGATTGTGCAGGATGCAGCAAGCTTCCAAGATGTTCCTCACAGTCTCTGGGCGATGCTGTATGGTGGTGAGAAGTACCTGGAACCTATTGGCCAGGATGCCAAAGGCGTTCTCCACCACCTGCCTTGCCCTGGACAGCCTGTAGTTGAAGATCCTCTCTTCACGGGTGAGGTGTCTGGAAGTGTAGGGCTTCATGAGGTAGGTTCTGAGGGAGAAGGCGTCATCCCCCATGATGAAGTAGGGCACATCTTGCGTGTCGTTGGGCAGGGGGTCTGGATCTGGAAAGCCCATGATGAGGTTGCCTTCCAGCCCCACCTTGAGGTGACTGGTGTTGTATACCTGGGCATCTGAACATGAGCCGCTGCCTGAAGCATCGATGTACATGAACTTGTAGTCAGCATCGACCATGGCAAAGAGGACGATGCTGAAGAAGCCCTTGTAGTTGAAATAAGTGGACCCCGACTTGGCTGGAGCTTTGCAGGCCACGTGCTTGCCATCTATGGCTCCAACGGTGTGTGGGAAGTTCCACCTCTGATACCACTGCTCTGCAACTTTCTTCCATCCTTCATCAGTGGAGGGGCACTGGAGGAGCTCCTGCAGGTATTCTTCGATGATGGCCTGTACCACTTCTCTGACCACAATGCTGATGGTGTTGTGTGGCATCCTCCAGCCATACTGCATGCTCCTGTAGGTGGTCCCTGAGGCCAGGTGGCGCAGAGTGAGTGCCACCTTGAGCCCAGGGTCCAGGCTGGGCTGGAAGTTGGTGTTTGCCTTGGTCACCCTGGGTCTCAGCCACTCCACAACTTCGTCAAACAAGGCTGGAGGCATCCTCATGAAGTTCTGGAATGCACGAGTGTCTTCGTTCCTGAGCTCCACCATCAGCTTGTTGTAAAGCCCGTACTCTGCTCTTCTCCTGATCCATCTTCAGACCCAGACGCTTCTTGGCCGCCTCCTTTTCTTCCCGTAGTAGAGTTCACAGAGCCTGTAGATGGCTTCGCACTGTTGCAGAAGGATGGTGGCTGCAAAAGGACTGTGTTACGATCCATGGTGGACATGACTGGATGCTGTGGAAGAGGAAGTGTCAGATGAAGGCTGCAAAGGTCTGCACAGCTGGGCTGCTGGGCTGAAAGTGAGATGCAGGTGAGTTGCTCCCCCTTTTTATAGGCAGTATAGGTGTCTCTTTGCATCCTCTAGGCATCCTCTAGGCATCCTGTAGACATCCTTAATATCCAAGATAGGTTCCCTCTGCAAACATTTTTTTAGTTTTAAACGTTTTGTTTCCACTTGGCATCCGTTCTGCATCTGTTCTGCATCCGTTCTGCGTCCATTCCACTTCCTTCCTGCGGAACGGATGCCTAGCGGATATAGCGGATGCAGAACGGATGCAGAACGGATGCGTAGCGGATGCATAACGGACGAATTGGATACATTTTCTGCGCAAAAGCTTTGGGCAGCTCAAAACTTTTTGAGCGGATGAAACGTCAATAGACGGATGCTGGATGGATAGAGAGGAAGCAAAACGGAGGCAGTGAGTACATCACGTTTTGCAACGGATGGCAAAGCTTTTTTGTCCGTTTTACATCCTCTTTGCATTCGTTAGTGCAGTGTGACAGGGGCTTTAACTTTTTGAGAAACACATTGCAAAGAGAACAAAAATAAGCACAGTTGGCAAGCAAGGTGTTAATTGCTGTCTCAGACAAGGAAGTGCAGGTATAGTAGGAGGGAAGCCAGATCCTGTATCTCTGGCTGAAAAACTAGCAGCAAGAGTCATTAAGAGTTGGGTGACAAATAAATTTTATAAATTATTAATAATATTAATCACAGGCAAACCATTTAAGATGGCTGATGGGAATCCCACAAAGGAATATCTGGTTAATGATATTTAATAATAAAAATAGCTCTGCAGTAAATCAGTCCAGAATTAGTTGATGATGTTATCCATTCAGTCATGTCCAATTCTTGGTGATGCTATGGGCCAGGTCTCCTCATCATCTTCCAATCTTGTGCTACTTCTTTGAGTTGTTCTATGATATGGCTGGGGCCCATGCTTTGATCGTGCCCAGCTATTGAGTTCTTTGGCAGCCTGATTTCCTTTTACCACTAACTCTTCCTGACATAATTGCCTTCTCCAGTAAATTCCCCCAAATGACTCCTTCTTACTTAGATTTATACAAAAACTTCCTATTTATAAACAGGTATTTTGAGGAGTCATGCCATTGTGATGAGCGGTTATATAAATATGATAATTAGTAAATTGTACAGATTTCATCATCACCCGTTCGGTACCTGCCATATTTGTGTGTGTGTGTGTGTGTGTGTGTGTGTGTGTGTGTGTGTGTGTTTAAGGGCATCAGCTTTCCAAAATTTCCATATTCTTGTATCAAATAATTTTATTACATTTTACAAAGCATACACAATATACTGTATATAATGTTGTGCAGTTCAGATAATGGCAAGAAATAAAAAGACTAGGTTATCAGTTATATTTGGAAAAATGGTAGGTCTATTTTTTGTATAGAGCAATACCAATAACAATAGCACTTAGACTTAAATACCACTTCATAGTGCTTTACAGGTTTGCCTACAATACTGCATTCCAACCATTGCATCACCTGGGTTCCATTTTTTGTATATTCACAACCCCCTAGATAATAGACTGAATTGAGATCTGAAATAATTAGTTTTGGTTTTGCCCTTTGTAAGTGATCTAGTACTGGTAGTTGCTTCTGTGAGAACTAACCATTTTTTCCAGGTTTTAGTTTCTTGTAAAAGCACATGAACACTTGGTTCTCAATGGTTGCAGCACAATCAAGGTGCATGTTTACCTTGAGCAATTCACTTCCTCTTCTGTAAACTGATATTGTGACTATCCAGAATCTTAATTGTGCAAAAGCATTTCCATTGCATAAATGTGATTCTTTTCTTGTCTTAAGTGATTCTTCAGCTAAAATACCATGCAATCCATCAGGGTTTTTAAATGTTCTTCAGTTCATAATAAAAAGTTAGCAGTCCAGTTCTCTCATCTTGCACATGACTCATTAGTCAGGTACGTGAAAATAATAGATTTGGATCTGTTAGGAGATTCAGGAATAAAAAGCAGTTCACATCAACTCCGAGCATTTTAATATAAGCAGCAACAAATTCAAAGTTTTCAGTGATTTTGTGGAATAGGTCACAAACTCCTTTCATTTCTTTTGATGTTCAAAGCAAATTCTTTCATATTAAAGATTCCTGTTCTTATTGTATCCGTTTGTGGTACTAAATTCTATTTTATGGTTTTGGTGGGAATTAGTAAATAACAAGGTTGGTCCTGGAAATCTGAATTTGCCCATTTATCCATAGTCTAATTTATTTAGAACTTCCTTAGTTCTATTTTTGTTCTTGGACATTTGGAATGTTTCTGAAATCCATCATCATTAATCCATCATTAATTCATCATTATTAATTCATCATTTCTGAAATCCATCATTCTTCATTAACCCGGTGGTCTAACTGATTTTTTAGTTTTGCAAAGCTGAATTGTTGGTGTCAAAAGAAATGGAGCAACAATTGCATTGTTTTAAAACCACACTGTTTGTATCGCAACATTTCCTGGCTGTACAGCTGGGGCCCAGGATGCACATATAGCTTTGGGTGGTTAGAATGGACATGGACGAGAGAAGTGATAGTGAATAAACATTATTGAACTGCTAGAACCTTAAACTTTCAGCCACACTTTTCCCCACAAATTTGAAACTTTACTGATCTGTTAGAACATATATATATATATGTTATATGTTATATGTTATATGTTATATGTTATATGTTATATGTTA
>BLBF01000003.1:65152244-65162600 GCA_015471245.1 Laticauda colubrina | reverse complement strand
ATATATATATATATATATATATATATATATGTATGTATGTATGTATGTATGTATGTATGTATGTATGTATGTATATGTATGTACTTATTTATTTATTTTGTCATGTCCATGTAGTGTATATTAGAGGTGGTGACTTTGGGAGCAACGAAATTTCATTTTAATGTATGCCAATCAGTGTACATTCAAAGTGACAATAAAGTTATTCTGTTCTATTTATGCTATGAAAGACAAATGTCTTCAGAAGCTGTATGAGCTGAGATACTTTGAAAAGAAGATAAAGCTGCTTCTTTTTCCCCAAGATGGAAATCAAACCAGTTTATATTAAATTTTGAAAATAACTACAAATACCGTGCATCCTGGACATAAACTGTTTCAACCTCTACCCTCAAAATGATGCTATAGGGCACTGCATGTCAGAACAGTTAGACACAAAGAGTTTTCCCCCAGCCCATCACTCTGCTATATGACTAATTCCCACAATACTCTTTCCAAGTGGTATACTGTCTCTGAGTGTTGGATCAAGGGTAAAACTTCTGAGCATTGTGATGAGCAGAGGTTCTGACTCAGTTTACCTTCCCAATAAGCAACTGAGTCAGAAGATCATTTAAAAGCAGTTTATTAGGATACCCTGATAAAGTGGGATCTCTGTGAAAAAAGAAAGAGAGAACCTCAAGCCCCATGTTTGACTCTTTTTTAGAGTTAACACAACAAAGAAAATACAAGAGGAAAGTTGATCGGACATGATAAAAGTAACTTTCCGTTTGCATAGGAAATCAGTTAACATCTTTGGGACTTAATTCCATGCACAAACCCCAAGACAACCAATCAAACAATGAGATAGAAAGTGATGGGAAGATAGAAAAATAAAATATAAAGCAGGATGTCAACTAAAAAACACTTCTTTGGTCTTTTTAGTTGTCAGCAGAAAGGAAGGGGGGAAAGCATTGCATTCCTTAAATGCTTCAGATAATCTCTTTGACAACCGAAGCTTCTGGCTTCTGGTCTCATTGGAGAATATATATCCAGGGGGTAGGGGGAAGACCAGGGTCAAGGCTGAAATGAATGATGTGTCAGAGTTGGCCACAACCGGGAAATGCCAACATGTCAACTCCTAATAAATCTATCTTTTTTACTCTGAGAAATATGCCTAGAGGCTTATGATGTGAATGAGGGTGCATGTTGAAGTCTTGATACAGGAGAGATAGGGAGCATAACTAGGTTCATCCATAAAGGACTCAAATGCCTATAAACAAATGCTCATAGTTTACAGAACAAACAAGGTGAACTTGAATTACTAGTACATGAAGGCAACTATGTTATAGATGCCATTACTGAAACATGATTGGATGGAACTCAAGACTGGAATGTACTGATGGAAGGATAAAATCTGTTCAAAAGAAACAGACCCAACAGAAGAGCTGGAACTGTAGTATACATAAGAGATACTACATCTCTGCAGAAATGCATCACACCAAGAATGAAAGTCCTCTTGAATGCATATTGATCAATATAAAAGGAAAAAATAATGATATTACCATAGGTATGTACTACAGGCCATTCAACCAAACAGAAGAAATATATAAATCTTTTGCTAGCCTGTTAATGAACATATGTAGAAAACACACCACAGTATTAATGGACTTTAACTACCCTGATGTCAACTGGGAAACAAATGCTGCATCAAATGGGAGATCAAACAGGTTCCTGTCCAACCTAGCAGACAACTTTTTTAGGACGGAACAAGAAGGACTGCAATTCTGGACCTAATTCTTACGAGCAAAGAAGAAATAATAGAGCGGGTTAGTTGTAGGAATTTGAGGGTGGATAGTAGAATTCAATATAATGCAGACACAAGCAATAGAACATAATCAAACCAGAGTCCTAGACTTTAAAAGAACTGATTTCAACAAATTTAGACAAAGGGAAGCTCTAAAGAATATGATTATAAAAGCCTAGTCCACCACAAAATCACTGAAAAATTAAAATAAGTAATCCAATAAAAAAAACATGTTTACACAAAGCACTCTGACAAATTGAAAGACAAAAAATAACTACAAAAAAAATGGAAAAAAGTACATATAACAAAAGTTAGAATACCAACAAAAAGTCTAAACTTACAAAGATGAAATCAAGAAAGTTAAAGCTCAGAATGAAGTAAGACTTGCAATAAATATAAAAAATAAAATAAAAGTTTCAACATACAATATAAGAAAAAAGTTAAGGAAATAATTGGTAATAGGAGATGACTGGAAAAAATAGTGGGCAGTAGAGAAAAAACAGATCTACTGAACTCATTGTTTCAAACAATGTTCATGGAAAAAGAAATTAGAGCCCAACCTACCAAAAACATAATGGTAAAAGATAGTTTAGAAATAAAACTTAAAACAACAAAGTAAATGGTGAGAGAACACTTATCTGATCTAGCTGAGTTCCAATCATCAGGACCTGATGGATTATATTCTAGAGTTCTGAAGAGCTGACAATTATTATCTGAGAACCAATGTAATATCTTTCAAAGATCCTGGAGAATCAGGGAACTACACGAGGACTGGAAAATTGCTATTATGGTCCCCATTTTCAAAAAAGGGAGAAAAAAACCAATTCAGGAAATTACAGACCTATCAGTCTGACATCAGTACCTGGAAAGATCCTGAAAAATATAATCAAGCAAAAGATTTGCAAGTACCTAGAAACAAAGTTATAAACAAAAGCCAGCACAGGTTTATCAAAACTAGATCATATCAAACAAATCTTATTTCATTTTTTGACAAAGTGACTAAACTAGTGGACCAGAGAAATGCTGTGGACATAGTATATGTAGACTTCTATAAGGCATTTGACAAAGTAGACCACAATCTACTTCTTCGTAAAGTAGAAAAATATGTGATAGACAGTATCACTACCAGATGGATTTGTAACTGGTTGACTCAATTTAGTCCTTAATGGAACTACATCTACATGGAAGGGAAGAAGCAGTGGGATGCCACAAAGTTCTTTTTTAGGCCCAGTACTTTTTAATATCTTCATAAACAATTTAGATGAAAGAATAGAAGGAAAACACATCAGATGACAAAATTTTCAGATGACACCAAACCAGCGGGAATAGCCAACACTTCAAAAGATAAGCTCAAAAACTAGATGGATCTTGATACATTTGAACACTTGGCTCTATCTAACAAAATGAAATTCAGCATAAGTAAGGTTTTGCACTTAGGCAAGAAAAACAAAATGTGCCAGTAGAGATTAGGTGAAATGTGGTTCAACAGCAGTAAGAGATCCCTGTGAGAGGGATCTTGGAGTCCTAATGGACAATCACTTAAATATGAGCCAATTGTGTGTAGTGTCAGACAAAAAAGCCAATGCAATCCTAAATTGCATTAACAGAGGGATTCAATCAAGATCATGAGAAGTGATACTACCACTTTATAATGTTTTGGAAAGACCACCTTGGAATACTACATCCGATATAGGTCACTACAATATTAAAAAAAAATGTTGAGACTCTAAAAGAGTGCAGAAAAAAGCAACAATTGGGTAACTGACTGGAGACTGTAGGCTAAACCATATGAAGAAGAATGTTTTCAGAAATTGAGTATGTCTTCTTTGCTGTCTCTTCAGAAATTGAGTATGTCTTTCTTTTCACTTCTTTAGTGAAAAGAAGAATTAGGAGTGTTATGATAGCAGTGTTCCAACGTTTGAGGGGCTGCCACAAAGAGGGAGTCAAACTATTTTCTAAAGCACCAGAAGACAAGACGCAGAGAAATGGATGGAAACTGAACAAAGAGAGAAGCAACCTAGAACTAAAGAGAAACTTCCCAACAGTAACAACAATACACCAGTGGAATAACTTGCCTTTAGAAGTTGTGGGTGCTCCAAAACTTTAAGAACAGACTGGACAATCATTTGTCAAAAATGGTATAGAGCAGGGGTGTCAAACTGGTGGCCCATGGCCCAGCTGTATTATGTGCAGGCCACGCCCACCCCAACTTCATTAATGGAAAAAACATCACAGTACATCATATGACAGCAATGTGATGCGGTGATGCAGTGAGTTTGACTCCTGCGGTATAGTCTACTGCTTAAGAAAGGGGTTGGACCACTAGAGACCCTTCCAACTCTGTTATTCTGTTATTCTTATCATGGAGTTTAATATTATTCACATGGAGGAGGTGACCGATGGTATTTCTACTCTTAAACTTGTATCTCAACTCAGTCGTTGTGATTATCTGGCTGAAAGACTTCAAGCCTATGCAGAATAGAAGGGGAGACAGTGTATCATCTTGGTTTATGCCTCATCTGATGGCCTTTTATTTGATATGTCAATTCAATCTCTTGAATTTATTTCCAGTTTCCTTAGCCAGTAGGTCTTGCCTAGATCTGGGCCAAGTGCTGGCCATATTCTTGATCTGCTGTTGGATGTCTACAACTGTGACATGACTGGTTCCTGTTCTGAGTGATTGTTATGATGTGCTCTCAGGTCTTGCATCCACTTTGCATTGGTGTTATTTGCCCTCTCTTTTTCCCATGAAGATATAGGATTGTACTGACTCATTAAGCAAATTTGTACACTTCTGCAATGAGATGATCATCATCATTAGTACATCATTCTTTCTCATGATGTACTTTCACTTTTTATTTGTGAAATTATACAAAAAGCTCGTTCGTTGTTGCATTTAAATTCAGCTAACTTCTTGGCATCATCCTCATTATCTGGATCCCAAGCATTTACATCCGGTGGATCTTGAACTGTATTCCATAACCCTTCTCTACACAGACTGCACTTCATAGATCAGGAAACATAGTTTGTTCCATCCAACCGGGTTATCAATGATAGACTTGTTGATGGGTCTTGTGGCATCTTTACCAGGACAGTAACCCACAATTAAACAGTAAACAGCTGTCCGTACACAGTACTGTGCATTCACACCAACTCTCAGTTATCTGAGCCTGGTATGGCCTGGGTCCAAAGCCAGTGTTGAGGTAATTCTCCATTAGGAGAATGAGCACACACAGAGAAACGTAGTGAGAGTAGTGAAGAATAACACACACACAGCACACAGATACACTGTATATAAATGTAGGTTTTTACTTCCAATAAAATGGTTAAGCAAAGTTCAACAAACAGTCCAAGTCATTCACGGTTAAATCAGTCAGTGTTCAGTCAAGGGATAATCCAATAACAAAGTCTAGTATCAAAAACATTTAGTAACAGACTTACATCAAATCCAAGAATAACGATGATCAATAACAGTCAATAGGGAAAAATGCAGGAATACACAATCAGCAACAATAGGACAGAACAGCCCAGCTTTCTGGCTCCATTTTATGGCTGTTTGAGGAACCACACCCAATTACAATTTTTGCATTCCCTTAAAGAGACAGTATTAAAATGTCTATCCTGGTTTATATATTTTCCAACCCAACTGTTAGGCGACTTACATTCCTAACAGAAGGGAACTTAAAGCAAGAGCTAAGCCTAAAGTGATGAAATTTAACCTTCTCCTCTCCTCACCACATTCTGGATTCTCTCACAAAACATTTCCTTACCTCTTACTCCAATACTTGGTCTCTTAAACACTGGAGCAAAATTTGTCAAGATACGTTAGTTGCTATCAATTTTGCAATGTTGCATTTAACAAGGCAATCATATGGCAATCCAGAGAGTGTGGCAGGGAAAGTATTATGGGACACTTTCACTTTCAATGTGGGCCTGTATTGTTGATACATGAAATGAAGAATGGGCTGTTTGAGCTTTGGGAGATTTCACATTTTCTGCATGCAATCTCTGTGCCTATACAGTTGCAGTTGTGTTCCTGATGTTCTCCAGCCTCTGTTTTAGAGATTAATGCTATCAAATGTACAATCATTTTCAGAAGAATGCATGATTATATTCTCATGAGGGGATGATGGAGCAATATCATATCTGAATGCTTCTGAATAGAAAACATTTCCTCCTTATAAATATTCAGGAAAATACTGAAAAGGTTCTACCTGGAGGTAATGTAATTTATGGAGAACTTCTTTTTTTGTCATTAGGAAAACTCACCTGAATTATGGTATATCAGTAACCAACTTTCAATCATTGTCACTTGCCAAACTCCGTTAATATTCATTTCAAAAATAATTGTATTGCTTTGAAAATAATAACAGAAAGATAAATCAATAAATACAAAACAGAATTTGTATCAAATTGTGCAAATTTGAAGTTAGTGTGCATTGTAAAACACAATAAAATTAGCAATGCTTAGTTGTAGTCCTGCTTAGGCATTAAGTCAGGTGGGTAATCTTGGGCTACTCAATCTCTTCCATCTCTAGGAAGGACAGAAGGGAAAACCCAGTGGTGGGATTCAGCCAGTTCACCCGGTTTAATAGAACCTGTAACTTTTTTTTTTTTTTTTAGTTTGGTGAACCATTTATCCACTTGAGCAGGGAAGATGTGGAGGAGGAGGAGAAGAAGAACACTGAGGCTTTCAGGCTTGCCTCCATTCAAGAAAACCCAAGAAAGAACTCCCCCCCCGACTCCGTTGAAGTAGAGAGGAGATATTTTTATTGAGTTTGAAATAATAGCAGAGAAAGAAAAGCAAGATCTGAGCCAAAAGGCATGAAAGTTACATAATGAAAGCTTTCCCAAATTCCTCCTCCCAGGGAGTCAGGCTGAATGTCCAATCCATATCCCATGTAGTGTCATGTGGGGAACATCTTCAGGTGTTTTCATCCATCTGTAGTTCTTGGACGGTTGGCCTTGGTTGGATGTAAACTAATCCACTCAGCAGTGCAGTTATTCTTGAGAGCAAATCTCCCTTTAAGTTCACATGGGTATTCCTCACATGAGTACACTTCCTAAACTCCAGTGCTATGCCCCCCTCCCCATTACTATGGCAGCTGATAGCAAGCAAGCATCAAAGGGAAAACCCAGGCTGGAGATCTGGTTGACATTCAGCCCTCCTGCAGTCGAGGCATTAGCCCTAAGGAAAAAACATAAGACAAAATAGACAGGATAGAAGCAATCTACCATACAGGGGAGCAAAATAACATGATGGTTTATCAGGATATTTAGTGTGAAACTGTTGTAGGAGTTTAGGGACCTAGACATCACAAGTGTTCACCCGTTCAGATTGTGAGGGAGGGAAATGTTTCCAGGCCACCAAATACTGTACTTTCTCCTCATACTTCCTGAAATACAGGATTTCTTTGACCTTGAATTGTTGTTCACCTTTGATAAGGAGGGGAATTAGAGGAGCAGGTTGGCCTGGTCAAAGAGGAGATACATGCTCAGGTTTCAACAAGCTAATATGAAACACAGGGTGGATCTACCTAAGGGTTGGGGCAGTTTTAGCTGTACTGTGACTGTATTTACTATCCTAACAATGGGAAAAGGATCTACATACTTGGGCCCCAGTTTCTTTGATTTCTGGGTGGTCTGTAAGTACTTTGTAGATAGGAAGATCCTGTCCCCTACTTGGAACTTTCAGTTTTGCTCTTTTCTTATCGGCCCGTCTTTTATGAACTTGATGTGCCTCATCTAGTGCCTTATTAGACGGGCCAAATACATTGAAACTGTTCAATCCATTCCACTAAGGAAGGGGTATGGGGCTTCCCCTGGGGCAGTTCTGGTATAGGT
Source organism: Laticauda colubrina (assembly GCA_015471245.1). Classification (NCBI taxonomy): domain Eukaryota; kingdom Metazoa; phylum Chordata; class Lepidosauria; order Squamata; family Elapidae; genus Laticauda; species Laticauda colubrina. The sequence goes on along the minus strand of BLBF01000003.1, from coordinate 65,154,979 downwards.
ATGAAATCCTGACAAGGAGCAACTTTAAACAGGGTAAAGCTGGTGCTACTGCGGATGGAGTTTTATAAACAACCTCTGCAAAAGGCAGCAAGATGGCCCAATTGTCCTTTTGGTAGTTTACATAACACCTGAGGTTCTGTTCCAGCACCACGTTCGTATGTTCCAGCACCAAGTTTGGACATTCATATGCTCTGTTAGTTTGAGGGTGATGGGCAGAACTTAGACCCTGGGCAGAGCCTGACAAATTCAGCAACTCCCTCCAGAAGTGGGAAGTGATGATTGAAGTGACTGCATGGTAAAGGATTCAGGCTATGATAGAAGCAGCTGCATGGTAATGGATTCAGGTAAGAGTGAGGGAGCCTCCCCCAACCCAACAAGGGTCAGTTTAGTGACCAATCAGGATTACAGATGTGACCACATGACATGAACTACATTTCCCAGGATACCTGAACTACATTTACCATGATTCATTCCCTTAAGGGGACAGCTCTCAAATCCTAACTAACTATCCCAAATCCAATAAACTTTAAACTGTCTGGACAGCACAGAAGAATATCATCTTTTAAAATAAATATTCATAAGAATTAATTATTTATTTGTTGAAGGAGAAGGACATGGCTAAATGTAGTAATGCTTTCTTCTCTAGCTCTAAAAAGAAAACTTTATTCTAAGAAATAGTTCTTGAAGAAAAAGAACATTGCTGCAGAGTGGAATGGGATCTTGAGATGATAAATGCCTGTTCGGGGCATTGGAGAATGGACAAATAATTCACTTTATAATTTTAATCCACCCTTCTTTTTATTAACACAGAAAACAGGACCTATTGCCATAATTAGTATAAACTGTGACAGAATGATTGTTATTAAGTTGCCAGATAGTAACTCCTTCCTATGTAAGACAAGAGAGGACAGGACCTAATGGTCATCTCCTCTTCTGGGTGATTCTTTCTTCCCCAACTTAGCCATCCCTCATTGGTGACCATTTACTCCTTCTAATAGGGAAGCTATGAAGGGGGAAGGGCTGGTGATACCCCAAGTGGACCCCAATCTGCAAAAAGAGTCAAAGAAAAAAAATCACAAGAGATCTATGAAGGTTTTTTTTAATTAAATTTCTTTATTCTGCTTCTATAGAGATTGGTTTTTTTCTTAAATGTATTATCAAGTATGAACAAAAACTTATCTAGAAAATCTAGTATGGCAGAAACCAGTTCCAAAAGAAGGATTCATGGACAGATAATGGTTTGCTTTGTTCATTGATAAATCTGCAAAAAACATTTAATACAACAACAGAGCAGAATCAGATGAAAGAGCAGAATTCTTTGTGGGAACGTTAATAAAGATGGTGAAATATTCTTAATAAATGTTCCTTAAGGCCCTGTCACACTGGCCGACGGATGCAAAACGTTTGTAAAAAGGACAGAGCAGACGCGAAAAATGTTCCATCCGTTGTTATCCGCTCTCAAAAGGGGCAAAAATTTGCATAACCAGAGTGGACAACACAGAAAGGAACGGACGGGGGAAGGATGTAGGGCGGATGGAAAGCGGATGCTCCACGGAAGCCTAGTGGATGGAAGTGGATGAGAGCAGATGGCACATCCGCAAGGCATCTGGGGGAGCGCAGCAAAGTGGACTCGGAATGGAAAGAGGGGATGCAGAGCGGATGCAGAGCGGATGAAGCAGATGCAGAGTGGAAGCCTAGCGGATGCCTAGCGGAAGCCTAGTGGATGCCTCGCATTCACTGCGCATGCGGGGAGGATGCATTGCGTCAACCCCGCGGATATAAAGGGAAGCAGCTCCCAAGCAGGTCACCATTCAGAGGAAAGACCTGCTTCCAGACACAGCTTGCCAGCCAGCCAGCCGGCCAGCCAGCAACCCAACAACCATGGGAAGAAACGGAAGCCTCTGCCATCTGCTGCCAGCCCTGGCAAGAGGGACAGGGCCACCCTCTCAGCCCCTGGCCCTGACTCTGCTTCTGCTGGGGCTTCTGCTGCCCGGGCTCAATCTTCTGGTGCTGGTGATTCTGCTGATGCTGCTCCTGGTCCTGCTGGTCCTGCTGGTGCTCCTGGTCCTGCTCCTGGTGCTCCTGGTCCTGCTGGTCCTGCTGGTCCTGCTTGTGCTCCTGGTCTTGCTCCTGGTCCTGCTGGTGCTGCTGGTGCTCCTGGTGCTGCTGGTGCTGCTGGTCCTGCTTCTGCTGCTACTGTTGTTGCTGCTGCTGCTGGTGGTGGTGGTGTGGAGGAGCAGCCCCTACAACCTCGAAGCCCCTCTGATTAGGGCCCATATGGCCCTGCCAAAGGGAGGAAGAGGCAGATGCATGAATGGGAGAGGAGGCAATACAACCTAGAAGAGAAACATGAGGAGGAGGTGCTGGAGTGGCTGAGGGAGAATGAGTATCTATGGCGGAAGGGACAGAGGCTCTATCGAGACAACAAAAGGAAGCAGGCTGCTTGGAGAGAGAAGGCGGAGAGCCTGGGCTACACTTCGGAGGTGCTCCTCAGCTGGTGGAAGCACATGCACACCTGGTATGGGAAGCTGCACCTCAAGAAATCTGGCCAGGCTGCGGTCAAGCTGATGGACAGAGAGACCTACGTGATGGCCAAGTGCAGCTTCTTGGAGGGTGAGATCCGCCACCGAGGAGCAGCCCCTCTCACAACCCTCTCTCTCAGGAAGCCTGCTGAGAGCCAGTCCTCTTCTGGCAAAGAGTCAGCTCCTGTGTCCAGGCAGGAGACCCCCCCGACA
>BLBF01000003.1:65130538-65151844 GCA_015471245.1 Laticauda colubrina | reverse complement strand
GGCACTTCCACCACAGCCCAACCCGCATCCACCCCCAGCTCCACCTCCACAGAAAGCAGGCAGAGAGGCAGACCGGAGGGGCAGAGCCACACTGTCCTGCTGGAGATCAGGGACACCATCAGGAGCAGTGTAGATCTCCTCTCTCAGCTGGAACACACCGATGCCCCATCCTCCAACCACAAGCCCTTCCTCACCTACGTCAACCAGACCCTCATGAATATGTCGGAACCCCAGTACCAGGTGGTGAAGGACAGGATCACCGATCTTCTTCACAACCCTCCAGACCAAGATGAACCTGCTCCCACCCAGTCCAGGCCTGCTCCTCCACCCCAGGTGATGTCACTGCCCTTCCCAGGCTTTCCACAGGCCCTCCCCTACCAAGGCTACGGCTACCAGGAGGTCCAGCAGCACAGGGAACCCTTCCCAGTCCAGGCAGAGGTACATCGGACCCCACCGGTGCCACTGATGCCACCCACACCACCGATGCCACCCACGCCATAGATGCCACCCATGCCACCGATGCCACCGAAGCCAGTCCTCACCCAGATGAAGACCAGACAGCCCCACTACATGGCTCCTTCCTCCACCCCACAGCCAAGCCCGGCCTCAGTACATCTGTCATCGGTATTGGGGCTGACACCCCATGTCATGGAGGAAGGGGCTCTCAACATCACGGGGCTGAGCCAGCTGTCTGAGAGCTTCCTCAACATATCATCCCCTGTTGTCCTCTCGGGGTCAGGCACCCCAGTGGCGCCTCAGACCAGCACTCCAGCCGCAGCCACCTCCACAGCACCTGGACCCTTCACCCCTGAGACTGGGCACGCCTCCGAGTTAACAAGAAGAGTGCCAGAGACTGGGTGGCTACCTGTTGACTTTATTTTTGCTTTGGACACTTGACTTGGGTCATTTTTCTTTTACAGCTTGTTATTTAAAAAGATTATCTTTGCTTTACACACTTGCTTCATTTATTTTATTAAACAAAGTCTTGGTAGAAACTTTTAGAAATGGTTTTATGCCTTTGCATGCTTGTGGGATCGGTAAGGATAGCAGTGGGATGGGAAGGGATACCTTTGGGATGGGTAATAGCTGTGGGATAGATAAACCTCCAGTGCAAGTATAGTGAGACTCTATGGTCCACCCTCCCAGGTGCCACACCTACAGCCCTCTATTATCAATAATAATGTAATAATCAACCACACATGTCAACATAAACACAATTCTTTATTAAATGCCCTGTTCATTGTAGGCCCACCCAACATATATGGCCCAATCTCATCAGTGTGATGAGACAGGCTAAAGGAAGCATCCATTAATCATCTATCATCCTGTCTTGCCACTCCACTGCTCCAGCTGGGGAGTTGTACCAGTGTCTCAGGAGGTTGCGCTGCTTCTTCCCTTCACGTGAAGCTCTGTTGGGGCCTTGCACATCCTTAGTGTCTATCAGGTTTCACCCTTGCCTCCATTCCCCAGGCTCCATGTCCCCATTGCCTTGTTGGAAGTCCACGAGCCTGTTCTGCAAGACTGGATAGCGGATGCGGATGAGATTGTGCAGGATGCAGCAAGCTTCCACGATCTTCCTCACGGTCTCTGGGCAATGCTGCATGGTGGTGAGAAGTACCTGGAACCTGTTAGCCAGGATGCCAAAGGCATTCTCCACCACCCGCCTTGCCCTGGACAGCCTGTAGTTGAAGATCCTCTCTTCATGGGTGAGGAGTCTGGAAGTGTAGGGCTTCATGAGGTAGGTTGTGAGGGAGAAGGCGTCATCCCCCACGATGAAGTTGGGCACATCTTGCGTGTTGTTGGGCAGGGGGTCTGGATCTGGGAAGCCCATGATGAGGTTGCGTTCTAGCCCCTCCTTGAGGTCACTGGCGTTGTATACCTGGGCATCTGAAGCTGACCCGTTGCCTGAAGCATCTATGTACATGAACCTGTAGTCAGCATCGACCATGGCGAAGAGGACGATGCTGAAGAAGCCCTTGTAGTTGAAATAAGTGGACCCCGACTTGGCTGGAGCTTTGCAGGCCACGTGCTTGCCATGTATGGCTCCAACGGTGTGGGGGAAGTTCCACCTCTGATACCACTGCTCTGCAACTTTCTTCCAGCCTTCTTCAGTGGAGGGGCACTGGAGGAGCTCCTCCAGGTATTCTTTGATGATGGCCTGCACCACTTCTCTGACCACAATGCTGTGGTGTTGTGTGGCACCCTCCAGGCGTACTGCATGCTCCTGTAGGTGGTCCCTGAGGCCAGGTGGTGCAGAGTCAGTGCCACCTTGAGCCCAGGGTCCAACTGGGCCGGAAGTTGTTGTTTGCCTTGGTCAACCTGGGTCTCAGCCGCTCCACAACTTCATTGAACATGGCTGGAGGCATCCTCATGAAGTTCTGGAATGCACAAGGGTCTTCGTTTCTCAGCTCCACCATCAGTTTGTTGTACAGTCCGTACTCTGCTCTTCTCCCAATCCATCTTCAGACCCAGACACTTTTTGGACGCCTCCTTTTCTTCCCGTAGAACAGTTGAAAGAGCCTGTAGATGGGTTCGCACTGTTGCAGAACAATGGTGGCTTCCAGAAGGACTGTGTTTCGATCCATGGTGGACATCAATGGATGCTGTGGAAGAGCAAGAGCCAGATGAAGGCTGCAGAGGTCTGCACAGCAGGAGTGTTGGACTGAAAGTGAGATCCAGGTGAGTTCCTCCCCCTTTTTATAGGCAATATAGGTTTTCCACTAGGTGTCCTTTTGCATCTTCTAGGCATCCTCTAGACATCCTTAATATCCTAGATAGGTCCCTTCTGCGAACGTTTTTTCTGTTTTAAATGCTTTGTATGCAAGCTGCATCCGCTTTCATTCTTTCCCCGTCTGTGCTACTGATGCTTTGTGTCCATTCCACGTCCGTTTCACTTCCTCCCTGTGTCCGTTTTCCTGTGGAGCAGATTTGAGTTGTGTGGATGTGCAGCGGATGCCTAGCGGATATAGTGGATGCGTAACGGATGACAATGGATGTAGAACGGATGTTCCCCGTATGCGTTGCAGATACAGAACGGATGCGTTGGATACATTTTCCGCTCAAAAAGTTTTGAGCATCTCAAGACTTTTTGAGTGGATGGAACCTCAGTCGACAGATGCTGGACGGACAGAGAGGATGAAAAACGTATGCAGTGAGTATAGAACGGAAGCATCGCGTTAACCAACGGATGGCAAGTTTTTCTCTCCGTTTTACATCCTCTTTCCATCTGTTGGTGCAGTGTGACATGGGCTTTAGTCTTCTGCATTTTAGTATTTCAACATTTTCCGATGTGTCTTAACTGAAGTTTTCCTCCACTGTGACTGATAGGAAACAGGGACAAAAATTAATTAAAAACCCAGAGAAAATGCATCCACTATAGTGGCTCAACCAACTAAAAGACTGTAATAGTCATAAGATTACTTGCGATTTTCAGAAGTTGGCTATGATTCCCACTTCCCCTAAAATTAGTAACATATTTTTCTTAGAACTACCAAACAACTTATCTGTGGAAGAAAATGGTTTTGAGTGAATTCTTGAAAAGAAGATAAGTTTGCATAAGTTTTTTGAAGTCTAGAAATCCAGAGCTTCCTATCCAAATGCTTTCTTCTCCAGTTGCACAGAGGTGATATTCAGCAGGTTCTGACTAGTTCTGGAGAACAGATAGTGGTAATTTTGAGTAGTTCAGAGAACCAGCAAATACCACCTCTGACTGGCCCCGCCCCCATCTATTCTCTGCCTCCCAAGTCCTAACTGATCGGCTGGGTCTTCTTTTGTTGCCCTGAACAGGAGAACGGAGCTGGAAAGCAGGTCAGTAGGGGGGGTGGGAATGGGATTTTGCAATAACCTTCCCCCAGGAGTGGGGAAAGAATGGAGATTTTGCAGTATCCTTCCCCTGCTATGCCCACCAAGCCATGCCCACCAAACCACGCCCACAGAACCGGTAGTAAAAAAAAATTGAATCCCACCACTGACTTACATGAAAGCATTGCAGAAAAAACACTTGTCATAATTGAGCCATAATGGGGTTGATAAATCCAGGGCAGAAGTGTTTTGGGTACCCCTGACAATAATGTTATGGGAAAAAGCAAGTAATTCATTTCATAGGGATGCCCTGCCCTTCTTTTTAAAAGAGCAGGTCTGATGATAATTTGAATAACCTGGGCCAAACTGACTTTGTGATGAAAATGATCTCACAAAATTGGAAACTATAGTTTAAGAAAAATCTTATTGCAATAATGAGGCAGTGTGGTTTAAAAGTAGTACAATTGTTTCTCCTTACACCACAATATACAGTATATTATTGACAAATCAACAGTTCAGCTAAACCACAGCCTCAGCTAAGAAACTGACTGGATGTCTACATTATTCCAAATTTTTATGAACAAAAACTGGAACAAGAAAATTGAATTAAAAAGGACATGGAAATCATGATCTATTTTACTTTCTTTTAAAACACTTAGAGGACATGAAATGGAGCATGTTGTAAAAGCTAGAAATGAAGAATTCTACATTCCAAATTTTACTTTAGGGAGCAATAAACTGCTTATTTTAGCTCATTACCAGAAATTACTGTATCAAGAATGTCTTGGCCAACTTTCTTGATTCAGGTGAGAGGTAGCATGTCATTTTTTCTCATATTTGTAGTCAGATGCTAACATCCATAGTTGGAGCGTAGGTTCTTCCACTTTTTGTCTTTTCAAGAAAGTGGCCTAAAACTATATAAAGAGCAACACTTCCCTTAATTACCCTTCCCTGTTCTTCCCTTTTATCCTGAATCACAATATGCTCTGCCTTATTTCATTGTTTTTTTGTATTGTTGTCCATCTCAACCATGTTGACTCTGGGCAACATACAATCATAAATACAATTAAAACACTTTGAAGAAATTAAATACAATAACAGCCAAGAGATATTATAAACTGTTAGTATGAACAGAAGCAGGAAATCGGGCACACTCAGGACCCACATCCTGGGCACATAACCCAGTGTTCAAGGCCTTCCCAAAGGCCATCAGGGTCAGATCCATCCTAATCCCTGGGAGAAGGGTATTCCAGAGACAGAAAAGGTATTCCTCCTAATACCTGCCAGCTGTAATGTGACCAGGAGCATGTCCATCCTGCTGGACCAGATTAGACAGGTAGAAATAATTGGGAAAAAGGACACTCCCTCAGTTAACACAGTTCCACAACATGAATGGCTTTAAACTTTTATTACACCTGAAAACACACAATCAATCAATGCAGCCCCTGAAACAATAGTGGAGTAACCAACACCATTTACAACCAGGCGGATGCATTCTGTACCAGCTGAAATGTCCAAATGGTCCTTAGGGGCAGCCCCATGTAGAGCACATTGCAATGGTCCAAGTCCAAGGTCTTTCACCAAGGTCTGCTATATCAACTATATTTAATGTTTTCATTTTTCAGGCAAATATTCTGATTCTGTAGTCATGGTTTAGACACTTCTAACATTGACAGAGAAATACCAACGTTGCCTGTTCTTTGCCAAATGTGCTTGGTGTGAGACTTGTTGGCTCCTGAATGTCAGGTTTCCCTATTAAAGAACTTTAAACATTGCAAGATCCAATCTAGGTCAGTCATCCGGACCAGAAGTTTACTTTTCTGAGCTTTTGGACTCATGCTGAAGCCTATATTCAGGGAATGTCTCTCCATTGGAATATATGCTTTGGCTATTCTATGAGTTGTATTTATGTGGTGCCTTCCTATTGGTTGATTCAGGTGTTAATGGCTGGCAATTGGCTTTAAACATTACCCAATCCCTTGCATTATTTCCACAAATATATGCATGTTTCACAGATGGCTGCTACCCAGCACCTATTGGCTCTCCCCAAGTTTGGGATAGCAGAGCTTTTATTGCACCAGCCAGTAAAAAGGAGAAGAGAAGAAAAAAGAGACAAATATGAAGAGAACAAATATGAATAATTTGAACATTCTTGTTTGGAATTTTCTTTTTTAAGCCTCGTAAGAATTCATAAGAATTTCCTTGTTCATTGCTTAATTTAGATTATAAATTAAATACTGAAATATTAGCCACACAATTTAAATTCATTATTATTGATTTAAGACACATTCAATAATAGGGAAGGAAAAAAAGGAAGTTAAAAATATTCCTTCTCACTCCTATGGGTTGTAAGTATCTTCCTCAATCTTGGTCTTTTACCAGAGGTCTGGGAGTTTAAGGGTTCTGTGAAGTATCTAACTCTTTCTAACATGACATTTTTCTGGACCCAGAGCTCTGATATCATTCTGAGTCCATCTATTTGAGCCACTTTCCCAGCCCTGAATCACAGCCCTGAGTGCTGCTACCATTGAGATTGATTTGTCCTTTTCTTTCCTTATCTCTTCTCCTTCAGACTCTAGTACTTCTGCAGTTTTTCATACCCCTTCTTTCTGGTATTGCTGTCACTTGGTACCCTTATATCTATTGCCACCACTGTCTCCATTCCTTGTCTGCTTCCACAATGTCTGGTGGATTGGCTAATACCTGCCACTCTTTCTGGAATTTCCACAGGATCTTGGCTCCATTTCTCCATGACCTTATGTGCAATCTCATGTTGTGAGACTAGTTTCCTTTTCCTTATGTTGAAATGCTGGGTAAATGCTGCTTCTCAGCATGTGTGGATCTTTTGTACAACCATAGTTCCGTCATACTTTTCATAAATCCCCTCTCATTAAGTCTACTGTTGTAGTAGCACTGTTGTAAGAACACTGCATCAATACCAGGTTCTCTTGTCTCATCCATGTATGTGGTTTTGTTCCAGTAGCCTATCTATTGTCAGATTGTCCTGATTTCTCCAGTTGGGTTATGAACCTTGTTAATCTGGGTGACACCAAGTCAACATAAATGTCTTAATTTGTGTTACTCCTTTATTTGAAGTAGGCAGATAGCATACCGATTAGACTACATATATATATATATATATTGTGTGTGTGTGTGTGTGTGTGTGTATGTGTGTGCGTGCATACTGATAGCTTGATATGTATAGCACATCAGTTCAACATTTGGAGTGATGTGATATTATATGTGTGTTCAAATGCAAAATGGGACTCTTAACACCAATACATTGCACTAAATTAAGTTTTCATGAACAATTTATTAAAAACAATAACTGAAGAAAAAGTAATGACATTTGCCTGGAAAATATGGACAAAAATTAAAATGATAGAGAACTTCCTTGTTTACTTTATTGGACATGAATAGTGAGATTTATTTATGTGAAAAAATACTCAAGCAAGTCTGTGGTGGTCATGAGAATTAAACCACTGACTTGATGAGTAGATCTGATAACTTGGACTAGAACTTTGGACAACGTCTTCTCACTTCCATCCAATGTAATGGTTATTGTCCTTTTCTTATAAGCTTATCATACTCTTTTTAAATATAGAATAAAGACTGATTTGATACCACTTGAGTTGTAACAGTTTTGTTGAATGTCAGTTCTTCACAGTTTCCTCTGGAGAAAACATAAGGAATTTAGCACTAACAATTTGTCCACAAAATAATATATTTCTAAGTTGTTGTTTATGAAACTAATTATCATTATTTGGATTCACAATAGATATGTGCATATGAAGAAATTTCTTCCAAATAATATTGTGTAACTTACTACTATTACTTTTTTAAATACGGTAGAACAGACTGGCTTGTACAAAACGTGTATTGAAATCTTCTAAAAACATTTTAAAATTGATTTTTTTTTCATAAAATATACAAACTTTTCATTTTCTTAGAAACAATTTTCACTCTCTTTTTATTAGCTATATATCTTACAATCACTGATTCTGTTATTTCTGGCTTTATGACCATAATAAATAGGAACAATCTACATTTTTAATTACTAGAAACTGTTCTGGAATTAATCAGTATTGAATGAGCAGAACAAACCTTGGGGCACGGTCCTATATTCTGTATGCCAATCTCAGATTTAGTTTTCCTGGAAAAACGAAGTAGAGATAGAAAGACCACAGATAAATCCCCAGTAACTTTAAAATTGAATAATATTGTGAATATTATGGCTATTTCTACAAATGTAAATCCAGCTTAATTCAGTTGAACAATATCCCAAACTTTTCCCAGAAGATATTTAGCATTAAGAGGAACTTCTAACCCACCATCCAAATTTAGAAGTGTACTTTATCCTAATTCAGTTCAAACATTTCAGTCGTATTTTTTCTGATGACTCTTTCTACCCCTCTAACCATGTCTTTTACAAATCATGACAGCATCTTTTTTCATCTGGAAAATCTGAGTTATATTATTGTCCTTATAACTACTTGAGGATAACAAAGGAGGGTAATAATATAAGTGTGTATGTTAATTTCTTAAAAGGAAAAGACACTATATGCACAAATAAATCAGACAAAGTAGTCTGAGAAATTTCAGTAATTGGTTTATATACTTCTTGGTTGTTGTTGTTTTTAAATAAAATTTTATTATACCTTTTTCATTTTATTTTACAACTTCAATTTTATATACTGGTTGTATCAACATTATACATTCTATTATACCTCCTATGTTCAACCATTTAATTTTTCTTTAGACAATACCATGTTTATATTTCTTATTCCTATAGTTCTAGCTGGAGTTTCTATATGTATATACTGTATTTTTAACTATCATTATACTTCCTGGTTGTTTTTGATGGGGAGGAATGGAGGTAATTTGGCACAATGGTTAAAGGTGCGAGAGTAAAAATTGTGAAACAAAAAAAAAATCAATCCTTTCTTCAGTGATCATTTGTTTCAACTGGAAAAACCAAAGACAAATACTTTTGACTTTTAGCTAGACAAAATTGTCCAAGATGACTATAGGTAAGGCAAACTGTGGAGATGTGTTAGTATATACTCACATAATTTGATTGCAGAGTGCACATTCATTCTTATATGTCACACCATCAGTGCCACAAACTTCTGGAGGGCTCAGTTTGCAAAGTACTTGTCCTCTGGTTTGGGGATACTTGCTGCAATCAATCTAAAGAAAATTACTAGTATGGGCAACTTGTGGAATCCAACTAGATTTGATTCTTCTCTGTGTCTTACCACATTAAACATATTTTGCAAATTTGGAAAATAAAATGCAACAAGTCTAGTTATTCCATTTCATTCAACCACTAAAAAGGTGCATACCTTTTTCCAGGTGGAATAAAATGAAATAACTCAAATATTAAGTTCTGCCAAAGTCTTGTTGCATTTTATTTTCCAAATTTCCAAAATATGTTGGATGGTCACAATGGAACTGACCTCACTTTTGATGTCCCTTAAGCTGAATTCAGCACACTAACCTGCCCCTGCCCCCAATTTCTTCTTATTTAAGAATTCTCTATGACAAGAACCATTGGTAGATGTTATCTGAAGTTTTAATGACACCTGAATGTTTATCTTTTTATATCTATTGTTACTATCACAGCAAATTGCTTTAATTAAATTAATGTTTCCTTTAGTGTTCACATTTAGGGCTACTTGTTTCATAAATACTCTCTAATTCCAGGACAGCTGAGAAAAAACATTCAAACAAGAACCCTCCCAATGATAGTTTACAAACCTTAGTACTACCAGGTTGAATGCTAGGATTTCTCTTTGCTCAGTTGCACAAAGGTGATTGGAGAAGACTCAGGAGTAATTAAGTTTTTCAGTTAGAGTTCTCTAGTTCATTCTATACATCTTCAAAGATGAGTTTGATATCAGTTTCTCTGTTATGGTTCCTCAATTTATACCCATCTCTAAAACCTCTAACATCTTAACAGCCAACATACATAATTAACATGACAATCTGTTGCATATTTTTGGGGAAATAAACTCAACTGAACTAAGTATTTACTTTTAGATTCCAAGCAAGCATGCCAAGCATTATATTCCTAGTTCTGGCACCATCATTAAAATTATAGTCTTACCGTTTCATGAATGACTTCTGTACATTCACCTTCATGCTTTATTGCAGGGATATATTTGGCATTGCTATAAACAACATACAAAGTGCTATTACTATTAGCATATTAAGTGCTATTATTATTAGTTTTGATCATCTCAGCTAATTATTATGATAATCAGTCAAAAAGTTCATGGTTATGTTAGGTTGTAGAACAAATAAAATTCACAGACACACTCATATTTACAGAAGACACAAAAATGTCAGTTTAAAAATGGAGAAATATTCCAAATCTCAGCTGAAACATTCAGAATTGGGATAATTACACCCTCTTGAGTCAACATATGGTTTAGTAACCATTATAAACTTTGGCTGTTGTGCATAATCTAGCATGACAATTTGGATTCTTCCTTTCTAAAGGCCCCGTCACACTGCCCAACGGATGCAAAATGGACACAACGGACGAGCAAAATGTTCCATCCGTTGTTATCCGCTCTCAAAAGGGGCGAAAATTTGCATAACCGGAGCGGATAACACGGACGCGGGGAGGACACAGAGCAGATGGAAAGCGGATGCGGAACGGAAGCTCAGCGGATGGAAGCGGATGGCACATCCGCTAGGCTTCCAGGGGGGCTCAGCAAAGCGAATGTGGAACGGATACAGCAGATGCACAGCGGATGCACAGCGGATGAAGCGGATGCAGAGCGGAAGCCTAGCGGATGCACAGCGGAAGCCTAACGGATGCCTGGCATTAATTGCGCATGCAGGGGGGATGCATTGCGTAAGCCATGTGGATATAAAGGGAAGCAGCTTGCACGTGGCCAGCATTCGGAGGAAAGACCTGCTGCAGGATACATCGAGTCCTTGCCTGCCCTGCCTGCATGCCTGCCTGCAAGCCTTGCTGCCAGCCTTCCTGCCAGCCTGCCTCCAAGCCTCCTGGCCAGCCTCCCTGCCAGCCTTGCTCTCTGCCTGCCTGCCAGCCTTGCTGCCAGCCTGCCTTCCAGCCTCCCTGCCAGCCAGTCTTCCTGCCAGTCTTCCTGCCAGTCTTCCTGCCAGGCTTCCTGCCAGGCTTCCTGCCAGGCTTCCTGCCAGGCTTCCTGCCAGCCTTGGTGCCTGCCAGCCTCCCTGCCAGCCAGCAGCCCCACAACCATGGTGAAGAAGCGAAAGTCTCAGCAACCTGCCGCCATCCCTGCCAAGAGGGACAGGGCCACCCTCCCGCCCCCTGTCCCTGACTCTGCTTCTGCTGGGGCTTCTGCTGCTCAGGCTCACTCTTCTGGTGCTGGAGCTTCTGCTGAAGCTGCTCCTGGCGGTGGTGCTTCTGCTGCTGCGTACTCTGCTGAAGCTGCTCCTGGTCCTGCTGGTCCTGCTGGTCCTGCTTGTCCTGCTGGTCCTGCTCGTGCTCCTGGACTTGCTCATACTGCTCCTCCTGCTTGTGCTCCTGGACTTGCTCATACCTCTCGTCCTGCTCGTGCTCCTGGTCTTGCTTGTCCTGCTCGTCCTGCTCGTGCTCCTGGTCCTGCTCGTGCTCCTGGTGCTGCTGGTGCTGCTGGTGCTGCTGGGGCTCCTGGTGCTTACTCTGCTGCTGCTGATCCTGCTGCTGCTGCTGCTGCTGATGATGATGATGATGATGATCCTGCTGGTGCTGCTGCTGCTGGTGGTGTGGAGGAGCAGCCCCTACCACCTGGGAGTCCCTCTGATTAGGGCCCATCTGGTCCTGCCAAAGGGAGGAAGAGGCGTATGCGGGGATGGGAGATGAGGCAATACTTCATTGAGGAGGAACACGAGGATGAGGTGCTGGAGTGGCTGAGAGAGAATGACTATCTGTGGCGGAAGGGACACCGGCTGTACAGGGACACCAAGTGGAAGCAGGCTGCTTGGAGAGAGAGGGCAGAGAGTATGGGTTAAGCTGCACCTGAAGAAATCTGGCCAGGCCACGGTTAAGCTGACGGACAGAGAGACCTACGTCATGGCCAGGTGCAGCTTCCTGGAGGGTGAGATCCGCCACCGAGGACACCAGGAGCCCCTCTCACTACCCTCTCTCTCCAGCAGCCTGCTGAGACCCAGTCCTCTTCCAGCCGAGAGTCAGTCCCTGTCTCCAGGCAGGTTTCTGTGGAGCGTGCCACGGCTGAGAACCCACGGACAGCTGTTGTAACTGTGGAGGACTCCCTGGTGCGGTGGGAGAAAGGAGACATCGAGTCCACCACACTCCTAGCCGCATCCACCCCCCTCTGCTCCGCCTCCACAGAAAGGCAGAGAGCCAGACAGCAGGAGGGGCAGAGCCACACTGTCCTGCTGGGGATCAGGGACACCATCCTCACCAGTATAGATCTCCTCTCTCAGCTGGTCAGCACCGACTCCTCATCATCCAACCGCAAACCCTTCCTCACCTATGTCAACTAGACCCTCAAGAACATGGAGGAACCCCAGTACCAGGTGGTGAAGGACCGGATCACCGAGCTGCTTCACAACCCTCCAGATCCAGAGGAACCTGCTCCCACCCAGTCCAGGTCTGCTCCTCCACCTTCACAGGTGATGTCCCTCCCATTCCAAGGCTTCTCACAGCCCCTCACCTACCAGAGCTATGGCTACCAGGAGGTCCAGCAGCACAGGCAGCAGCCCTTCCCAGTCCAGGCACAGAGTCATCGGACGGCACCGTTGCCACCAGTTCCACTGATGCCACCGATGCCACCCACGACAATGATGCCACTGACAACAGTGATGCCACCTACGCCAGTCCTCACCCAGCTGCAGACCAGACAGCCCCACTACACTACTCCTTCCTCCACCCCACAGCCAAGCCCAGCCTCAGTACATCTCTCATCAGTACTAGGGCTGACACCCCATGGCATGGAGGAAGGACCTCTCAGCATCGCGGGTCTGAGCCAACTGTCTGAGAGCTTCCTCAACACACCATCCCCTGTTGTCCTCTCGGGGCCAGGCACCCCAATGATGATACAGACCAGCACTCCAGCACCACCCACCTCCACAGCACCTGGACCCTTTACGCCTGAGATTGGGCACACCTCCGAGTGACCAATAAGAGTGCCAGAGACTGGGTAGCTGGCTACCTGTGGACTTTATTTGGACACTTGACTTGGGTCATTTTTGTTTTACAGCTTGTTGTTCAATAAAGTTTATCTTTGATTCACACACTTGCTTCATTTCTTTTTTTGTAATAAAGTCTTGGTGGAAACTTTTAGAATTGGTTTAAGCCTTTGCATGCTTGTGGGATGGGTTAAGATAGCAGTGGGGTGGGCAGGGATACCTTTGGGATGGGTTAAGATAGCTGTGGGGTGGGCAGGGATACCTTTGGGATGGGTTAAGATAGCTGTGGGATAGATAAACCTCCAGTGAAAGCATAGTGGGACTGTATGGTCCACCCTCCCTGGTGCCACACCTTTGGCCCTTCATTAGTAAGCATTGATCCACACATTTGAACATAAACACAACTCTTTATTAAATGCCCTGTTCATTGTAGGCCCACCCAACATACATGGCCCAATCTCATCAGTGTGATGAGACAGGCTGAAGGAAGCATCCATTAAGCATCTACCATCCTGTCTTGCCACTCCACTGCTCCAGCTGGGGAGTTGCACCAGTGTTTCAGGAGGTTGTGCTGCTTCTTCCCTTCCCGTGAGGCTCTGTTGGGGCCTTGCACATCCTCAGTGTTGATCAGGTTTCGCCCTTGCCTCCATTCCCCAGGCTCCATGTCCCCATTTCCTTGCTGGAGGTCCACGAGCCTGTTCTGCAAGACTGGGTAGCGGATGCACATGAGATTGTGCAGGATGCAGCAAGCTTCCACGATCCTCCTCACGGTCTCTGGGCGATGCTGCATGGTGGTGAGAAGTACCTGGAACCTGTTGGCCAGGATGCCAAAGGCATTCTCCACCACCCACCTTTCCCTGGACAGCCTGTAGTTGAAGATCCTCTCTTCACGGGTGAGGCATCTGGAAGTGTAGGGCTTCATGAGGTAGGTTCTGAGGGAGAAGGCGTTATTCCCCACGATGAAGTAGGGCACATCTTGCGTGTCGTTGGGCAGGGGGTCTGGATCTGGAAAGCCCATGATGAGGTTGCGTTCCAGCCCCTCCTTGAGGTCACTGGCGTTGTATACCTGGGCATCTGAACATGAGCCGCTGCCTGAAGCATCGATGTACATGAACTTGTAGTCAGCATCAACCATGGCGAAGAGGACGATGCTGAAGAAGCCCTTGTACTTGAAGTAAGTGGAGCCCGACTTGGGTGGTGCTTTGCAGGCCACGTGCTTGCCATCTATGGCTCCAACGGTATGTGGGAAGTTCCACCTCTGATACCACTGCTCTGCAACTTTCTTCCATCCTTTATCAGTGGAGGGGTACTGGAGGAGCTCCTGCAGGTATTCTTCGATGATGGCCTGTACCACTTCTCTGACCGCAATGCTGATGGTGTTGTGTGGCATCCTCCAGCCATACTGCATGCTCCTGTAGGTGGTCCCTGAGGCCAGGTGGCGCAGAGTGAGTGCCACCTTGAGCCCAGGGTCCAGGCTGGGATGGAAGTTGGTGTTTGCCTTGGTCACCCTGGGTCTCAGCCACTCCACAACTTCGTCAAACATGGCTGGAGGCATCCTCATGAAGTTCTGGAATGCATGAGTGTCTTCGTTCCTGAGCTCCACCATCAGCTTGTTGTACAGTCTGTACTCAGCTCTTCTGGCGATCCATCTTCGGACGCAGACGCTTCTTGGCCACCTCCTTTTCTTCCCGTAGTAGAGTTCACAGAGCTTGTAGATGGCTTCGCACTGTTGCAGAAGGATGGTGGCTGCCAAAAGGTCTGTGTTACGATCCACGGTTGACATGACTGGATGCTGTGGAAGAGGAAGAGCCAGATGAAGGCTGCAGAGGTCTGCACAGCTTGGCTGCTGGTCTGAAAGTGAGATGCAGATGAGTTGCTCCCCCTTTTTATAGGCAGTAGAGGTGTCCCTTTGCATCCTCTAGGCATCCTCTAGGCATCCTCTAGACATCCTAAATATCCGAGATAGGTCCCCTCTGCGAATGTTTTTTCCGTTTTAAACGCTTTGTTTCCGTGATGCATCTGTTCTGCATCCGTTCTGCATCCGTTCTGCGTCCGTTCCGCTTCCTCCCTGCCTCCGAGCGGATGCGAGTTGCGCGGATGCGGAACGGATGCAGAACGGTTGTGGAACGGATACAGAATGGATGCGTAGCAGATGCCTAGCGGATGCCTAGCGGATGCAAAACGGACGAATTGGATACATTTTCCGCGCAAAAGTTTTGAGCAGCTCAAAACTTTCTGAGCGGATGAAACGTCAATAAATGGATGCTGGACGGATAGAGAGGAAGCAAAACGGAAGCAGTGAGTACATCGCGTTTTCCAACGGATGGCAAGCTTTTTTGTCCGTTTTACATCCTCTTTGCATCCATTGGTGCAGTGTGACAGGCGCTTAAATTTCTCCAGGTTTGTAAAATCATCAAATTTTGGAAGATCCCATGCTAGAATGCTGATATTTTTTGCAAAAACAAGCATCATGTATTACACTTTAGCTATTTTGTAATTTAAAACAGTGTGAAGTTATCTGAGAGAGCAAGCATATCTTGGAAGGAAGATGATCACCCTAGTACCTACAAGCCCCATACTGCTGCCTTTTGACTTGTATGACTATGTTATAACCAGATCAAACACACAATTCATTATTGGCAAAAATCTTCTATCTCAAGGAGCTGCAAGGACTTCCCTCTTTTCCTTTAAGTTATCTTATTTCATTAGTCTTTTAAATTATGCTTTTCAGCTATTATCTTTCCACCAACTGATGTGCAAACAGAATAACGAACATTTAATGGTAAGAACAATGAAATTACAAGGGAAATCCCAAGCATTGTTTAGTACCGCTCGAATATATCTTTAAGGTTTTCAGGAAATAAAGTTGTCAGTTTTGAGGATTTACTCATGAGGAATATTGTTGAAAAGCTTATTGTTGAATCCTAAAACAAAGGGACTTCCATAGTGCCTGTGCAGTCTCTACACTTTAAGAACACTTTTGTGCTGCAAAACCCAGGTAAATTTACCTGACATTTAAAGACTTGGCACGCAGACCTTTCAGACTGTCTATCACCATTCATCATTCAGTGGATGATACAATTTTTCAAGTCAACTTCATTCGTCACTGTATGGATGCTTCGTATTTTGCATCAAAATTTTAGAATCTGTTCCTGAACCATACACAAGATGAGCTGATGTCTTTACATTTCTACAGTCATTGTTTCTTGTCAGCACTATTAAATTTAGAGTTTTTAAGATCATTTTTGCAATTCTGTGCCTTAAAATAAATATCACATATACTTCTTCATTATGAGACAAGTTTTATCTTAACCACTTATTAAACAAGTCTCCAAGTATTATCTTGAATAATGATCAAGATAATATTTGTAAGTGCATCACATTTATCCTGCATTATTTTCATTTTAATTGATGTTTTTCTGTGTTTGTCATAGCAAATCACCAATCAAATATTAGATAGCTTGATATTATGTAAACACAATTAATAATCTACTGCAAAGGCATACGTAAGTCATATTACCTTTATAGTAAAACAGGAAATAATGTTTATACTCACACAATTGCTAAGCACAGGAAACATGTATTGCTGTATGTTTTTTCATCAGTGCCACAAACAGGAGACCACAAAGCCTGGCAGGAAGTCTTATTTTTTTTAAGGTTGGCTAGAATTATAATGCAATTCAGCTAAAAAGCAAAACAAAAAGCAACCTAGGATCATTCCAAGCATTGGCCTGTTTTTAGATTTGCTGAAATAATGAAAACTAGCTCTAAGGACAGATCTAGCAATGTAGTTCTTGCAACTGGCCTCAGTTAGTAATGGAATTTGTACATACAAATAAGCTCATCTAAATATGTCTATTATATTATTTGCAGTCCTATCCAGTGTAGTCTCACACTAATAGTCTTCAATTCCTGGTAGAGAGCTTGAATTCCATACATAGAACCTGCTGTCTTCCTACATCTAAAAAGTCCCCAGTAGTATGAAATCAATCACATAGCACCTCCTGGTGGTCAATGTGGTTGATAATTCCACATAGAATATACTTTGTGTGAAAGTAGGCATTGGGTTGGGATGGAAGTCATGTAAAGCTCAATTCACATAAGGATGACATAGTGTAACATCTTTATCTCTGCTCTAAGTGGTTAAAGAAAAGTGATCTGTATATATCATTCTGAGAATATTGAAGATAAAGACTTCTTAGCATGATCAAAATCATCAAAATCTTTTCTCCCAAATTAGTTTAAAAAAAAAAAAAACTAAAATGCTTTAGGGCTAATAACTTGTGCACCACCAAATATTCCCTAAATTCATCTTCCAGCAGTTCCAGCTGACATGGCTAATGGTAAAATATAGTGGGAGTCATTGTTCAACAACTTCTAAATAGCACAGGTTACCTATTTAGGGCCATTATTTTTGTTAGAATTTTCTTTTATGTTGTAATTTAGAAGTTTTGAAATAGTTAAGAGACATGTACAGTCACTTCTTTTAAACAATAACTCTGGGCAGCTCAAAATGACAAAACTACAAAAACATACAATAGTATTTTTTATTGTGCTTATTATACATAAATATCACACCTGCACATCCTATCAATTCACTGCTAGTATTTCTGATCAGTAATTTTAATGGCCTTTCTTTCTCCATCAGCGATTTTTAGTTCAAACATTCTTTGGACAATAGTACAGAATATGTATAGAAATGTTATTACTTTATTTTGTAAATGGAGTTAAGCTTGTTTATATCTTTAAAACAGCTGTTACATTTAGTGGATACAAAATTCTATCTTTTCAGAGGGGGAAACTGTCAATGTCTTTGCTTTCTGATTCCTCAACTAGTCAGCAATATAATTTGAAGAGTTATATTATTTCCTACAGTTTGTCAAATGTATGCCAGCTTTGTCCACATTTGTACACAAGTCTGCATTTCTATCAACAGCAAATCTCTTAAAAATAACTGTCATTCAGCTGTTTGCAAACCAAAGAATGCAAATGGGGAAGAGATCATGAAATATATACAAAGTTATTAACCAAAGGGATAACTACTAATCTTCATACTTGATTGATTAAAATGTGTTGAATTAGCTATAAACTCAAAACTGCCACCTGTTGATCTGACAACAGATTGTAGATTACTATCCCAGAGCATTATATACCAAGTAAGGCCAGATGGATCAATAAATCTACCTACCCAACAAAACCTGCATTCTTTGTATCCAGCTGATATCCTGTGAAGAGATCACCTTTGACAGAACATTCAATAATTGAATAGATGATAGAACTGCTTTGATTCCTGCCACTAGAGGACAAAACTTCTGCCCTCTATTGACAGAATCAATAAAACTGTTCTACAATGTATGGAACAGAATTGTGTGTCCGTTTTTAAAGGTGTTTTGTACTTAAGCATAAATGCTATTTTTTCGATACCAACTTTGGAAACATGAAACACCAATCTTTGCTCATCTTACTAAAATTATATTGTCCAAATAATACAGGTTCTTGACCAGTGACAAATATTTATTCCATTTTTATATTAGGAAAGACTTTTACCTTGCTGTCAGTAGTAGCGCCACTTTTCTTTCTGTTTCTTAAAAGATCTTTTTGACAATTTACACTACATGAAGAGTCTCCTGTCCTAGAAGAAATAATATGTACATTGATCTAAGTTTTTTGAGAATGACTTGAGGCTAATGGTAAACATATATCCAATGATGATCTCACTGATGCCAAATGTTGATGTGGTCAAGATAGGTGCAACACTGCATCATAATCAACACAGCATGTTCTAGCATGATTCGAAAGAATTGGCTTCAGATGCTAGCATTAGTAGAATTGTGCTGACATAGAGACTAAGTAACTTGACTTTGATAGAGGTGTGCAGAAACTATTACATAGGCAAAAGGGGCTGCAGGATTTGTTAAAGTCTGAGTTAACATTTGGTAGTGGATCAGGAAAACACCTCCCCAATTCAGTGAAGTATAAGAAGGAGAAGAAAGTAAAGCATATCCAGGCTTGCAAGGTTCGGTTATTAGAGCTAATCTCAATAAAAACAGTAAAATAGTTTTAGCCTTCCCAAGGAATTGGTTTCTTGGTCTTGTCTACCAAGGATTTGTAGCTTGCACTTTATAACCTGAGAAGGGAAACTGATGAATCCAAGATCATCTGCAAGGATTGGTACTGGGGTCCTGTGCTTCATTGGTTCTGCTCTTACCTGAGAGGAGATAACTAATCAATGGGAAAGGGTGCTGCAGTGGTTAGGATGCAGTATTGCAGGCTAACTCTTCCTGGATCAAAGTCAGGAATTTAATCCTGATGAGCTCGAGATTGACTCAGCCTTTCAGCCTTCCAAGATTGATAAAATGAGGGCCCAGAATGTTGGGAGCAATACGTTGACTCTATAAACTGCTTAGAGAGGGCCTTATGGAGCTAAATATAAGGATAAGTGCTGTTGCTATTGGATTACTGCAATGTTCTTTACATGGGGTTGAAGCTTCCCTTGGGAGCTCCAATGGATACAAAATGCAATGACCTGTATGTTAAGCCCCTGTCATACTGAACCAACAGATGCAAAGAAGATATATCCATTGTGTACTCACTGCGTACGTCTTTCATACACTCTATCCATAAAACATCCGTCTACTGCTATTTCATCCGCTCAAAAAGTTTTGAGCTGCACAAAACTTTTTGAGTGGATGAACTTTCTGCCACGTACGATCTACATCCGCGACACATACAGGCAACAAATGTTCTACGTCCATTGTCATCCGTTACATGTCCGATGTATCCTCTCGGCATCCTCTGGCCATCCGCGCAACTCACATCTGCTCCAGCGGAAAGCGGAAAGAGGGAGGAAGCAAAAGGTATGCGGAACGTCCACACAGTGTTAGTAGCACGGACATAGAAAGGATGAAAGCGGATGCATCTCGTATAGAAAGCATTAAAATGGACAAAACATTCGTATATGGGATGTATCTCGGATATTTAGGATGTCTGGAGTATGCCTAGAGTATGTGGAAGGAAACCTAGCAGAAAACCAAAATTTCCTATAAAAAGGGGGAGGAAATCACCTGGATCTCACTTTCAGTCCAGCAGCCCTGGTGTGCAGACCTCTCCAGCCTTGGTCTTGCTCTTCCACTTCATCCATTGATCTCCACCATGGATCATCGCACACTCCTTTTGGTATCCGCCATCATTCAATACCAGAACCAAGTGTTTCATCTTTTCTATGCAAAGAAAAGAAGGAGATGTCCAAGAACTGTCTGGGTCTGATGATGGATCGGGAGAAGAGCGGAGTTTGGATTCCATGACAAGCTGATGGTGGAGCTGAGGAATGAAGACACTCGTGCATTCCAGCACTTCATGAGGATGCCACCAGCCATGTTTGATGAAGTTGTGGAGCGTCTGAGATGCAGGTTGACCAAGCAGAGCACCAACTTCCATCCCAGCCTGGACCCTGGACTGAAGGTGGCACTGATTCTGCGCCACCTGACCTCTGGGACCACGTACAGAAACATGCAGTATGCATGGAGGGTGCCACACAACACAGCATTGTGGTCAGAGAAGTGGTGCAGGCCATCATCGAAGAATACGTGGAGGAGCTCCTCCAGTGTCCCACCACTGAAGAAGGCTGGAGGAAAGTTGCAGAGCAGTGGTATCAGAGGTGGAACTTTCCACACACCGTTGGAGCCATAGATGGGAAGCACGTGGCCGGCAAAGCTCCACCCAACTCAGGGTCCAATTATTTCAACTACAAGGGCTTCTTCAGCATCATCCTCTTTGCCATGGTTGATGCTGACTACAAGTTCATGTACATCGATGCTTCAGGCAACGGGTCAGCTTCAGATGCCCAGATATACAATGCCAGTGACCTCAAGGGTGGGCTGGAACGCAACCTCATCATGGGCTTCCCAGATCCAGACCCCCTGCCTAACGACACACAAGATGTGCCCTACTTCATCATGGGGGATGACGCCTTCTCCCTCAGAACCTACCTCATGAAGCCCTACACTTCCAGATACCTCACCTGTGAAGAGAGGATCTTCAACTACAGGCTATCCAGGGCAAGACGGGTGGTGGAGAACGCCTTTGGCATCCTGGCCAACAGGTTCCAGGTACTTCTCACCACCATGCAGCATCGCCCAGAGACCGTGAGGAGGATCGTGGAAGCTTGCTGCATCCTGCACAATCTCATGCGCACCTGCTACCCAGTCTTGCAGAACAGGCTCGTGGACCTCCAGCAAGGCAATGGGGACATGGAGCCTGGTGAATGGAGGCAAGGACTAAACCTGATAGACACTGTGGATGTGCAAGGCCCCAACAGAGCTTCATGTGAAGGGAAGAAGCAGCGCAACCTCCTGAAACACTGGTGCAACTCCCCAT
>BLBF01000003.1:65108585-65130438 GCA_015471245.1 Laticauda colubrina | reverse complement strand
TGCACAATCTCATGCGCACCTGCTACCCAGTCTTGCAGAACAGGCTCGTGGACCTCCAGCAAGGCAATGGGGACATGGAGCCTGGTGAATGGAGGCAAGGACTAAACCTGATAGACACTGTGGATGTGCAAGGCCCCAACAGAGCTTCATGTGAAGGGAAGAAGCAGCGCAACCTCCTGAAACACTGGTGCAACTCCCCAGCTGGAGCAGTGGAGTGGCAAGACAGGATGGTAGATGATTAATGGATGCTTCCTTCAGCCTGTCTCATCACACTGATGAGATTGTGCCATGTATGTTGAGTGGCCCTATAATGAACAGGGCATTTAATAAAGAGTTGTGTTTATGTTGAAATTTGTTGATGAATGATTAAATTGTTATTGATAATGAAGGGCCATAAGTGTGGCACCTGGGAGGGTGGACCATACAGTCCCACTATGCTTGCACTGGAGGTTTATCTGTCCCACAGCTATCCTTACCCATCCCACAGCTATCCATCCCACAGCTCTCCTTACCAATCCCACAGCTATCCTTACCCATCCCACAGCTCTCATTACCCATCCCACAGCCATCCATCCCATAGCTATCCTTACCAATCCCACAGCTATCATTACCCATCCCACAGCTATCCATCCCACAGCTATCCTTATCAATCCCACAGCTATCATTACCCATCCCACAGCTATCCATCCCACAGCTATCCTTACCCATCCCACAAGCATGCAAAGGCTAACCCTTTTTTCAAAGTTTTCCCCAACACTTTATTAAGTAAAAAAAAAAATGAACCAAGTGTGTGAAACAAAGATAACCTTTATTAATAACAAACTGTGTGACTTTATTAAAAAGCAAAATGCCCCAAGTAAAGTGTCTTTAAGCAAAGATAAGGTGAGCAGGTAATAACTCAGTCTCTGGCACTCTTTTCAGTCACTCTGAGGCGTGCCCATGGTCTCAGATGTAAAGGGGCAGGGACTGTGGTGGTGGCTGTTGCTGGAGTGCTGGTCTGAGGCGCCATTGGGGTGCCTGGCCTGAGATGGTGTGTGCAGGAAGCTCTCAGAGAGCTGACTCAGTCCTGTGAGGTTGAGAGGCCCTTCCTCAAGGACCTGGGATGTGAGGCCCAACACTGATGACAGATGTTCTGAGGAAGGGCTTGGCTGTGTGGTGGAGGAAGGAGGAGTGTAGTGGGGCTGTCTGGTCTGCAGCTGGGTCAGCTGAGACATCTGTGGCATCTGTGGTGTCTGAGGAACCTGGGTCTGGACTGGGAAGGGTTGTCTCTGCTGTGGGAAGTCCTGGTAGTGGTAGGCTTGGTCAGCGAGGGGCTGTTGAAATCCGTGGAAGGGCTGTGACCTCGGCTGGGGTGGAGGAGCAGACCTGGACTGGGTCGGAGCAGGTTCAGCTGGGCCTGGAGGGTGGTGCAGCAGTGCTGTGATTTTCTCCTACATCGCCTGGTACTTGGCCTTGGGCATGTCCATGAAGGTCTGGCCCATGTACGTGATGAAGGGCTTGCGTTTGGAGGATGGTATGTCAAAGTGGACCAGCTGGGAGAGGAGATCTATGCTAGCTTTGATTGTGTCCCTGATCTTAAAGAGGATAGTGTGGCTCTGTCCCTCCGGTCTGCCTCTCTGCCTGCTTTCTGTGGAGGTGGAGCTGGGGGTGGGGGTGGGTTGGTCTCTGGTGGCTGCCTCTTCTTGCTCCATCTGAGACAGGGGATCCTCCACGTCCTTTGGCATGGGGAGTGCAGCTGTGGGGGGGGATCTCTGTCGTGGGACCCTCCAAAGACACCTGCCTGGACACAGTAGCTGTCTCCTGGCTGGAAGAGGAGTGGCTCTCTGTGGGCTGTCTGAGGGAGAGGGTTGACAGAGGGGCTGCTCCTCGGTGGCGGATCTCACCCTTCAGGAAGCTGCACCTGGCCATGACATAGGTCTCCCGGTCAGTTAGCTTGATAGTGGCCTGCCCGGATCTCTTCAGGTGCAGCTTGCCATACCAGGTGTGCATATGCTTCCACCACCCCAGAGGACATCCGAAGTGTAGCCCAGGCTCTCTGCCTTCTGTCTCCACGCTGCCTGCTTCCACTTGGTGTCGCGATAGAGCCTGTGGCCCTTCCTCCACAGGTACTCGTTCTCCCTCAGCCATTCCAGCACCTCCTCCTCATGGTCCTCGGAAATGGAGTACTGTTTCCTCTCCCCCTTCTCCTTGCCTTGCTTCTTCCTCCCTCTGGCAGGGGCTTCAGGGCCTTCAGCAGCAGGGCTTTGAGGGCCTTGGGGCTGGTCCATCACAGCAGCAGCAGCAGGAGAAGCAGCAGCAGCAGGAGAAGCACCAGCAGCACCAGCAACACCAGCAGCAGCACCAGCAGGAGAAACACCAGCAGCAGCAACACCAGGAGCACCAGGAGCAGCAGCAGCACCACCAGGAGCAGCAGCACCACCACCAGCAGCACTAGCAGCTTCAGAGTCAGCACCACGGGGTGGGATGGTGGTTCTGTCCTTCTTGCCAGGGTTGGCAGGAGTAGGCACAGGCTTCCTCTTGTTCCCCATGGTGTTCTCTCAAGATGACTCTGGCAGCAGGTCTTTCCTCTGAATGGTGACCTGCTTGCGAGCTGCCTCCTTTTATATCAGCGGAGCTTCCCCAATTCATCCTCCCCGCATGCACAGTGAACTCTTTGCATCCTCTAGGCATCCACTATGAATCCTATAGGCGTCCATGACACATCTGCATCATCCGCTACGCATCCGTTCCTTCCGCTATGCGTCTGCTTTGCTGTTCTCCCCCGGAAGCCCTGCGGATGTGTCATCCGTTTCCATCTGCTTCCATCCACTAAGCTTCCTCCGAACGTCCGCTTTACATCCCCGCTACATCCTCCCCACGTCCGTTCCTTTCCGCTGTTGTCCGCTCTGTTTATGAAAATTTGGGGCACTTTTGAGAGCGGATAACAACGGATGGAAAATTTGCTCATCTGCGGTGTCCTTTTTACATACGTTTTGCATCCGTTGGCCTGTGTGACCTAGCCTTTACCAAATTAAAAGCATGACTTGTATTTAAGACTCATTTTATCATCCCTGTATTGGTCACCAATAAATTTTCTGGGTATGATTCAAAATGCTGGTATTAGTCTACACAGATCCTATATGGTATGGGATTGAGGTATATTCAGAACTGCCTTCTCCAATAAAAATGTGTTTGTTCCAACAAGAACTTTAAAATTTAAGATGAAAAAAAACAAGTGACTGAAAGGGTTTTTTTTTAGTTTCAGCCATCAAATTATGAACTACCTCCTGCTGGAAATTAAGCAGTTAGCCTCATTGTCAGCCTTCTGGAAGTTATTTTTTTTTGGGGGGGAGGAATAACAGAAAGGATCACTGTGTATACAGCCTTGAGCTGCATAATAAAGATGGGAAATAACAAGATTTGTCAATGGCTAAAATCAGAAAAGCTGAAGAATGAGACAGAGAAACTAATTCTGGCTGCACAAAACCAAATCTTAACAAGTGTATACAAAGCCAGAATTGAGAAGAGCAACAGACAGCAAATACCACCTCTGCAAAGAAGCTGAAGAAACAGTAAACCACCTAGATAGCTGCTACAAGAAGTTCCCATAGACTGACTAGAAACAATGGCATTAAAAATAAAAATAGTAACAATGGTGCATTGGAAGATCTCAAGAAATATGGTTTGCCTGCAAATAATAACTGGAGGGAACACAAAGTAATAGAAAGTAAGGGATAAGTGCTTTTGATGCAATTCCAAAACAACTGGAGCACTATTTAGACACCTTTGGCATTGATAAAATTATCATTGGTCAACTACAAAAGACAGCTGTACTTAAAACAGCCTACATCCTGTGATTATGCCTTTAACACCATGAAACAATAATGCCTGTCTATCCCATGGTACTTAGGAAGGACTCAATAGGTGAATAAAAATGTCAGATCCTGTTTAAATATCTTGCTGATTGTGCAACCAATCAGAACAGACAAATATTTTCTGCAGGGCCTTGAGAATAAACTGGTCCTACCTACATATAATTATGACAGATTTACATTTTAGTTTGATTTTGGTTTTTTACTGTTTCATGTTTGTATTATGTGGTCTATTGCAATAATTTTGAAAACAACAGTATGAGTATAAAAGCATAATAATTAAATCCATAAGCAAGTTCCTAGATTTTCTTCTGACATATTTCATTATGCCAGGTGCTTTAATGAACTTAAATCACATTATCAGAAACCAGGTTGATAGAAAACTGTCCTTTATGTTTCCTCCTTTGTACTATAGCTACTCTTACACAGTTCTTTGTCTACTTAGCATGCTTACCCTCCACAATTGGTATTTGTTCTATAATCACCATGTGGAATCTTCTCTCCTGTGCAGGAGTTATATCTCACATTGGGTTGAGTCATACCATCACGCTGATCACAATTTCTCTGTTAATAAAGAAGTACTGTATATTATTTCCTTGTGAACAAATGGAGACCTTGAGAGACAAGATGTGATTATCTTTTGTCCATTGAGACAGATGACCTTAGAAGTATTTTGTTATTTCATTGATGATGAAATTGCAATATTCAAAAGTTCAGAATTTTAAACAGCAACACTTGTTTCCTCCAACTCTTTTATGTAAAATTCATCTCTGATTTTGATCTTGGAAAGGTAGTCCTTGGAAACTTTCTGAGTTATAGATTATGTGTTCTTGGTTTAGAATGTATCTATCTATCCAGTTCTCAGTCTACAAGTTGCTTGAAGTCTCACATGGACAGCCAGAACAAGAGACCATATATATTTGTTCCAGTGGTGGGATTCAAAAATTTTTACTACTGGTTCTGCGGGCATGGCTTGGTGGTCATGGCTTGGTGGGCATGGCAGAGGAAGGATACTGCAAAATCTCCATTCTCACCCCACTCCAGGGAGGTTACCATTGGTTCTCCAAACTATTCAAAATTTCCACTACCGGTTCTCCAGATCTGATCAGAACCTGCTGAATACCACCTCTGAATTGTTCCTAGGTGCACCATTCCCACCATAGTCATCAGCAACCATGGAAAGAGATCACTAATATGTCTGAATTGTTTTCATTTGACCATGACTCACAAGCTTTATATTTATTAAGGTAATCAAGTAATAGAACGGGTCCTATGAGATAGTCAATGTATGTTGATTTTACATATGCAGGTCCCTGTTTTCCATAATCAGTATTTCTAAGTATATTTTAATAGAGGTAGAAACTTCTGGGTGGTACAAATATATCAGATTAATGTTGCAGTTGTTATGAAATCCTTGAAAAATGTCTAGAGCAATCAACATTCTTAAGAAAGAGCTTGGTGGAAAACAAAAACAAAGAATAAAGCCAAAAAAGATGAAGAATAAACAAAAAAAAGTAAACATGGAGGAGATTCTCATCCTAATACAGTTAATGGAATGAGATGTTAGATATAAAAATTAGTGGATCACAAACAAATCTGTCAAAATTGCTGAACCATATGGGTAGGAGGCCACATTCTAAATGGACTATAAAATGTCTCTTCCTTTAACATGTTAATACTTGTTACCTTTCTAAATTGGCAATATGCTTTATATAAGGATTATTGTGGAAGGAAGGGGCAAGGTTCCTTAAGAGACAAAGTCATGAGAAAGAAAGCAATAATTTGTTGACGTGCAACATTGCATCCTGAAATGAAAATTATTGTGCCTACAATCGAGATCAAGTGAGGTACTAACACCAGTCTATAAAGCCTTAGTAAGACCACACCTAGAGTACTACATCCAGTTTTGGTCACCACATTATAAAAAAGATGTTGAGACTCTAGAAAAAGTACAGAGAAGAGCAACTAAATTGATTAGGGGACTGGAGACTAAAACAGGAACTGGGCTTGGCTAGTCTAGTGAAGAGAAGGACCAGGGGAGACATGATAGCAGTCTTCCAATATTTGAGGGGCTGCCACGAGAGGAAGGGGTCAAGCTATTTTCTAAAGTGCCTGTAAGCCAGACAAGGAATAATGGATGGAAACTGAACAAGGAGAGATTTAACCTGGAAATAAGGAGAAACTTTCTGACACTGAGAACAATCAACCAATGGAACAACTTGCCCTCGAAAGTTGTGGGAGCATCATCACTTGAGACTTTCAAGAAAAAAATTGGACTGCCATTTGTCAGAAATGGTGTAGGGTCTCCTTCTTGGGCAGGGGGGTATAAGTCTTTATATTGTCCTTATAGTCCTTATATTGGACTATAAGACCTAAAAGGTCCCTTCCAACTCTGATTATCTGTTACCGTATATACTCTCATATAAGCCGATCTTGCATATAAGCCGACCCTTTAAAAACTGCCCCAAAATGAGGATTTTTGAAACAACTCGCATATAAGCCGACCCTCAAATACCATGATGAACGCTTTTTCCCCCAAAATTTGGGTGACGGCTTATACGCGAATAAATCTGGCTGCCCGACTTCGCGCGATGAGAGCCAAGACTCTCATCGCCTTCGCAGGCAGTGGCTTCGCGCAATGAGAGCCAAGACTCTTATCGCCTTCACGGGCAGCGGCTTTGCGCAATGAGAGCCAAGACTCTTATCGCCTTCGCGGGCAGCGGCTTCACGCAATGAGAGCCAAGACTCTCATCGCCTTCGTGGGCAGTGGCTTTGCGCAATGAGAGTCTTGGCTCTCATTGCGCGAAGCCGCTGCCCAGCGAGGGTGATGAGAGCCAAGACTCTCATCGCGCGAAGCTGCTGCCCGTGAAGGCGATGAGAGTCTTGGCTCTCATTGCATGAAGCCGCTGCCCGCGAAGGCGATGAGAGTCTTGGCTCTCATCGCGCGAAGTCGGGCAGCCAGATTTATTCGCGTATAAGCCGACCCCCAAATTTGGGGGAAAAATAAAAGCGTTCTAAAGTCGGCTTATATGCGAGTATATACGGTATCTGTTATCTATTGAATGCCCTATGATTTAAGTATTTCAAAATAAGTAGGTATGACATTTGGAAAGAAGGCTTTGAAAGAAGTACCTCCAAAAAGGCATAATAGAGTTGGAGTGGTGAAAAAAATAACAAAAATGATTTATTGGTGGAAGTAACTGATATATTAGGCA
The DNA here is from genome assembly GCA_015471245.1 of Laticauda colubrina. Classification (NCBI taxonomy): domain Eukaryota; kingdom Metazoa; phylum Chordata; class Lepidosauria; order Squamata; family Elapidae; genus Laticauda; species Laticauda colubrina. Next base: position 65,123,372 of record BLBF01000003.1, on the reverse strand, counting down.
AATATTGACTGTTTCCTAGTATGATTTGATTGCTTATTTCATCCTATGACTATTATTAAGTGTTGTACCTTATGATTGTTGACTCTTGACAAATGTATCTTTTCTTTTATGTATACTGAAAGAATTTGCACCAAGACAAATTCCTTGTGTGTCCAATCACACTTGGCCAATAAACTATTATTTTCTATTCTATTCTATTCTATTCTATTCTATTCTATTCTATTCTATTCTATTCTATTCTATTCTACTCTACTCTACTCTACTCTACTCTACTCTACTCTATTCTATTCTATATATCAAGTTTGGGAACTTACTAGTTAAAAAAACAAGTTAAACAAAATGTAATAAAATGTCACTAAATTATGCACCGTATGGAGAAATTTGTTTGTTGTTCTCTTCTTTGTCTGTTATGAAGGAGCACCTGTTGGATTTGTCCACAAAAAGATCCAGCAGGAACTCCTCCATAACAGACAAAGAAGAAAACAATAAACGGAGCAATGTTGTCATTCCATATCTTGTGGAAATATTTGAAAAGCTTTGGAGGCTCCTCAGCCAACACAATATATGTGCACACTTTAAACCAGGAGCACATTAAGGCAGAAGCTTGTCCACCCCAAGGACAAACACACCCACACACAAACTGAACAAGTGGCATAATCAAAGCAATGCAGTGAAACACATAGACTTGTATATTGGGGAAACAAAAAAAACTACTTCACAAACACATGGCACAACATAGGAGACAAACTCATCAGGACAGAATTTAGCAGTCCATCTGCATCTGAAAGACAAGAGTCACTCTTTTGAAGAAAGCAAAGTTGACATTCTGGACAGAAAGGACCACTGGTTTAAAAGAGGAGTCAATGGGGCCATCTATGTTAAAATTGAACAGCCTTCCTACAGTAGAGGGGAGGAATACAACACCATGTATCTCCTGTTTACCATGGAGCTCTTTCAGCATCCCAAGAAGATTCCACATCCATTTGTATTCTGATTCAGGTGACTCTGAGGATACAGATAAACCCTCAAGTGGACTCCATGACTCTCAGAGTGCTAACAACCAGGTGACTACAAAGAATATAAATCCTCCCATTCTTCACTGGTCATCTTTATGTCACAGGACCCTTTTTTCCATAAACTGAATGGAATTTGTAAACCAAACATTTCCTTTTAAAAACTACACTTACTGAAACTATCTCAAGATGACAATGAAAGGAGTTGAAAAACCAGCTTGTCATCAAAATACTTCGGATCTCAGAAGCTGAATGTAAAGTTAATGTAAAGAAAGAAAAAGAAACAAAAAACAAAAACAAAACTCTAAATTACTGTAGCAAATATCTAAAACCAAAGCAGACAAGAATCTTCTGCAGAAGTCTTGATTGTTGCAATAACTCTCCAATAAAATTATACGATTTGTATCACTGCAAAGATGACATCAACATGCTTTTAAAGTTATTTATTTATTTATTTATTTTATTTGTCAAGCGATTATAAGATAACAGGTATAAGTATAAACATAGTTATGAATACATGAAATGGATACATATAAGAAAAATAAAAAGAAACAATAGGACAGGGACAGTAGGCACATTGGTGCACGTATGCACGTCCCCTAGAGATTTCTTAGGAAAAGGGTGAGGTTAACGTTTTTGGGGTTTGGGGAAGAAACCACAGAGTCAGGTAGAGTATTCCAGACATTGACCACTCTGTTGCTGAAGTCGTATTTCCTGCAATCAAGTTTGGTGCAGTTTACCTTGAGTTTGTATCTAATGTCTCTTGTATTGTTATGGTTGAAGCTGAAGTATTCATTGACAGGTAGGACATTGCAAGACATAATTTTATGTACTATACTTAGATTGGACCAAAGGCAGCATAGTTCTAGATTTTCTAGGTCTAAAATTTCAAGTTTGGTGGCATAAGTTATTCTGCAACGAGTAGAGGAGTGGAGAACCCTTCTTGTGAACTTTCTCAGCTGTATTAATATCAGATATGAAATGCAGGTTCCAGGCTGATGAGCTGTATTCAAGTATTGGTCAATTTTTCTGTATACTCTAGTTAGTAGTGTGATATTACCAGAGAAGAAGCTATGCAGGATGAGGTTAACAATTCTTAATGCCTTTTTGGCTATGTTGTTACAGTGGGCTTCAGCACTTAGATCATTAGAGATGAGTACTCCAAGGTCCTTGACAGAGTTTGGATCATCAACAAGCTCTTGACTATTCAGCTTGTATTTTATTTTCTGGTTGTTGTTTTTTTGACCAATATGTAAGACAAAGCATTTATTAGTTGAGATTTGAAGTTGCCATTTGTTTGACCATTCTGATACATAGTCGAGATCTTTTTGAAGGGTAGCAGTATTGTTGGTGGTGTTGAATAGCTTTACATCATCAGTGAAGAGAATGCAGTTGCTCTTAATATGATCACAGAGGTCATTTATGTAGAACACTACCTTGGGGGACACCACTGTTGACAGGTATAGGATTGATAGGACGTTCCCAATTTTGACCATCCATTGGAAAATGCTATGCATCCATTGTGTACTCACTGCATACGTGTTTCATACGCTCTATCTGTCGAGCATCCGTCCACTGCAATTTCATCCGCGCAAGAAGTTTTGAGCTGCACAAAACTTTGTGAACGGATGAACTTTCCGCCGTGTACGATGTACATCCGCAACATATAAGGGCAACAAATGTTCTATGTCTGTTATCATCTGTTAAATGTCTGCTGTATCCTCTCTGCATCCTCTGGCCATCCCCTCAACTCACAACCGCTGCAGCTGAAAATGGAAAGAGGGAGGAAACAAAAGGTACACGGAACCTCTACACAGCATTAGTAGCACAGAAATAGAAAGGATGTATGCATCTCGTATATAAAGTATTCAAAACAGACAAAACATTTGTATCTGGGATGTATCTCGTATATTTAGGATGTCTGGAGTATGTCGAGAGTATGTAGAAAGACACCTAGTGGACAACCGATATTTTCTATAAAAAGGGGGAGAAAATCATCTGGATCTCAGTATGGGTCCAGCAGCCGTGGTGTACAGAAATCATCACCCTTGGTCTTGGTCTTCAACATCATCAATTGTTCTCCACCATGGATGATGACACAGTCCATATGATAGCTGCGCTCATTCATCACCAGAACCAAAACCTGTCTAGACCGTTTCAAGTTTTACACAGAAGGAGAAGAAGGAGACGTCCAAGAGCTGTGTGGGTCCAAGGATGGATTGTGAGAAGAATGGAGTTTGGACTGTATGACCAGTTGATGGTGGAGCTGAGGAATGAAGACCCTCATGCATTCCATCACTTCATGTGAATGCCACCAGCCATGTTTGACGAACTTGTATAGTGTCTGAGACCCAGGTTGACCAAGCCGAGCACCAACTTCCATCCCAGCCTGGACCCTGAACTGAAGGTGGCACTGACTCTGCGGTACCTGGCCTCTGGAACCACATACAGAAACAAGCAATATGCATGGATGGTGCCACACAACAGCATCAGCAAAGTGATCAGAGAAGTGGTACAGGCCATCATTGAAGAATACGTGGAGGAGCTCCTCAGGTACCCCACCATGGAACAAGGCTGGATAAAACTTGCAGAAGAGTCAAGGGCTTCTTCAGCATCATCCTCTTCGCCATGGTCGATGCTGACTACAAGTTCATCTACATCGATGCTTCAGGCAACGGTTCAGCTTCAGATGGCCAGGTATACAATGCAAGTGACTTCAAGGATGGGCTGGAATGCAACCTCATCATGAGTTTTCCAGGTCCAGACCCCCTACCCAATGACACACAAGATGTGCCCTACTTCATCGTTGGTGATGATGTGTTCTCCCTCAGAACCTACCTCATGAAGCCGTACACTTCAAGATACCTCACCCGTGAAGAGAGGATCTTCAACTACAGGCTGTCCAGGGCAAGACGGGTGGTGGAGAATGTCTTTGGCATCCTTGCCAACAGGTTCCAGATACTTCTCACCACCATGCAGCATGAGCCAGAGACTGTGAGGAGCATCATGGAAGCTTGCTGCATCCTGCACAATCTCATGCGCACTTGCTACCCAGTGTTGCAGGACAGACTTGTTGACCGTCAACAAGGGAATGGGGACATGGAGCCTGGTGAATGGAGGCAAAGACTAAATCTGATAGACACTGTGGGTGTACAAGGCCCCAACAGAGCTTCACATGAAGGGAAGAAGCAGTGCAACCTACTGAGGCACTGGTGCAATTCCCCAGCTGGAGCAGTGGAGTGGCAAGACAGGATGATAGATGATTAATGGATGCTTCCTTGAGGCTGTCGCATAACACTGATGAGATTGTGCCATGTATGTTGAGTGGTCCTACAATGAATAGGGCATTAATAAAGAGCTTTGTTTATTTTAAAATGTGTTGATCAATGAATAAATAGTTATTGATAATAAAGGTCCATATATGTGGCAGGGATGGGATGGTAGACCATACAGTCCCACTATGGTTGCACTGGAGGTTTATCTATCCCATAACTATCCTTATCTATTCCACAAGCATGCAAAGGCTTAATCATTTTTTCAAAGTTTTCACCAACACTTTATTCAGTAAAAAAAATTGAACCAAGTAAACTAAGTATCTTAAGCAAAGATAACCTTTATTAACTTTCTTAGGTAAACTTTATGACTTTATTAAATTAGCAAAATGAACCAAGTAAACTGTATTAAGTGTCTTAAGCAAAGATAACCTTTATTAACTTTCTTAGGTAAACTTTATGACTGTATTTAATAAGCAAAATGAACCAAGTAAAGTGTCTTAAGCAAAGATAAACTTAACAAGTAAACAACTCAGTCTCTGACACTATTCTCAGTCACTCGGAGTCAGGTCCATGGTCTCAGCTGTTAAGCCGGCAGGGACTGAGGAGGTGGCTGTGGCTTGACTACTGGTCTGAGGCACCATTGGGGTGCTTGGCCCCGAGGGTACAACAGGTGATGGTGTGTTCAGGAAGCTATCCGAGAGCTGACTCAGTCCCGTGAGGTTGAGAGGCTCTTCATCAAGGACTTGAGATGTCAGGCCCAATACTGATGACAGATTGTCTGTTGACGGGCTTGGCTGTGGGGTGGAAGAAGGAGGAGTGTAGTGGGGCTGTCTGGTCTGCAGCTGGGTGAGGAGAGGCGTCGTTGGCGTCTGATGAACCTGGGCCTGGACTGGGAAGTCCTGGTAGTCATAGCCTTGGTAGGTGAGGGGCTGTTGAAAGCTGTAGAAGGACTGTGACATCGCCTGGGGTGGAGGAGCAAACCTGGACTGGGTAGGAGCTGCTTCAGCTGGGCCTTGAGGGTTGTGCAGAAGTGCTGTAATCTTCTGCTTCATCACCTGCTACTGGGCCTTGGGCAGGTCCCTCAGGGTCTGGCTCATGTAGGTGATGAAGGTGTTCCGGCTTGAGGATGCTCTGTCCAAGTGGACCATCTGAGAGAGAAGTTCTGTGCTGGTCTTCATTGTGATCTCCAACAGCACACTGTGGTCCTGGTCCTCCAGTCTGCCTCTCTGCCTGCATCCTCTGGAGCTGGGGGTGGGAGTGCGGATGGGTTGGCCTCTGGTGGCTGCTGCTTCTTCCTCCATTTGTGACAGCAGGGCGTCATCCTCCACGGGATCCTCCAAGTCCACTGGCATGGGGAGTGCAGCTGGTGGGGGGGTCTCTGCTGTGGGGCCCTCTGAAGATACCTGCCTGGACAGGGTAGCTGGCTCCTGGCTGGAAGAGGACTGGCTGTCTTTGGGCTGTCTGAGGGAGAGGGGTCTCAGAGGGGCTGCTCCTCGGTGGTGGATCTCACCCTCCAGGAAACTGCACTTGGCCATGATGTACATCTCCCAGTCAGTGAGCTTGACAGCAGCCTGCCCGGATTTCTTGAGGTGTAGCTTGCCATACCAGGTGTGCATGTGCTTCCACCATCCAAGGAGTACTTCTGCAGTGTACCCCAGGCTCTCTGCCATGTCTCTCCAAGCTGCCTGCTTCTTCTTGGTGTCCCGATACAGTCTGTGGCCCTTTCTCCAGAGGTACTTGTTCTCCCTCAGCCATTCCAGCACCTCATCCTCATGCTCCTCAGAAACGGTGTACTGTTTCCTCTTTCCCTTCTCCTTCCCTTGCCTCTTCCTCCCTCTTGCATGGGCTTCAGGGGCTTGAGCAGAAGGGCCTTTAGGGGCTTGAGCAACAGGGCCTTCAGGGGCTTGAGCAACAGGGCCTTCAGGGGCTTGAGCAGCAGGGCCTTCAGGGGCTTGAGCAGCAGGGCCTTCAGCAGCAGGGCTTTGACGACCTTGGGGCTGGTCCACCACAGCAGCAGCAGCAGCAGCAGCAGCAGCTTCGGAGTCAGTGCCAGGGGGTGGGATGCTGGTTCTGCCCTTCTTCACCTTGCCAGGGCTTGAACAAGTAGGCATGGGCTTCCTCTTCTTGCCTGACTGATGAACCATGGAGTTCCTGCAAGATGTATGTGGCAGCACATCTTTCCCCTGTATGTTGACTGTGTGCGTGCTGCATCCTTTTATATCCATGGAGCTGACACAATTCATACTCCCTGCATGCGCAGTGAACGCTTTGCATCCGATTTACATCCGCACAGCATCCCCTTTGTTTCCTACATGCGTCCGTGATGCATCCGCTTCATTCGCTATGCATCCACCCCTTCCACTATGCGTTCACTTCAAAATTCTCCCCTGGAACCCCTTTGGAGGTGTCATCCGCTTCCATCCACTTTCATCTGCTAGGCTTCCTATGAACATCCGTTTAACCTTCCTGCTACATACTACCCACATCCGTTCTTTTCCGTTCTGTTTATGCAAATTTTTGCCACTTTTTGGAGCAGATGACAATGGATGGAGCCACCCCCCAAATTTTGTTCGTCTGCTGTGTCCTTTATGCATATATTTTGCGTCCGTCGGCCAGTGGGACCTAGCCTTAAGTGGAGGATAATGGATTGGTTAATAATTGATTCCATGACTTTGCAGTTGATGCAGCATAAAGAGATTGGTCTGTAATTTTTGGCTAGTGAGCATAGGTTTGGCAAGGAGCTGGTCCTGAAAGATTTTTCAAAGATTATGCTTAGAGGTTCAGCTATGGCCGTGGATAGCTTTTTAAAGAAGTGGGCACATAATCCATCCAGTCAAATACAGATGTATGGTTTTAGATTGTGTAATGCTTTTTCAACATTGTCTTCTGTAAAATCGATATGTATTAGATCAGTTACATATTTTTGCCAATATGTATAGGTGCCCAGGATTATTTCTGAACTTTGACAAAGAAATTTAAGAAGACTACTGTGAAGTAACAACATTCATTTTTAGATTTTCAATTCATTTTTAGATTTCACACTATTGGAGCTAGGATCCATGGAGACGGAGAGAACTGAATTCTGCTATTACCAGCTTTTCCCACTTGGTGGCTACAACTATGCAGCATATAAAAATTCATTATTTTATTTGAACATAATTAAGAACCAGAAATGAGCAACAGTTATGATGTTTGGATTTGTATGTCTTTTGACAGGTTCCCATGTTCTGACAAATTCTTTGGTCATAATTTTGGCACATTTACTTCTCATATTGCTGGAAGTTGCCAGCACTTCTGTTTAAAACTCGGAAGATAAATCTCCAGTCTTACTGCTACCTATTCTCATTCAATTTGAAGAAATAGAATTTGCTATAGAATGTCTTGAAAAAGGAAATGTTGGTAAAATTCTGGTGTGAATTCTGTTCTTTCTTCACTTTTCTTTGCAATGTCTCTGATTCCTCATCTTTCAATGATATCTCAAGAGAAAACAGTGTGAGAGAAATCTCCCTCTGCCCTGCTCCCATTTGGGTTTTCTCTAGTCCAGAGAAATCTGCTCTTGGAATAGTTGCTGGAGAACTATTTTTTCCCCTAGAGAAATTTAGAGCCATCCAATCATCTTATTTCTCAGACCATCTCTTGAATGGGGAAAAAATGGAACAGCATTTGTGTTCTTTTCTAGTAATATTTCATGATTCCTGTCCTCCAGCTTTCTGCAGTCGTCAGCCTGATCTTGCCTCTACCCTACTTATGCATGTTGCATATGTACATGTACATTGCTCTCAAGCTTATATTATAAAATAGTTTGGGTCCAAAATTTTCCACTTTCTGAAATGCAAATGGTGATGATTATCTCTCTTCAGCTCCAAGATAACTATTCATTTCCCTCTGAAAAGACTTCATTCAAAATAATCTTCTCAAATGTGGGCATTCCTCACCAAGAGCCACCACACAAAATATGATTTTTCTGGAAGTTGTTGAATGTGAATTTCCACCATGTAAGCAAGACTCTCACAGGAGAGTAGGAAGTGTCCATTTGTCCATTTCCAGATGTAACTACATTTTTATTTTAAAATAGATAAAACTTCTTCAGCTTCAACCACAATAATACACGGGCAAATAATTGATACAAACATAAGGTAAACTGCTTCAAACTCGATTGCTGAAAATATTACTTCAGCATCAGAGTGTTCAACACCTGGAATGCTCTATCCAACTCTGTTATTGTAGACTCAACCCCTCACAGTTTCAATCTCAAACTACTGTGGACCTTACCCCATTCTTAAGAGGTCCTTAAGGGGACCGTGCATAAGCACACTAGCGTGCTTACCATCCCTGTCTTATTGTCCCCATTTAAGTGTATTTACTTCCTTTGTTCATGCTTATGTTCATACCTGCACTTGTTATCTTGTACATGTTTAACAAACAAACAAATAATAAATAAATAAATATCTTTTAAATGTGAAATTTGTTTGTGTTTGTGTTTGTTTATTTGTTTAATAAAGAAAAACCTTTTATAATAAATAAATAAATATCTTTACATAGCGTCTATTTTCTCTTCCCTTATGAGGTGAGTCTTTACCATAATATTATATTTATATTCCTTGAAACTGAATTCGGAATTTTCTTTGTTATGATATCTCCCAGCGTATCATAATGTATTTGGTTGATCTTCTAAAATACTACTGCCTGCCACATGATCCCAGACTGCCAATCGTGAACTGCTGCAAAGGACCATTTTTGATACGATGACTCTGTTTTCCTTTGAAAATAATGGAATTTCCTTAACCTGAAAACGCTTTTGAGGCTATGATTGTTATGATGTAGTATTTGAGCTATCTCTGCAACAAATGTCACACAAATGCTACAAACAAATGAACCACTGAAAACAAAACAAAATGAGAAAAAGAATCTGTTTTCACGGTTGTGGAGGTAATGGCCAGGTAGAAGTTTAAGTAATATTCCCTCTCACCTCATTTAGGTTTCCTTGCTTATAATCCCCTTTAGTAGCTGTGTTGCCATTTGAATATGGGCTTGGTTGTCCTTTTCCATTTCCACCAAAAAGTTTGCCTTGTCTTGCTTCTTTTTTGCTAGAAGACACAAAGATCAGGATTTGGTTTTCATAGTCCAAACACTTGTTGGAACTCAAAATGTTTAGTACAAGAGCAGGATAAAAACACACCAAAGCAATATACAAAAATGGAAACAAAAAGAAAGGCAAGACCAGCTTAAACAGCCCATTAAAAATCATTAGTTCCTTGCAAAAATTATTATTATTACTCTCCCTCAGAACACCATATATACTGAATAATAGAATTGCTTTGAAAAAGTCTCTAGGAATGTCTTGAGTTCTATTATCTGGCCAAAGTGGATACTTCAGGCAGAGATTTTTGTAAGCAATGAATGGACATCAAAGATAATGAATTAATGACTCTTGTCACAATCCATCCTGGGACTATATGTGCCTGGAATGCAGATTCTAATAATTTTTCTCTCTCTTTCTCTCTGGGTGAAAAGGCTGAGGTCTAAAGGCATTCCTAAACTTCCATTCTTCACAGACTTGACTATATTGTTTTTTTATGTACTCTTCTTCTACGTATTGTAGAAAGTCAGCACCTATCCTCCTCCTAGAAGAATGAAATATTTTGGAGAAATATTAAAAAGGCAGAATATTATATTTTCCCAAAGGGAGAAATGGAGAGATATGTTTTTTTTTTAAAGACAAAGCAGACTCAGTCTTTCAGAAATACAGATTTGGTAATCCATTCAAGACAGTATATTTTGAAACTCCCTGCAGCAAAGCCCGAACAAAGGCAGAATTAAGTAGAATGGTAGGATTAGTGCTCACTCAAGATCCAACACAGGACAAAGCCATTAAGCCACAATAGGACTTGCCCAATATTCTTTCAGAACACAAGCCCTCTCATTGCATTCTCCCAAATTTCAACCAAACCTGGGATCTCAAACAAACACCTAGGATTTACATTTCCACTTTTGCCTATAGAGCCAGCTATGACCCCCTACATAATTCCTATCCCATGGGAGTCTGACAACAGCCAATAGAGTACATGTTCTTGCATAGGAATAGGAAGATCAAGTGCAAAGTGCAAAGCCCAAGAGAAGGTACAACCCCCCCTCACTCTCAACTCCATGTGGTCAGTCACATATGCTTGGTGGTTCTGTTCATCATTAAACCTTCTTTCCAATCAGCTTCCATGTTTCCAGTGTCCTTCTCCCTGCTTGGAACTTAACCAGATGGATATTTCTTCCCACAGTATAAATATCATTATTTAGTTAAAGCACTTACAATTGTTCTGCACACATGATGCATTTGTTGCTGTGAGTCTGGCCAGAATCATCACGTACTGGATCATTCTCACGTGTGCAAGTGAGTTCTCCATTTGGCCCTATCTGTGACCGATATTCATAGCAATTGTCAAACTTCTGGAGAAAAAGAATATAAAATGATTTGTACTAATTCTTAGAAACTATTATGAAAATGCATCTTTGATATACATTAACTTTGTATATTGTAAGGTCAACCATGTCATCAGTCACTGAGAACCTTCCATGGGATCATTAAATGCATCATTTGGTGTTGTCTTGATATCAAGTCCAATTATCATTCTTTTGAAAGGGTATTCAAAGTGTGCCATTGATCCAGTTAATAAAATTTATTTCAGCAAGCTTGAAATACAGTCAATTTTCTCTAATCATAGCAGCAATTGCTAGGTAGGCAATATCATGAGAATAATCCTGAGAATGCGCATCTCTGCTTCAATTGCTGATGAAAATATAAGTGTTGCAAAATAAATGCAATGAAAATGAATAGGGCCCACAATATGAACTTCACACACTATGGCAGATCATTATATACTTGTTGCTTTAGATAGAAGATGGAAATGAAAATACAGTATAGATATTATATATTTTTTCATGTTGAATTATAATAGATATCATAAATAATTAGATAAAGATGCAGATTTAAAAATGATACTGAACTTATTTAACCTAAACTTCCCTGTTAAACCCACATAGTACCTGCTATCAAGAAGGATAATTCAGTCTGTATGCAATTTAATGAATGAGATTTTTTTTAGTACTTTAAACAGGACAAGCATATTTTTTTAAATACAAGATGTATACAGATAGTCCTCAATTTACAACCACAATTGAACCCAAAATTTCTGTGAAATTTGTTAACATTTGTTAAGTGAGTTTTGCCCCATTTTATTTGTCACAGTTGTTAAGTGAATCTGTGCAGTTGATAAGTTAGTAACCTGGTTGTTAAGTGAATCTCACTTCCCCATTGACTTTGCTTGTCAGAAGGTTGCAAAGGGGGATCACATGACCTTGGGGCACAGCAACAGTCATATGTATGAACCAGTTGTCAAGCATCAGCTGTCAATCTTGAACTATGACTCCAATGGTTGGACTGAAGCGTAGTACACAAAATTAACTGCTACAATGTCCTACCAGTCAATGACTACTTCAGCTTCAACCGCAACAATACAACAGACACAAACTCAATGTTAACTGCTCCAAACTTGATTGCAGAAAGGACAACTTCAGCAACAGAGTGGTCAATGCCTGGAATGGACTACCTGATTCTGTTGTTACATCCTTGAACCCCCACTCCTTTAACCTCAAACTATCCACTATTGACCTCACCCCATTCCTAAGAGGTCTGTAAGGGACGTGCACAAGTGCACAATCATGCCTCCCATCCTATTGTCCCCATTTAATCATACCCATGTCCTGTATTCTTGCTCATGTTTATACTTATACCTATTATCTTGTAAGCAATTGACACATCAAATAAATAAATAAAATAAATAAAAATCTGAACTTTGATCACATGATCATGGGGATGCTTCAAAGGTCACAACTGAAAAAGTCATAAGTCACTTTTTTCAGTGCCGTTGTAACTTTAAATAGCCACTAAATGAATTGTTGTAAGTTGAGGATTACCTGGGGGTGCTAGTATGCTATATGTGCCTCCTGGTTGTTACATTAAGACAATAGAATGTTGGCTTGCAAAATGGTCATTAGATTAGGGATCCTAGCCTTTAGAGAACAACTTTGGAGTATACTGGTTTTCGACTGCATCTAGTAATATTGGACTATTGGTCTATTGATCAAAATGCCCTATTGGTTTATTGGTGCATTGATAAAAATGTTCCCCATCCCAAACTAGCAAGTGCTAAATATAGAAGCTATCTCAAATAGAGTAAAAAGAATTACGCAACAGACTGCCATGGAATGTATGGAATTCTCTCTAGAGAAACTTTTAAAAAGGCTCTGGGTGAGAAAAAATGAATGAATAAAAATAATTGCTGCTTAAAATGGGAAGAAAATATATGTTGTTTAGGAAAAGATAATTGCAAATAGTGTAATAAAAAAGAACAAGTAATTTCACATTATAATAAGCAGTGGAAATTAGAGGCATTTTGATGAAAGGTGAAAGGGAACTTAAAGAAGGGACCTCCAATTAAGAATTGAAGAGATGAAATGAATTGGAACTGAAGTGTATTTTAGAGATTGATATGGGGATGAGATTGATGTCATAGAATTTAATTAAAATGAATCCTATATATGTTAATGTCCATGAGGGAAAAATGGATGGAAAGAAGATCACCAAAATTGTGAGAATGTTGACAAGTGAAAAAAGGATTTGCATGAAGATGGTATTTCTAAGTGGAAGAATACCCTTATTTTCCCTTGTACAAAATGAAAGATAGCAGGAGCGAATGCAAAAAATACAGGGGAAATTGCATGGCAGAAGACTGGTTAAAGGATACAAGAGGTGACACTGGGCAAAATTTGGAAAGTGAATGGGCCTTTGTGCAGGGAAGGAAAAGCTCAAACCAGATGTTTCCTGCACAACATGAAATAAGAATGGGCTACAATTTGCAAGGATAGAAAAGTGTGGAGAAGTATGACTGGTTTGGATGTAAACTAACTTTAGTTGTTTTTTTCACTTTAAATGGTTTTAATTTCTTTGGTTTACTAAATTTTATTTCTTTCCCGCATTCTTTTCCCCTGATATAATCTAATTCATCTATGGTGTAATGTAATCAAAATCTTTGAGTGTGTGCAGGACACAGAAACCTCTTGATGGTGTGTAGCATGCTAGAACAGGGGTCACCAACATTTTGGACCTCAGGGACCACCAAACTCATAATTTTAAATCCCATGGACTAGAGACCCTGGGAAAATCCCCAAAAAAATCTGCAGGAAAATTCCCCACCCCGTTTTCCTACCAATCAATCATTCTTTATTTGGAATCGCAGGATACCATCCCCAGATCCATTCTCCAGTGGGGGGGCAAGAGAGACTTTTGGCTTCGTGCAAGGAAAGCAGCAGAAGCAGCAAAAGCCTTTCTTTCTCTCCCCCAAATTTCACCAGAAATGAGTCTTTGCCAGTGCAGCCTCTTGGAGCAGGATGCCTTGCAGGGTCCCAAAGACTCATTTCTGGTAGAGTTTGGGAGAGAGAAAGAAAGACTTCCACTGCTTTCCTTGCATGCAGCCAAAAGCAGAAGAAGAAAGAGGTGGAAAGAAGCAGCCCGGTGGCCAGGCAAGGCATGTGGGGTGAGTGGGGCAAGTTCCCCCCCCCACCCTTTCCCTCCTGCCCTCATTACCTCATGTTGTTCACAATGCAAGGGATGCAAGTCTTGTGTTTCCGCGGGCCATGTGGGTGGCACAGCCTTAGGTTCCTGCACAGCCTGGATTAATTGCTTTGGGGGGTGCTTTGGCGGTGACATTTTTCTGCGGACCACCAAAATTTTCTCATGGACCACCAGTGGTCCCCAGCCCACTGGTTGGCAACCACTGTGCTAGAATATGTCTGGGATGCATGTAGTTTTTCTTCGTCTTGGTCATTGTGAGCAAGAAATGCAGAATGGTAATGGTGATAGAGAAACCTGGGTAAAATTTGATCTCACCTCATTGTTTCCATATTGTGGCTGTCTCTGTTCAAGAGAATTCATCTTACCTCCATTTTTGCTGCACAAAAAAGTATAAAACATTTTTTAACTTTTCAGCAGACAGTAATCCAATGTAGTTGAAAACCAATCACATTATCATCTACTCACAATTGCTGTAGGCACATCATGCACTTATTGTTGTGTTGTTTGCCTGAAGCATCACGAACTGGGTTAAGCTCCCTGGTGCAGAAAAACCCCCCTTTAATGAAGTAAGGCCAATATTCACGGCAACTTTCATCCTATGATAGAGAAAAACAAAGCTTTCTTCTTTTCGTAGTCTCAGTTGAAGATACTTTTTATTATAAGTCACCAACTCTGTACTAACTGAGTTGCACTAAGGAACAATGCAGAATAATAATGCACATAATTATACTCTCTTACAAAGTGCCCCAATTGCTGGTTTTAAAATTAGGATTAAATACATGCTATCCTTTCCCATACAAGTCAATAGAACCTATTGTTAAAAAAATCAATTTCTTTCTCTCTGTCAAATTGGTTGGTTGGTGATAGATAGATA
>BLBF01000003.1:65052742-65108575 GCA_015471245.1 Laticauda colubrina | reverse complement strand
ATAGATAGATAGATAGATAGATAGATAGATAGATAGATAGATAGATAGATAGATGCACTTTTAACACTTCATAGTCACTGTTGTGATTTTTTTTTAACTTTAAAAAGGCAATTTTAATACAGAAGAAGGACTATTTCCTTATCTTCCTACTTGTATCAGCTAGACAGCTAGATTCATCCTTGTGGCATTTTGTGTGAACAATTGTGCCATGAAAGTTAGCTTTGTGATCCTTACAAATGAGATCAGATTAATTAGAATGAATCCAAATTGTGCTGTGTAAAATCAAAGAAATTGAGAAAGAAAAGGTCACTAATGAAACAATTTGCTGTCTAAACAAGAAAAGGCAGTGCCAAGATAAACAAGCGTCCACATGGTTCCACACCTTGCCCTAACTGGAGCAATTATAACTTATTCATTGGTCAATTACATATTAATGGAATGCCAACAAACTGCTTGGAATTTTCTAAATAGGCAGCTGCAGCTCTGGCTCTGCCCAGGCAAGTATACACAGCATAGTTGTATGTGTTGTGTGTATTCAGAGTTCTAAAGGCTACTGAATTCAATGAAATTGACTTCTAGTAAGTATATATCATCCAATTTCAGTTCGAGAAAAATCACAAGAAAAAGCAAAACAAACTCCAAGAGTGCTGATTAACATATATAATTATAGCCTCAATTTACTGAAGCCCTAAATGACTCTCCAAAAAGGATTATACCATATAACGATTATTTTAAAATAATTCCTTTAAGCTTCAGAAAGGGTAGCTCTTCTGGGAAACAAATCTCTCATTAATGGACCTTTTGGCTAGGGCTGTTGAGAAGCATATTTCTTTTTTTGGCTTAATAATATAAGGTAATGCCCAAAAATTCCTGATGATCTGGATCATGTTCAGCTTTGTGTCTAACATGGATTAGGGACCAAGACAATTCTGATCGGTTATTTATGCATGGAACTGAAAAGCAGTGTATGTATGTATGTATGTATGTATGTATGAATGAATGAATGAATGAACGAATGAATGAATGAATGAATTCTTTATTGATCAAGTGTGATTAGACACACAAGGAATTTGTCTTGGTGATTATGCTCAGTATACATAAAAAGAAGAGATTCATTCCTCAAAATTCATGAGGTACAACACAAAAGAATAGTTGTAGGATACAAATAAGCAATCAAAGGAACTTTTGAATGTTTCAGTAGTGTTTGATCTTATTGTTCAAAGTATGCTTTTGAGATGGCAAGGATAAACCTCAGATGTGCAGTTTTGAATATGTATGTCACAAAGGCCATGTTTCAGGGATTTTCCATCCATCCATGTGATCTGTTCCATGCCAGTATGGTCTATCTAATTCATGAAGATCTACAGTCAGTAAAGTATGAGACGCAAGGCTCATTTCTACAGAGTTCTACAGAGGAATTATTGAGTCTATCATCTGCACCTTTATAACTGTCTGGTTTGGTTCTGCAACCCAACAGGACAGACACAGAATTCACAGGATAATTAGGACTTGCTACCAACCTGCCTTCAATTGAGGACCTGTATACTGCATGAGTCAAAAAGAGGGCTGTGAAATTTTTACAGACCCCTCACATCCCGAACATAAACTGTTTCAGCTCCTTCCCTCAAAACAACACTATAGAGCACTGCACACCAGAACAACTAGACACAAGAACAGTTTTTTTCCCAAAAGCCATCACTCTGCTAAACAAATAATTCCCTCAACACTGTTCAACTATTTATTACTGTTAATCTTTTCATCACCCATCCCCTCCCACTTGTGATTGCAGGACTGTAACTTTGTTGCTTGTATCCTTATGATTTATATTGACTGGTTCCTAGTATGATTTGATTGTTGATTGTATCCTATGACTATCATTAAGTGTCGTATGTTATGATTCCTGATTCTTAATGAATGTATCTTTTCTTTATGTATACTGAGAGTATTTCCACCAAGACAAATTCCTTGTGTGTCCAATCACACTTGGCCAATAAAGTATTCTATCTATCTATCTTAACAACACTTAATATTTCAACAACTCTTGTCCTGTGTTCATGATGACTTGAAGATTAGCCAATTTAATAAAATCTGTCTGGACTGAGGTGCTCTGGCACCAGCCTTCAGGGGATTCCCTCTTTGATAGCCTTGCAAACTAGCCCAGAGAAGAAGCCCAGCCAGAAGTACCAGCTCTACCTTTATTGTTACCTTACATTAACCGAAAAGTGTGAAAGTACATCTTTGTCCCCTTGCTTTTACAGTCTAAGGAACTAGGGAGGGTTTCTTCTGAGATGGTTGCAAGCCTTCATTCCTTCTGCGGGACTCAGCTGCCACTTATCCAAACTTTGTTTAGCCTGCAGCATTTCTATCTGTCTCCCAAGGTCATTCCTATGTACCATCACAGTCCGGACTGCAGGCCATTGTGTTCTCCCATTGGACAAGTCCCCTGTACTATAAGGGGCACACACACACACACACTACACCAAACTATACTAAGACATATATAGATTTTGCAAACTTTTACCCAAGGCCCCAAATGACTGAAAATTATTTGAAATTTTCTGAGGGTGAATGCTTTTTATTACAAGGGACTGGCAAATCAGTTAAATTGGGAAATTACAGTAAATACAGAAAAATAATAACAATAATAAAGCAAATAGAAATGGAGAAAACTCAGAAAAAAAAAACCTGGGTTTCAAACCAGCGACATTTGGGTCACAAAGCCAAAGTTTGTAAAGATTATATTATCAACAGCTTAAAAATATTAAGGCCCTGTCACATTGGCTGACGGATGCAAAACGTGTGTAAAAAGGACACAGCGGACGAGAAAATGTTCCATCCATTGTTATCTGCTCTCAAAAGTGCCCCAAATTTGCATAAGCAGAGCGGACAACAATGGAAAGGAACGGATGGGGGGAGGACGTAGCCAGGATGGAAAGCGGATGCTCCACGGAAGCCTAGCGGATGGAAGCAGATGGGAACGGATAGCACATCCGCAGGGCTTCCGGGGGAGCACAGCGAAGCAGACGCACAGCCGAAAGAGCGGATGCAGAGTGGATGCCTTGCAGATGAAGTGGATGCAGAGCGGAAGCCAAGCGGAAGCCTAGTGGAAGCCTAGTGGATGCACAGTGTTCACTGCGCATGCGGGGAGGATGCATTGCATCAGCCCTGCGGATATAAAGGGAAGCAGCTCGCAAGCAGGTCACCATTCAGAGGAAAGACCTGCTTCCAGACACAGCTCTCCAGCCAGCCAGCCAGCCAGCCAGCAAGCCAACAACCCAACAACCATGGGGAAGAAGAGAAAGCCTCAGCCATCTGCTGCCAGCCCTGGCAAGAGGGACACGGCCACCATCCCACCCCCTGGCCCTGACTCTGCTTCTGCTGGGGCTTCTGCTGCTGGGGCTTGCTCTTCTGATGTTGGAGCTTCTGCTGGCGCAGCTCCTGGTGCTGGTGCTTCTGCTGGTGCTGACTCTGCTGGCACTGCTCCTGGTGATGGGGCTTCTGCTAGTGCTTACTCTGCTGGCACTGCTCCTGGTCCTGCTGGTCCTCCTGGTGCACCTGGTCCTGCTGGTGCTGCTGGTGCTCCTGGTCCTGCTGGTCCTGCTGGTGCTCCTGGTGCTGCTGCTGCTGCTGGTGGTGCTGGTGGTCCTGCTGGTCCTGTTTTTGCTGCTACTGTTGTTGTTCCTGCTGCTGCTGCTGCTGCTGTTGTGGAGGAGCAGCGCCTACAACCTCGAAGCCCCTCTGATGAGGGCCCATATGGCCCTGCCAGAGGGAGGAAGAGGCAGACGCGTGAACGGGAGAGGAGGCAATACACCATAGAAGAGGAACATGAGGATGAGGTGCTGGAATGGCTGAGGGTGAACGAGTATCTATGGCAGAAGGGACACAGGCTCTATCGAGACACCAAAAGGAAGCAGGCTGCTTGGAGAGAGAAGGCGGAGAGCCTGGGCTACACTTTGGAGGTGCTCCTCGGCTGGTGGTAGCACATGCACACCTGGTACGGGAAGCTGCACCTCAAGAAATCTGGCCAGGCCGCGGTCAAGCTGATGGACAGAGAGACCTACGTGATGGCCAAGTGCAGCTTCTTGGAGGGTGAGATCCACCACCGAGGAGCAGCCCCTCTCACAACCCTCTCTCTCAGGCAGCCCGCTGAGAGCCAGTCCTCTTCTGGCCAAGAGTTAGCTCCTGTGTCCAGGCAGGTATCTGTGGAGCGTGCCATGACGGAGAATCCCCCGACAGCTGCATTACCTGTGGTGGAGCGTGTGGAGGACCCCCTGACGCAATGGGAGCAAGGAGAGGGCACTTCCACCACAGCCCAACCCGCATCCACCCCCAGCTCTACCTCCACCGAAAGGCAGAGAGACAGACCGGAGGGGCAGAGCCACACTGTCCTACTGGAGATCAGGGACACCATCAGGAGCAGTGTAGATCTCCTCTCTCAGCTGGTACACACCGATGTCCCATCCTCCAACCGCAAGCCCTTCCTCACCTACGTCAACCAGACCCTCATGAACATGTCGGAAACACAGTACCAGGTGGTGAAGGACAGGATCACCGATCTTATTCACAACCCTCCAGACCCAGCTGAACCTGCTCCCACCCAGTGCAGGCCTGCTCCTCCATCCCAGGTGATGTCACTGCCCTTCCAAGGCTTTCCACAGGCCCTCCCCTACCAAGGCTACGGCTACCAGGAGGTCCAGCAGCACAGGCAGCCCTTCCCAGTCCAGGCACAGGTACATTGTACGCCACCGGTGCCACTGATGCCACCGATACCACCCACACAAACGATGCCACCCACGCCACCGATGCCAGCCATGCCACAGATGCCATTCACGCCACAGATGCCACCGACGCCTCACCTCGCTCAGCTGCAGACCAGACATCCCCACTACACTGCTCCTTCCTCCATCCCACAGCCAAGCCTGGCCTCAGAACATCTGTCATCGGTTTTGGGGCTGACACCCCACGTCATGGAGGAAGGGGCTCTCAACATTATGGGACTGAGCCAGCTGTCTGAGAGCTTCCTCAACACACCGTCCCCTGTTGTCCTCTCGGGGCCAGGCACCCCAATGGCGTCTCAGACCAGCACTCCAGCAGCAGCCACCTCCACAGCACCTGGACCCTTCACCCCTGAGACTGGGCACACCTCCGAGTGACCATGAAGAGTGCCAGAGACTGGGTGGCTACCTGTTGACATTATTTTTGTTTTGGACACTTGACTTGGGTCATTTTGCTTTTACAGCTTGTTATTAATAAAGATTATCTTTGGTTCACACACTTGATTCATTTATTTTATTAAATAAAGTCTTGGTGGAAACTTTTAGAAATGGTTTAAGCCTTTGCATGCTTGTGGGATGGGTTAAGATAGCAGTGGGATGGGCAGGGATACCTTTGGTATGGGTAATAGCTGTGGGATGGACAGGGATACCTTTGGGATGGGTAATAACTGTGGGATGGGCAGGGATACCTTTGGGATGAGTAATAGCTGTGGGATAGATAAACCTCCAGTGCAAGCTTAGTGGGACTGTATGGTCCACCCTCCCAGGTGCCACACCTTTGGCCCTTCATTATCAATAACAATGTAAGCATTGATCCACACATTTCAATATAAACACAACTCTTTATTAAATACCCTGTTCATTGTAAGCCCACCCAACATACATGGCCCAATCTCATCCGTGTGATGAGACAGGCTGAAGGAAGCATCCATTAATCATCTATCATCCTGTCTTGCCACTCCACTGCTCCAGCTGGGGAGTTGTACCAGTGTCTCAGGAGGTTGCGCTGCTTCTTCCCTTCACGTGAGGCTCTGTTGGGGCCTTGCACATCCACAGTGTCTATCAGGTTTCACCCTTGCCTCCATTCACCAGGCTCCATGTCCCC
The DNA here is from genome assembly GCA_015471245.1 of Laticauda colubrina. Classification (NCBI taxonomy): domain Eukaryota; kingdom Metazoa; phylum Chordata; class Lepidosauria; order Squamata; family Elapidae; genus Laticauda; species Laticauda colubrina. Next base: position 65,102,695 of record BLBF01000003.1, on the reverse strand, counting down.
ATTGCCTTGTTGGAGGTCCACGAGCCTGTTCTGCAACACTGGGTAGTGGGTGCGCATGAGATTGTGCAGGTTGCAGCAAGCTTCCACGATCCTCCTCATGGTCTCTGGGCGATGCTGCATGGTGGTGAGGAGTACATGGAACCTGTTGGCCAGGATGCCAAAGGCATTCTCCACCATCCACCTTTCCCTGGACAGCCTGTAGTTGAAGATCCTCTCTTCACGGGTGAGGCATCTGGAGGTGTAGAGCTTCATGAGGTAGGTTCTGAGGGAGAAGGCGTCATCCCCCACAATGAAGTTGGGCACATCTTGTGTGTCATTGGGCAGGGGGTCTGGATCTTGGAAGCCCATGATGAGATTGCGTTCCAGCCCCTCCTTGAGGTGACTGGCATTGTATACCTGGGCATCTGAAGATGAGCTGTTGCCTGAAGCATTGATGTACATGAACTTGTAGTCAGCATCGACCATGGCGAAGAGGATGATGCTGAAGAAGCCCTTGTTGTTGAAATAAGTGGACACTGACTTGGCTGGAGCTTTGCAGGCCACGTGCTTGCCATCTATGGCTCCAACGGTGTGGGGGAAGTTCCCCTTCTGATACCACTGCTCTGCAACTTTCTTCCAGTCTTCTTCAGTGGAGGGGCACTGGAGGAGATCCTCCAGATATTCTTCGATGATGGCCTGCACCACTTCTCTGACCACAATGCTGATGGTGTTGTGTGGCACCCTCCAGCCATACTGCATGTTTCTGTACGTGGTCCCAGAGGCCAGGTGGCGCAGAGTCAGTGCCACCTTCAGTCCAGGGTCCAGGCTGGGATAGAAGTTGGTGTTTGCCTTGGTCAACCTGGGTTGGTCAACCTCAGCCGCTCCACAACTTCGTCAAACATGGCTGGAGGCATCCTCATGAAATTCTGGAATGAACGCGGGTCTTCGTTCCTCAGCTCCACCATCAGCTTGTTGTACAGTCCATACTCTGCTCTTCTCCCGATCCATCTTCGGACCCAGACACTTCTTGGCCACCTCCTTTTCTTCCCGTAGAACAGGTGAAAGAGTCTGTAGATGGCTTCGCACTGTTGCAGAACGATGGTGACTACCAAAAGGAGTGTGTTACGATCCATGGTGGAGATGACTGGATGCTGTGAAAGAGCAAGAGCAAGATGAAGGCTGAAGAAGTCTGCACAGCAGGGCTACTGGACTGAAAGTGAGATCCAGGTGAGTTCCTCCCCCTTTTTATAGGAAATATCGTTTTTTTGCTTGGTGTCCTTTTGCATCCTCTAGGCATCCTGCAGACATCCTAAATATCTGAGATACATCCCCTATACGAACATTTTTTCCATTTTAATGCTTTGTATTTGAGCTGCATCTGCTTTCATCCTTTCTCCGTCCGTGCTGCAAATGCTTTGTGTCCGTTCCGCTTCCTCCCTGTGTCCGTTTTCCGCTGGACCGGATGTGAGTTGCGCGGATGCACAGCGGATGCCTAGCAGATATAGCGGATGCGTAACGGATGACGACGGATGCAGAACGGATGTTCACCGTATGCCTAGTGGATACAGAACGGGCGCGTGGGATACATTTTCCGCTCAAAAAGTTTTGAGCAGCTCAAAACATTTTGAGCAGATGAAATGTCAATAGATGGATGCTGGACGGATAGAGAGGATGAAAAACGGACGCAGTGAGTACAGAACGGAAGCATCGTGTTAACTAATGGATGGCAAGTGTTTCTCTCCATTTTACATCCTCTTTCCATCCGTTAGTGCAGTGTGACATGGCCTTTAGAGTTAATGCTAAACACTGGCTCAGTTGCAGAGGTGGTTCTTTTTCTGCCAAGCAGCTGAAGAACTGCTGAGATTAGAATGCACCAAAATAAGAGCATTCTGGCTGAAATGGATAGGAGCATTTAATCTGATGTTTAATGGACAAGTATACTTTTGAACTGGAGCAGGAAAATGTACACAGATCTGTTTTTTCTGCTTGCCCCATAACTGGTAAGGACTGCTCACCATGTCCAGAGTGCAGAAATGTGGCACCATCTTCCTCGCATTCCCAGACTATGGCAAAAGCATACCAAGCCGATGTTTTCCAGCTTTGGTTCAAAACTAATGTTCCTTGACCCGAGCCTTCTTGAGACTTTCAAAGAGAATGGTCTTCAGTACTTAATTCTGCCTTGGTTGTTCTGATCAGTTCTGATTAACTGCAGAATCTGATGTGTCCCTGTCCCTGGATGCTGGCTATAGGCATTAGAAGGGACTTTGGAGGTCTAGGCCAACCCCTTGCCCAAGGCAGGAGTCCTCGTACAAACCTCAGATAATGGTGTCCAATCTTTTCTTGAAAACTTTGGCAACAGAACACCCAAAACTCCAGGAGACAATTGTTTAAAAGTTCTCACTGTCAGAAAATTCCTCCTTGATTCCAGGTTGGATCTCCTTCTGATGACTTCCACTCATTGTTCTTGTCCTACCCACAGATGCTATAGAGAATAAATTGACACCCTCTTCCCTGTGGCACCCCCTCAAATATTGGAAAAATGCTATTATTTTTCCCTTCAATCAGAAGATCAAGCTAAATAAATTAATTTCTTTAGCTTTCTTCTTCGGATTTAATCTCCAGACTGTTTATCATCTTTCTTGTTCTTCAATGCACTCTTTCAGCATTTTATTTGTATTGTGGTGACCAGAATATTAAATGTGGTCTCACCATATGGTGTTGAGGAGTACTATCACTTCCTTTAATCTTGATACTACTTCTCTGTTGATGCAGCCTAGGACTGCATTGGCTTTTTTGGCAGCTGCAACACACTACTGATTCACGCAGTACTTGACTTACGACCTATATTCAAAGTTATGATGGACTCTCTCCAAAACCTTTATGGCCTGTTGTAGCATTCCACAGCTTTGTGATCATGATTTACATCATTTTTTAAACAGATTTCACAGATTTAACAGATAATCAGAGTTGGAAGGGACTTTGTAGGTCATCTCGTCCAACCCCCCACCCAAGCAGGAGACCCTACACCATTTCTGACAAATGACAGTCCAATCTCTTCTTGAAAGTCTCAAGTGATGGCAGTCCCACAACTTCCAAGGGCAAGGTGTTCCAATGGTTGATTGTTCTCACTGTCAGAAAGTTTCTCCTTATTTCCAGGTAAAATCTCTCCTTGTTCAGTTTCTATCCATTATTCCTTGTCTGGCCTTTGGATGCTTTAGAAAATAGCTTGACTCCTTCCTCCCTGTAGCAGCTCCTCAAATATTGGAAGACTGCTATCATGTCTCCCCTGGTCCTTCTCTTTACTAGACTAGCCAAGCCCAGTTCCTGCAACCATTCTTCATATGTTCAGTCTCCAATCCCCTAATCATCCTGGTTGCTCTTCTCTGTACTTTTTCTAGAGTCTCAACATCTTTTTTATAATATGGTGACCAAAACTGGATGCAGTACTCTAAGTGTGGCCTTACTAAGGCTTTATAGAGTGGCATTAGTAGTTCCCTTGATCTTGATTGTATCCCTCTGTTAATACAATTTAAGATTGCATTAGCTTTTTTGGCTGCTGCTGCACACTGCTGGTTCATATTTAGCTGGTTGTCCACTAAGACTCCAAGATCCCTCTCACAGTTACTGCTATTGAGCCTGGTTTCACCCAGTCTATATGTGTACTTTTGATTTTTCTTGCCTAAGTTTAGGACTTTACTTTTCTCTACATTGAATATCATTTTGTTAGATATGGCCCAGTGTTCTAGTCTGTCAAGTCAAATGCCCTTAGGAACACATTGATTCATTTAATCACCATGGTATTTTCTTAACAATTATGGTGTTTAATTAACAACCACCTCAAAAAAAAGTCATCAAACTGGGTCTGGTCATGTAGGTGCTTCAACCTACAACCATCATAACTTATAATGGAAATTCTAGGTTCCATTACATCCATAGGTTGAAGATCACCTGTACTTAAGTGGTGGCCCATCAGAACACCTAATCCATTTTATAAGCACTAATGTTAAGTCAGGTTCTGGCTATGCTGTACCTGTGGACCTGTTTTTTTTTCTTGCCATTGAGCTGCATCTTGTTGGATAGGGCTTAGTGCTCAAGTCTGTTAACATCCTTCTGAATCTTGAATTTATATATCGAAGTATTAGCAATTCCCTCTGGCTTGGTATCCTTTGCAAACTTTATCAGTGCCACTTAAATCCCCTCATCTAGGTCATTTATGAAGACATTGAAGAACACTGAGCAGAATCTTGCGGTATCATGCTTCCCTCCATGTGGATGGAGTTCCATTGAGGACAGCATGCTGAGTAGTATTGGTCAGTCAACTGCAAATCCACCTGGTAGTTTTATGGTCTATCCCACAATTATCTTACCAAGAAATAGACTATGGTGTTTTTTATCAAATACTGAGCAGCCCTTTCATCATGCACTGCTAGATTGCTATGTCCTCTGCTAGTTGCTGTTTTTAAAATAATTTTGCAATTGTCAGAACACACTTCGGTTCACCTCCTGGGTGGATTATTGCAATGTGCGCTACATCGGGCTACCCTTAAACATCCAGAAGCTTCAGTTGATCCAATCAGGCAATTATGGACATGTCTCACTATGCCCATATGACATATTTGTTCTATGGTTTCACATTTGCTTCACAATTCACAATTTACTTATAAATTGCTATAAACGTTACAAAAATATAAAGATCTACATAACCTGGGGACCACCTAAATTCCATGTTTTCCACTTGGCTCATGATGTCAGATTGGAGGAAAATGCTCTGGGTCCCATCTATTAAGAGTTGTCATCTAGCAGAATCTTTTCCTGGCCTCTTGATACCTTTGCTTACACTTTGACTCTGCTCAATTTTTGGAAAGCCTTGAAAACTGGCTTTTTTTCTCAGGCATAGAATCCAGGACAGAGACCATGCAATTGGTGGATGGTGCACTCAGAAGCCTCTATGTGTTAGTTGGTCAGGGATATTTAAAAAATAATAATAATATATGCATTGCATTTGTATTGTGTTTTAATTCTTATTAGCTGCCCTGAGTCTCATCAGTGAAAGAAGGGACATATAAATAATAATGTTAAAATCTCTGCTTTAGTATAGGAAAGGAGCTAAAGACATCCACATATATAAATACCAGGGGAAACAAAATAATGGCACAGGGCTGCAAAAGGAAATAACAAACCCTAAGGCAGGCCAGGGTAGATGAGAAATCAGCTACCAAGGCTTAACTTGCAAGAAAGTAACTGAAGGGGAACCACCAATCCATTATTGTGGGACCATGGTCCAGAATGAGCCCCAACCCTAGTCCATAGCCAGACCATTGTACTGGAATGTTTGGAGTTGGCTGAAAAATAGCTGGGAGAAGCATTGAAGAAAAGCCGCTTAGGCTGCAGCATACAATTGCCCTTAGACTGAGTTCTGTCCTCCATAAATGGTCATCAGCCACTTCTGATATAAAGTAAGAAGTAAGTCCAGACTGATTTGTAACTGAATAAATAACATAATTTATATTCTGGATAAGAAGGACGTAGTATTAGTTCAGGAAATGGCCAGTCTATTATTATTTTGTACTTTTCCATATAAACAATAGAGTTGACTATGAAGATGGAGTATAATTCAAGTTTCAGAGATGTCTGAAGCTTTCATTTCGACAGCAAAAAAAAAAAAAAAACCAGAGTTGATGTTAAGTTTTTGGTTCAGAGTAGTGTGCTTAAGATTTTGTATATTTTATATTTTGGTAACAAGTCCCTTCATACCACTCCAGAAGAAGAATCTTTAGACCAGCCACTTCCATTACTGCCAGCTATTCCTCTTTTTCTCCTGCAATAAAGAGATGGGGAAAATATATGGAGAATGAAACTGCTACCTCCCTGTAAGACAGCATGTTAGACTTTAGCTACCAGCAAGGTAAATCAACTATTGTGGTCCAAAATCATAAGGTCATTATCCCTTCATTTTATAAAATAAAGTTGATAAGCTGTAGCATTTAAGCCCCCCCATTTTTATTTCCAAAAGAGTTTCTTCTTACAGAATTCTCAGTACCTTGAATTTCATGATGACAAAAAGTAAGAATGAAAATGTGCTATAAATATATGCAAAAGGAAAAAAAAGATGTTAACATAGGTAATGATGAATGTTTTGGGTTTTGCATATATAAAGTTTCTCCTCTCACTGAGGTCTTTTGTGGTTATGTCTCATTTCACATTGGGAAATCTAAGATGCTAACATTAGTAATGAACTCAGTATTTGAACTCAAATTGATTTCAAAATTATCTTTAAAATTGAAAGTGCTGACAATTATATCTTATGGAATAAACAGTTTTAATATCCAATAATGGAACATCAATAGATGTGTCTATAGAAATGTTGCATTAACTCTTTAGACTGAAGTGGAAACTAATACACCCAATATCTTATTCTGAATTTATTGGATACCCTCAAAGAATGTATGAATTGTAGACTTTCTTACTGGGTGATATAAGAAATTTGAGGCATATTAACTCATGATTTGGTCATCTGGTTTATGGTTTCCTTTTTTTAATAATATTATAACATCTACAAATAGTTATATGGGTGAATTTTGCCATGTGAAAGATATGAATATTATTTTAAATTGTGATAGCTGACCATTTTTTAGGAATTTTGGTTGAGAATTATATCAAAAGAGTCCAAAAGCATTATTATTTTGGATATTAAAGTCTAGATTCAAGAAATGTGTAATTTATCAGTTTTTGAAGAGGCTATTTTCTTCCTATTAATCAAGATGAAGCAATATCCCTTTGCCATGTATTTCATAATATTTTACCAGGACAGGCAGTTTTTACATGTAATTTAATAACTGGAAGTAATTTAAATCTGCTGATCTACTGAAACTACTACCTTCCTCTCAATTATAGTCTATACTCTTGTTTACCCAATCTATATGAATAATGCAGGCTTCAAGCTTCATATTACATACACATATATAAATATATATACATACACATACATATATGCATAATGCATGTCTGCATATGTTAATCATTTTAAAGTGAATTTTGCCCCATTTTACAACCTTTCAAGCCATAGTTGTTAAGTAAATCATTGCAGATGTTAAATTAGTATCCTGGTTGTTAACTGCAACTGGCTTCTCCATTGCTTGTCAGAAGATCGCAAAAAGTGATCACATGATCCTGGGACACATCAAAAGTCATAAATATGAACCAGTTGCTAAACATCTGAATTTTGTCATATGACCATAGGGATGCTGCAAAGGTTGTAACTGTAAAAATTGGTCATCAGTTACTTTTTCACTGCCGTTTGTAACTTTAAACGGTCACTAAATGAACTGTTGTAAGTTGAGGTCTACCTGTAAGCTTCTTTGTCTGTCTTAGCAAAGCTTTTCTGCCAAGCGGAAGAAACTAAGAATGTAGTTTTGAAGTAGGAGGAGAAAGTGCAGCGAAAATATTCATCATATCTATCATCATATCATCATCATATCTTTCATCATATCTTTCATCAATTTCATCATTATTTCAAATACTTACAAGAGTTCTCTGCACATGACACACTTATTGGTATGAGTCTTGCCATTAGGGCCAATAATAGGGTCAATGTCTCTGTTGCAGTATAAATTCCCATTGATGAATAATTGTTGGAATTCCCAGCACATGCCCTCCTACAGAGATAAAAGCATTATTGAATGAAGCTTTCCTGCTTCAGGAACTTCTATGGAGAACCTCCCACAGTGTGGTGAACATTCTAACTTGGTGACCTCAATTATTATTTTTTAATCTAGAAAATAGATCCCCACAAACCCACTTTACAGTTTATTTCTGTTGCTTGCCTCTGGGAGGAGTTTTCAAAGTATTTCTAGCAAGACTACCAGATTGTTCCCTATGCCATCCATCTGGTAAACTCACAAGATTCATTTTTCTTTCCATGTACATGTATACACCCAAACTAGACTGTGTTGTTTCTCTGTGTCATACAATATATGTCGGTGTGTATGCATAATTTTATTTATTTATGATTTATTTTTTGTCATGTTTATGTAGTGTATATTGGAGGTGGTGACCCTCTGAGAGCTGTATGCAACAAAATTTCATTTTAATCTGTGCCTATTAGTTTATATTTAAAGTGACAATAAGGTTATTCCAAATCTAATTCTCGTCATCCTGCAAAGAATGTGATTGTGCAAATACTCCTCCCTATTTATGGAATTTAATGTGAAGAGTCAGATACTGGATTTCCCATTTGTAAAACTGTATGTTTTTGTTTACAGAAGTATTAATTTAGGAGTTAATTGAATTGAACAAGATGTTAGGAAATGCTAGGATCTATCCCTCTCAAGGCATGCTAGCTTTTTGTATAATTCTATACCAAGTTACACCAGTATGTCCTGGTACACAGTGTCATAGATGTTAATTTTGACCTAATTTTGACTGTTGGTTAATATCACCTGCAATAACTGACAAGGCTTTGAGGTGTTCTCAGCTCTACTTTAGATGGATAAATTGAACATGCAATGAGAAATATGTTTTGTTTTGTCACCAAGCACCTCTGGTCTTAATACGCCATAGGTAAATGGACCATGAAAATAACTCCAAAGAAACACTGAGCAAGGACAGAAATAAGCAATGTTTGAAAGGACCAGAAAAGAACAGATAAATCAGAACTAACCTGGTATTTAACTTGACTGGTTACATCTGCAACAAAATAGAGACACAGATCTATTTATCTTGTTTTGTGGTTTCATAGAAATGATTATATTTTATTTAATATTAATATTTACTTAATATTCAAAAAATATTAAAATATGATAGACAGTTAAATCCTCCAATCTGGTTTTTGTTAAGCTTTGTTGCATATGAGATAAAGATAGCCTCAGACAGCTTCAGGATTAGTTCCAGGATTAGATTCAAAAATAATCCTGCCTGCTCCAGACTGGTCTACGAGATAATCCATTCCAAGTGTTTCTGGCTGATTGCATGAAGCAAGAAGAAAAACTTCATTACCTCCACCTTTATTTAGCATTTTTAAATTTCTGAATGACATTTGCAAAAAGCTTGATTGAGAAAACTGGTTCCACTTTTCCCTTCCTTTAGTTCTCCAGTTAGTTTCCTGCATGGCCCTAACAGTATCCAAGATGAGCTATCTCCAAAATATTACTACCCATCTAAAAGGGTGTGATTAGATGACCAATGGTTGACTGGGAAGATATTTTCATCTGAGGACATGCCAGTGAATCAGAAGTCATGAACAAATGCAATTACTTTCTAACTGGTTTTGATTAGAGGAGAAGATTTTAACCCCACATATTCCCAAAATAAAGATAGATAGACTTCCTCAGACAGCCCTTGACCTAAGTGAAATTTGTCTAAATAAAGTCCTGGGAAAGACCATGAGAATGGACTACTGATTCAGAATTGAAACTGTTTGAATCTGAACCATAGTCTAGGTAAGTGAACCTCAAGGAAGAGAACCCTTCAGTTTCAAACAAGCAAATCCACTGGTCCAGAAAACTAATCTAAAATCCTAGAAAACCAGTCTAAAATCAGTCCACTGATCTTTCCATTGAACTGACATCGTGCTCTTTATACCCATAACTGCAAAGTCGAAGACATCAGCTAATAATACTTGCAAATGAGGTGTTGATGACAGGCATTGAAATTTTAAAAAAATCCAACAGTTGGAAAAGACTTCTAGACCAGTTTAATTTAATGCTGGATTTAGCAGTTTTTCTAACACCCAAAAATCCACATATTTATGGAGAACAAAATAACAACTTCACCTCTCTTAATTATAGTATGGCTTTTTATAATATATTGTACATGACTGAGTTTTCTAAGTTCAGCAGAACACCCCAATTTTCTTCCTATCCTCTGTTAAAAACAAATTGTGTTTCATATTCCACTGATACACTGATATGAAATTCCAAGTGTTTTACCCTTATTTAGCACCAACAAAAAATGACACCACAGCAGTTGTGGCTGCGTTTTTACCACCCACAGTTGGGCTCTAATTCATGTGCCATTCTTTGGTGGAAATAAATAAATAATAAACTATAATAACCATTCTTTTCTTTTGCAAAAAAATAAATAAATAATATTTACAAAGGTTAAAAAGATCATTTATCCATATTTTAAATAATCATGCCAAAAAAAGTTGATATAGAGTGAATAGAATCAAACCAGTTGGTTTTTTTCCAGCCCCTTCTACAATAATTTTATATTGTTGTATCTTTATAGTACAGATGATTCCGAACCCGCTCCACATGCAAAACCAAGATACTCAGTCCATCTATCACACAGATCTGTATTAGCTACAACAAATGAAACTTACCTTCAAACTGAATGTAAAGTGCCAGGGTAAAAAAGAGAGCTATTGCCTTCATGGTTAGGATAATAGAAACTCAAGATACTTTGATTCTATGTGAACATTACTCCTAAGAGTCCTCAAAAAAAGAATTCAAAGAAGAACTTCTAATTGTATAAATACATGCAGGAAGCCAGTTTCTCCACCCACCTGTTGACATAAACTTCAAAACAGCCCTCATTAATTGTGCAAACCAGTCAGATGAGAGTTGATTTTAATTCTAATAAGTCTGTCAACAGAACATCCATCAGGATGTGACAGGACTAGGAAGCACACCCTGGAATTTGTCAAAGCATTTGCTAATAAGTTGTGACATTTTTCTTCTCTGGCAGATAATGCTAGTGTGTGATATTCACCTGAGGTACATTCAAATCAAAGATGTTTTTGTAAAATTAAAACAGTATAATTGAAGATAGAATTATAGAGAGATAGAAAATATGTACAATAATAATAAATACTAGCTTCAGAAGACTGCATTTCAATACCAAAGGATCTCACAATTTAACTTGTAAATCTAAGACTAACAGATCAGAATAGAACTGGAAGGGACCTTGGAGGTCTTCTAGTCCAACACTCTGCTCAAGCAGGAGACCCTGTACCATTTTAGATGAGTGGTTGTCCAGTCTTTTCTTAAAACATTCTTGCTTCTGTCTATGATTTGTTTCCATTCATTGTTTCCTGTCTTGCCTTCTGGTGCTTTGGAAAGTATGCTAACCCCCTCTTCTTTGTGGCAGCCCCTCAAATACTGGAATACTGCTATCACGTCACCCCTACTCCTTCTTTTCTCTAGACTTCCATACCCAATTCCTACAAGTCTTCTTCATATGTTTTTGTTTCTAGACCCTAGAATAGAATAGAATAGAATAGAATAGAATAGAATAGAATAGAATAGAATAGAATAGAATAGAATAGAATAGAATAGAATTCTTTATTGGCCAAGTGTGATTGGACACACAAGGAATTTGTCTTGGTGCAAATGCTCTCAGTGTACATAAAAGAAAAGATATATTCATCAAGGGTCAAGAATCATAAGGTACAACACTTAATGATAGTTATGGGATACAATAAGCAATCAAATCATGCTAGGACACAGTCAATATAAATCATAAGGATACAAGCAACAAAGTTACAGTTATACAGGCACAAGTGGCAGGGGATTGGTGAGAAGATTAATCGTAATAGTAGTGCAGACTTTGTTAAGTGTTGAGGGAATTATCTGTTTCATAGAGTGATGGTGTTTGAGAAAAAAACTGTTCTTGTATCTAGTTGTTCTGATCTGCAGTGCTCTATAGTGTTGTTTTGAGGGAAGGAGTTAAAACAGTTTATGTCCGGGATGTGAGGGGTCTGTAAATATTATCACAGCCCTCTTTTTAATCATCTTAGTTGCTCTTCTTTGCACTTTATCCAAATGCTCAACATCTTTTTTGTAATGTGGTGACCAAAACTGGATATAGTATTCCAAGTATGGTTTTACTAAGGCTTTATAAAATGGTACAAATATCTGTGGTTGAATTCAGCTGGTTCTCACTGGTTCAAACAAACTGGTTGTTAAATTACATCAGCAGCAGCAGCCTGCTGTCAAAGTGGATCCTGGGTGCTGTGCTCCACTGCAATGGAGGAACCGGCAATGGAGCGGCCTGCACAAGGGAAGGAGAAGGCCATTTCCCCTCTTCTCCCTGCTCCTCCTTCTTCCCTCATACTGGCCACTCTATTGCCCATTTCTCCACTGAAGCACAGTGCAGCACCCAGGATCCACTTTGATAGTGTGTGTGTGGGGGGGTTAATTTAACAACTGGACCACCAAGTTCAGGTTGGCCATTGTGGGAGGCCTGTCCCACATGTGTGGTGGAGCTGGAGAATGGGAATGGGCCACACCTCCCCTGACAGCCAACCTGACTGTTCCGTCTGGAAAAACGTGAGGTAGACAGGATTCCAACAACAAAGTCTTTATTTGTTAACAGTAGTTGCAGAATGGAACATTGGCTCAAGCCGCGGCAGCCCTTTTATAGTGGTTTGCCTGCTGGCTTGTAGCCAATGACAGATATTTAATCTTGCCACCTTTAAGCAGCTTCGTGGATTGGTTCCTAGTGAACCAATCCCTATACTGGCTTTCTTAGCCAATCAGAATCATGAATTAGGAGTCTACTATTTTTTATACAGAACATCCCTCCCCTCTTAGTTTAGTCCTACATGGTGACATAGTCGCGCAGGTAGGTGGGGCTTCTTTTGACTCAACTGGACTTGCGTGGTTCATTTCTGCTGAAGACTTCAACCCGTTCAGATGGGGTTGCTGTCTCTCTGGCTCTTCCCCTTGGAACCGCCTGGAAGGGTGAGTCAGCCATTTTACTGCCGCCTGAGTTTCTCAGGCCGGTGGTTTTGCCGCTCCCTCCTGGTTTCTCCAAGCAGGTCGAGCTGGCCTGGCTGGCCCCTTCGAGTGGAGTCTTCTTGCAAGTTTCTTCTAACTGTAAGTCTCTTTTTTGCTCTTTTTGTTTGTTATCGTATTCTGGGTTTAATTTAAACGGTTCTTTATTATTTTCTTGTATTCCCCCCCCCGTCTTTGGTTTGATTTTCGTCGTTTTTTATTATTTGCGGTTGTGTGTTTGTAGTACTTTCAATGTTCTGGGATCAAAGCTGGTCTATGTGCCGCTTCCATTCCCTGCCATCGTCTATGGTTAGTCGGTCGGACCGGGGGCCTGTAATTTGTGTGATTGTGCCTGGAAGCCATAAAGGGTCCCCGGTGAAATTTTTAGCATAAACTAGGTCGCCAATTTCAAATGTCCTGAAACGGGTGGAGGAGTCGGGGGGTTTCTCTGGTGTATAATTTGGGTGCAATCTGTCTAATTGCGACCTAGGTTTTCTTCCCATCAGTAGTTCCGCCGGGCTTTTATTTGTTATAGTACTGGGTGTGATATGCTGGAGGGTGAGGAGGCGGTAAATTTTATTTTGGACATCCCCAATGTCCATTTTTCCTAAACCTTCTTTGGTAAACCTGACCATTCTCTCCGCCCTACCATTTGCAGCCGGGTGGGCCGGCGCGGTTAGAGCATGGCATATACCTAGGGAGGCTAGATATTGTTCGAATTGGATACTTGTTAATTGTGGCCCGTTGTTGGACACTAGGACGTCCGGCAGGCCATCGGTTGCGAAGAGTTTGTCAAATTGTTTAATGATGGTTTCAGTTGTCGTAGATGGCATAACTACAACCTCCAGCCAATTTGAGTATGCATCTACGACAATTAGAAAAGTATGTCCCTTAGTAGGACCCTCAAAGTCAATGTGGATTCGCGACCAGGAGCCTCGTGGGGTTTCCCAGTCCTTTATAGGTGCTTGTGGTGGGGAAGGCCTGGTTCTTTGGCATTTGTTGCAAGAATTTACCCAGTATTCGATGTCCCTATCTATACCCGACCACCAGACATAGCTTCTAGCCAGACTTTTCATTTTAACAATACCAGGGTGGCCTTCGTGAAGCATACCCAGTACCCTAGTTTGTAATTTAGGAGGGATAACAACCCGATCACCCCACAATAAACAACCTTTTTGAATCGAGAGTTCGGTTTGTCCGGTCCAGAAAGGTTTAAGGTTCTCAGTTTTTTGGTTTTCCGGCCAGCCTTTACCTACCCAGTTCAATATGCGGGCAGTTAATTGGTCCTTTGCTGTAGCTCTAGTGACATCGTTTGCAGATATGGGTAGATCGGGTCATGTCTCTATCTGCAAAGTGGTCATCGTCGGTGTCGGGTCTTCCTCTGTAGTCGGTAATGACACTCTGCTCAACGCATCTGCATGGGAGATTTGCTTCCCGGGGCGATGTGTCAATGTATAAGAGTAGGCTGCTAGGAATTCTGACCATCTAGTCATTTGCAGGGACAAAATGTTCAGTGTGGGCTTGTTTCCCACCAAAATTCCTAGTAGTGGTTTATGGTCCGTTACTATCAAAAATGTTCTTCCATATAGATATTCGTGGAAGCGTTTCACTCTGGCGACGATTGCCAGGGCTTCTCTGTCTAGTTGACAATAGTTACGTTCAGTTTTAGACAGTTTTTGAATAATAGGCAACGGGTGCCTCTCTCCCATCTGGCAATTGGTGGGTCAGGATGGCACCGACTCCAAACGGTGAGGCGTCGCAGGTCACCATCAATGGAAGTGTGTTACTAAACTGGATAAGAATGGTGTTTGATGTTAATATTTTTTTTTATTTTTTGGAAGGCTTTTTTTTCTCTATAACCCCAAATCCAAATTGTTTTTTTGTCCAGTAATCGGTGTAATGGTTCTGCTATTGTCGCTTTGTGGGGTAGGAATACGTTATAAAAATTTATTAGTCCTAAAAATGCTTGCAATTCAGTTTTGTTTCTTGGCTCTGGTGCGTCTTTAATGGCTTTGACCTTTTTATCGGTAGGGTGTATACCCTCTCCGTCTATTAAATAGCCCAGAAATTCGATGTGATCAGTCATTAAACAGCATTTTTCTTTTTTTACTTTTAGGCCAGATTCTCTGAATTTTTTTAGTACATCTCTTAGTCTTTTTTCTAGCTGGGTCATATCTTTGGCCGAAATTAAGACATAGTCAAAATATGGTATGACCCCTTTTATTCCATTCAATAGGCGTTCCATGAGGCTTTGGAAAATGCCTGGGGCCACACTTACTCCAAATTGGAGTCTGTTGCATTTGAATGCTCCTTTGTGGGTCACTATTGTCTGTGCCTCAGCCGTTAAGGGGTCTACTGGAAGCTGTTGGTAAGCTTGTGCTAGATCTAGTTTAGCAAAAACTTTTCCTCCCCCAAGTGAATGTAATAAATGTTGTACGACTGGCACCGGGTATGCGCTTTGTTGCAATGCGTGGTTCAGGTAGCCTTGTAGTCTCCGCAGATGCGAACTGACCCGTCAGGTTTAATTGGTGTTACGATTGGCGTTTCCCATTTAGCATGGTCAACAAGTTCCAAAACCCCTTGGTCTATTAATTTATTTAGTTGTTCCTCTATTTTTTCTTTTAGAGCAAAAGGAACTCGTTTGGCCTTTAGTCTTCTAGGGGCTACCTGGGGGTCTAAACTAAAGGAAATTGGGGTCCCCCGATACCTGCCTAGGGAGCCATCGAAAACATCCTGGAACTCGTGGATCAGGTTTCTTCCCAGTCGGTTGCGGCCACCCGGTTTACTCCGGTCATCCCGATGCCCAATGGTGCAAACCATTCGATGCCCAGGAGGCTTGGTCAGTCTCGGGCGACTATTGTCAATGGTAGTACTTCGACATGTTGTTTGTAGGCGACTTGGAAATGTCCAAGGCCTATCACAGGAATTCAGTTTCCTTGGTAGTCTTTTAGGGTTAATTTTTGTCTCTGGAGCTCTTTAAGTTTGATATTTGGAACCAGTCATTTGATGGTGTCCCATGACACCATTGATAGGAAAGACCCTGAGTCTACCTCCATTTCGCAGGGGCTGCCTTCTATTTTTACTATTATTTTTACTTTCTTCCCGCTTTCCATCTGAGCGCTTCTGATAGTGAAAGTCTGATGCATTTTTTCTCGGTTACTGACTCTTTTGTTCCGCTGCCACTTTCTCTCGGTTTGTTTTGGCTCAGCTTGTGGGGGAGAGTTGCTGCGTCTGTTTGGGCTGTAATTTTTCTTATTTCTGCAGACCTTCTCGATGTGCCCCCTTTTCTTACAAGCTCTGCAGATGGCATCAAGGAATCTGCAATCAGCTCGAGAATGGTTTCCTCTGCAGCCAGTGCATTCCCGCCAATTTCTTTTTTCGTGCCCTTTTTTGTTGGCATATAGGCGGTGGACTTCATCGTCTTCCTCTCCGGATTCTGATGTCTCGTCAAAATCTTCGTAGTGTGTGGTGGTGGTAAATTGTTTCTTCCCTCTGGCTAGGCTCGTTTCTTCATTGTTCGCATTCATCTGTTTCATTTTGATCGCCGATTTTTTCGTGGCTTCAGCGGCTGTGGCTTCTGCGATGGCTTCAGCTATGGTTATGTTGGGTTTATTTAACAGCTTGCTTTGTAAATTAGAGTCTCTTAAACCTAATACCACTCGATCTCGCATTGCTTCAGCTCAGTTCAGAAACTCACATGCTCCCCCCCAGTTGTCGGAGAGCTAACACAAAATCAGCGATGGTCTCGCCTTCTTTCTGGTCTCTTAGGTAAAATTCATGCCGCTTGATAAGGTTTGACACCACTGGAGCGTAGTGAGCCTTCAGTATTCTTTGGAGCTCAGGCCAAGTCATTTGCTTCACATCTTGGGGCTTCGCTAATGCCTTGGCCATTTTGAAGATTGTGGGCCCGCAATGTGTTAAGAAAACAGCCCTCTTACGCTGGTCTGAGATCTCTTCCTTCTCGTTACTTTCCAAATACATTTGGAAATGGTCTACGTAGGATTCCTAATCCTCTTCATTGGGATTGAAGGGTGCGGGCGGCGTGTTATTTCCAGCCATTGTTTTCAGTCTGGTTTTGGTTGCCGCGTGCTCAGTCTCGCGTTTTAGGATGATCCCACCTCCGTCGCCAGTGTTCCGTCCAGAGAAACACGAGGTAGACCGGGTTCCAACAACAAAGTCTTTATTTGTTAACAGTAGTTGCAGAACGGAACATTGGCTCAAGCCGCGGCAGCCCTTTTATAGCGGTTTGCCTGCCGGCTTGTAGCCAATGACAGATATTTAATCTTGCCGGCTTTAAGCAGCTTTGTGGATTGGTTCCTAGTGAACCAATCCCTATACTGGCTTTCTTAGCCAATCAGAATCATGAATTAGGAGTCTACTATTTTTTATACAGAACACTGACACTGGGCAAATTGGTTGTTAAATTATTTGAATCCCACCACTGACTAATATTTCATGTTGTTTTAATTCTATGCTTCTGTTTATACAACCAAAAATTGTATTAGCTTTTTTGCTTGCTGCCACACACTGCTGGCTCATGTTTAAGTAATTGTCCACGAGGACTTCAAAGTCCCTCTCAATGAAAGTTGAATGCAATTTTTATAGATTGCTGATAAATATCTGATAAGGAATTGGTGTCTCATCTAGAACTTTTCAATTTTGTCAAGTTACTGGTGAAGATCATGGAAGAACATCAAGCACCTGGACACTGCAGAAATTCCTGTCTCCCCTTTTCCCTGAAAGAAGCCATTTTAGGAGCTGATCAACCAATGACAGGATTCTATATACAACTTTGAGACATTCCATTTTGTGCAGTAATTAGTCTTTTCTATTCTGATTCTAAAGAGTGTGAATATAAATGACTGATTGATTGACTGATTGAAAGACTGACTGACTGACTGATTGACTGAAACGGCTTTTGCTCATCCTCCAAGCTAGAGGTTTGTGGCCATTTGGACCTGAAATGGGAAAGGAAGTATGGACACATCAGTGATTCCTTTAAAAGCCTCACCTTTTCCTGAGTTTACACAGTTGTACGCTTGCATTTTTCTGGAATCATATAGTTACCAATGAGAGTAGCTTTACTTCTGCTCTCTAACTATTTGACACACACATAAGGACACATGGCCTATTACAATTAATAATAAAATAACATTAAAATACATTCATTTTTAACCTTATACACAATTTGTTTTGTGTAAGAAACAACATCAATTAAATAAAATTTTTATCTGCTCCAGATACATATAAATTATAAAAAAGGAGTTGAAAATAGAAAAACTCTTTAGAGGAAAATATTGTCCTTTTTTCTACCACATACAATTCTGTACGGTATACAACAAGTTTAATTTTCCTTAAAGAAAGGTGCTAGGAATCTGTGGCCCTTCAGAGGTGACTGAGCTATGGCTTTCTATGATTCTTAATTGACAATCTCTATTTAGGGAACTAATGTAATTTGCTTGCAAAGATTATGTTATGGTTTACCAATCACCCAGAATATTTCCACAAGTATGTAGAGGGCCTGTCACATTGGCCGACAGATACAAAATGTTTGTAAAAAGGACACAGCGGATGAGGAAATGTTCCATCTGTTGTTATCCGCTCTCAAAGTGCCCCGAATTTGCATAACCAGAGCGGACAACAACGGAAAGGAATGGACAGGGGGAGGATGTAGAGGGCATGGAATGCAGATGCTCCACGGAAGCCTAGCGGATGGAAGTGGATGGGAGCGGATGGCACATCCGCAGGACTTCCGGGGGAGCACAGCAAAGTGGACGCGCAGCGGAAAGACCGGATGCAGAGCAGATGCCGAGCAGATGAAGCGGATGCAGAGCGGAAGCCTAGCGGATGCAGAGCATTCACTGTGCATGCGGGGAGGATGCATTGCATCAGCCCCGCGGATACAAAGGGAAGCAGTTCGCGAGCAGGTCACCATTCAGAGGAAAAACCTGCTGCCAGACACAGCTCCAGCCAGCCAGCCAGCAAGCCAACAACCCAACAACCATAGGGAAGAAGAGAAAGCCTGTGGCATCTGCTGCCAGCACTGGCAAGAAGGACAGGGCCACCATCCTACCCCCTGGCCCTGACTCTACGTCTGCTGGTGCTGGAGCTTCTGCTGGCGCTGCTCCTGGTGCTGGTGCTACTGCTGGTGTTTACTCTGCTGGTGCTGCTCCTGGTTCTGGGGCTTCTGCTGGTGCTTACTCTGCTGGTGCTGCTCCTGGTGCTGGTACTTCTGCTGGTGCTTACTCTGCTGGCACTGCTCCTGGTCCTGCTGGTCCTGCTGGTGCTGCTGGCACTGCTGGTGGTTACTCTGCTGCTGCTGATCCTGGTCCTGCTGGTCCTGCTGGCGCTGCTGGTACTTACTCTGCTGATGATGATCCTGGTGCTGCTGGTGCTACTGGTGCTGCTGCTGCTGCTGCTGGTGGTGGTGGTCCTGCTGGTCCTGCTTTTGCTGCTACTGTTGTTGTAGCTGCTGCTGCTGGTGGTGGTGGTGTGGAGGAGCAGCCCCTACAACCTCGAAGCCCCTCTGATGAGGGCCCATATGGCCCTGCCAGAGGGAGGAAGAGGCAGACACGTGAACAGGAGAGGAGGCAATACACCATAGAACAGGAACATGAGGATGAGGTGCTGGAATGGCTGAGGGAGAACGAGTATCTATGGCGGAAGGGACACAGGCTCTATCGAGACACCAAAAGGAAGCAGGTTGCTTGGAGAGAGAAGGCGGAGAGCCTGGGCTACACTTCAGAGGTGCTCCTCGGCTGGTGGTAGCATATGCACACCTGGTACGGGAAGCTGCACCTCAAGAAATCTGGCCAGGCCGCAGTCAAGCTGATGGACAGAGAGACCTACGTGATGGCCAAGTGCAGCTTCTTGGAGGGTGAGATCCACCACCGAGGAGCAGCCCCTCTCACAACCCTCTCTCTCAGGCAGCCCGCTGAGAGCCAGTCCTCTTCTGGCCAAGAGTCAGCTCCTGTGTCCAGGCAGGTATCTATGGGGCATGCCACGACGGAGAATCCCCTGACAGCTGCATTACCCGTGGTGGTGCGTGTGGAGGACCCCCTGACGCAGTGGGAGCAAGGAGGGGGCACTTCCACCACAGGCCAACCCACATCCACCCACAGCTCCACCTCCACAGAAAGACAGAGAGGCGGACCGGAGGGGCAGAGCCACACTGTTCTGCTGGAGATCAGGGACACCATCAGAAGCAGCGTAGATCTCCTCTCTCAGCTGGTACACACCGATGTCCCATCCTCCAACCGCAAGCCCTTCCTCACCTACGTCAACCAGACCCTCATGAACATGTCAGAATCACAGTACCAGGTGGTAAAGGACAGGATCACCGGTCTCCTTCACAACCCTCCAGACCCAGCTGAACCTGCTCCCACCCAGTCCAGGCCTGCTCCTCCACCCCAGGTGATGTCACTGCCCTTCCAAGGCTTTCCACAGGCCCTCCCCTACCAAGGCTACAGCTACCAGGAGCTCCAGCAGCACAGGCAGCCCTTCCCACTCCAAGCACAGGTACATCGGATGCCACCGATGCCACCGATGCCACCCACACCACCGATGCCACTGACGCCACAGATGCCACCCATGCCACAGATGCCACCCACGCCTCACCTCGCTCAGCTGCAGGCCAGACAGCCCCGCTACACTGCTTCTTCCTCCACCCCACAGCCAAGCCCGGCCTCAGAACATCTGTCATCAGTATTGGGGCTGACACCCCATGTCCTGGAGGAAGGGGCTCTCAACATCATGGGACTGAGCCAGCTCTCTGAGAGCTTCCTCCACACACCACTCCCTGTTGTCCTCTTGGGGCCAGGCACCCCAATGGTGCCTCAGACCAGCACTCCAGCAGCAGCTACCTTCACAGCACCTGGACCCTTCACCCTTGAGACTGGGCATGCCTCAGAGTGACCAAGAAGAGTGCCAGAGACAGGGTGGCTACCTGTTGACTTGATTTTTGCTTTGGACACTTGACTTGGGTCATTTTTCTTTTACAGCTTGTTATTAATAAAGATTATCTTTGCTTCACACACTTGCTTCATTTATTTCATTAAATAAAGTCTTGGTGGAAACTTTTAGAAATGGTTTAAGCCTTTGCATGCTTGTGGGATGGGTAAGGATAGCAGTGGGATGGGCAGGGATACCTTTGGTTTGAGTAATAGCTGTGGGATGGGCAGGGATACCTTTGGGATGGGTAATAGCTGTGGGATGGGTTAGGATACCTGTGGAAAGGTAATAGCTGTGGGATAGATAAACCTCCAGTGCAGGCATAGTGGGACTGTGGCACCCTCCCAGGTACCACACCTTTGGCCCTTTATTATCAATAACAATGTAATCATTGATCCACACATTTCAACATAAGCACAACTCTTTATTAAATGCCCTGTTCATTGTAGGACTATTCAACATACATGGCCCAATCTTTTCAGTGTGATGAGACATGCTGAAGGAAGCATCCATTAAGCATCTATCATCCTGTCTTGCCACTCCACTGCTCCAGCTGGGGAGTTGCACCAGTGTTTCAGGAGGGTGTGCTGCTTCTTCCCTTCACATGAAGCTCTGTTGGAGCCTTGCACATCCACAGTGTCCATCAGGTTTCGCCCTTGCCTCCATTCACCAGGCTCCATGTCCCCATTGCATTGTTGGAGGTCCATGAGCCTGTTCTGCAACACTGGGTAGCAGGTGCGCATGAGATTGTGCAGGATGCAGCAAGTTTCCACGATCCTCCTCACGGTCTCTGGGTGATGCTGCATGATGGTGAGAAGTACCTGGAACTTGTTGGCCAGGATGCCAAAGGCATTCTCCACCACCCGTCAGCCTGTAGTTGAATATCCTCTCCTCATGGTTGAGGCATCTGGAGGTGTAGGGCTTCATGAGGTAGGTTCTGAGGGAGAAGGCGTCATCCCCCATGATGAAGTAGGGCACATCTTGTGTGTCGTTGGGCAGGGAGTCTGGATCTGGGAAGCCCATGACGAGGTTGCGTTCCAGCCCCTCCTTGAGGTCACTTGCATTGTATACCTGGGTATCTGAAGCTGAACCGTTGCCTGAAGCATCGATGTACATGAACTTGTAGTCAGCATTGACCCTGGTGAAGAGGATGATGCTGAAGAAGCCCTTGTAGTTGAAGTAAGTGGACACTGACTTGGCTGGAGCTTTGCAGGCCACGTGCTTCCCATCTATGGCTCCAACGGTGTGGGGGAAGTTCCACTTCTGATACCACTGCTCTGCAACTTTCTTCCATCCTTCTTCAGTGGAGGGGCACTGGAGGAGCTCGTCCAGGTATTCTTCAATGATGGCCTGCACCACTTCTCTGACCACAATGCTGATGGTGTTGTGTGGCACCCTCCAGCCGTACTGCATGCTCCTGTAGGTGGTCCCTGAGGCCAGGTGGCGCAGAGTCAGTGCCACCTTGAGCCCAGGGTCCAGGCTGGGCCGGAAGTTGGTGCTCTGCTTGGTCAACCTGGGTCTCAGCCGCTCCAAAACTTCGTCAAACATGGCTGGAGGCATCCTCATGTAGTTCTGGAATGCACAAGGGTATTTGTTCCTCAGCTCCACCATCAGCTTGTTGTACAGTCCGTACTCTGCTCTTCTGGCGATCCATCTTCGGACCCAGACACTTCTTGGCCGCCTCCTTTTCTTCATGTAGAACAGGTGAAAGAGCCTGTAGATGGCTTCGCACTGTTGTAGAACGATGGTTGCTACCAAAAGGAGTGTGTGATGATCCATGGTGGAGATGACTGGATGCTGTGGAAGAGCAAGAGCCAGATGAAGGCTGAAGAGGTCTGCACAGCAGGGCTGCTGGACTGAAAGTGAGATCCAGGTGAGTTTCTTCCCCTTTTCATAGGAAATATAGGTTTTCCGCTCGGTGTCCTTTTGCATCCTCTAGACATCCTGCAGACATCCTAAATATCTAAGATACGTCCCCTCTGCGAATGTTTTTTCCGTTTTAATGCTTTGTATGCGAGCTGCATCCACTTTCATCCTTTCTCCGTCCGTGCTACTAACGTTTTGTGTCCGTTCCATGTCCGTTTCGCTTCCTCCCTGTGTACGTTTTCCGCTGGAGCGGATGCGAGTTGCGCAGATGCGCAGCGGATGCCTAGCTGATATAGCGGACGTGTAACGGATGTTGACGGATGTAGAACGGATGTTCCCCGTATGCGTTGCAGATGCAGAACGGACGCGTTGGATACATTTTCCGCTCAAAAAGTTTTGTGCAGCTCAAAACATTTTGAGCGGATGAAATGTCAATAGACGGATGCTGGACGGATGGAGAGGATGAAAAACAGACGCAGTGAGTACAGAACGGATGCATCGCGTTAACCAACGGATGGCAAGTATTTCTCTCCATTTTACATCCTCTTTCCATCCGTTGGTGCTGTGTGACAAGGGCTAAAAAAACAATTTTTCAAACAAGAATAGCTTGTCTACATCTTCAGTTTTCTCAAAATCTGTTGAAATTTCTAGAATATTCTACTCAGCCTACTCTAGTATGTGGTCACAGATTTTAATAATTCATATCTAAAAGGTGGAGATAAAATGTAAGTGCAAAACATAGGCAATGCCAGGAGCTGTCATCCCTTGAGAATAGTCACTTTGATGGAACATCCTCGTGACACTGAAGAGCCATTTCTTTGGCACAATGTTATGTTTTCCTCGTAACTGTCCTCAAAAACCAATGCAGGAGGATTTTTTATCCAAAGCAACAATACCCCTGTGACTCTGGATCCAGAAATAACAGAACATGTGCTTCTGAGTGTTCTGTATAAAATGGTATACTCCAAACTATGCAATCTGATTGGCTAAAAGACTAAGCATTGGATTGGTTCATTAGGAACCAATCCAAAAGAGCCGCTGAAAGGGAGCAAAGTTAAATAGATGCCATTGGCTACAAGCCGGCAGGCAAGCCTGTATAAAAAGGCTGCCACGGCTTCAGCCAAACCATTCCATTACTGTTGCTTACTTGAATAAAGACTTTGTTTGTTGGAACCCGGTCTACCTCGCATTTTTCCGGACGGAACACTGGCGACGAAGGTGGGATCGTCCTAAACGTGAGACTGAGCATGCAGCAGAAATAATTCCAGACTAAAGTAATGGCTGGGAATAACGCACCGCCCGCACCCTTCAATCCCAACAAAGAGGATTGGGAGTCATACGTAGACCGTTTCCTGATGTTCTTAGAGAACAATGAGATGGAAGAGATCTCAGACCAGTGGAAGAGAGCTGTATTCCTAACGCATTGTGGACCAAACATTTTTAAAATGGCCAAAGCATTGGCGAAGCCCAGAGACGTTAAACAAATGACCTGGTCTGAACTTCACCGAATGTTAAAGGCCCACTATGCACCAGTAGTGTCAAATCTCATCAAGCGGCACGAATTCTAGAAAAGGAATCAGAAGGAAGGCGAAACCATCGCTGACTTCGTGGTAGCTCTCCGACAACTGGGGGGAGCTTGCGAATTCCTGAACTTAGATGAAGCCATGTGAGAACGAGTTGTCCTAGGTCTGAGAGACTCTAACTTACAAAGTAAACTACTAAATAAACCCAATATCACAGTGGCTGAAGCGATCACAGAAGCCACAGCGGCCACTATGAAACTAATGAACTCCAATAATGACGCAATGACCCTACCCAGAGGAAAGAAGCAAGCTCCCACCACAACTCATCACGAAGAATTCGACAGTCCATCAGAAATGGAAGATGTGGATGATGAGGTCCATCGCCTGTACGCCAACAAAAAAAGGCGCAAAAAAAGAAATTGGTGGGAATGCGCTGGCTGCGGGGGAAACCACCCTCGAGCCGATTGCAGATTCCTTGATGCCATCTGCCGAGCTTGCAAGAAGAGGGGACACATCGAAAAAATCTGTAGGAATCAAAAAAATAACAGCCCAAACAGACGCAGTAACTCCCCACTACCAGCTGAAGCAAAACAAGCCAAAAAGAAATGGGAGCGCAACAAATGAACCAGCAACCGAGAAAAGACCCATCAAACTGTCACTATTGGAAGCGCCCAGACGGAAAGCAGGAGAAAAGTCAAAATTGTTGTAAAAATTGAAGGAAGCCCCTGCGAGATGGAAGTCGACTCAGGATCCTTCCTGTCAATGGTGTCTTGGAACACAATGAGACGGCTGGTTCCAAACATCAAATTAAAAGAACTCCAGAAACAAAAATTAACTCTAAAAGACTACCAAGGAAACCGAATCCCTGTGGTAGGTCTAGGACATTTCCGAGTCACATACAAGCAGCACGCTGAAGTCCTGCCTCTAACCATAGTCGACCGGGACCACCCCAGCCTCCTGGGCATCAAATGGTTCACACCATTGGGCATCGGAATGACCAGGGTGAGTCGAATAGCTGCAACTGACTGGGAAGAGAGCCTGATACAAGAGTTCCAGGACGTCTTTGACAGCAACTTAGGCAGGTACAGGGGGACCTCAATTTCCTTTAGTTTAGACCCCCAGGTAGCACCTAGAAAGTTAAAAGCCAGACAAGTCCCCTTTGCTTTAAAGGCCAAAATTGATGAACAGTTAAATAAATTAATTGAGCAAGGGGTCATAGAACCAATTGACCATGCTAGATGGGAGACACCAATAGTAACACTGGTTAAACCTGATGGGCCGGTACGCATCTGCAGAGACTACAAGGCTACCCTGAACCATGCGTTGCAGCAAAGCGCATACCCTGTGCCAGTCGTGCAACATTTACTGCAATCGCTAGGGGGAGAAATTTTTTTTGCCAAGCTTGATTTAGCCCAGGCAGATCAACAGCTTCCAGTAGACCCGATAACGGCTGAGGCACAGACAATAGTAACTCACAGAGGGGCATTCAAATGTAACAGACTTCAATTTGGAGTTAGCGTTGCCCCAGGCGTTTTCCAAAGCCTCATGGAATGCCTACTAAATGGAATTAAAGGGGTTTTGCCATATTTTGATGACATCCTAATTTCGGCTAAAAACACGATCCAATCAGAGAAAAGACTGAAAGAAGTGCTAACAAAATTTAGAGAATCCAGCCTGAAAGTCAAAAAAGAAAAATGCTGTTTAATGACTGATCGCGTCGAATTTCTGGGGTATTTAATTGATGATGAGGGTATACACCCGACAGAAAAAAAAAGTCAAGGCTATTAGAGACGCACCACAGCCAGAAAACAAAATGGAATTACAAGCATTTTGGGGTCTAATAAACTTCTATAACGTATTCCTCCCTCACAAGGCAATGATAGCTGAACTGTTACATCGTTTATTGGATAAGAAAACTAGTTGGACTTGGGGGCATAGAGAACAAAAAGCATTCCAAGGCATAAAAAATCTGTTAACCTCAGACACCGTTCTTATTCAGTTTAGTAACACACTTCCATTGATGGTTACCTGTGATGCCTCACCATTTGGAGTCGGTGCCATCCTGAGCCACCAATTGCCTGATGGGAGAGAGGCACCCATCGCCTTTTACTCGAAAACACTTTCTAAAGCAGAACGCAACTATAGTCAACTAGACAGAGAAGCCCTGGCAATTGTCGCCGGAGTTAAACGTTTTCACGAGTACCTCTATGGGAGAACATTTTCAATCATAACTGACCATAAACCACTACTAGGAATTTTGGCGGGAAACAAACCCACACCAAACATTTTATCTCCTCGAATGACTAGATGGTCAGAATTCCTAGCAGCGTACTCCTACACTTTGATACATCGACCCGGGAAACAGATCTCCCATGCAGACACATGAAGTCGAACATCGCTGCCAATGACGGAGGAAGACCCGGCGCCAACAATTACCACCCTGCAGATAGAAACCTACCCCGAGCTACCAATTTCTGCACATGATGTCGCCAGAACAACCGCTAAAGACCCAGTGACTGCCCGCATTTTAAATTGGGTAGTTAAAGGTTGGCTGGAAAACAAAAAAACTGAAAACTTTAAACCTTTCTGGACCAGAAAGACTGAACTGTCAATACAAAAATGTTGTTTATTGTGGGGTGATCGGGTGGTAATCCCTTCCAAATTACAAACTAGAGTGTTGGGTATGCTTTATGAAGGCCACCCAGGCATTGTGAAAATGAAAAGTCTGGCTAGGAGCTATATATGGTGGCCTGGTTTAGACAGAGATATTGAGTACTGGGTTGCCACATGCAATAAATGCCAGAAAACCAGACCATCACCACCACAAGCTCCTATAAGGGATTGGGAGACCCCACGAGGCCCCTAGTCTTGGATCCATATTGACTTTGCGGATCCAACCAAGGGGCATACGTTCTTGATTGTTGTAGATGCATACTCGAATTGGTTAGAAGTCGCAGTAATGTCATCTACAACAACCGATGCCATTATAAAAAAGCTAAACAAGCTATTCATGGGTTGCCGAACGTCCTAGTGTCCAACAATGGGCCACAACTGACCGCTATACAATTTGAACAATATCTAGCCTCCTTAGGCATATGCCATGCACTAACCGCGCCAGCCCACTCGGTGGCAAATGGTAGGGCTGAGAGAATGGTCAGGTTTACCAAGGAGGGTTTGGAGAAAATGGACCAAGGGGATGTCCAGGACAAAGTGGACCATTTACTCACCCTCCAATATATCACCCCCAGCACTGTGACTAACAAAAGGCAGAATTGCTCATGGGGAGGAAACTTAGATCACATTTGGATAGGTTACATCCAAATTACACCTTTGAGAACCCCCCCGACTCCTCCAGCCATTTCCGCACGTTTGAAATCGGCGACCTTGTCTATGCAAAGAACTTTACCAGGGACCCTCTATGGCTTCCAGCCACAATCACACAAATAACAGGCCCCCGGTCCCTACCGTCTGACTGTGGACAATGGCAGGGAATGGAAGCGGCACATAGACCAGCTTCGTTCCTGAAATATCGAGTGAAATACAACCATGCAACCTCCAACAATAAAAATCGATGAAAACAAAACCAAAGGAGGGGGGGAATACAAGAAAATAATACTGAAGAAAAAAACAAACTGTTAAAATTAAACCCAGAACATCTAACCAATTAAAAAGAGCAAAAAGAACACTTCCGGTTAGATTAAACTGGCAGAAATAATCCACAGGTAGAGGAACCCATCCTGGAAGGGGCCAGCAAAGCCAGCTCGATCTGCCCGGGAAAACCAGGAGGGAGTGGCAAAACCACCGGCCTGAGCAACTCAAGAGGTAGCAACCTTGCTGACTCACCCTTCCAGGCGGTTCCATGGAGAAGAGCTGGAGAGACAGCGATCCCGTCCGAACCGCTCGAAGTCTCCAGCAAGAATGAACCGCGCAAGTCAAGTAGAGTCAGAAGAAGCCCCACCTACCTGCATGACTACATCACCCATGTAGGACTAAACTAAGGGGGGAAGGGTGTTCTGTATAAAATGGTATACTCCAAACTATGCAATCTGATTGGCTAAAAGACTAAGCATTGGATTGGTTCATTAAGAACCAATCCAAAAGAGCTGCTGAAAGGCGGCAAAGTTAAATAGATGCCATTGGCTACAAGCCGGCAGGCAAGCCTGTATAAAAAGGCTGCCGCGGCTTCAGCCAAACCGTTCCATTACTGTTGCTTACTTGAATAAAGACTTTGTTGGAACCCAGTCTACCTCGCATTTTTCCGGACGGAACACTGAGACCTTACTTTACCATTTTGTATAAATACCCATGGCCCTAAGGACAATTTCACACCACCCTGCTGCTTTCAAATACCAACCTTGCTTCAGTATACAATGTTGTCAGGTTCTATGCAGCAGTGCTCAAAATTCATTGTGATGGTGTTGATGTAGCCACAGGTTTTCCAAATTTCAATCCTACAACAGTAATGGGTCTCAGATTTTGGGTGCATTCTATAACTTAGCCCATTTGAAGTACCCTGGCCTATTGTTGCCCAGTAATTCACCAATTTGTGTAATTGAAGATTTCAAACAGATAATCAGACACAAGAATTTTAGTAGTATATAGATATATGTCCCACAGATAACTATAATAACATAGTACATGTTCAAAATGCTTCCCAAACATAGTCTCAGTAAACATCGAAGACATCACTATTCAAATGTGTCCTCTCTTTGCAGGAGCATGTTCATTAAATAAGCAACAGCATGTATTTAGTTATTATTTATTGAATAAAACACTACAGCTGGCTTCTTTTAATATGTAAACAGAGAAAGGACATTATGACTTAATACTGAATATAGACCCATTCAACTTCCTCTTAGTCTAGCTTCTTCCTCTTTCAGTTAAACTCTCCATAATTCTCCACATATTGTACAATGTTTAAAAGTTAAAAAGTTCAGGTCTTTATTCTAATTTGTCTGATCTTTCCTTCCATTTGTAAAATCTATAGTGTAGGTCAAGCTATATTGAAATTCAGCTTACTATTTATATAAGGTATAATTTGCTTTAGCCCCACCTGTGTCTTCCACCCCAGAAATAAAGTTATATTCTAATTTCCTGGATGCTTGTTTTTAATCTTGCTTATATCATCACAAACTGTCAAGCCTTCTTCTTGAGAGAAAGCCTAGACCAGTGGTGGCTAACCTTTTTGGATTCCTGTGCTGAAAATTGGGCACTTGCGCGCTTGTATACCAGCACCCAGAAGGCAATGTATACAGGGACCCCGCATGCCCCCTGCACATGTATGCGTAATTCCCCCCACCCCCTTACCTGCACTGGGCATGTGCATGCCTTACAGCTGATTTTTGGCTCATTTGAGGCCTTTTTGGCCTCCCAGAGGCTTGAGGGAAGCCTCTGCAGCTTTTGGAGGCCAAAAAAATGGGCCCGTTTTGTCACTTCTGGTATTTCCAGAAATATAAGAAAAATATAGAATTTGATTTTTAGTAAGACATACAAAGATGTATGCACATTCAATCTCTGAATGAAAATAACCCTGGGTTTTTTGAACTACTATTGTAAAGAACTGATTCACTGAAATAGTTGATAAAGGAGAATAATACTTACACATAAGATTGACATCAGTAGTGGTATGCTACTAGTTCTGCCCAGTACTGCTGAACCAGTAGCGGTGATGAGCAGTGGAGATTGAACTGGTTCTCTCAGCTGCTCTGCTGTTGGGCCCACCCATGCACCCAGGCTCCCATACTCACCTTTATCTTCTGCTTTTGAAGCACAGCTGCTTTGTGTGGCACAGAAGAGTGCTGCGCAGCAGCTGCTGAAGCAACCGGGAGAGTGCAAGCTTGCAGGAAGTATGCGTGTTTGGCACGCACATACATGCAAAGTGTATGCACATCTACAAAGTGCGTTCACCAAGCCACGCCCACCAAACCAGCGGTAAAAGTTTTTGAATCCCACCATTGATTGACAACAACTGGATTTATACTGATTCGCATATTCATACTGCTGAGTTCCATCTGACTGAAATAATGTAGGTATTTCTAATGTAGGTATTTCTTCTGTAAAAATAAACTTTTTTTAAAAAAAATACTGTGATAAACTAATAATAGTAGCACTGTGCTATAGAGTGATCTCATTTCATCTTTCTTTTAAAAATATGGAATTGAGGAGTTTCAGGGTGTGTCTAATTCACCCTGAGTGCTGTGGTCTTCAGTTTCTTTCATTCCCACTAATTATTAGATGAGCCTTCCTTTGTTGCTCTTCAGATGTTTGCTTAGTAGATGCAGGCTATTTTGATGGATAAGAATGTTATAGTTCTTTAAAGCATGCAGTAGTTTTGTAATGCATAAGCCCTGGAAACTATTTTCCCTTTTTATGACCTGGAACCTCCCTAGGTAATCCTATCTCTACAAACCACATGTCGAGGATTTTGGTAGCAACTGTCTAGAGAGTCTCTTCACAGATTGCTTACTATTGTAGGCAATTGAGCAAGCCCAGGTGGGTGGATGTACACACCCATAATACCTGCAACTCTTGACTATTTCCAGTTGCAATGTGTCACTTACATCCAAAAACAAATTATTGTGTTGGGCACACAGATTCTCACATTTCTTCCTTGACAGAGGATCTCTGTTTGTGCAAACACTGCATTATCAATGTCTCAAAATAAACAATTCTACTTTTATAATTCCTCACAAACACAAACTGCTTAAATAGCAATAGCACTTAGATTTATATACACCGCTTTATAGTGCTTTACAGCCCTCTCAAAGCAGTTTACAGAGTCGCATATTGCCCCCAACAATCTGGGTTCTCATTTTACCCACCTTGGAAGGATGGAAGGCTGAGTCAAACTTGAGCCTGGTATCTTGTTTTAGTTTTTGTGCCTTCAAAGTTGTATTGATTCCTACTAGCTGCCTGGATACGTTCCTGCAGTTTTCTTGGCATGGTTTTTTACAAGTACTTTGCCATTCCTTCCTTTTTAGAGCTGGGAGAGAGTGACTGGCCCAAAGCCACCCACTGGTTTTATGCCTAAGGCAGGACTAGGCAACATGGTCTCCTGGTTTCCAGCCTTGTGCCTTAACCACTCCAAATGGTTCTTAGTTACTCAAATCAGTGATGGGATTCAATTTTTTTAACCACTGGTTTTCTGTGGGCATAGCTTGGTGGGCGTGGCAGGGGAAGGATACTGTAAAATCTCCAGTCAGAGGTGGTATTTGCCAGTTCTCTGAACTATTCAAAATTTCTGCTCCAGAACTGGTCAGAACCTGCTGAATACCACCTCTGATTAAAATACTAGAAGACATTATGTATGTGTGTGTATGTATACATGTATGCACATGTATAATATATTATTTTACCTCATAATTATTTCACTTTATTTCACTCCTCCAAATAAATCAACAATTCACTTGAAAAAGAAGTACATTAATCTAAATATTTGTTTTTCAGTTAAAATTGTACATATAATTGCATAGGTGTAAGCATGGGATTGATTACTAAATAAGTATGTGTAGAAATACATTGTTATCAGTTGACTTATTTTTTGTATGTGTATAATTTGCTTAATTTTTAAAATTTGTTTCCAACAATAATACTTACAAAGCAAGAATAAAACTTTATTTGTACTTTTTTTAAAAAGTGAAACCATTTAACTGTAGCAGTAACTTATCACCTTCTTACAGCTAAACTTAAGCAGCTACGCTGTTCCAAAGAGGAAGCCTACAGAAAAGGTGACAGAATGCTGTACAACTAGGCCAGAAACTTATTAACAAGAGAGATCAGAGTAGCAAAAAGAAGATACTCTAAAAAGTTAAAGAATCAATTTTCAACAAATGAACCAGCAAACATGTGGAAAACTCTTAAAAACATCACTGGCTTCAGCAAACCTCTTTCCCAGGCAGAAGGAAATCAACAACTAGCAGTTGACCTGAAAGTGTTTTACTGCAGGTTTGAAAGGAAACTACAGTGACCTATCTCCACAACCCACATCTCAAACACACCAACAACAGCCAAGCCTCCTACAATTGGCCTGAATCCATTAGGCTCACAACCTCTGGTGATCACAGAAAAAGAAGTGCAAGATCTATTACACAGACAGAAGCCAGGAAAAGCACCAGGGCCGGACAATATAACTCCTTCTTGCTTAAAAGTCTGTGCTGACCAATTGGCCCCCATTTTCACCCGAATCTTCAGTAGATCACTAGAGATGTCCTATGTTCCTTCCTGCTTCAAACGTTCTACCATCATCCCAGTGCCAAAGAAACCCTCCATCAAGGAACTGAATGACTACAGACCAGTTGCTCTAACATCTGTAGTTATGAAAATCTTTGAAAGGCCTGTACTGTTCCACCTGAAAACCATCAGGGATCCATCGTTAAATCCCATGCAGTTTGCATACCGAGCAAATAGATCGACAGATGATGCTGTTCACATGGCTCTGCATTACATCCCACAACACCTTGAATCTACAAATACCTATGCAAGGATCCTCTTTGTAGATTACAGTTCAGCATTCAATACCATCATTCCAGACACTCTTCTAAGTAAAATAAACCAACTAGCGATACCTGAACACACTTGTAAGTGAATCATAAGCTATCTAACAGACAAGAAGCAGTAGATGAAGCTAGGTAGAATCACATCCTGTACAATCAGCACAGGGGCCCCCCAAGGCTGTGTGCTATCTCCATTTCTCTTCTCCCTATATGCCAATGACTGCATCTCAAATGATCCATCTGTTAAAGCCCAAGTCACACTGCACCAACGGATGGAAATAGAATGTAAAATGGAGAGAAACACTTGCCATCGTTGGTTAACGCGATGCATCCGTTCTGTACTCACTGCGTCCGTTTTTCTTCCTCTCTATCCGTCCATCATCCGTCAACTGAGGTTCCATCCACTCAAAAAGTTTTGAGCTGCTCAAAACTTTTTGAGCGGAAAATGTATCCAAGGCGTCCGTTCTGCATCCGCAACGCATACAGTGAACATCCGTTCTGTATCCGTTGTCATCTGTTATGCGTCCGCTACATCCGCTAGGCATCTGCTGCACATCCGCGCAACTCAAATCCGCTCCAGGAGAAAGTGGACACAGGGAGGAAGCGAAACGGACGCGGAACGGATGCGCAGCGTTAGTAGCACAGACAGAGAAAGGATGAAAGCGGATGCAGCTCGCATACAAAGCATTTAAAATGGAAAAAACGTTCGCAGAGGGGACCTATCTCGGATATTAAGGATGTCTAGAGGATGCCTAGAGGATGCAAAAGGACACATAGTGGAAAACCTATATTGCCTATAAAAAGGAGGAGGAACTCACCTGGATCTCACTTTCAGTCCAGCAGCCCTGCTGTGCAGACCTCTGCAGCCTTCATCTGCCTCTTGCTCTTCCACAGCATCCATTCATGTCCACCATGGATCATAACACACTCCTTTTGGTAGCCACCATCGTTCTGCAACAGTGCGAAGCCATCTACAGGCTCTTTCAACTGTTCTATGGGAAGAAAAGGAGGCGTCCAAGAAGCGTCTGGGTCCGAAGATGGATCAGGAGAAGAGCAGAGTACGGACTGTACAACAAGCTGATGGTGGAGCTGAGGAACGAAGACCCTCGTGCTTTCCAGAACTTCATGAGGATGCCTCCAGCCATGTTTGACGAAGTTGTGCAGCGGCTGAGACCCAGGTTGACCAAGGCAAACACCAACTTCCATCCCAGCCTGGACCCTGGGCTCAAGGTGGCACTGACTCTGCGCCACCTGGTCTCAGGGACCACCTACAGGAGCATGCAGTATGGCTGGAGGGTGCCACACAACACCATCAGCATTGTGGTCAGAGAAGTGGTGCAGGCCATCATCGAAGAATACCTGGAGGAGCTCCTCCAGTGCCCCTCCATTGAAGGAGGCTGGAAGAAAGTTGCAGAGCAGTGGTATCAGAAGTGGAACTTCCCCCACACCGTTGGAGCCATAGATGGGAAGCACGTGGCCTGCAAAGCACCACCCAAGTCAGGGTCCACTTACTTCAACTACAAGGGATTCTTCAGCATCATCCTCTTTGCCAGGGTCGATGCTGACTAGAAGTTCATGTACATCGATGCTTCAGGCAACGGGTCAGCTTCAGATGCCCAGGTATACAATGCCAGTGACCTCAAGAAGGGGCTGGAACGCAACCTCATCATGGGCTTCCCAGATCCAGACCCGCTGCCCAATGACACACAAGATGTGCCCAACTTCATTGTGGGGGATGACGCCTTCTCCCTCAGAACCTACCTCATGAAGCCCTACACTTCCAGACTCCTCACCTGTGAAGAGAGGATCTTCAACTACAGGCTGTCCAAGGCAAGGCAGGTGGTGGAGAACGCCTTTGGCATCCTGGCCAACAGGTTCCAGGTACTTCTCACCACCATGCAGCATCACCCAGAGACCGTGATGAGGATCGTGGAAGCTTGCTGCATCCTGCACAATCTCATGCGCACCCGCTACCCAGTCTTGCAGAACAGGCTCATGGACCTGCAACAATGCAATGGGGACATGGAGCCTGGGGAATGGAGGCAAGGGCGAAACCTGATAGACACTGAGGATGTGCAAGGCCCCAACAGAGCCTCACGTGAAGGGAAGAAGCAGCGCAACCTCCTGAAACACTGGTGCAACTCCCCAGCTGGAGCAGTGGAGTGGCAAGACAGGATGGTAGATGATTAATGGATCAGCCTGTCTCATCACATGGATGAGATTGGGCCAAGTATGTTGGGTTTGCCTACAATGAACAGGGCATTTAATAAAGAGTTGTGTTTATGTTCAAATGTGTGGATCAATGTTTACATTGTTATTGATAATAAAAGGCCATAGTTGTAGCACCTGGGAGGGTGGACCATACAGTCCCACTATGCTTGCACTGGAGGTTTATCTATCCCACAGCTATTACCTTTCCCAAAGGTAGCCCTGCACATCCCACAGCTATTACCCATCCCAAAGGTATCCCTGCCTATCCCACTGCTATCTTATCCCATCCCACAAGCATGCAAAGGCTTAAACCATTTCTAAAAGTTTCCACCAAGACTTTATTTAATAAAATAAATGAAGCAAGTGTGTGAACCAAAGATAATCTTTATTAATAACAAGCTGTAAAAGAAAAATGACCTAAGTCAAGTGTCCAAAGCAAAAATCAAGTCAACAGGTAACCACCCAGTCTCTGGCACTCTTCTTGATCACTTTGAGGTGTGCCCAGTCTCAGGGGTGAAGGGTCCAGGTGCTGTGGAGGTGGCTGCTGCTGGAGTGCTGGTCTGAAGCGCCACTGGGGTGCCTGGCCCTGAGAGGGCAACAGGGGACGGTGTGTTGAGGAAACTGTCAGACAGCTGGCTCAGCCCCGTGATGTTGAGAGCCCCTTCCTCCATGACATGGGGTGTCAGCCCTAGTACCGATGAGAGATGTACTGAGGCCGGACTTGGCTGTGGGGTGGAGGAAGGAGCAGTTTAGTGAGGCTGTCTGGTCTGCAGCTGGGTGAGGACTGGTGTGGGTGGCATCTGTGGCATGGGTGGCATGGGTGGCATGGGTCGCATGGGTCGCATGGGTCGCATGGGTGGCATCAGTGGCATGGGTGGCACTGGTGGCGTCCGATGTACATGTGCCTGGACTGGGAAGGGCTGCTACCTGTGCTGCTGGACCTCCTGGTACCTGTAGCCTTGGTAGGTGAGGGCCTGTGGAAAGCCTTGGAAGGGGAGTGACATCACCTGGGGTGGAGGAGCAAACCTGGATTGGGTGGGAGCAGGTTCATCTGGGTCTGGAGGGTTGTGAAGCAGATCGGTGATCCTGTCCTTCACCACCTGGTACTGGGGTTCTGCCATGTCCATGAGGGTCTGGTTCACATAGGTGAGGAAGGGCTTGTGGTTGGAGGATGAGGAGTCGGTGTGTACCAGCTGAGAGAGGATATCTACACTGCTCCTGATGGTGTCTCTTATCTCGAGCAGGACAGTGTGGCTCTGTCCCTCCGGTTTGCCTCTCTGCCTTTCTGTGGAGGTGGAGCTGGGGGTGGATGTGGGTTGGGCTTTTGTAGAAGTGCCCTCTCCTTGCTCCCACTGCATCAGGGGGTCTTCCTTGTGCTCCGCCACGGGTAGTACAGCTGTTGGGGAGGGTCTCCGTTGTGACACGCTCCACAGATACCTGCTTGGAGACAGGAGCTGACTCTCTGCCAGAAGAGGACTGGCTCTCAGCAGGCTGCCTGAGAGAGAGGGTTGTGAGAGGGGCTGCTCCTCGGTAACAGATCTCACCCTCCCGGAAGCTGCACTTGGCCATCACATAGGTCTCTCTGTCCGTCAGCTTGACCATGGCCTGGCCAGATTTCTTGAGGTGCAGCTTCCCGTACCAGGTGTGCATGTGCTTCCACCAGCCGAGAAGCACCTCCGAAGTGTAGCCCAGGCTCTCCGCCTTCTCTCTCCAAGCAGCCTGCTTCCTTTTGGTGTCCCTATAGCACCTGTGTCCCTTCCGCCATAGATACTCGTTCTCTCTCAGCCACTCCAGCACCTCATCCTCATGTTCCTCTTCTATGGTGTATTGCCTCCTCTCCCGTTCTCACGTCTGCCTCTTCCTCCCTTTGGCAGGACCACATGGGCCCTCATCAGAGGGGCTTCCAGGTTGTAGGGGCTGCTCCTCCACACCACCACCAGCAGCAGCAGCAGCAACAGTAGCAGCACCAGAAGGACCAGCAGGACCAGGAGCACGAGCAGGACCAGGAGCACGAGCAGGACCAGGAGCACAAGCAGGACCAGGAGCACCAGCAGGACCAGCAGGACCAGGAGCACCAGCAGGACCAGGAGCACCAGCAGGACCAGCAGGACGAGGAGCAGCGCCAGCAGAGTAAGCACCAACAGAAGCATCAGCACCAGGAGCAGTGCCAGCAGTGTAAGCACCAGCAGAAGCACCACTGCCATAAGCAGCTTCAGCAGAGTAAGCACCAGCAGAAGCACCACCGCCAGAAGCAGCATCAACAGAGTAAGCACCAGCAGAAGCACCACCACCATAAGCATCATCATCAGCTCCTCCAGAAGCAGCATCAGCAGAAGCCCCAGCCCCAGAAGGGCGAGCCCGGGCTGCAGAAGCCCCAGCAGAAGCAGAGTGAGGGCCAGGGGGTGGGAGGGTGGCCCTGTCCCTCTTGCCAGGGCTGGCAGCAGATGGCTGAGGCTTTCTCTTCTTCCCCATGGTTGTGGGGTTGCTGGCTGGCAGGCAGGCTGGCAGGCAGGCAGGCTGGCAAGCTGTGTCTGGAAGCAGGTCTTTCCTCTAAATGGTGACCTGCTTGGGAGTTGCTTCCCTTTATATCCGCGGGGCTGATGCAATGCATCCTCCCCGCATGCGCAGTGAATGCTAGGCATCCGCTAGGCATCTGCTAGGCTTCCGCTAGGCATCCGCTAGGCTTCCGCTCTGCATCCGCTTCATCCGCTTCATCTGCTCGGCATCCTCTGTGCATTCGCTTCATCCCC
Source organism: Laticauda colubrina (assembly GCA_015471245.1). Classification (NCBI taxonomy): domain Eukaryota; kingdom Metazoa; phylum Chordata; class Lepidosauria; order Squamata; family Elapidae; genus Laticauda; species Laticauda colubrina. Next base: position 65,065,208 of record BLBF01000003.1, on the reverse strand, counting down.
TCGGCATCTGCTCTGTATCCACTGTATCCATTCTGCGTCCGCTTTGCTGCGCTCCCCCAGAAGCCTTGCGGACGTGCCATCTGTTCTCATCCGCTTCCATCCACTAGGTTCCCGTGGAGCATCCGCTTTCCATCCACCCTACATCCTCCCCCAGTCCGTTTCTTTCCGTGTTGTCCGCTCTGGTTATGCAAATTTTTGCCCCTTTTGAGAGCGGATAACAACAGATGGAACATTTTTCTCGTCCGCTGTGTCCTTTTTACAAATGTTTTGCATCCGTTGGTCAGTGTGACAGGGCCTTAAAATACTGAAGTTTGCTGATGACACAACAGTGATTGCTCTCATTCAAGACAATGATGAATCTGCATACAGACAGGAGGTTATACAACTTGCCTCATGGTGTAACCAGAACAATCTGGAACTGAACACACTCAAAACCATAGAAATGGTGGAAGACTTTCGAAGAAACCCTCCCATACTCCCATATGACCTCTTACAATACTAGACAACACAGTATCAACAGTCGAGACCTTCAAATTTCTAGGTTCTACTATATCACATGACCTAAAATGGACACCTAACATCAAAAACATCATCAAAAAAGCACAACAAAGAATGTTATTTCTGCACCAACTCAGAAAACTCAAACTGCCCAAGGAGCTGTTGATCCAGTTCTACAGAGGAATTATTGAGTTTATCATCTGCACCTTAGTGTAGGGCTGTCAACCTCCATCCCCGGCCCACAGGCCAGATGCATCATATACTGGCCACACCCATGCCCAGTTTAGCAAAGGAGAAAAACAGTCCCACTATGTCACATGATGCCACTGTGACACTGTGAGCTTGACACCCCTGCCATAATGCCTCTTTTCAAACTTCTCACTGGTTGTACCCAGCAGATATTTACTATTCCTGGGAACAATCCCATTAACTGATTCCCCCTGCTGTCAGTAAGAAACTAAATAACAGAAACCCATCGAATTGGCTTGGCCAGGGCACATCCTGAAATGATCTTCTATGCTTGGATCAAACAGTGCTCTAATTCTTCTCTTCCTGTATTTTTAATGCTACTTGCTTGGAGTGGAACGGGCTTGTTTTGCTTTCAGAACATTTGATCATCAACTCCTTTGCACTGGAACAATCCACTATAACAAAAGACTTTTGCAAAATAGTTCTAAGGCTTAGAAATGCATTCCTGATATACTTACTTTACACACCACCCATCTTTAATAATTTACAACAGTAATACTTAGGAGCTAGCACTTTTCAGCTTCAGGGTGATTTATAAACATGAGCTAATTAATCCTCTCAACACCTCAGGTAGGTAGTTACTATGACAATGATGAGGAAACCAATACAGAAAAGGTAAACATGTTCTGCAGGACACAGAACATGATTCATAGGTTGGGTGAAGGAAGAAGTTAAAGAGGGATTTTCTCTCAAATTTTCAGGTGGGTTTCCACCACTTCTAGCATCACTATGCTAGAGCTTTATCCTAAAAGAACTTCAGGTCATTCCTTAAAAGAATCTTGCTCTGATGTAGTGGGAGATCACTAGAATCTTAATCTGATTGTAACCTCAGAACTGTCAAAGTAGGGCATCTCTAATTTACAACAAGCAAACATGAGAAACAAAGGGCTGCAGAGAAATTCCAGTTCATTTATTTTTACATCATTGACTCAATCTGCAAATTAAACCCCAGTTCTTCATCGAAGCAGGTGATACTTATGGGTCTGCACTTATAAAGAGCTCTATTGAGAATCAGAGACTCCACTTCCAGGTGCAGCACAAATGTATCTAAGTGTGCCTCCAAATCTTTCTTTAGAAACATCTTCATTTACTATTGTAGAGCAGAGGTGTCAAATTCACGTCATCACGGTGGCAACATGTGATGTATTGGAACTTTTTCCCCTTCGCTAAACTGGGTGTGGGCATGGCCAGCATGTGGACATCTGGCTGTGGACCATTAGTTTGACAGCCCTGTTGTAGAGCCTTGTTCTATCATACCTGCTTCAATTTCTTCAAGAGCTGTTGACAGTTCCCCAGGTTGTGGGGAGGTGAGATGGAGACCCTCTAGCCTTAGAGAATGTTTCTGATGAAATATTTGATTTTCCATATCACTATGACTGAGATCCTCAACTTTGGCTGAATAGATTCAGTCCATTTAACTCAGGGGTGTCAAACTCACATCGTCATAGCAGTGTCACATTATGTATCATTCCCTTTTTCTCCTTCACTAAACCAGGAATAGGTGTGGCTAGCATGTGATGCATCCAGCCCATGGATCATAAGTTTGATGCCCCCCGACTTAATTTCTCACAGCAGTCCCCAAATGCAAGCTCCCTTTTCACATTGCCTAGGATTATTAATATCAAGGGAAACTGACTCAAGAACCCCAACTACAACTCATATCCACTAGACTGCTCCCTGCTCACACATTCACAGTCTAGAACAGGGTGGGATTCAAAGCAAGGTGGGATTCAAAAACTTTTACTACCGGTTCTCTGGGCGTAGCTTGGTGGGCATGGCATGGTGGGTGTGCCTTGGTGGGTGCGGCAGGGGAAGGATACTGTAAAATCTCCATTCCCACCCCACTCCAGGGGAAGGTTACTACAGAATCCCCATTCCCTCCCCACCCCACTAACCTGTTTCCAGCTCTGTTCTCCTATGCAGGCAGCAAAAGAAAACCCAGCTGATCAGCTGGGACTCAGGAGGCAGAGAATAGATGGGGGTGGGGCCAGTCAGAGGTGGTATTTACCAGTTCTCCAAACTACTCAAAATTTCCGCTATCAATTCTCCAGAACTGGTCAGAACCTGCTGAATACCACTTCTGGCTGTTATGTTATCAACTGCTGCTTGAAACGCTATGACAAACTTAAGGCTGAAGTTTTATAAAAAGCTTTGATTTTAGCTGCTTTTCTTCATTTGATAATTATCACTAAAATTATTGTTTGTCACAGATATGTCTTTGAATAATTTAATCTTGCTTTAATCTCACCACACTTTACTATTATTCAGTGCCCTAACAAGAGCTTTTTAAAAAAATTACCAGTTGATCACTGCAAGTGCTAATGGGTTTCAGGAGCTGTAGTGGCTGTCTATTTGCTTCCAGGTACAATTCAAGATGCTGTTTGTTACCTATGAAGCCCTATGAATCATGGGTCCTCATTGCTTGAGGGACCTTTATGCAATATCATCTGCATGGGTGATTTCATCCTGTAGGTTTGATGCCCTCTGGGTTCCTTCAGTTAAACAATGTTATCTCCCAAGACTTTGGAAGCACATCTTCTTTGTGGCAACACCTTCGATCTGGAACAAGGTCTTTCCCCCAAGACTTAAATACCATTCTCTCTGCTATTATTTGGAAGAATTGTGAAGACCTGGCTCTTCACCTAGACCTTCAGTAAGAGAGGTTGAGAACTTTTGAGACTGAGATCCTTTACAGTTTTTGGGGTAGCATGCACATTTAGTTAATAATTATTGTTAGTCTCACTGTCAGTCAGATATTTCTTTGTTTATTTATTTAATTCATATGCAGCATATCTCAAGTTTGGCTGGGCTTGGCACTTTTATCCGCCTATTGCAGAGGTGTCAAACTGGAGGCCTGCAGGCCAGATGCATCTCCTGCAGGCCATGCCCATCCCAGCTCCACAAATGGGAAAAACATCATGGAACATCACATGATGGCAATGTGACATAGCATGTTTGACACCTGTGACCTATTGAATCCTACCCAAAGACCTGGGATGGGCAGATGTTGTTGTTCAATAATATTAAAGGGATCATCACAGGATATACGCTGTTCCAAATAAACCTGACTTTTCAATTAACTGATAGTGATTTTGTCAATGCTTATGGTTGTACCCCAGCAAAGAAATACTTGACTAAGATTCATATTTTAAAACAGAAGATTCTCAAAATTATATAAATTGATACTTATAATGTTATAAATGATAATATAATTAATATTCATAATACTATAAATGTAAAAAATCAAACAGACTTTTCTTCTAGGCTTAATGAATAAGGAACTTGAAAACAAATCTTGCTCTTTTTTTTTCTCCATGTTGACAGCAGCTAGAATGGAAAGGTACACTGATTTCCACAATGGAAGAATGGTGGAATTTTTTTAATTAAAAAAAAAATTTAATTATTATTTTTTAATTAAAGAAAATAATTCATCCAGTTTTGTTTCTACCTGGAAACCACTTCTAGACTTTGTGCTTATGACAGAAAAAAAATGAAACTCTGACTTTGAGATTTGCTGATTAGATAAAGTTGTTATAAAAATGGCAAGTATATATTAAGCATGGGAAAGCAAAAAGTTGAGGCTGCAGTGTTATTATCTTTATTTTGCTGCACTGAAAAGAATTAGAAGTTAATGGTCTTTTTTTCCTTTACCTTATGCCTTTTTCTTTCCCCTTTCCCCTTCCCACTGCCACATTAACTTTATTTTCCCTTGTATTTTACATTTTGATAAATTTAATTACATCATTTTTTAAAATGCTGATGGTGTTCAAGTGGTGCTCTAGATGTTTTGGGATTACACCCAAGGCCCCTATCACTATTGGTGCTATGATTTCTTTTGTCTCAGGAGAAAATAACTGGAGAAAACAACTGGAGAAAATAATAAAATACAAAGATCTGCGAATTTCTATTTGCAGATCTTTGTATTTTGTTATTTTCTCCAGTTCTTTCTCTCCTATTCTGCTTTCTCCAGTTGTTGCAATGTCCACTGTCTGGAAGTTTTTGTCTTTCTTATCAGTAAGTCTGGAGTTGTTTGTCTCTCTGAATTCTAAAGTCCAAGACTATTTTGGCTTACTTTATTGTCTATGTTGTGATCCCATTAGTTCTTGCTTGCATGCAGAACAGATTATGAATAGGTCTTGAAATGTTTATGGTAACACAATCCATACTTTTGTGACTCAAAGCCTTCTTATTTTTCACAATTAATAATATTCTTGATAAAGAGGAAAGATTTCCAAATTTGTATGATTTAACTTAATGAGAATGAAAGATGTTCAGATTCTTTTAATATACCTGCTAATTCATCGTAGTTATCAGAATTTAATAATTGCCCAGGTTATATATGGAATGCTGTCTCAGTTTATGTTTATTTTTCAGCAACTGTACTGTAATTGGTAGAAAAAATTGCTATGTAACTAAGCCACAAAATATTTGCAATTGCTTTGTCAAATGAGAGGTGAGCATAATAGCATATTTTGATTTGGCTTTAATTGAAAACAATATGCACTAATTATAATCCTACGCATTTAATCATAGTTTATGGTTGGGAATGAAGGAAGCTTCCTGATTGTTCAAAAATACAGCTTACTTATTATTTTTGTTATCAATTATTACTATGTGCTTGAACAGCTGGAATCAGTCTATATAAAGACTGTATAGAAAAAAAAACACTGGTAAATTGTTCTTTGAATGTTTTTCTATCGGTTTAGGAACCAACAGATCTGTAGCAATTGGAAGAAGCTTAAAGGACACACTGACATGTACACATTTTTCCTTTTTGGAGTGGGAAAACACTAAGAATCTTCCAGATGCATGGACCAGTCCCCCAAATTCTCTAAGGCTGTGCTGTTTGGAGCATTCTGGAAGTCGGAATCCACATCAGTTTTTTCCTTTGGTTGAAATTGGCTGTTTTTTTGTGGAAATCTCAAAGAAAGGGTGAAATAGCTATTTGTCATCCTTTCCTGCAGTTATTCCTCACTAATATATTACCTCCCTCTAATCCTTCAATAGAATGTCAGCCATAATTGTTTAAGTCATGTAAAAAAACAACCATGCTTTCTTTTTAGCTGAGGTAGAAATATAAAAGATACTTTTAGAAGAAGTACCGCTAGCCACCCTCTTTAATTTTATTTACTTAATTCTTACTCATCCAGAACTCTCATGATGCAATGGAGCACAGCACAATTAATCAATCCTATTACGATTAATGCCTTTTCCCTTATTCCTTTCTCTAGTTTCATGACATCTAAAGAGGCTGAAGACGGGGAATGGTCAGAATGAGGTACAGAAATAGTTGGAGTTAGAATTGACCAGAACTCTAGAGTTGGAGTTAGGCACCAGATTGGGAAAGGAAATTTTAGATATCAATATGAATAAATAATGAATCTATACAAATCCATCATTTGGAAATAATTGTACAATAATCATTATTTCTTTTTCATGGGATCTTTTATTCTTGTAGGAAGAAAATCTAAGATCTCAGCTTTATTGTTCATTTGTTCATTATTGCTTTATAGTAAGTTAACCAATAATACCTATGGAAATAATATCTATGGAAATTGAAAGAGTAATAAGAAAAAGAGCCACATCTATTTGTGTCTGAGGTGGGGAATTTAAACAATTATTTTTGCTTAGTTTCAAGATAGAACACTTTCTTCCTTAATGGTGTATCCCTCTGGCCAAATGAACACCACTCCCCTGATTTCATAAGCTTATATTTTATGGAAATAACATTTCATATTATTTTAATATAAATATTCTAGTTTGGGCCATTTCATGCTGTCTGCCTCTCTTGTTCCTCCAACTCCACTTTTTGCTGTCTTTCTGTCATTGCAACCGTCATGGATGTAAGCCAGTTGCCGAATGCCAAGATCACATGACCATGGGGATGCTGCAATGGTCCTGAGTGTGGAAACTGTCATGGGTCACTTTTTTCGGTGTTCTTGTGGTTTGGGTCATCACTAAACAAATGGTTGCAAGTCAAGGACTACCTGGCAATTTGGGCTATTGAGCTTTGTAGTTTTATTTACTAAAATGAAATCCTCTTTCCCTCCCCCCCACCCTCCAATGCCTATGTCCCTCTTCATCCAGTTTTGGTCACAATACAAAAAGTGTTGAGATTCTAGAAAGGATGTAGAGAAGAGCCATAAAGATGATTAGGGGTTTGAAGGCTAAACTGTACAATTCAATTGTGTAATGAATTGTTTAGGGAACTCTAATCTAATGAAGAGAAAGACTATGGATGACTTGATAGCACTCTTCTACCATTTGAGGAGCTGTCACAGACAAGAAGGGGCTGACCTATTTTCCAAAGGACCTGAGGGTAAGACAAGAAGCAATGAATGGAAATTAATCAAGGAGAGACCCAACCTAGAAATGAGAAATATCCTGACAGTGAGAACAATGAATCAGTGGAATGACCTGCTTCCAGAAGTTGTGGGTACATTGGAGTTTTAAAGAAGAGACTGGGTAGCCTTTTGTCTGGAATGGTGGAAGATCTTCTGCTTGAGCAGGGGGTAGACTAGAAAACCTCCACTGTCCCTTCCAATTCTGTTATTCTGTTATCTTCAAAAGAGACATCTATTATAACATATGTATAAAATAAACAGTGGGGTTCAAATTCATTTAAACATGATTCTTCCTTTTAAGTGCTTAAGATGGAAGAAGAAAAGATTAATGGACTAGGGTAAGCTACTTGACCAAGTCCCTAAAAACTATGTTTTGAATCTTAATTTTCATTGCAAGCTACATTCATAACATCATGTGTTTCTTATCTATTGCTATTTATTTATTAATATTTTGATGTACTGATTAAGGAAACTCATACACATAAATTGAATTGCCAAAATCAGTCAGTGATAGAAGAGAGGTATCACATAAAGCATCCTTTTGCAGCCCAAAGCTTTCCGGTGATTTTAATCTTCAGTATTGAAGGACATTTGCTAAACCTTACAAAAACAATATAAGGTATTCTGACAATACATTGTTGGTGTTAGTTCGGCTTTGGTTTTTCCCCCAGACATTATCTGCCTGTGTGTCTATTTAAATCATATTTCTTTTCAGATGAAGTGCTTGGGTATCTTGAATGGAATGAAGTTAAAGGAAAAGTGTCAGTTAATTCAACATTCCCCTTTTCTGATGAGAATCCCAGTTCTGATAGTCTCTTACCACATCCTGTTTGCCTGATTTTATTATCTAACACCAAATATCCTGTGGCTGACTGGATCATGGAAGGTGATTCTTTCAGAATGAGGAAAGAGGTGTAAAAGAATGGAATTGCAACCCAGAAATCCTTGTTAATTGCCAGTGATGAATAGTGTGTAATATTATAAATCATATTCCATAAAATAACATTTTTCTATTAATGTAAACCCACAATTTAATATATGTCATTCTCACTTGATCATAAGACAAGAATGAATACAACAGTACTTTCCAGAGCTAATTTTTATTTATTTACTTAGGCGTACACAATATATTGCTCCTGATGAGAATAATTCGACAGTTTCAATGTGATCACATTGAAACCTTGTTTCAATAATAAGGAAAATGCTATTAAATTAACAAGGTCAAATCTAGACTACAGAGCAATAATAATCACACTCATATGACATGAATTTACAAAGAAGCTGTTTTTGACATACATCGCTGTTCTTGGCTAAATTATATCTAATGAAAAAAGCTAAAAACAACTGTATGAACATTTATTTAGCGTATGACACGTGTTAGTCAGGGATCACTGAGGTGGCTGCCTGCCTCTGTGAAAGGAATTTTTTTTGGGTGGTGTTATCTTTACTCATGGGACACCTGAATGCCGGGAGGCTTTTGGGGAAGGCTCCTTTCTTGTCCCTGCATGGTTTATTCACTCACAGGAATCGAACTGCTGAGCTGCCAATCTCACGAAAGCCCAGCATCTTACTAGGTGAGCCACCGAAGTGCCCAAACTGAAGGAACAAATCATATTACTCAGATAATTCCTCTGTTAGGAGGTATAAAAGTCCAATAAATAAATAAAATTAATCATGCTTTCTTGCTTCTTATTCTGATATTCACCAAGTAGGGAATATGGGACTGATTGGGATTGCTATATAATCCCAAATTAAAACATTGTGAACAAAAGGCTGTGAAGCTTCGCTTTGAATAAGTCCAATAAATGCTGGACCATCAGTTTAATGGGTAATAGTTTCTATTTTCAGACTGCTTATACTATTAAGAATTGCTTGCAATATTCATTCAGAATCTGCCATACCACGCCCACCAAGCCATGCCCACAGAACCGGTAGTAAAAAAAAATTGAATCCTACCACTGCTTGGCAAACTAATGGAGGCAGAGATGATGGGGTGGGAGTGGGAGGGGATGGCTGCACACACATGCCACTTTCACAAATACAGCTCACCCACCAGTTCAGCAGCCCAGTTCCAACCTGGCATGGACTGGGAGTTGGGGAGCCCTGCACTAGTTGAAATATTAGACTAGTACTAGGGGAACTCAGATTTAAATCTATTCTCATTCCTAGAAGCTCCCTGGGTAACTTTGAGTCAATCTATCTAATATCGAAGGGAGATTCTATGCACATTCAGTGCCTTGTTTATAAATTATTCAAAGTTATGATGTCACTTGAAAAAGTATCTTTACAACCAGTCCTCATAGCCATCGTAGCATCTCTGCAGTCATATGATCAAGATTTGGGCATTTTGCAACAACTGGGCATTTATAACAATCATAACATTGTGCAATCATATGATTGCCATTTGCCATTTCACAATTGGCTTCTGACAAGCAGAGTTAGTGGAGAAACCAGAAGTAAAATTGCAAGTTGCAATCACATGACCTTTCACTTAATAACTGCAAGTCACTTGCTTGACAACCATGGCTGAAGTAAGATTAGAAGTTGATTGTGATCACATGATGTCTTGCTTAACAACTAATAAATTTAGCAACAGAATTACTGCCCCTGATAGTGGTTGCTAAGCAAGAACTACCTGTAATAATTTTTGTCTTGTCACTTATCAGAGCTTGCTGCCATCTCATGGTGATGTTAACAAGACTTGGATAGCTTTGCTGTAATTCAATCCACATTTTTGCATCTATAAGTAGTAATTCTGGCCTGGACTAAACATATTCAATTATGAAGAGAGATGCAATGTGAACTTGCCTTTTATAAGTATTTCGGGACGATGTATAACTAAAAGATGGGTTCTTCACTGTATCAAATCACCTTTTTTCTTAACCAAAAAACAGAAGCATATTTCCCTCTTTAGAAATCTCGAAATTAGAACCCAGAATGGCTCATATTGACAATGGATGGTGTCTGAGCTCACAATCAGCAAAAACAAACAGGAACAAGGATAAAACCACAAGTATAGCTGCCACTCTTTTTGTAAACTTAAAGCCAAGGATATCAGTAAGTTCCTCTGGTGATGCTATTAGTAGGTAAGTGGGTATCTGCATGCCTTTTCTTCAACTTCATGCCTTAGTTTTAGGATGAAATTTTAACTGAAGGGTGTGCTGGCTATTTAATAGCAGCGTACTTTGTCTAAGCTACTCAGTAACCTTCATTTGGAGGTATTTGCAGAAGTATTTTCAGATTTTTTTCCATTTTTCCCCGAATGACATCACTGTGCGAAACAATTAATTCCCACGACACTGTCAAACTATTACTATTACTGTTATTACTATTACTATTCTCATTCTTCCTATAACCTTATTACTGTTATTACTATTACTATTCTCATTCTTCCTATAACCTATCTCCTTCCACTTATGACTATAACCTTGTTGTTTGTATCTCGACAATTTATATTGTTTTATTTGTTTCCTAGTATGATTTAATTGCTTATTATGACTATCACTAAGTGTTGTATCTTATGATTCTTGAATGTATTTTTTTTCTCTTTATGTACATTGTGAGCAAAGACAAATTCCTTGTGTGTCCAGTCCAATCGAATCCAATTCTATTCTATTCTATCTAAATTCAGGACTTAAGCAGATGGTATAGAAGTATTCTGATCTCAGATCACTGAAGTTTTTTTAAGATTAAAAAATAGCCAGAAAGTAAATTGTAGCAAGCAGATAATAAAACGCAGGAATCTTATAGTCAGATCCTTCAGCTCCCATTAGAAATAATGCAGTTTTTTACTTTATAATTCAATTGCTAAACATTCCATAGTATTGCCAAAAGCAGCCTGTAAAATACATTGTAGTCATTCAAAGAAAAGCTGCCAAAATATGGATGACTGAATGAAGACTTACCTGGGCAGATTAACTATCTGCCTCAGGGTTATTATCTTCATCCTCCCCATTTCCATATTCAGAATATGGAGTAGATTGTCTAGCAAAATATTATAAATAGCTGCTGATTCTCTGACTTCTGTGAGGTAATACATTTTTAAATATCTGTACAACTACATTTGATAATTTTGCACAGGTCAAGGGATGGCAAACAATGTTTATTGTCCTATTCAGTGCCCATGGTTTTCTGGGTTTGTTTCATGAATCTGGTTCCATTCTTCAATTCAGACCTTTACTGTCAACCCATATGTGTACAATGAGATTGGCTCAGCCTCCCTTAATGCACCCCCCCCAACATAAATACATCTCAATAATTCACAGTGAAAGAAGAAAATCCCTAACTCAGTAAATCACAACAGACACACAATCCTCTATACATATATGTGCATAATATAACATTATATTATATTACATCAATGTAAACATGTTGTGCATTGCACCGGCTGTGCAAGTCTATTATACTACAGTACATAGTTATGAAGTTATGTTGCATTCAGGAGTCTGACAGCCCACTGAAAAAAGCTGTTCTTCAGCCTATTAATATGTCTGGCTATGCTTCTATATCTCCTGCCCGATTATAGGAGAGAAAAGAAGTGCTGACCAGGGTATGAGTCATCCCTGAGGATGTTCCTCATCCCTTGCTGTACCAATCTCTGTTGCTGCTTCATCAAGCTTTTTCCTTGATGTGCTAATACATGAGAATTCTGGAAAGTCATAAAGGGCACCTAGAAATATCTGTGTCAAAGGCCAAAGTGGTTTTTATATATCAGAGATCGACCAGAATCCTGATAGTCCCACTACTTAGTTGAAAAGAAAATTCTCCAGACTGATCTAATACTCCTATTATGGAAGACTAGAGAAGGGGCATATTAACTCCCTCTGTCTATGAAATGCAAGTGTTGAAAGGAAAAAAACCACTAAGAATACAATTTGCTAGCATTGCCTTCTTTTAATAAAGAGATTTCAACTGTGTCAAGAAGGAATTAGTTCTGTCTAAAAAGTGCTTCCAAACAAATATTAACTGATGACAAGTTCCATGGTAAATGCTAGGATATTAAGCAGAGGTGGTATTCAGCAGGTTCTGACCAGTTATGGAGAACCGGTAGCAGAAATTTTGAGAAGTTTGGAGAACTGGCAAGTACCACCTCTGACTGGAGATTTTACAGTATCCTTCCCCTGCAACGCCCACCAAGCCACGCCCACAGAACTGGCAGTAAAAAAATTGAATCCCACCACTGGTATTCGGGGAGAGAGGAGTATTTAAGGAGTATTCATATTTCTTCTGAGGATGGGAATTCTCTCCAAAGGGAACTCTGATTTGGGGCCTAGAGCTGACAGCATTCCTTCAACTTAAAGTAGTTCTTCCAGTACTTTTACTCTGACATCTCTCTCTCTCTCTCTCTCTCTCTCTCTCTCTCTCTCTCTCTCTCT
>BLBF01000003.1:65013884-65032339 GCA_015471245.1 Laticauda colubrina | reverse complement strand
TTTAGCTGGTTGGTATTTATTTTTGATGATTTCAAGAGTTTCTTTTATTGGGACTTGAGTGAATAGTGAAACCACGTCAAAACTTACAAGCAGATCTTCTTGTTCCACGTGTAGATCTTTGATCATTTCTAAGAAGTGGTATGAGTTTTGTACCTATGAAGCTGCGGTTTCAGCATGGGGCTGTAGTTGTTTTGCTAAGTGCTTAGCTATGTTTTGTTGTGGTGTTTCGCTAGGTTTTGTAGTAGTGTAGTGGTTTTGTAGTGGTGTAGTGATGAAACCTAGCTTCCTAACAAATGATAGCCATCCTTTTACTCGGAGCCAAGCTGCACTAAAAGCCTCCAATACAGGAACACAATGTTGCCAGCCAATCAAAGCCACAAAACAGACAGAAGAAATTAGAAACCCCAATCAAGCAGAACACAGCAAACTCCAAGACCAATAAACACAGACCAAGACTCCCAACCAATCAGGATGAAGAAAAAACCATTCTGGCTCAGTAGTAGGCTTGCCTCAAATTTAAAACTGAAATGGCTGTGATAGCCTGACTCACAGATGAACTCAATACAGAAGCCTGATGATGCAGATGAGATTCTGCCGAAACATTTCTACAACTTTAAAAGCACAACTACAATGACGTGGGATAATACCCGAAGGAAGCTGAACAGCATACATATAGACAGATAGACAGATAGATTGATAGATAGATAGATAGATAGATAGATAGATAGATAGATAGATAGATAGATACTTAGATAGGTAGATAGATAGATAGATAGATAGAGAGAGAGAGAGAGAGAGAGAGAGATAGAGAGATAGATAGATAGATAGATAGATAGATAGATAGATAGATAGATAGATAGATGTAGATGTAGATGTAGTTGTAGATGTTGATATAGATGTAGATGTAGATGTAGATGTAGATGTAGATGTAGATGCAGATGCAGATGCAGATGCAGATGCAGATGCAGATGCAGATGCAGATGCAGATACAGATACAGATATAGATATAGATATAGATATGTTTTCTTAAGTTTTCACGGGTACTTATATGTATGGAACAGCTGTCCTGCCCTACATAAGTGGTACTACAGAAAAAATCAGTAAGATGCTACACAGGCATCACATCAAGAACGCCTTCAAAACAGAAAGAAAAATAGCAGCCATCCTTAGAAACCCCAAAGATAAAACTGACCTGGAAAACCAAGGCATATATGAAGGCATATATGAATCAAGGCATATATGACCTGTGCATCATGTCCTGCCACATACATTGGACAGACCAACAGAAGAATAAGTACCTGCCTGGATGAACACAAAAATGCAGTAAAAAAGCTGGAACACACTTCCTCACTAGTCCAACACATGAAAGCCACAGGTCATAGCATCAACTTTAATGGCACCAAAACCCTAGCCACTATAGAAAACCCCAACCACAGAATTATCAGAGAAGCCATAGAGATTGAAAAAAGACCTGAAATCATGAATAGAAGAGATTATTCCACCAGACTGTCAACTATTTGGAAGCCTGCACTCTCAAACAGAAAAATCTCCACACCACAAGCCAGGCAAACACCTGGCCACAAACAGATCCCCCCTGATACCACCAGCTCAGACACACCCCAACCAGGCACCCAGATTAAACCTAGCTTCCTAATAAATGATAGCCGTCCATTTACTTGGAGCCAAGCTGCACTAAAAGCCTCCAATACAGGAACACAATGTTGCCAGCCAATCAAGACCAAAAAAAAGCCACAAAATAGACAGAAGATATTAGAAACACCAATCAAGTAGAACACAGCAACTTCCAAGACCAATAAACACAGACCAAGACTCCCAACCAATCAAGATGAAGAAAAAACCATTCTGGCACAGCAGTAGTCTAGCCCCAAATTTAAAACTGAAACAACTGTAAAAGTCTGGCTCACAGACGAACTCAATACAGAAGCCTGATGATGGCAGATGAGATTCTGCCAAAACGTTGCTACAATTTTAAAAGCACAACTATAATGACGTGGGAAAATACAAAGCTGAATACCATAGATAAATAGATAGATAGATAAATAGATAGATAGATAGATAGATAGATAGATAGATAGATAGATAGATAGATAGATAGATAGATGATAGATAGATAAATAGATAGAGCTGTATGCAATGAAATTTCATTTTAATGTATGTTGATTAGTGTACATTCAAAGTGACAATAAAGTTGGTCTAAGTCTAAGCCAAATTACACCAAGAGTATGCATGTCTAATGTGCTGTAGCTGAGGGACCATGAAGGCATGAGGACCAAGAATATAAAAAGCCTGTGGAAACAAAAAATCAATTTTGAATTGACAAAAAGGTATATAATATTAATACCAGGGAAACTTCCACTGTGAGTATCCTACTAGTAAAGGGATATAGCTGAGAGTAGCCTTTCTCTTGCAATGATTCTCAAGCTTCAGAGAGAGCCAGCAACAGCTATACAAAAGAACTTTGAAATCAAATGTATTTGCCATTATAAGTTCTACTGTGAATGAATGTATTTCTTATTATCTTTCAATCAAAATGTTGTTTTAGAAAAGTTAGATCAAAATGCTAGTAGAGGGCAGATTTGCAATCTCTGCTTGGACTATTACTATATGAACTACCCTTTGCTTTCAGAGTTTAGAAATGGACAACATCATCTTTCTCCCACTCCCAGCCCATCACTCTCAGTGTTTTCCAGCTTAAATCCAAGTTGCTGTTTTCCAATCTTAGCTGCTTTAAGCCTTCAGAGTGGATAATTTTCAGCACTTCATTCTGTTTTAATAACAGTTCCACCTCTAACTGGCTGAAATGTTTGGCATGGCCATTTCCTCCAGTTGCTCATTCCTTCTCTGGACAATCATTTCATCTAGAGCAGGGGTGTCAAACTCAATTTCATTGAGGGCTGCATCAGTGTGGTGTTTGACCTTGGGAGGCTGGGTAGGCATTACCAGGGTGGGCATGGCCATAGTGGGCATGGCCAGCTCAATGTCACTCATGTAGGGTGCCCAGGAGGGCTGGGGGGATCCATTGTCTCCAACAGAGGAAGGTAAGATCAGGGAGAGCTCTGTTTTTTTGGCTCTGTTTCCAACTGTGATGGCCTCCTGCAGCCTCTGCCAGCGAAAATGGAGCTCTCAAGTGTTTTCACTGGCAGAAGCACCATGGGCCGGTCCTTCACTGTTTCCAGGGTGGCCCCACAGGCCGGATCTAAGCACTCCATGGGCCGGATCTGGCCTACAGGCCTTGAGTTTGACACCCTGATCTAGAGTGATAGATTGCTATTTCTCTGCATTTTTTAAATAGAATGTTGTGATAGATCCAATAATGGTTCATTAACTTAATGAACTGTCTCAACTCTACAGGTTCTCTATCTATTGAATTCTTACATGTCTCAGTGGACATCTTTTGGGTTTCTACTCAAACTGGGTGAAGCATGCCCATTTGCTTTCCCAGCTCCTGCCCACAATACTGCAAAGCTTCCCTTCTGTTTCCTTTTTTCAAAGGGAAGAGAAGAGAATCCTTAAATTGCAAGATAATAGCATTGCTGGTTTGTTTCTGTGGTTTTGAGCTATAAATTCTTCCTTGATATTAAAGTATCCAGGACATAGAATAACCTGCATGTTTCTTGTTGCTTTAATTATTGTAATAGTCTCTTCCACAACCAAAAGCAGCCTTGAGAGCTGAACACATCTCATTCTCTGACCACATCTGCCACTGAAGGGGTGGGTGAAGTGGACAGATTATACCAGAGGTGGTATTCAGCCGGTTCAGACCAGTTCTGGAATACTGGCAGCGGAAATTTTGACCAGTTCAGGGAAACGGCAAATACCATCTCTGGCTGGTCCCACCCACCTGCCCCTGCTCTTTCCTGTACTTTATTCCATTGATTTTAGCTCAGCTGATTAGCACAGCAGAGTGGATTGCTGCACCTCAGCTGAGCTCAGGCAATCTTTGAGGGCAGCGCAAGGGTTATCTTTGAATGCTGTGTGTGCATGAGCATAGCATGTGTGCATGCCAGTTGTGGGATTAAAAATGTTTACTACCAGTTCTATGGGCATGGCTTGGTGGACATGGCATTGCTTGGTGGCTGTGGCTTGGTGGCTGTGGCAGGGGAAGGATACTGCAAAATTTCCATTCCTTCCCACTAACCTGCTTTCCAGCTCCATTCTCCTGTGCAGGACAACAAAAGAAGATCCAGCCAATCAGTTGGGACTTGGGAGGCACAGAATAGTTGGGGTGGAGCCAGTCAGAGATCTCAAAATTTCCACTCCCAGTTCTCTGAACTACTCAAAATTTCTGCTACTGGTTCTCCAGAACTGGTCAGAACCAACTGAATAGCACCTCTGGTGCATGCACAAAGTGCGCAGAACCATAGTGCATAATTAGGAATCCCACTACTGATTATAGCCAAAGCAAAAATTGTGTTACAGGGAGAAGAGGGGAAGTACATATAAAGTGCTTCATTGATATATTTTAAAGTGTTTTTAGAACTACTACAGCTCAGTACAATACAGCTCAGGACAAGACAAAGTCTCCATTACAAGTAAATGATGGGGGGAGGGAACCCCAAGACTAGGATATGTCTCTGTCACTGTTAGAAGGGAATGAAGAAGAGCGCAAAGTCACATTGCAGCCTGTAGAATTGGTATTGTTCCGTCCGGAAAGAAGTGTGTGAGACCGGGTTCCAAACAACAACTCTTTATTTCAAACCGCTAGGTAAGGAAACGTAACATAGCCCAAGCCGCGGCAGCCCTTTATATAGCGGCTAGCCTTCCGGATTGTGGCCAATGACAGTTATTTAATTCTTCCTGCTGTTTGGCGGCTTCCCAGATTGGTTCCTAGCGAACCAATCCGTAAGTGGCCTTTTCGGCCAATCAGAATGAAGTACTTGGAACCTACCAAGTTCCATAAAGAACACCCCTCCCCCTTTAGTTCAGTCCAACATGGGTGACGTAGTTGCGCAGGTAGGTGGGGCTTTTCCTAGTTCTAGTTGACCTGCGCGGCTCAGTCTTGTTTTGGTCTTCAAGTTGGTTCGGACGGGATCGCTGCTTCTCTCGATCTTCTCCATGGAATCTCCTGGAAGGGTGAGTCAGCTATGCCGCTCCTGCCTGAGTCTCTCGGGCTGGTTGAGATGGCTCTGCCACTCCCTCCTAGTTTGGTTGGGTTGGTTGAGCTGGCCTGGCTGCCACCTTCCAGGAAGACCTCGCTTCGCTCTCCTGCTCCCGGACTTCTTTCTTGGGGTTCATCTAACCATGAATGCTCTTTTTGTTTGGTTAGATTGTCGTTTTGCAGAGTTTGTTGTCTTGTTATGGGAGGTTTGTCTCTCCATTTTTTATTTATTTGTACTTCCCCCCCTTCCTTGGTTGTTTTTTCATCGGAATTTATTATTTTCGGTTCTGCGGCAGTCTTTCTTTCGAGGTTGCAAGAACGAAGCTGGTCTTTGTGCTGCTTCCATTCCCTCCCATTGGCTAGCGTTAGTTGGTAGGACCGGGGGCCTGTCACTTGTGTGATGGTGGCTGGCAGCCATAGAGGGTCCCCAGTAAGGTTCTTGGCATAGACTAGGTCGCAGATTTCGAAGGAATGGTATTTGCTGGAGGAGTCGGGGGGCTTGTCCCATGTGTAGGTGGGCTGTAACCTGTCCAGGTAGGACCGTAGTTTCCTACCCATTAACAGTTCAGCCAGGCTTTTATTTGTAGTGCTACTAGGAATAATATGTTGCAAGGTTAGGAGTCGGTTGAGTTTGTCCTGCATGTCCCCCTTGTCCATTCTCTCTGGGCCTCCTTAGTATATCTAACCATGCATTCGGCCCTGCCATTCGCAGCTGGATGGGCAGGTGCAGTTAAGGCGTGACGGATACCCTCGGCAGGAAGGTATTGTTCGAACTACAAGGCGGTAAACTGAGGCCCGTTGTCCGAAACCAGTACATCTGGTAACCCATGCATCGCAAACAGTTTGTTGAGTTGTTTCATGACAGCCTCGGTGGTTGTGGAAACCATGAGGATGACTTCCAACCAGTTCGAATATGCATCGACCACAATCAAAAAGGTGTTCCCCTTTGTTGGCCCACCGAAGTCAATGTGCACTCTAGACCATGGTCCCCGGGGAGTTTCCCAGTCCCTGATTGGTGCCTGTGGGGGGGGGGTAGGCCTCGCTTTCTGACAGGCGTGGCATGTTGCAATCCAGCATTCAATGTCTTTGTCCAGCCCCAGCCACCAGACATAACTCCTGGCCAGGGCTTTCATCTTAACTATGCCTGGGTGGCCCTCATGCAACATGCCAAGGACAGTTTCTTGTAGGCTGCTTAGGATTACTACCTTGTCACCCCATAAGATGCACCCCTTTTCAATAGAAAACTCCGTCTGTCTGGTAGGGAAAGATTTAAAAGTCTCAGGTTTTTTATTTTCCTCCAGCCAGCCTTTACCTACCCAGTTCAGTATTTGTGCTGTCAAAGGGTCTTTGGCTGTGGCTCTCGCGACGTCAGCTGCAGTCAGTGGTAGCTCCAGGCAGGTCTAAAGTTGGAATGTGGAGGTAGTTGGAGCAGGGTCATCTTCTGTGACGGGCAACGGGGAATGGTTCAGGGCGTCGGCGTGCGAGATGGCTTTGCCAGGTCTGTGGAGTAGCGTGTAGGAGTAGGCAGCAAGGAATTCAGACCACCTCGTCATTCTAGGAGACAGAATGTTCAGGGTTGGCTTGTTTCCCGCAAGGATTCCAAGGAGAGGCTTGTGGTCAGTTACGATAGAAAAAGGTCTACCGTAAATGTACACATGGAATAATTTGACCCCATCGACAATTGCCAGGGCTTCACGATCAAGTTGGCTGTAATTGTATTCTGCCTTGGAGAGTGTCTTTGAGTAAAAGGTGACCGGTGCCTCTCTGCCGTATGGAAGCTGGTGACTCAGGATGGCGCCGACCCCAAAAGGTGAAGCATCGCAGATGACCGTCAGAGGCAGGGTGTTGCTAAACTGGATAAGAACGGTGTCTGACGTTAATAGGTCCTTAATACCTTGGAAGGCTCTCTGTTCCTGGTGGCCCCATGTCCAAGTGGTTTTTTTAATCTGGCAGTCGATATAGGGGTTCTGCTATTGTCACCTTATGGGGTAGAAACACATTGTAAACATTTATGAGGCCTAGGAACGTCTGGAGATTGGTTTTGTTTTTTGGTCTGGGAGCGTCTTTGACAGCCTTCACCTTCTTTTCGATTGGGTGAATGTCATGGAGGAAGGGGCTCTCAACATCACAGGACTGAGCCAGCTCTCTGACAGCTTCCTCCACACACCGTCCCCTGTTCTCCTCTCAGGGCCAGGCACCCCAATGGCGCCTCAAACCAGCACTCCAGCAGCAGCCACCTCCACAGCACATGGACCCTTCACCCCTGAGACTATGGGCATGCCTCAGAGTGACTGAGAAGAGTGCCAGAGACTGGGTTGCTACCTGTTGACTTTATCTTTGCTTGGAACACTTGCTTCATTTATTTTATTAAATAAAGTCTTGGTGGAAACTTTTAGAAATGGTTTAAGCCTTTGCATGCTTGTGGGATGGGATAAGATAGCAGTGGGATGGGCAGGGATACCTGTGGGATGGGCAATAGTTGTGGGATGGGCAGGGATACCTGTGGGATGGGTAAGGATAGCAGTGGGATAGATAAGCCTCCAGTGCAAGCATAGTGGGACTGTATGGTCCACCCTCCCAGGTGCCACACCTTTGGCCCCTTATTATCAATAACAATGTAATCATTCATCCACACATTTCAACATAAACACAACTCTTTATTAAAATGCCCTGTTCATTGTAGGGCCACTCAACATACATGGCCCAATCTCATCAGTGTAATGAGAAAGGCTAAACGAAGCATCCATTAAGCATCTACCATCCTGTCTTGCCACTCCACTGCTCCAACTGGGGAGTTGTACCAGTGTTTCAGGAGGTTGTGCTGCTTTTTCCCTTCACGTGAAGCTCTGTTGGGGCCTTGCACATCATCAGTATCTATCAGGTTTCGCCCTTGCCTCCATTCACCAGGCTCCATGTCCCCATTGCCTTGTTGGAGGTCCACAAGCCTGTTCTGCAAGACTGGGTAGCAGGTGCGCATGAGATTGTGCAGGATGCAGCAAGCTTCCATGATCCTCCTCACAGTCTGTGGGCAATGCTGCATGGTGGTGAGAAGTACCTGGAACCTGTTGGCCAGGATGCCAAAGGCATTCTCCACCACCCGCTTTGCCCTGGACAGCCTGTAGTTGAAGATCCTCTCTTCACGGGTGAGGAGTCTGGAAGTGTAGGGCTTCGTGAAGTAGGTTCTGAGGGAGAAAGCATCATCCCCATGATGAAGTAGGGCACATCTTGTGTGTCGTTGGGCAGGGGGTCTGGATCTGGGAAGCCCATGATGAGGTTGCGTTCCAGCCCCTCCTTGAGGTGACTGGCTTTGTATACCTGGGCATCTGAAGCTGACCCGTTGCCTGAAGCATCGATGTACATGAACTTGTAGTCAGCATCGACCATGGCGAAGAGGATGATGCTGAAGAAGCCCTTGTAGTTGAAATAAGTGCACCCCGACTTGGCTGGAGATTTGCAGGCCACGTGCTTCCCATCTATGGCTCCAACGGTGTGGGGGAAGTTCCACTTCTGATACCACTGCTCTGCAACTTTCTTCCAGCCTTCTTCAGTGGAGGGGCACTGGAGGAGCTCCTGCAGGTATTCTTCGATGATGGTCTACACCACTTCTCTGACCACAATGCTGATGGTGTTGTTTGGCACCCTCCTGCCGTACTGCATGCTCCTGTACGTGGTCCCTGAGGGCAGGTGGCACAGAGCCAGGGCCACCTTGAGCCCAGGGTCCAGGCTGGGATAGAAGTTGGTGCTCTGCTTGGTCAACCTGGGTCTCAGCCACTCCACAACTTCATAAAACATGGCTGGCGGCATCCTCATGAAGTTCTGGAAAGCACGAGGGTCTTCGTTCCTCAGCTCCACCATCAGCTTGTTATACAGTCCGTACTCTGCTCTTCTGGCAATCCATCTTCGGACCCAGACACTTCTTGGCCACCTCCTTTTCTTCGTGTAGAACAGGTGAAAGAGCCTGCAGATGGCTTTGCACTGTTGTAGAACGATGGTGGCTACCAAAAGGAGTGTGTGATGATCCATGGTGGAGATGACTGGATGCTGTGGAAGAGCAAGAGCAAAATAAGGCTGAAGAGGTCTGCATAGCAGGGCTGCTGGACTGAAAGTGAGATCCAGGTGAGTTCCTCCCCCTTTTTATAGGAAATATAGGTTTTCCGCTCGGTGTCCTTTTGCATCCTCTAGACATCCTGCAGACATCCTAAATATCTAAGATACGTCCCCTCTGCGAACGTTTTTTCCGTTTTAATGCTCTGTATGCGAGCTGCATCTGCTTTCATCCTTTCTCCGTCCGTGCTACTAACGCTTTGTGTCCGTTCCGCATCCGTTTCTCTTCCTCCCTGTGTCTGTTTTCTGCTGGAGTGGATGTGAGTTGCACGGATGCGCAGCGGATGCCTAGCAGATATAGCAGACACGTAACGGATGATGACGGATATAGAACGGATGTTCCCCGTATGCGTTGCGGAGGCAGAATAGACGCGTTGGATACATTTTCCGCTCAAAAAGTTTTGTGCAGCTCAAAACATTTTGAGTGGATGAAATGTCAGTCGACGGATGCTGGATGGATAGAGAGGATGAAAAATGGACGCAGTGAGTACAGAACGGAAGCATCGCGTGAACCAACGGATGGCAAGTGTTTCTCTCTGTTTTACATCCTCTTTCCATCCGTTGGTGCTGTGTGACAGGGGCTTTATAAGCATGTTTATAGAATGCAAATTCAGCACTGCAATCTAATTAGTTAGTTCGTTAATTAGTTATTAATTTTTTATGCCACCCATCTCCCCTATAAGGTTACTCTGAGAGGATTACAAGTTATAAAAGACAAATGAAAAAATGAGTAAATATTAAAACTATGAAAATTAAAATTTTAAAACTATACAAAAATATCTTTCTGAGTAGATATTTTGAGATCTCCAAGCCTTCCTCCTGCCATAATTATGCAGGAATGATTTGTCCCCCTCCCCACTACCCATTTTGACAAAAGAAATATCTATAAAACATAGTAACTATCCTAATTGTGTTCGGGGAGAGACAGAAAACCTGTCTCAGTTTTGTGAACCACTGACCCACTGGTGCTTCAACCAAGTGGTGGTTTTGGGTCTTTTAAAATGTGTTAAGTATGCATATCCATCTATTACTTTCTCCTTGTCACTATAATATTGTTCAGAATGCCATTCAGCTGTTACATTAAAGGAGGGGAGCAAAGAGAAGAGAATTACACTAGAAATAAGCAGGAAAATTTTCATGTTGTTTTGTATGACTCACTCCCATCTTTTATCCTATGTTCCAAGAGTAGCATTTCTAAAAATTGTCTGAGATAATTCTGAATGGACTTCAAATGAGGCAATTAGACAGGAGGGTCTCACTGCCTACTGGCAAATTTCATTCTCTAACTTTATAGTTTGTTCAGCATCTAGTTCTGAAAAGAATGCCAGCAGCGGCATCTGGATAGTGTAATCAGGGAGTTGTAATCATTTGGATCTTTCTAGCCCCAAAAGATTTCTCTGAGATTTCTTCACAACTTTGTCTGCCTGCCTGCCTGCCTGTCTGTATCAGGATAATTGTGTATCATAAAAAACAAATAATCACTTTCTTTTTAGAATAAATGAGGAAAATATTGACCAATCACATATAAACTCACAGGGCACATGAAGCCTAAGTCCAGATAATTGTATTTATTTGGCTTATGACCTTCTTGATATGTTAGTTGTTGTTCTGCTCACTTTTCTCTTCAATATTCCATGAAATACCTTTGGTGACCTTGACAGAAAGCATCTGAAGTTAAGTGGTACTGTGAGCAAAAGGTTAAGACCCATCAAGTTTAACAAGCTTGCTGTCATCAATATCAGAATATTAGCTTAAAGGAAAACTACAAACTACTGAACTGTCATGCTGGAGAAAGATACGAATATCTGCCAGCTCTCGATCTAAAATAGAAGACTAATTCACTTTCATGTCTCTTTCATAAAATCTGTTTCAAAGAAAGCTGCTGTGATCTGCAGACTGGCAGGATATTCAAGCTAGCCTATGTGTTTTTTATTTATTTATTATAGTGTTATGCTACCCAATATTCAAAATAGTCTGACCAATTTAAATTAAATCCATAATTAAACACTATAAAAAGAATATTAAAATAACATAAGAATGATATAAGAACCAAAAGGAGAATAACAAGCAGCACTAACTATGATATAAGATCACAATAGTGTAGCAGGAGACATGAAAGATCTAAAACTTCAAAATGATCCATAAAATATCTAGGAAGGTAATGATGCCATTGTGATCTAAAATCAGTGCCAGGCAAAGCCAGCCCCTTAACTTGGCCAAGAAATATGCCAGCATTCATTAGAGATGTCTGAACACAGCATAATATGTCCACATTGACCAGTTTAGTTATTTGCTTGCCTTGTGTATCAACGTAAGGTTTCAGATTATTTTCAAAGACATATTTCTTATTCTCAGTCTAGACAGTCAGTTGGGCGATAGAGCAATATTTTTCTCCTTTTAATGTTTTTAATGTTTCAAAATGTGGGCTCTGACCTCCCTATCTTTATTCCCAATCAAATTGATGTAGGATTCCATTTTCTGTCAATTCATTAATCAAAACCACAAATATCAAGGTGGCCATTTTTAATTTCTCTGTGAAATTTAATCCTTGTTCCTCATTTGTAAGTTCTTCTTTAAATTTTTCTAATTGCTCACATTCACTCTTTTCTGAGCTAAACATTCAGTTGCATTATATTTTCAAGGACATCAGTGTGTTCCTTTCCAAGAACTGAAATATATATTTCCTTGGGACCTAACTGGCCTTTCTAATGCCAAGGAAAACAGACAGAAAGGACAGTTACCAGTTTTCCCATTTATTTTCTGCCCACAGATGCATTTAGCAAGCAAACCCAAACAAGCATTTGTATATCTGCCATAACATGAAGCACAAAATGTTACTGGGAAACCAAGACTGATGCTCAGTATGTATTTTCAGAAGCACAGAACCACTGGAAGATCTACTACATAGAGATATGAAGAGGGCAGCCATGTCTTCCTGAGAAAGATGCAGCTCTTGCTGCCTTCTAAAGTTGCTACATTTGTTTTCCTCTGTGCCCCAAGGCCCTTTTTGGAGAGCAAAGCACTGAACAACATATATGTGTATGTGTGTGTTTGTGTCTGCACTTTAGTATTGTGGGAAAAGTTGGTCCAGAAAGAAATAGCTATTCTGTTTGTGATTCTTCTTTTTAACTTGAGTATTAGACAAGTCTTTAGAAGATATAGATTTTATCTTGATTTTATCTCAAATAATCTTTATTTGACTGTAAATAAATATGTACAAAAAGGTAATCATAAATCCACAAGGAAGTATGCACAAGCTCATGAAAACTCCAGATTTTCTGTAGTCCAAATGGAATTTTGGATTGATATGCCATCAAAATATGACACATAATTCTAGTGAGTTTTAATACCAAGGAAGAAATTTATATCATGGATGTTGCTGTGTTTGACAATGGAATGAATGATAAAGAACAAGCACTGGGGTGTGGTTGATCAGCAGTAAACCAGCTCTTCAGGTGGGTATTAAAAGGCAAGATGCTCTTTAATGCTCACATTTCATTCAATTCTCAGTAACTAACAATCTGAGAAATATGTTCATGAAATTTCACCAAATGAAAGTAGCAATTCTTCTGTAACAATTATCAATGCCTTTATTTCAACCAGTTATAATTGTTGCAACATGCACTATATATTGACAGCCAGTTTGGTATAGTGGTTAAGTCACCAGGTTAGAAACCAGGAGACCCATAAATTCTGATCCCATTTTAGGCACAAAACCAGCTGGCTGATCTTGGACCAGTGTTTTTCTTTCAGCCAGGGGTGGACTTCAAAAATTTTAGCAAAGGGTTCTCTGCCCAGTTGCCGAGTGGGTGTGGCCATGGTGGGCATGTCCTAGTCAGCCTCCTGCACCACGACGGGGAGCATTATTGCCCTCCCCAGATTCCAGAGGCTTTCCTCGAGCCACTGGGAGGGCAAAAACTGCCTCCCTGGGCTCCAGATGCTCTCTGGAAGCCAGAAATGAGCCCATTTCTGGTCTTTCCAAACTTCCGGGAGGCCTGTTCTTCACCCTCCCCAAGCATCTCCACGCACCCTGCACCACAACGGGGAGCATTATTGCCCTCCCCAAGCTCCTCAGAGGCTTTCCTCGAGCTACCAGGAGGGCAAAAACTGCCCACCTGCATCCAAAATGGGCCACGTGTGGATTTCTGGAAGGGTCAGGGCAAGGTGGGTGGGGCCAGCCAAGAGTGGGATTTGGGGGTTCTTTGAACTGCACAGAGTCTTACCTAGGGGCTCTCCTGAAGTCCTGTGAACCCCCAGCAACCTGCCCCTGCTTTCAACCCTAGCAAGCAGGCAATGGCAAACCACTTCCAAAATCCTGTCAAGAAAATTGCAGGGATTTGTCCAAATAGTCATCAGGAGTCAACCCTGATTTGAAGGGATGCATGCATGCAAAACCATACATGATTGAGGCTACTTGTAAATAGAATCCACTTTGGCTTAGCTTGAAATTTGTATATGAGCAATTAATGATCTGTTGCATAATTAGACATTTTGCTGTTATAATGGAGCTTTTCCAACTTCCATAATATGATATAGTCAACTTGATTTTGCATAATATAATCAACTTGACTTCTGTGTACTTCATCTGTGCATATACAATATATAGGCATCATTCTGGTTATTGGAAAGCTGTGTTAGCAATGAAGAAATCACTGGATTGACAGCAATTGAAAAATCATTCTCTTGCTTCATTTTGCTTTCCCTACCCATGCAATCAAAGTACATTTTTCTTTTTAACATTTCTTACTTTAGCATTCCAGTCTCCATCGTGATGTGGCACATTTGGCTTGGATATTCTATCAATTTCCAAATGAATGTGAGCATAAAATTCATCAACATCCTCTTCTGCCTCAGTGGTTGGAGCATACACTTGGATAATCATCAAATTAAAGGACTGTCCACAAAGTCCCGTTGATATAATTCAGTCATTGATCACATTATAGTCAAATACTGTTCTTACTATATTCTTCCTATCTATGAAAGCAGTGCTGTGCCTTCTTTGATTTGGGGATTGCAATAGTTAATAGGATGATCCTCTATCTGAAAATATCAACTTTTTAGTCCATTTCAACCCACTGATGCCCCATGGGTAGTTCTTTCATTTCATATTTCACTGTGTTGAGTTTTTCATGTCCTTGCTTACTGTAGAGTCCATGTTCCCACTGTAATTCTATCTTTGCTGCTTTAGATTTTTCTTTTCCTGGAAACATCAGCAACCAGTTGTCCTGAATGCTATAGCCATATCATTAACAACATTAATCTCCAAAAGGTTATCAGCTCTTTCTCAGTAACATGTTGAATGTGTTCAGTTGAAGTGCCCATCATCTAAAGCCCCTGTCACACAGCACCAACGGATGGAAAGAGGATGTAAAATGGAGAGAAACACTTGCCATCCATTGGTTAACGCGATGCTTCCGTTCTGTACTCACTGCATCCGTTTTTCATACTCTCTATCCATCCAGCATCCGTCTATTGACATTTCATCCGCTCAAAAAGTTTTGAGCTGCACAAAACTTTTTGAGCGGAAAATGTATCCAACGCGTCCGTTCTGCATCTGCGGAATATGGGGAACATCTGTTCTACATCCGTTGTCATCCGTTACGCGTCCGCTATATCCACTAGGCATCTGCTGCGCATCCGCGCAACTCACATCCGCTCCAGTGGAAAACGGACACAGGGAGGAAGCGAAATGGACGTGGAACGGATGCGCAGCATTAGGAGCATGGACGTAGAAAGGATGAAAGCGGATGCAGCTCGCATACAGAGCATTAAAATGGAAAAAACGTTCGCAGAGGGGACCTATCTCGGATGTTTAGGATGTCTGCAGGATGCAGACCCTTTCAGCCTTGCTCTTGCTCTTGCTCTTCCACAGCATCCAGTCATCTCCACCATGATCATCACACACTCCTTCTGGTAGCCACCATCGTTCTACAACAGTGCGAAGCCATCTACAGGCTCTTTCACCTGTTCTACATGAAGAAAAGGAGGCATCCCAGAAGTGTCTGGGTCCGAAGATGGATCGCCAGAAGAGCAGAGTACGGACTGTATAACAAGCTGATGGTGGAGCTGAGGAACGAAGACCCTCGTGCATTCCAGAACTTTATGACGATGCTGCCAGCCATGTTTGATCAAGTTGTGGAGTGGCTGAGACCCAGGTTGACCAAGCAGAGCACCAACTTCCGGCCCAGCCCAGACTCTGGGCTCAAGGTGGCACTGACTCTGACACCTGGCCTCAGGGACCATGTACAGGAGCATGCAGTACGGCTGAAGGGTGCCACACAACACCATCAGCATTGTGGTCAGAGAAGTGGTGCAGGCCATCATCGAAGAATACCTGGAGGACCTCCTCCAGTACCCCTCCACTGAAGAAGGCTGGAAGAAAGTTGCAGAGCAGTGGTATCAGAAGTGGAACTTCCCCCACACCGTTGGAGCCATAGATGGGAAGCACGTGGCCTGCAAAGCGCCAGCCAAGTCAGGGTCCACTTATTTCAACTACAAGGGCTTCTTCAGCATCATCCTCTTCACCATGGTTGATGCTGACTACAAGTTCATGTGCATCGATGCTTCAGGCAACGGATCAGCTTCAGATGCCCAGGTATACAACGCCAGTCACCTCAAGGAGGGGCTGGAACGCAACCTCATCATGGGCTTCTCAGATCCAGATTCCCTGCCCAACGACACACAAGATGTGCCCTACTTCATCATGGGGATGATGCTTTCTCCCTCAGAACCTATCTCATGAAGCCCTACACCTCCAGATGTCTCATCTGTGAAGAGAGGATCTTCAACTACAGGCTGTCTAGGGCAAGTCGGGTGGTGGAGAACGCCTTTGGCATCCTGGCCAACAGGTTCCAGGTACTTCTCACTACCATGCAGCATCACCCAGAGACTGTGAGGAGCATCATGGAAGCTTGCTGCATCCTGCACAATCTCATGCGCACCCACTACCCAGTGTAGCAGAACAGGCTCGTGGACCTCCAACAAGGCAATGGGGACATGGAGCCTGGGGAATGGAGGCAAGGGCGAAACCTGATAGACACTGTGGATGTGCAAGGCCCCAACAGAGCTTCACGTGAAGGGAAGAAGCAGCGCAACTTCCTGAAACACTGGTGCAACTCCCCAGCTAGAGCAGTGGAGTGGCAAGACAGGATGAAAGATGCTTTATGGATGCTTCCTTCAGCCTGTCTCATCACACTGATGAGATTGGGCCATGTATGCTGAGTGGGCCTACAATGAACAGGGCATTTAATAAAGAGTTGGGTTTATGTTGAAATGTGTGGATCAATAATTGCATTGTTATTGATAATAAAGGGCCATAGATGTGGCACCTGGGAGGGTGGACCATACAGTCCCACTATGCTTGCACTGGAGGTTTATCTATCCCACAGCTATTACCCATCCCAAAGATATCCCATCCCATCCCACAGCTATTAACCATCCCAAAGGTATCCCTGCTCATTCCACAGGTATCCCTGCCCACCCCACTGCAATCTTAACCCATCCCACAAGCATGCAAAGGCTTAAACCATTTCTAAAAGTTTCCACCAAGACTTTCTTTACAAAAATAAATGAAGCAAATGTGTGAAGCAAAGATAATCTTTATTAATAACAAGCTGTAAAAGAAAAATGACCCAAGTGACCCAAGCAACAGGTAGCCACCCAGTCTCTCGCACTCTTCTCAGTCACTCTGAGGCATGCCCATAGTCTCAGAGGTGAAGGGTCCAGGTGCTGTGGAGGTAGCTGCTGCTGGAGTGCTGGTCTTAGGCGCCATTAAGGTGTCTGGCCCTGAAAGGACAATAGGAGATGGTCTGTGCAGGAAGTTCTCAGAGAGCTGGCTCAGTCCTGTTATGTTGAGAGCCCCTTCCTCCAGGACATGGGGTGTCAGCCCCAATACCGATGACAGATGTTCTGAGGCCAGGCTTGGCTGTGGGATGGAGGAAGGAGGAAGTAGTGGGGATGTCTGTTCTGCAGGTGAGCGAGGTGAGGCATGGGTGGCATCGGTGGCATGGGTGGCATCTGTGGTGTGGGTGGCATCTGTGGCATGGGTGGCATCGGTGGCGTGGGTGGATATGTGGCATAGTTGGCATCGGTGGCACCGGTGGCGTTTGATGTACCTGTGCCTGGACTGGGAAGGGCTGCCTGTGCTGCTGGAGCTCCTGGTAGCCATAGCCTTGGCAGGTGAGGGCCTGTGGAAAGCCTTGGAAGGGCTGTGACATCACCTGGGGTGGAGGAGCAGACCTGGACTGGGTGGGAGCAGGTTCATCTGGGTCTGGAGGGTTGTGAAGCAGATCGGTGATCCTGTCCTTGATCCCCTGGTACTGTAATTCAGACATGTTCATGAGGGTGAGGAAGGGCTTGCGATTGGAGGATGGGATGTCAGTGTGTACCAGCTGAGAGAGGAGCTCTACGCTGCTTCTGATGGTTTCCCTGATCTCCAGCAGGACAGTATGGCTCAGCCCCTCCGGTCTGGCTCTCTGCCTGCTTTCTGTGGAGGTGGAGCTGGGGGTGGATGTGGGTTAGTCTCTGGTGGAAGTGCCCTCTCCTTGCTCCCACTGTGTCAGGGGGTCCTCCATGCGCTCCACCACGGGGAGTGCAGCTGTCAGAGGGGTCTCTGTCATAGCACGCTCCACAGATACCTGCCTGGACATAGGAGCTGACTCTTGGCCAGAAGAGGACTGGCTCTCTGCAGGCTGCCTGAGAGAGAGGGTTGTCAGAGGGGCTGATCCTTGGTGGCGGATCTCACCCTCCAAGAAGCTGCACTTGGCCATCACGTAGGTCTCTCTGTCCATCAGCTTGACCACGGCCTGGCCAGATTTCTTGAGGTGCAGCTTCCCATACCAGGTGTGCATGTGCTTCCACCAGCCGAGGAGCACCTCCGAAGTGTAGCCCAGGCTCTCCGCCTTCTCTCTCCAAGCAGCCTGCTTCCTTTTGGTGTCTCGATAGAGCCTGTGTCCCTTCTGCCAAAGATACTCGTTCTCCCTCAGCCATTCCAGCACCTCATCCTCATGTTCCTCTTTGATGGAGTATTGCCTCCTCTCCCGTTCATGTGTCTGCCTCTTCCTTCCTCTGGCAGGGCCATCAGGGCCCTCATCAGAGGGGCTTCGAGGTTGTAGGGGCTGCTCCACCACACCAGCAGCAGCAGCAGCAACAACAACAACAGTAGCAGCAAAAGCAGGACCAGCAGGACCAGCAGCACCAGCAGCACCAGCAGCACCAGCAGCACCAGCAGCAC
>BLBF01000003.1:64953809-65013874 GCA_015471245.1 Laticauda colubrina | reverse complement strand
ACCAGCAGCACCAGCAGCACCAGCAGCACCAGCAGCACCAGCAGCACCAGCAGCACCAGCAGGACCAGGACCAGCAGGACCAGCAGGACTAGGAGCATCAGCAGGACCAGCAGGACCAGGAGCACCAGCAGGACCAGCAGGATCAGCAGGACCAGGAGCAGCGCCAGCAGAGTAACCCCCAGCAGAAGCACCAGCACCAGGAGCTGCACCAGCAGAGTAAGCACCAGCAAAAGCACCAGCACCAGGAGCAGCATCAGGAGAAGCTCCAGCACCAAAAGAGTCAGCCCGAGCAGCAGAAGCCCCAGCAGAAGCAGAGTGAGGGCCAGAGGGTTGGATGGTGGCCCTGTCCCTTTTGCCAGGGCTGGCAGCAGATGCCACAGGCTTCCTCTTCTTCTCCATGGTTGTTGGATGGCTGGCTGGCTGGAGCTGTGTCTGGCAGCAGGTCTTTCCTCTGAATGGTGGCTTGCTTGTGAGCTGCTTCCCTTTATATCTGCGGGGCTGACGCAATGCATCCTCCCCGCATGCGCAGTGAACACTCTGCATCCGCTAGGCTTCCACTAGGCTTCTGCTCTGCATCCACTTCATCCGCTCGGCATCCGCTCTGAATCCTCTCTTTCTGTTGTGTGTCCACTTTTCTGTGCTCCCCCGGAAGCCCTGCGGATGTGCCATCCGCTCCCATCCACTTCCATCCTCTAGGCTTCCGTGGAGCATCCGTTTTACATCCCCTCTACGTCCTCCCCCCATCCGTTCCTTTCCGTTGTTGTCCGCTCTGCTTATGCAAATTCGGGGCACTTTTGAGAGCAGATAACAACGGATGGAACATTTTCTTGTCCGCTGTGTCCTTTTTACAAACGTTTTGCATCCGTTGGCCAATGTGACAGGCCCTTAACACTATGTTACCAGTTGCTTTATATTGTCTGTCCATGCAGCTTTCTTGGTAAAATATATGAGCAATTTATCATTAAAGGAGAATATTTGTAGGTCAGGGTTGAAATGAGGGTTCCTTGCTACTCTCTGAATGTCTCCAAGAAAACAACCAAGCCCAGAGAGCACCACAGACCCTCAATTGTTCATTACCTACTCCCATGCAGGATGAAATTATGTTGGGAGAGGATGAAAATCCAGTCAAAGACATAGCAATCACATCTGTTAGAATGCTGAATATTGCATGGACAATAGAACAACTCAAAACCCATTCCAGGTGTGCAGTGAGAGTATGTGGGAGGGGGCGATCAGAATTAAAGTAATATGAATTCCTGCCAGCCCCTGATGGGAGGATCCCAGCAAAGTTACTCTGTACTTGTGACCTCTGCTGTCAAGCCTCTTCGGCTTGAAGAAAGGCCATCTTATCAATCATTCCCAGATGCTGGAATGGGTTCTCACAGGAAATTCATTTATTCCCTTCATGAAGTGATAGGGAGTGCACTTTTCCTGTCACTTCAGGGAGGGAATAAATGTAGGAAGTTAGTTGGAAAGCCTCTGTGCCTGTGCAAAGTGCACACTTGGTGCATGCACACACCCACCAAGCCACATCCAACAAACCGGTGGTAATTTTTTTTGAAATGCAACACTGCTAAAGGTACATACCTGAGTAGGTAGCTGAAGTTGTGAATAAATTTCACTTTAATTCAGTTATCAGGTATATCATTAAAAGATTTTTGGTCCACGGTCTAAGCAAACCAATATGAAGTTGGGGTATTTCATGCCATGTTTATGAATATGATTACAGTCATGAGCATTTCATGCCCTGATTATGGGCTACACTCACGGTTTTGTGAGGGTGGGCTCTTAACTAGATTTTATAGATGTTTCCTTTTTTCTTTTTCTCTTGTAGAATTCTTTGTAGCAGCAGAGATAAACAGCAGTTTTATGCTTGTAACAGCTACCAGCCATCAAATTCAAATGCAAAATAGCTGCTTGGGTTGTGGTTGATTATATACTGATCATGAGTAATGGAATAGTAGCTGATTACAAACTGAATATGAATCAATAATGCAATTTAGCTGCAGAAAGAGCTCACGCCATACCAGACTTCAATAACAGAAGTATAGTTTCCAGAACACACACACAATATGGTTTTGTTTTATTTTTCAATAATCAGCCCCTCACTCTGATTATTGTGCTTGCTTCTGGACATTCTTTCAGAAGAATTCTGACAAAATAGAACAGGTTCAGAAAAGGAGAACATGGATGATGAAAAAGCTAGATGTTGTATCTTATGAAGAAAAGCTGAAAGAGCTGGGAATGTTAGCTAAGAAGAGAAATACTGAGGGTAAATAAAACATAACTATTTACATATCTGAAAAAGTATTGCAATGAAGGCAAGCCAGGCCTATTTACCATCATCTCAGAACACCAGATGTAAAATGATGGATTTACAGGAAGACAGTTGTGGTGGGATGCTAAATGGACATTAGGCCCAGTCCCACTGGCCGATGGATGCAAAACATATGCATAAAGGACACAGCGGATGAGCAAAATTTCGGAGGTGGCTCCATCCGTTTTCATCCACTCCAAAAATTGGTGAAAATTTGCATAAACAGAACGAAAAGAACGGAAAAGAACGGACTTGGGTAGTCTGTAGTGGGGATGTTAAACGGATGTTCATAGGAAGCCTAGCGGATGAAAGCGGATGGAAGCGGATAACACATCCGGAGAGGTGCCGGGGGAGAATTTCAAAGCGGACACATAGCGGAAGGGGTGGATGCATAGCGGATGAAGCGAATGCATCACGTATGCCTATAGGAAACAAAGGGGATGCAGCGCGGATGTATATTGTATGCAAAGCATTCACTACGCATGCGGGGGGTATGAATTGCGTCCATTCCGCAGATATAAAAGTATGCAGCACGCATGCAGAATAGTCTATTCTGACTCAGAATAGTCTCAGAGACTGAGTTGTTTACTTGTTTAATAAAGTTTATCTTTGCTTAAGACACTTAATAAAGTTTACTTGGTTCATTTTGTTTACTTAACAAAGTGTTGGTAAAAACTTTGAAAAAGTGTTTAAACCTTTGCATGCTTGTGGGATAGATAAGAATAGCTGTGGGATAGATAAACCTCCAGTGCAACCATAGTGGTCCACCATCCCAGCTGCCACACATATGGACTTTTATTATCAATAACAATTTCTTTATTGATCAACACATTTTAAAATAAACAAAGCTCTTTATTAATGCTCTATTCATTGTAGGACCACTCAACATACATGGCACAATCTCATCAATGTTATGCAACAGTCTCAAGGAAGCATCCATTAATCATCTATTATCCTGTCTTGCCACTCCACTGCTCCAGCTGAGGAGTTGCACCAGTGTCTCAGGAGGTTGCGCCGGTTCTTCCCTTCATGTGAAGCTCTGTTGGGGCCTTGTACTTCCACAGTGTCTATCAAGTTACATCCTTGCCTCCATTCACCAGGCTCCATGTCCCCATTCCCTTGTTGATGGTCAACAAGTCTGTTCTGCAACACTGGGTAGCGGGTGTGCATGAGATTGTGCATGCAAGCTTCCACGATGCTCCTCACAGTCTCTGGGTCATGCTGCATGGTGGTGAGAAGTATCTGGAACCTGTTGGCCAGGATGCCAAAGGCGTTCTCCACCATCTTGCCCTGGACAGCCTGTAGTTGAAGATTCCCTCTTCACGGATGAGGTATCTTGAAGTGTATGGCTTCATGAGGTAGGTTCTGAGGGAGAAGGCGTCATCATGCAGGATGAAGTAGGGTACATCTTGTGTGTCATTGGGTAGGGGGTCTGGACCTGGAAAACCCATGATGAGGTTGCGTTCCAGCCCATCCTTGAGGTCACTTGCATTGTTTTCCTGGCCATCTGAAGCTGACCCGTTGCTTGAAGCATTGATGTAGATGAACTTGTAGTCAGCATCAACCATGGCAAAGTGGATGATACTGAAGAAGCCCTTGTAGTTGTAATAAGTGGACCCTGAGTTGGCTGGAGCTTTGCAGACCACGTGCATCCCATCTATGGCTCCAAAGGTGTGGGGAAAATTCCACCTCTGATACCACTCTTCTGCAAGTTTTCTCCAGCCTTCTTCAGTGGTGGGGCATTTGAGGAGCTCCTGCACGTATTCTTTGATGATGGCCTGCACCACTTCTCTGACCACTTTGCTGGTGCTGTTGTGGCACCTTCCATGAATACTGTATATTTCTGTATGTGGTTCCAGAGGCCAGGTGCCACAGAGTCAGTGCCACCTTCAGTCCAGGGTCCAGGTTGGGACGGAAGTTGGTGCTAGGCTTGGTCAACCTGGGTCTGAGATGCTGTACAAGTTCGTCAAACATGGCTGGTGGCATCCTCATGAAGTGATGGAATACACGAGGGTCTTCATTCCTCAGCTCCACCGTCAACTGGTCATACAGTCCAAACTCCATTCTTCTCACGATCCATCCTCGGACCCACACAGCTCTTGGATGTCTCCTTCCTCTCCTTCTATGTAAAACTTGATACAATCTGAACAGGTTTTGGTTCTGGTGGTGAATGAGTGCAGCTCTCATATGGACTGTTTCATCATCCATGGTGGAGAACAATTGATGATGTTGAAGACCAAGTGCAGCTCAAAACGTTTTGTGCAGATGAAATCACAGTGGACGGATGCTCGACGGATCGAGCATATGAAACACATATGCAGTGAGTACACAATGGAGGCATAAAATTTTCCAACAGATGGCAAGCTTTTTTTAACGTTTTACATCCTCTGCGTCTAAGTGCAGTAGGACAGGGCCTTTAACCAAAAAGTGATTTTGCCAATGGAATCGATAGTGATGGTGGTCTCTTTTTTCACTGGGATGTTCAGTCAGATGCTGGACAGCTAGCTGTCTGTCAGTAAATTAAAGGGAATACTGTACTGAGGTATTGATTTGACTCTGGCTTATTGGCCCCCTATTCCAGTGATATGTTCTCTGATTGAATGCAAATCTGCTCTAGGAATTAGTATGAAGATGATTCTGACATAGCAACCCAATTTCACAAATCTTTGTCTTATGCTATGATAAGAATATTTTTTTAGCAAATTAATGAACAGTATAATTGTCCCTTTTGAGGGGTTCTTGGTGCTCTCTGAACATGGTTGTTTTCTTGCGGATGTTTCATTACTCAAACTCGATAACATCAATGATTAATGTTAACTAGTTTGGGTAATGAAACATCTGCAAGAAAAAAAACCAAGCTCAAAAAGCACCAAGGACCCTTCATTTCAGTCCTGAACTACAAATATCCTCCTTATTGTCCCTTTTTTTAGGCTGTTGGGAAAGCCTTCCACAGCATCCAGAAATCAATTTGTATTAATCTGGCAAAGTTTCTCAAACCCGAACAAATTTTATAGTGTAAGCAGTTAATAATAGCAAACTGTACTCAAATGGAAAGGGAGATGCTATTTTATCTTTTGTGGGATTTTTATATGATGTTGTAAAGGAGGAAAGAAAAATTATCATATCAGTTGTATTGTCTCAGAGAACAATTCTCTTTTCTCTCTTCCAAGAATTTTGAACTATATCTGGGTGGCAGAGAATGTAGAAAGCTTTTAAAAGCAGTTTGGTTTATTGCCAGAAGAAAGGAATTTCAAAATATAATTTCCTAATTAAGTCAATGTGCATATTCTTGGTTATATTCCCCATGTTTATTTCTTTTTTTATACATAAAAGTTTTATTTAAGTTTTCACAAAACATATAAATACAAATAAAATATCTTTTTTTGGAGAACAGCATGATCCCGGGTTATCACTTCTCCATACAGACATAAACTCAATACATACTGATCTTATACATTCTAATCCATATCTTATAACTATTTGCACAATTTTTAAAAAAACTTTTCCCTTTCTTTACTTCCTATAGCCTTATTTTAAATTATTTCATTCCTTTCTTAATTCAATTACATATCTTTTTCTAATTTTTAAAATCTTTCTAATCAATGTTTTTATACTTTGTCTGTCCTTTCCAATTTCATATTATCTTTTCTCATAAAACAAATTTTCCCCTGTAATTACTAGAGTGGAATGTAACACCTTTGTATCTTTTTTCAAATCTTATTTAAAAATTTAAGTTTCATTCTTACAGTTATAGCATTCATTTTCTATTTTATAACACATACCTCTATTTTATAACACATACCTACTTTCAGTCGATTTCTGCTTGGTACATTCCCTTAAAATACACACTAAATTCTTAAAAGAAAAAAGTATATATGTATATATATCTGTTTTTTTAAAGCTTTCGCAGGTACTTACATGTGTGCTGTTTAGCTTCCTTCAGGTATTATCCCACGTCATTGTAGTGCTGTTAAAGTTGTAGCAACGTTTCAGCAGAATCTCATCTGCCATCATCAGGCTTCTGTATGGATGTGGGTCTCACAGCTTCTGGTTTCAAATTCGAGGCTGGTCTATTTTGATTGGCTAAGAGTCTGAGTCTGTGTATATATGTATAACAATAGTAAATGGAATAAATTCTGTTCAAGTACAGCTCTGCCATTAATATTAATAACAATCTTTTACATTTCTATTTCTTTTAACAAACATTACCTAGTAATATCAGTTGTCTTTCACTTTAATGATCTATATTTCATATTTTACTTATAACTGTCTTTAAATAAAAAACAAAACAATAGTTATTAACAGTAGTCAATAAAATTCTTATTCTTATTCAAATTCATCTTGTCAGCTGATAAAAATCTTCCATGTTTCTTTTCAGTTTTTTTAACTTTCTTTTTAAATCATTCAGAGCCTTATTCTCTTTCCAAACAAATGTTCCATTACACAGCAATACAATTTTTTTCTATCACTTTAATTATCTAAACATATTTTCTAATCCTTTTCTGTTTCTAAGATAACAATGCTATCCCATGCACCCTTGCAGAATCCTCTCCTTAAGTTAAATTTTAACCATCATCTCTGTGTCTTTTAAATAGGTTTATACCTTTAATTCTTGTACGCTTTTCCTGTACCTTTATATCTTGTTTCTGTCCTTTGTAGCTTCTTTTCCTTTCCCTCTTCCCTGTCTTCTTCTCCCTCCCCTTTTTATTCCTTTTTCTATCTGACTCTCCCTTTTGTGATCCTCCCTTCTGCTTCTTCCTGATATTATGATTGCTTTTTTTCCTCTCATATTGACATTTTTAATTGACTTGGAACATTAAGAAGAAGAGATTCTAATAAGAAATTGATACTAATCCACTTTGACATTAATAGGCTATTTCTATTTCTGAAAATAAAGTGTCAAAGGGATAAAGATTCTTGGATAATTTAAAAATTTTCTTTTAAAAAGAAAGAAAGCAGAGGAGGGAAAAAGGAAACAAGAGGGTGGAATCTGGAAAATGGAAGAGACCACTTGGAACTTTAAAAAGTCGATAATGGAATTTTAACAAGGATTGCAAAAGATACATTGTAGCTGAAACTTTGTTACAAGATACAAAGCCCCAGGAAAGAGAAAGTGACAAAAGAAGCAAGAAACAATTTTGGATTATTGGATGATCCCTGGAATTTTGCATGGTGGATCCTAATGAAACAAAATAAAATCAATTAGGGGTTGTTAAAAATTTTTAAAAATGGCATCACTCCTCAAAGAGTTAAAAATGAGACTTAAAGAACAAAAATAAGAAGCACAAGAGGGAAGAGGATCTTTTGGCTTCATATTTCAATTTTTAGAAATGCAGATTCTGAACTATGAAAAACAACAAGAAACGCTGGCAGAACAAGAAGGGCAGGATAAAGAAGAAGCCATCTATAATGACCAAGCAATTTTAAGCTGGGTAAGAAAGGAAAAGGGGGGGAAGGGAGTTAAAAATTTA
Source organism: Laticauda colubrina (assembly GCA_015471245.1). Taxonomy (NCBI): domain Eukaryota; kingdom Metazoa; phylum Chordata; class Lepidosauria; order Squamata; family Elapidae; genus Laticauda; species Laticauda colubrina. The sequence continues at coordinate 65,006,086 of BLBF01000003.1, read as the reverse complement.
AGCATTGAATCAACAACCAAAAAAAAGAGTAATTTGAAGTTGATGACTATCTTTTAGATAGAATTAGGAAAGTTAGAATTTAGAATGGAATAGAATTAGTCTTTAAAATTCAGGTTCCAAGTACCTTAAATAGATGTTCTCCATTCAACCTGGTCAATCAAATTTTCTCCTTTAAACTTCCTCCTGCACAATCTTGTCCACTTGGGTTCTTCTTTGAGGTGGCCATTTCTGACCACTGCTGCAATTGCCTTTGGGAAAGGGAGTAATGGCCAGCTGAGGAGGAGAGATGTGGCTCTCCTCAACCCTGCTGACAGCTTCCCCTTCTTCATCACCTCTTTGGGATGGCTTCAGTGCTGAATCTGGATGGCTCGGGATGCTCCAGCGGCAAGCATGGATCAAAACTGTGCATGATCGCGGATTTCTGTCCATTACCAAAGAAGCCTGAACTGGAAGTCCCCCATGTTTATTTCTCAGGTAATGTCTATCTAGGCTCTATATGGTGCTCATAGATATATTTATGTTGTTCATAAATGTGCTGTTCTGAGCTGAAAAAAGATAGTCCGAGCAAACACTTTGACAGTGCTGAGACAGTAGAAACTTCATTTCATTAAAAAATATTTATTAAATAAGTTTTTTTTAAGTAAGAATAGTTCAAATTTCAAGATAAAGAAAGGAAAAATAAAATTAAAGTGGTAAAATAAAAAAATGAAAGCAAAAAAATGAAAAAGAGATAAAGAAATATTTTTAAATTTTTAAAGCAATTATAAATGCATTTATATTTTGTCTTCTCTCCCTGAAGTTATATCATGGTATCCTTCTTTCCATTTTCTCTCTTTTCTAACAATCAAAACTGAATGTTCATTATTTTGTTTTATTATGTTGTATTTTTAGCAATAAGTGCATAAAGTATTTTCAGTCATTGAGTAATGACTAAAAATACTTTTGCAGAATTGTATTCTAGAATTAAAACTAATTGAGCAAAGCTGGCTTCTGGAAAGAATCCAGATATTCATACTGATGGTTAGTGCTTCATATTAATTTGTTGGCAAGGATAACCCTCAATTCAGTTATATAGATGGTTTCTTACCCAAATGCCTAACCTCAAAAAGGGAAAGAAAAAACACAATGTTACTGAGAATGGCATTTCCAAAGCAATTAAAAGAAACCTATGTCAGAGTATGCCAAAGTAGAAAATGGTTCAGCTGTGATTAAGGGAGCTTAATTTATACTTGGCCAAAATTGCTTAGCAAAGGAAATGCTCTAAGTTCCATAAAAGCTTTCCAAAGTTCTTCCATTTTGATTTTAGGGTATAGGAGTACCAAGACAGATGTGAGCACATGACTAAGCAGGTTAACCACTTTACATAAAATTAGTGAGCCTGCAAATTACTGAGAGCTTTTCAGCCAACACAGTGCTAGAAAAGATCTTAAGTGTATGGCAACAGTGTATATGTTTTATTATCTTTTCCATTCTGTAACTCATTACATAATGTGCCTTATAAATTCAGATGGTTGGACTGTGCCATCAGTTCCCAATCTCTTCAGCAGAGGATTTTCCTGGCCTTGGTACCCCATGTTTTCCCAAATATATGACCATGTGTTATGTTAATTTTTGCTCCAAAAGACATATTAGGGCTTATTTTCCAGTTTAGTCTTATTTTTGGAAAAACACGGTACTAAATATATCTGTCTGACTTAACTGGGGTTTGTTTTGGGGTAGAGCTTATATTATGAGCCTCGTGAAAAATCATGCTAGGGCTCATTTTTTTGTTGGGTCTTCTTTTGGGGGAAACATGGTACATGAGAACTCAAAGCCAAAGATCTAACCTAAGGCTTTTTCACTGTCTTCTTGAACTTACTCATAAAAAAATCCATCAAATGTTGTAATATTATTCTGATAGTGCTTTATTTGATAGTGGATCAAAAACTTACAAGGGACCTTTCTATCTATTTTTGTACAGTACTGTGGAAGGAATAAGGCCAGGATAGATTGTCTAAATGTTCTCTCTTTTGTTTTGTTTAGTCTCTTTTCCAAATGCCAGAGTGATTAATGAATGAAGCAAAGATGGAAGCTCAGGCTTACTGTGTCAAAATCCGAGACATGTGCAACATTCAAAGTGGCCACAATATGCATTTTGGAGTTGCCACACATGCACAGAGGAAGGGGGATGCCTGGGGCCACGGATGGGTATCAGGTGATGGGACTCATGCTGGGAGAGGAGTCAGGAAGGCAAGCCAGCTGTGGTCAGGGTCAGAAGTCATCCAAGCTTGAAGAATACTTGCTGGAATCAGCCAGAGAGAAACTGGGCTTGAAGAGTGCTTGCTGGAGCCAGGCCAAAAGAGTACTTGCTGGAGCTGGCCAGGGAGCAACCAGGCTACAGCAAGAGTACTTGCAGGAGCCAGCTGGTAGCAACCAGGAACAGGAAGGCAGGGTGTGCTGAGTCTGTATAGCCAGCTGGCTAGCAGAAGTCAGTAATGCTGGCTAGAAACCTTTTTACTTGTGGTTTACTTGCCAAGCTGAGACTTCAGTAAAGAGGCCCATTCTGCTCACAGTGCGGCCTCTTCTTTTGCTGGCTTGGTTTGGACCTGTGACATAGTATTTTGTGGGATTGATACCTTGGAATCCTCCAAAGATCTCGAGGGTGCTGCTGCCTTCCCTCATTGGGGTGTTGAGTATAAGGGAAGCACCCCTACGAACTAACCCAGATGACAAGTAATACACATGGAAAAAGGATACAGAATGAATCAGAAAAAAACCTCTCCTAATGTTCCTGTTCCAGACAATGCCTTTTCCACATCTGCAGTCTGACAGCTGGGCTACCTTAGAACATGGATTTCGTGCACTTTCAGAAGAGAGACCTGTGCTTAGAAAGAGCCTATCTGAGAGATCATAAGACAGAGCATCTCTTGCTTGCAACCTGTTAGTGGGCAGTTTTGCAGATATCTAAGCCCACAATTCTAATTGACTGCCTACACCACTTCATATGAGAGAAAGTGATCAACAATTGCCAAAGACGTTTTTGTTAAACTTTTCCCATCAAAGTTTCTACTAGGGAGACTCTTCTCACCCTTCTTGAGGAAGGATCCTCCATCTGACTATCTTAGAACTGTGATGGCGCAGTGGTTAGAATGCAGTACTGCAGGGCTAACTCACTGCTTATTCCAGGAGTTTGATTCTTACTGTCTCAAGGTTGACTCAGCCTTCCATCCTCCTAAGATTGGTAAAATGAGGGCCCAGATAGTTGGGGGCAATATTCTGACACTGTAAACCACTTAGAGAGAGCTGTAAAACACTGTGAAGCAGTATATAAATCTAAGTGCTAATGCTATTTTGTACTTAATTTATTTGCTCAAAAGAGCTTTTTCCTCTGACTAACTGTAAACATGGTATCTGGGAAGTCTAATTTGTGCAAGAGCTGGTCAATGACCTTAAAATATTAACATTTAACACATGCTCTGCTAAGAACTTTAGGAACAAATAAGTTTTGAATCTGTGAAGCCATCATAAATTACAAGAACCTGGCCAGATGTTGCTAATTTATATCCTTATTTGTGTTTGTATTCCTGGACCTTGTCCCAAATTCAGAGCCACTTTGAAATATAAATAAACACAGAATCCTGCTGCTTTGCACCTGCCTGAATGGTAGAAGGACAGGGGAGAAATACAGTGACCTTCCCTTGGCTTCCTTTGGCTTCCCAGAAGTGGCCATGTGGCCACAGATGATACTGAACTGCTCTAAAAGAAATGGAAATTAAAAGAAGCTGAGAAAATCAGCCAAAAGGCAATGTACTTGAAAGACTACATCTGGCCTACTTCCTACTATTGGCCTTCTCCATTAACTTTCCACCCATTAATTTAATTGCAATGGATATAGTAACAATACGTGAACTGTTTGTTAACAATTATTTTATCTCTGAGTTCTTTGCTATTTTTGCCTTGTGTTTCGCAATATAAGAACAAAGGAGGAAAAATGGTTTTTGCTATGTATATTTTCTCAATCATAAGTTATTATGAAGATGTTGAGCTATTAGGCCACAATAGTATTAAAGACCACAGAGCTGGAGAATATGTTTTAAACCCAGGGAATCTGTGGTAAACTATTACAACTCCAGCAAGGTCTGGTATGTTGGTCATAAACCTGTAATTGCCTCATTGCAAGATTCAGCATAAGGTTTCTACTAACCACTTATGTTTCATTGTTCTAGGTTTAGGGCTGTATATCAAAACTGCACAGGATCCATATATTAGAAGCCATGCATTTTAGTGCAATTATATCAAGTATCAGAGTGAGCTATCAATCTTTCAGAGCAACTAAAGCCCATGTCACACTGCACCAACGGATGGAAAGAGGATGTAAAACAGAGAAAAACACTTGCTATCCGTTGGTTAACGCAATGCTTCCGTTTTGTACTCACTGCGTCCATTTTTCTTCCACTCTATCCGTCCAGCATCCGTCGACTGAGGTTCCATCCACTCAAAAAGTTTTGAGCTGCTCAAAACTTTTTGAGAGGAAAATGTATCCAACGCGTCCGTTCTGCATCCGCAATGCATATGGGGAACCTCCGTTCTGCATCTGTCATCATCTGTTACACGTCCGCTACATCCACTAGACATCCGTTGCGCATACGCGCAACTCAAATCTGCTCCAGCAGAAAGCGGACACAGGGAGGAAGCGGAACAGATGCGGAACAGACGCGCAGCGTTAGTAGCACAGACGGAGAAAGGATGAAAGCGGATGCAGCTCGCAAACAAAGCATTTAAAACGGAAAAAACATTCGCAGAGGGGACCTATCTCGGATATTAAGGATGTCTAGAGGATGCCTAGAGGATGCAAAAGTACACATAGTGGAAAACCTATATTGCCTATAAAAAGGGGGAGCAACTCACCTGGATCTCACTTTCAGACCAGCAACCCTGCTGTGTAGACCTCTGCAGCCTTCATCTGCCTCTTGCTCTTCCACAGCATCCAGTCATGTCAACCATGGATCATCACACACTCCTTTTGGTAGCCACCATCGTTCTGCAACAGTGCAAAGCCATCTACAGGCTCTTTCAACTCTACTATGGGAAGAAAAGGAGGCAGCCAAGAAGCATCTGGATCCAAAGATGGATCGGGAGAAGAGTAGAGTACAGACTGTACAACAAGCTGATGGTGGAGCTGAGGAACGAAGACCCTCATGCATTCCAGAACTTCATGAGGATGCCTCCAGCCATGTTTGATGAAGTTGTGGAGCGGCTGAGACCCAGGTTGACCAAGCAGAGCACCAACTTCCGGCCCAGCCTGGACCCTGGGCTCAAGGCGGCACTAACTCTGCGCCACCTGGCCTCCGGGACCACCTACAGGAGCATGCAGTATGGCTGGAGGGTGCCACACAACACCATCAGCATTGTGGTCAGAGAAGTGGTGCAGGCCATCATCGAAACATACCTGGAGGAGCTCCTCCAGTGCCCCTCCATTGAAGGAGGCTGGAAGAAAGTTGCAGAGGAGTGGTATCAGAAGTGGAACTTCCCACACACCGTTGGAGCCACCGTTGGAGCAAGCATGTGGCCTGCAAATCTCCAGCCAAGTCGGGGTCCACTTATTTCAACTACAAGGGCTTCTTCAGCATCATCCTCTTCGCCATGGTCGATGCTGACTAAAAGTTCATGTACATCGATGCTTCAGGCAACGGCTCATGTTCAGATGCCCAGGTATACAACACCAGTGACCTCAAGGAGGGGCTGGAAGGCAACCTCATCATGGGCTTCCCAGATCCAGACCCACTACCCAACGACATGCAAGATGTGCCCTACTTCCTCGTGGGGGATGATGCCTTCTCCCTCAAAACCTACCTCATGAAGCCCTACACTTCCAGACTCCTCACCCGTGAAGAGAGGATCTTCAACTACAGGCTGTCCAGGGCAAGGCGGGTGGTGGAGAATGCCTTTGGCATCTTGGCCAACAGGTTCTAGGTACTTCTCACCACCATGCAGCATCGCCCAGAGACCATGAGGAACATCATGGAAGCTTGCTGCATCCTGCACAATCTCATGCGCACCCACTACCCAGTCTTGCAGAACAGGCTCGTGGACCTCCAACAAGGCAATGGGGACATGGAGCCTGGGGAATGGAGGCAAGGGCGAAACCTGATAGACACTGTGGATGTGCAAGGCCCCAACAGAGCTTCACGTGAAGGGAAGAAGCAGCGCAACCTCCTGAAACACTGGTGCAACTCCCCAGCTGGAGCAGTGGAGTGGCAAGACAGGATGATAGATGCTTTATGGATGCTTCCTTCAGCCCGTCTCATCACACTGATGAGATTGGGCCATGTATGTTGGGTGGGCCTACAATGAACAGGGCATTTAATAAAGAGTTGTGTTTATGTTGACATGTGTGGATCAATGATTACATTAGTATTGATAATTAAGGGCCATAGGTGTGGCACCTGGGAGGGTGGACCATACAGTCCCACTATGCTTGCACTGGAGGTTTATCTATCCCCACAGCTATCTCAACCCATCCCACAGCTATCTTAATCCATCCCACAGGTATCCCTGCCCATCCCACTGCTATCTCAACCCATCGCACAGCTATTACCCATGCCAAAGGTATCCCTGCCCATCCCACAGGTATCTTAACCCATCCCACAGCTATTACCCATCCCACAAGTATCCCTGCCCATCCCACTGCTATCCTTTCCCATCCCACAAGCATACAAAGGCTTAAACCATTTCTAAAAGTTTCCACCAAGACTTTATTTACAAAAATAAATGAGGCAAGTGTGTGAAGCAAAGATAATCTTTATTAATAGCAAGCTGTAAAAGAAAAATGACCCAAGTCAAGTGTCCAAATAAAGTCAACAGGTAGCCACCCAGTCTCTGGCACTCTTCTCTGTCACTCAGAAGTGTCCTGTCCTTCACCACCTAGTATTGGGGTTCCGCCATGTCCACGAGGGTCTGGTTCACATTGTGAGGAAGGGCTTGCGGTTGGAGGATCAGGGGTGAAGGGTCCAGGTGCTGTGGAGGTGGCTGCTGATGGAGTGTTGGTCTGAAGCGCCACTGGGGTGCCTGGCCCCGAGAGGACAACAGGTCACGGTGTGTTGAGGAAGCTCTCAGACAGCTGGCTCAGCCCCGTGATGTTGAGAACTCCTTCCTCCATGCCATGGGGTGTCACCCCAGTACCGACGACAGATGTACTGAGGCTGGGCTTGGCTGTGGGGTGGAGGAAGGAGCAGTGTAGTGGGGCTGTCTGGTCTGCAGCTGAGTGAGGATTGGCATGGGTGGCATTGGTGGCATCGGTGGCATCAGTGGCGTGGGTGGCATCAGTGGCATCAATGAAACCGGTGGAAACGGTGGTGTCCATTGAGCCTGTGCCTGGACTGGGAAGGGCTGCTGCCTGTGCTGCTGGACCTCCTGGTAGCCGTAGCCCTGGAAGGTGAGGGCCTGTGGGAAGCCTTGGAATGGGAGGGACATCACCTGGGGTGGAGAAGCAGACCTGGACTGGGTGGGAGCAGATTCATCTGGATCTGGATGGTTGTGAAGCAGATCGGTGATCCTGTCCTTCACCACCTAGCATTGGGGTTCCGCCATGTCCACGAGGGTCTGGTTGACATAGGTGAGGAAGGGCTTGCGGTTGGAGGATGAGGAGTCAGTGTGTACCAGCTGAGAGAGGAGATCTATGCTGCTCCTGATGGTTTCCCTGATCTCCAGCAGGACAGTGTGGCTCTGTTCCTCCTGCCTGGCTCTCTGCCTTTCTGTGGAGGTGGAGCTGGGGGTGGATGCAGGTTGGACTGTGGTGGAAGTGCCATCTCCTTTCTCCCACTGCGCCAGGGAGTCCTGCATGCACTCCTCCACGGTTAGAGCAGCTGTCGGCGGGTTCTCTGCCGTGGGACGCTCCACAGACTCCTGCCTGGAGACAGGAGCTGACTCTTGGCCAGAAGAGGACTGGCTCTCAGCAGGCTGCCTGAGAGAGAGGGTTGTGAGAGGGGCTGCTCCTCAGTGGCGGATCTCACGCTCCAGGAAGCTGCACTTGGCCATGACGTAGGTCTCTCTGTCCATCTGCTTGACCGCGGCCTGGCCAGATTTCTTGAGGTGCAGCTTCCCATACCAGGTGTGCATGTGCTTCCACCAGCCGAGGAGCACCTCCGAAGTGTAGCCCAGGCTCTCCGCCTTCTCTCTCCAAGCAGCCTGCTTCCTTTTGGTGTCCCTGTAGAGCCTGTGTTCCTTCCGCCATAGATACTCATTCTCTCTCAGCCACTCCAGCACCTCATCCTCATGTTCCTCCTCGATGGAATATTGCCTCCTCTCCCATTCTCGCATATGCCTCTTCCTCCCTTTGGCAGGACCACATGGGCCCTCATCAGAGGGGTTTCGAGGTTGATGGGGCTGGTCCTCCACACCACCACCACCACCACCAGCAGCAGCAGCAGCAGCAGGACCAGGATCAGCAGCAGCAGAGTAAGCACCAGCAGCGCCAGCAGCACCAGCAGCACCAGCAGGACCAGGATCAGCAGCAGCAGCACCAGCAGGACCAGGATCAGCAGCAGCAGAGTAAGCACCAGCAGTGCCAGCAGGACCAGCAGGACCAGCAGGACCAGCAGGACCAGCAGGACCAGGAGCATGAGCATGAGCAGGACCAGGAGCATGAGCAGGACCAGGAGCACGAGCAGGAACAGCTGGACGAGCAAGACCAGGAGCACGAGCAGGACCAGCAGGATGAGGAAGACCAGCAGGACCAGCAGGACCAGCAGGACCAGCAGGATGAGGAGCAGCGCCAGCAGAGTAAGCACCAGCAGAAGCACCACCGCCAGAAGCATCAGCAGCAGAGTAAGCACGAGCAGAAGCACCACCGCCCGAAGCAGCATCAGCAGCTCCTCCAGAAGCAGAAGCAGCAGAAGCCCCATCCCCAGAAGAGCGAGTCCGTGCTACAGAAGCCCCAGCAGAAGCAGAGTGAGGGCCAGGGGGTGGGAGGGTGGCCCTGTCCCTCTTGCCAGGGCTGGCAGCAGATGGCTGAGGCTTTCTCTTCTTCCCCATGGTTGTGGAGTTGCTGGCTGGCAGGCAGGCTGGGGGCAAGGCTGGCAGGCAGGCAGGTAGGCTGGCAGGCAGGCAGGCAGCAAGGCTGGCAGGCAGGCTGGCAGGGAGGCTGGCAGGCAGGTAGGCTGGCAGGCAGGCAGGCTGGCAGCAAGGCTGGCAGGCAGGCAGGCTGGCAGGCAGGCAGCAAGGCTGGCAGGCAGGCATGCAGGCAGGGCAGGCTGGCAAGGCACGCAATGTGTCTGGAAGCAGGTCTTTCCTCTGAATGTTGACCTGCTTGGGAGCTGCTTCCCTTTATCCACGGGGCTGATGCAATGCATCCTCCCCGCATGCGCAGTGAACGCTAGGCATCCTCTAGGCTTCCGCTAGGCATCCTCTAGGCTTCCGCTAGGCATCCGCTAGGCTTCCGCTCTGCATCTGCTTCATCTGCTCGGCATCCACTGTGCATCCGCTTTATCCTCTCGGCATCCGCTCTGCATCCGCTGTATCCGTTCCACGTCCTCTTCGCTGCGCTCCCGCGGAAGCCCAGCAGATGTGCCATCCGCTCTCATCCGCTTCCATCCGCTAGGCTTCCATGGGTTTGAGGGTTTGGGGCTCAGCTTCTATCTGGATGAGGTTGCACTGGCATAAACTTGTTTACAGACTCATGTCCAGATCATCTCCTGAATCGGCTACTGTAATGTGTTCTACATGTGGCCTTTGAAGAGTATCAAGAAGCTTCAGCTGGTGCAAAATGCAGTGGCATGGGTAAGTTACCTGTATCCCTAAATTATGTTGGTTTTGACCTTGAAAGCCCTTCACAGCAAGGGGCTGCATTATTTGAGGGACTGCCTCCCTCTGATTACATCGGCTCATCACATCAGGTCTGGCAAAAGAGATGTGTTGCAGGTCTTATCTTTGAAAGATTTTCAACTGGCAGGACCCAGAAGATGGACCTTTTCTGTCATGGTACCAATCCTGTGAAACATTGTTTATCCTCTTTCCCCCCAGATGATTGGTCACATTTTTGATGTCCTTCCAGAAGTCCTTTTAACCATGCTATTTAAACGTGTCAGAGGTTCTGGGGATCTCAGGAAAATAGTTATTTGGTGAAATTCCTGCATTATTTTTAGCATCAGTTCTCTCCACTACTGTCTTAATAGCTATAATGTTGTTATCTTTTAATTGTAGTTTTTAACATTTAATCTTTATGATGGCTTTTATTGATTTTATTTATGATGGTTTCATTTTACTGTGAGATGTGTGGTGATATACATGTGATAAATAACCCACTGAAACCCACTGAAACAGTGGCTTTTCTGAAGTTTTGCCAAAAACTGAAGGCAGGTTGCCATATGCTTTGTGATTGTTATGATATGTACAGAATAACCCTTGAGTAACAAGGATATGCACATGGAAATGTTTATGAGAGTAGTTATGAATAATTATTCAGCCACACACAGCCATACACTGAATTGAGTTAAAGTTTACTTTAAGAAATAGCACAGTCCAATAAACAGTCCAGGTCATATACATTTTCAGTCCAAAGAATATCCAATTACAAAATCTTCTTACCAGTTGCCTTTGTCATTTACAGTAAACAAAGATATCAAAGTATAATCACAACAGAGAACCTTAGATAGCAACAGAATGTCAGAGATACAGAATGTCAGAGAAAGCAAGCCATGATCTCTAGCTTCTTCTTATGGCAATCTGAAATACAATCGACCAATCAGAACATAGTACAAATCAATACAGTAACTTTGTCTTAAAGCTACAAACATACATTTTTGGTTTATATATTGCCAACCCAACTAATTGGTGGAGAGATTCCTAACAGTGATAGGCTATATAGGTGACTCTGCGGATTTGCTCGGCTCAGGATTATGGTATTCTGCTCCCTAATGCTTACCATTGGAAGTACTAAAGGCCCGGTCCCACTGGCCGATGGACACAAAATGTATGCATAAAGGACACAGTGGATGAGCAAAATTTCGGGGATGGCTCCATCCGTTGTCATCCACTCCAAAAAGTGGTGAAAATTTGCATAAACAGAATGGAAAAGAACGGATGTGGGTAGTATGTAGCGGGGATGATAAACGGATGTTCATCGGAAACCTAGCGGATGACAGTGGAAGGAAGCAGATGACACATCCGAAGGGGTTCCGGGGGAAAATTTCGAAGTGGATGCATAGCGGATGAAGCGGATGCATGACGGATGCCTATAGGAAACAAAGGGGATGCCGCGCAGATGTATATCGGATGCAAAGCATTCACTGCGCATGCGGGGAGTATGAATTGTGTCAGCTCTGCAGACAAAAAAGGATGCAGCACGCACGCAGTCAGCATGCAGGGGGAATACGTGCTGCCACATACATCTAGCAGGAACACCATGGTTCGTCAGTCAGGCAAGAACAGGAAGCCCGTGCCTACTCGTTCCAGCCCTGGCAAGAAGGCCAGAACCAGCATCCCACCCCCTGGCACTGACTCTGAAGTTGCTGCTGCTGTGGTGGACCATCCCCAAGGCCCTCAAAGCCCTGCTGCTGAAGGCCCTGCTACTCAAGCCACTGAAGGCCCTGCTGCTCAAGCCTCTGATGGCCCTGCTGAAGCCCCTGCCAGAGGGAGGAAGAGGCAAGGGAAGGAGAAAGGAGAGAGGAAACAGTACACTGTTTCCGAGGAGCATCAGGATGAGGTGCTGGAATGGCTGAGGGAGAACGAGTACCTCTGGAGAAAGGGCCACAGACTCTATCGGGACACCAAGAAGAAGCAGGCAGCTTGGAGAGACAAGGCAGAGAGCCTTGGGTACACTGCAGAAGTACTCCTTAGATGGTGGAAGCACATGCACACCTGGTATGCCAAACTACACCTCAAGAAATCCGGGCAGGCCGCTGTCAAGCTCACTGACTGGGAGATGTACGTCATGGCCAAGTGCAGTTTCCTGGAGGGTGAGATCCGCCACCGAGGTGCAGCCCCTCTGAGACCCCTCTCCCTTAGACAGCCCACAGACAGCCAGTCCTCTTCCAGCCAGGAGCCAGCTATCCTGTTCAGGCAGGTGTCTTCAGAGGGCCTCACAGCAGAGACCCCCCCCCCGACAGCTGCACTCCCCATGCCGGCGGACTTGGAGGATCCCATGGAGGATGATGCCCTGCTGTCACAAATGGTGGAAGAAGCAGCAGCCACCAGAGGCCAACCCACCCCCACCCCCAGCTCCAGAGGATGCAGGCAGAGAGGCAGACTGGAGGGCCAGGACCACAGTGTGCTGTTGGAGATCAGGGACACAATGAAGACCAGCACAGAACTTCTCTCTCAGCTGGTTCACAGCGACATACCATCCTCGGACCAGAAGCCCTTCATCACCTACGTGACCCAGACCCTCAGGGACCTGCCCGAGGCCCAGTACCAGGTGATGAAGCAGAAGACAACAGCACTTCTGCAGAAGAAGTAGCTGACTACTACTACTACTACTGAAGAAGAAGCAGAAGATCACAGAAGATCCCAGCACTTCTGCATAACCCTCAAGGCCCAGCTGAACCTACTCCTACCTAGTCCAGGTTTGCTCCTCCACCCCAGACAATGTCACAGCCCTTCCATGGCTTTCAACAGCCCCTCACCTACCAAGGCTACGATTACCAGGACTTCTCACAGCAGAAGCAGAACTTCCCAGTCCACGCCCAGGTTCATCGGACACCACAGATGCCACTCCTCACCCAGCTGCAGACCAGACAGCCCCACTACACTCCTCCTTCCTCCACCCCACAGCCAAGCCCATCAACAGACAATCTGTCATCAGTATTGGGCCTGACATCTCAAGTCCTTGATTAAGGGCCTCTCAACCTCACGGGACTGAGTCAGCTCTTGGATAGCTTCCTGAACACACCACCACCTGTTGTACCCTCGGGGCCAAGCACCCCAATGGTGCCTCAGACCAGCATTCAAGCCACAGCCACCTCCACAGTCCCTGCCTGCTTAACAGCTGAGACCAGGGACATGACTCAGAGTGACTGAGAATAGTGTCAGAGACTGAGTTGTTTACTTGTTAAGTTTGTCTTTGCTTAAGACACTTTACTTGGTTCATTTTAATAAAGTCATAAAGTTTACCTAAGAAAGTTAATAAAGGATATCTTTGCTTAACACACTTAAAAGCCCTGTCACACTGCCCAACGGATGCAAAACATTAGTAAAAAGGACACAACGGATGAGAATGGGAGCAGATGCCACATCTGCTAGGCTTTCGGGGGGGCGCAGCAAAGCGGATGCAGAATGGATACAGCGGATGCAGAGCAGACGCCGAGCACATGAAGCGGATGCACAGTGGATGCACAGCGGATGAAGTGGATGCAGAGCGTAAGCCTAGCGGATGCACAGCGGAAGCCTAACGGATGCCGAGCGTAAATTGTGCATGCAGGGAGGATACATTGCATCAGCCCCGCGGATATAAAGGGAAGCAGCTCAGAAGCAGGTCACCATTCAGAGGAAAGACCTGCTGCCAGACGGATTGACAGCCTTGCCTGCCCTGCCTGCATGCCTGCCTGCAAGCCTTGCTGCAAGCCTTGCTGCCAGCCTCCCTGCCAGCCTTGCTGTCTGCCTGCCTGCCAGCCTTGCTGCCAGCCTGCCTTAGAGCCTCCCTGCAGGCCAGTCTGCCTGCCAGCCTTGGTTCCTGCCTGCCTGACAGCCTTGGTGCCTGCCTGCCTGCCAGCCTTGGTGCCTACCTGCCTGCCAGCCTTCCTGCCAGCCTTGGTGCATGCCTTCCTGCCAGCCTTGGTTCCTGCCTGCCTGCCAGCCTTCCTGCCAGGCTTGGTTCCTGCCTGCCCGCCAGCCTTTCTGCCAGCCTTGGTGCCTGCCTTCCTGCCAGCCTTGGTTCCTGCCTGCCTGCCAGCCTTCCCAGCCAACCTCCCTGCCAGCCAGCAACCCCACAACCATGGGGAAGAACAGAGAGCCTCAGCCATCTGCTGCCAGCCCTGGCAAGAGGGACAGGGCTACCATCCCGCCCCCTGGCCCTCACTCTGCTTCTGCTGGGGCTTCTGTAGCATGAGCTCGCTCTTCTGGGGCTGGAGCTTCTGCTGCTTCTGCTTCTGCTTCTGGAGGAGCTGATGATGATGCTTCTGGCGGTGGTGCTTCTGCTGGTGCTAACTCTGCTCATGCTGCACCCCAATGGTGCTTCAGACAAGCACTCCAGCACCAGCCACCTCCACAGCACCTCGACCCTTCACCCCTGAGACTGAGTGACCAAGAGGAGTGCCAGAGACTGGCTGGCTGGCTACCTGTGGACTTTATTGGGACACTTGACTTGGGTCATTTTTCCTTTATAGCTTGTTGTTAATAAAGTCTATCTTTGATTCACACACTTGCCTTATTTCTTTTTTTTAATATAGTCTTGGTGGAAACTTTTAGAAATGGTTTAAGCCTTTGCATGTTTGTGGGATGGGTAAGGATAGCAGTGGGGTGGGCAGGGATACCTTTGGGATGGGTAATAGCTTTGGGACAGATAAACCTCCAGTGCAAGCATAGTGGGACTGTATGGTCTACCCTCCCAGGTGCCACACCTATGGCCCTTTATTATCAAGAACAATTTAATCATTGATCCACACATGTCAACATAAACACAACTCTTTATTAAATGCCCTGTTCATTGTAGGCCCACCCAACATACATGGCCCAATCTTATCCGTGTGATGAGACAGGCTGAAGGAAGCATCCATTAAGCATCTATCATCCTGTCTTGCCACTCCACCACTCCAGCTGGGGAGTTGCACCAGTGTTTCAGGAGGTTGCGCTGCTTCTTCCCTTCACGTGAGGCTCTATTGGGGCCTTGCACATCCACAGTGTCTATCAGGTTTTGCCTTTGCCTCCATTCACCAGGCTCCATGTCCCCATTGCCTTGTTGGAGGTCCATAAGCCTGTTCTGCAACACTGGGTAGCGGGTGCGCATGAGATTGTGCAGGATGCAGCAAGCTTCCACGATCCTCCTCACGGTCTCTGGGTGATGCTGCATGGTGGTGAGAAGTACCTGGAACCTGTTGGCCAGGATGCCAAAGGCGTTCTCCACCACCCACCTTGCCCTGGACAGACTGTAGGTGAAGATCCTCTCTTTACGGGTGAGGCATCTGGAAGTGTAGGGCTTCATGAGGTAGGTTCTGAGGGAGAAGGCGTCATCCCCCACGATGAAGTAGGGCACATCTTGCGTGTCGTTGGGCAGTGGGTCTGGATCTGGAAAGCCCATGATGAGGTTGCCTTCCAGCCCCTCCTTGAGGTCACTGGAGTTGTATACCTGGGCATCTGAAGCTGAGCCGTTGCCTGAAGCATCGATGTACATTAACTTGTTGTCAGCATTGACCATGGCGAAGAGGATGATGCTGAAGAAGCCCTTGTAGTTGAAATAAGTGGACCCCGACTTGGCTGGAGCTTTGCAGGCCACGTGCTTGCCATCGATGGCTCCAACGGTGTGGGGGAAGTTCCACTTCTGATACCGCTGGTCTGCAACTTTCTTCCATCCTTCTTCAGTGGAGGGGCACTGGAGGAGCTCCTCCAGGTATTCTTCGATGATGGCCTGCACCACTTCTCTGACCACAATGCTGATGGTGTTGTTTGGCACCCTCCAGGCGTACTGCATGCTCCTGTAGGTGGTCCCTGAGGCCAGGTAGCGCAGAGTCAGTGCCACCTTGAGCCCAGGGTCCAGACTGGGCCGGAAGCTGTTGTTTGCCTTGGTCAACCTGGGTCTCAGCCGCTCCACAACTTCGTCAAACATGGCTGGAGGCATCCTCTTGAAGTTCTGGAATGCACAAGGGTCTTCGTTCCTCAGCTCCACCATCAGCTTGTTGTACAGTCCGTACTCTGCTCTTCTCCTGATCCATCTTCGGACCCAGATGCTTCTTGGCCGCCTCCTTTTCTTCCCGTAGTAGAGTTCACAGAGCCTGTAGATGGCTTCGCACTGTTGCAGAACGATGGGGGCTACCAAAAGGAGCTTGTTACAATCCAAGGTGGACATGACTGGATGCTGTGGAAGAGCAAGAGGCAGATGAAGGCTGCAGAGGTCTGCACAGCTGGGCTGCTGGTCTGAAAGTGAGATCCAGGTGAGTTGCTCCCCCTTTTTATAGGCAGTATAGGTTTTCCCCTTTGTGTCCCTTTGCATCCTGTAGGCATCCTCTAGACATCCTTAATATCCGAGATAGGTCCCCTCTGCAGACATTTTTTCCATTTTAAATGCTTTCTTTGTGAGCTGCATCCGCTTTCATCCATTCTGCATCCGTTCTGCATCCGTTCTGCATCCGTTCCATGTCTGTTCTGCTTCCTCCCTGCGTCCATTTACCGCTGGAGTGGATCGAGTTGCGCGGATGCATAGCGGATGCATAGCGGATATAGCGGATGCGTAACGGATGCAGAATGGATGCCTAGTGGATGCCTAGCAGATGCAGAATGGACGAATTGGATACATTTTCCGCGCAAAAGTTTTGAGCAGCTCAAAACCCTCTGAGCGGATGAAATGTCAATAGACGGATGCTGGACGGATAAAGAGGAAGCAAAACATATGCAGTGAGTACAGAACGGATGCATCGCGTTAACCAACGGATGGCAAGTGTTTTTCTCCATTTTACATCCTCTTTGCATCCGTTGGTGCAGTGTGACATGGGCTTAATACAGTTTACTTGGTTCATTTTGCTTATTTAATAAAGTCATAAAGTTTACCTAAGAAAGTTAATAAAGGTTATCTTTGCTTAAGGCACTTGGTTCATTTTTTTTACTTAATAAAGTGTTGGTGAAAACTTTGAAAAAATGGTTAAGCCTTTGCATGCTTGTGGGATAGATAAGGATAGTTGTGGGATAGATAAACCTCCAGTGCAAGCATAATGGGACTGTATGGTCCACCATCCCAGCTGCCACACATATGGACCTTTATTATCAATAACAATTTATTCATTGATCAACACATTTTAAAATCAACAAAGCTCTTTATTAATGCTCTATTCATTGTAGGACCACTCAACATACATGGCACAATCTCATCAGTGTTATGCGACAGGCTCAAGGAAGCATCCATTAATTATCTATCATCCTGTCTTGCCACTCCACTGCTCCAGCTGGGGAGTTTCACCAGTGTCTCAGTAGGTTGCACTGCTTCTTCCCTTCACGTGAAGCTCTGTTGGGGCCTTGTACATCCACAGTGTCTATCAGGTTACGTCCTTGCCTCCATTCACCAAGCTCCATGTTCCTATTCCCTTGTTGATGGTCAACAAGTGTGTTCTGTAACACTGGGTAGCGGGTGCGCCTGAGATTGTGCAGGATGCAGCAAGCTTCCATGATGCTCCTCACAGTCTGTGGCTCATGTTGCATGGTGGTGAGAAGTATCTGGAACCTGTTGGCCAGGATGCCAAAGGCGTTCTCCACCACCGGTCTTGCCCTGGATAGCCTGTAGTTGAAGATCCTCTCTTCATGGGTGAGGCATCTGGAAGTCTACGGCTTCATGAGGTAGGTTCTGGGGGAACGTCATCACCAACGATGAAGTAGGGCACATCTTGTGTGTCATTGGGTAGGGGGTCTGGATCTGAAAAACCCATGATGAGGTTGCATTCCAGCCCATCCTTGAGGTCACTTGCGTTGTATACCTGGCCATCTGAAGCTGACCCGTTGCCTGAAGCATCAATGTACATGAACTTGTAGTCAGCATCAACCATGGCAAAGAGGATGATACTGAAGAAGCCCTTGTAGTTGTAATAAGTGGACCCTGAGTTGGCTGGAGCTTTGCAAGCCATGTGCTTCCCATCTATGGCTCCAACGATGTGGGGAAAGTTCCACTTCTGATACCACTCTTCTGCAAGTTTTCTCCAGCCTTGTTCAGTGGTGGGGCACTTGAGGAGCTCCTCCACGTATTCTTTGATGATGGCCTGCACCACTTCCCTGACCATTTTGCTGATGTTATTGTGTGGCACCCTCCACACATACTTCATGTTTCTGTATGTGGTTCCAGAGGCCAGGTGCCACAGAGTCAGTGCCACCTTCAGTCCAGGGTCCAGGTTGGGACGGAAGTTGGTGCTAGGCTTAGTCAAACTAGGTCTCAGATGCTGAACAAGTTCGTCAAACATGGCTGGTGGCATCCTCATGAAGTGATGGAATGAACGAGGGTCTTCATTCCTCAGCTCCACCATCAACTGGTCATACAGTCCAAACTCCACTCTTCTCCCGATCCATCTTCGGACCCACACAGCTCTTGGACCTCTCCTTCTTCTCCTTCTGTATAATAGGTGAAACAGTCTGAACAGGTTTTGGTTCTGGTGATGAATGAGCGAAGCTATCATACGGACTGTGTCATCATCCATGGTGGAGAACAATTGATGATGTTGAAGACCAAGACCAAGGGTGAAGAGGACTCATACTGAGATCCTGATGATTTTCTCCCCCTTTTTATGGAAAATATCAGTTGTCTGCTGGGTGTACTTCTACATACTCTAGACATACTCCAGACATCCTAAATATACAAGATACATCCCAGATACAAACATTTTGTCCGTTTTGAATACTTTATATACGAGATGCATACATCCTTTCTATTTCCGTGCTACTAACTCTGTGTAGACGTTCCATGTACCTTTTGTTTCCTCCCTCTTTCTGTTTTCAGCTGCAGCAGATGTGACTTGAGGGGATGGCCAGAGGATGCAGAGAGGATACAGTGGACGTTTAACGGATGATAACGGACATAGAATGTTTGTTGCCCATATATGTCGCGGATGTACATTGTACACGGCAGAAAGTTCATCCGTTCACAAAGTTTTGTGCTGCTCAAAACTTCTTGCACGGATGAAATTGCAGTGGGTGGATGCTCGACGGATAGAGTGCATGAAACACATATGCAATGAGTACACAATGGATGCATAGTTTTTTCTAACAGATGGCAAGCTTTTTTTAACATTTTACATCCTCTTTGCATCCGTAAGTGCAGTGAGACCAGGCCTTAAGTAGCAAAACAGGCACAACTTGGAGGAATCTGGCTTCTCCAAATCCCCCCTCTAAATCTCAAGAGTGCTAAAGTCTATGTAGTGAAAGTAGCATGACATACATAAAAGGTGGCTATTTTTTTTATGCAAATAAAGTAGGATACACATTTGTCAGTCTGACCTTAAATTGTCTTTGTTAGATTCATTATATGTGGAAATGACACTCTCTTCCAATTGCTAAGCAATGGATCAACAAGTTTTGGAATTGCCTCTGTATGTCATAGAGATGTAATGATGACTGAAGAGTTTCACCCTCATTTTCTTACAATTATGATCCCATGAGTCATCAGACTAACCTGGGATTACCAGGTTTGGTAATCTGGTACCAAATTGGTAATCTGGTAATCTGGTACCAGTTTGGTGATCTGGTACCAGCGGAAAGTTCATCCGCTCACAAAGTTTTGTGCAGCTCAAAACTTCTTGCGTGGATGAAATCGCAGTGGACTGATGCTTGATGGATAGAGCATATGAAACACGTATGCAATGAGTACACAACGGATGCATAGCCTTTTCCAATGGATGGCAAGTTTTTTTTAACATTTTACATCCTCTTTGAATCCGTTAGTGCAGTGGGACAGGGGCTTAAAAAAAAGTTTGCAGCCAAATTTAAGAGGACTTTCTGAAATAGCAAATTAAGAACTATTCTTTAGTTATCAACATTTAATAAAAGGAATCTAATCGTCACTACAGAAATATCTATGAATTTTATCCAATTAATTCTGATTAGCTTCACTATCTCTACAAGCAATATGGAGATAATATGTATTTTGAATACTAAAAAAACTTATACAATTAAAATTGTAATAATTATTTGTTATAATTTAACTGTACAAGTGGAATGGAGTGAGACTACTGGAGGGTTAAGAGGAGGGTAAATGCTTCCTACAGGATATTTTGACCTTCAGAGTTGCTCCCCAGGATTCAGCTATTCAACTGAGTAATCGGACTATTTGAAGTCTCTCATTTGTATAGGGTCTGTTTTCCTTCCACACCATGTCTCTCTGGGGATAAAAATGAATAATTTACACAACCACATCTCTTAGCTGCTGCATAAATATCATAGTCCATGCACACCTGCTGTGGACTCTGTAGGTATTTTGTAATCATGATTACCACTAAACATCTGCACTAATTCTCCCCCCACCTCAAGTTCCAAATGCTTAATTGAACCTGAGTAACATCGCCCATAAAGTTTTTCTCCCCACTGATTGCCCTTTGCAGCGAAGACATAGATTGGGACTAATAATGCTTCCAAAGGAGGTTTTCTTTAGCCTGAAGGCAATTAGCATTCTGTTCTCGCTCCCCTCTGAGAAGTTATTGACAAAAAACAAGTAAGCCATACTTCTCTGCTTAAGTCACTGAAAAAGAATTATTTTAGGGCCAACTGTCAAAGCTGATTCTTACTTTATTACAGTTTCTGGAGCAATAGCAATCAGAGAAGAGTACAGAGTCCAATAAAATTTTAATTATAAACATAAAGGATCTTTCTCATGTTTCTCTAACTGCAACACAAACATGACGAAAGGCTAAGTCCCACTGGCCGACGGACGCAAAATATATGCATAAAGGACACAGCGGACAAGCAAAATTTTGAGGGTGGCTCCATCCGTTGTCATCCGCTTCAAAAAGTGGTGAAAATTTGCATAAACAGAACGGAAAAGAATGGAAAAGAACGGAAAAGAATGGAAAAGAACGGACGTGGGTAGTATGTAGCGGCGATGTTAAACAGATGTTCATAGGAAGCCTAGCAGATGGAAGCGGATGACACCTCCAAAGGGGTTCCGGGGGAGAATTTCGAAGCGGACGCATAGTGGATGAAGCAGATGCATCACGTACGCCTAAAGGAAAGAAAGGGGATGCCGGGCGGATGTATATCGGATGCAAATGCATCCTTTCTATTTCCATGCTACTAACGATGTATAGATGTTCCATGTACCCTTTCTTTCCTCCCTCTTTCTGTTTTCAGCTGCAGTGGATGTGAGTTGTGAGGATGCCCAGAGCATGCGGAGAGGATACAGCGGACGTTTAACGGATGATAAACGGACATAGAACATCTGTTGCTCTTTTGTTGTGGATTTACATCATACACGGCGGAAAGTTCATCCATTCACAAAGTTTTGTGCAGCTCAAAACTTCTTGTGCGGATGAAATCGCAGTGGATGGATCCTGGATGGATAGAGTGTATGAAATACATATGCAATGAGTACACAAAGGATGCATAGCGTTTTCCAATGGATGGCAAGCTTTTTTTTAACATTTTACATCCTCTTTGCATCCGTAAGTGCAAGTGGGACAGGGCCTTAAGGACCTGGTTTGTTTTTGCCATGATATTGCTTTTGTCTCATCACCAGCCTGCAGCTAAGACAGCTGAAAGTCTTAGCTGCTTCAGTTGGGTTGCTCATTTGGTTCCTCACATGGTTAGGGTTGAGATCTGTCTTGCTCTTTCTGGGCACTGAATTCCACAATTATTTTGTCTTGGGGTGCAGAAGAAACCAACCATCTAGTACTTTTTGCAGCAGTGGGTTGCTGCTACTTTTGCCAACTGTGATTTCCAGCTGGATGCACTGGATGCACCAGTGAAGTTATTGGGGGGAGGGTGCTAGAGGGAGGAGCTTACTCCTCCACCATCATCTCAGGAGTTTACTCTGTTCTGGCACCAGCACTGTGTCAGCCCTGGACTCCTTGACTATTAATGTCCAGCATTGCCATCCCCTTGAAGCACTACTAGTCAAGTATGATGGCAGTTGAATTTCAAAGCTGACATATGAAGCTTGTGAAGGTTATTTCCCCCTTCATCCTACAACCTTCCTCTGAGCCTATTACATATCCAATAGACTTTTTTTAAACACACATTTAACACCGATAAGTTCTGTACTTATATTCAGAAAGTCTGGCTGACAGATGACAGGTGTGAAGAAAGATTGTACTGGGCAGCAGCATCAGAAATGTAGTTCTTACAGAAGATGAACACCCTGGTATTTCGATCTCCTACACTTATCCAATCTTGTTCCTGCATTAGGAAGATTGATTGATAGTTGTTTTGCTGCTGGCAGATGTTAGGAGAAATTAAGTTGAGGGAACTCAACAATGTTTTTCCTTTACTTTTCCCACAACCAGTGCAAAAGGACAGCACATCTTGCCAACCACACTTGCAGATTAGAAACTGACCAACAAGGCTTTGCAATTTGTGCCATCATATTTTTCTTCCAACTCAAAGTCTTTAGAGTTGTTTACATAGTGTTTTTTTTTTACAGTTCTAGGCATATTTCCATTGAATGAATCCCAGATGCATATAATTTCTTGCTGGTGGAAAGTAGTCTTATAACATAGTTTATAGTTTTGTAACCAAATGCATTTTAAATAGCCACTCTCTCATAGAAAAGTGTATGTTCAATTTCCTGAGTTATTTATTTACTGTATGGTGTTTTTACTGTTTTTGCTCTTTGTATTGTCTTTATTGTGTTTTAGTGTCTTTTTTCTGAAGAAGAATAATGACAGAGAAGTTTGTTTGATTAGTCAGAATAGAAAAAAAAACTCCAAACCAACAAAAAAGTTAACTTTGGTCTCTTAATCATTTTATGGTCCTGACTTTCCAAAGCTTCAGAAATAGATTTTGTTCATTCTCGATTCCCAATTCTTTTTGATAGAAAATGACAAGGAATGAACTTCTTAGTGCAAATATAAATCTTATCAAATTTTGTTGAACAGCATCAGAAAGTGGAGGTCACAGGGCAGACTCTGACATGCTTGGAATTTACTTTCTATCATCCTGTTGTTAAATAACCATAGACAATTGCATTTTAGATTATTTATTTATTTATTTCCCACCCTTATTATTTTTACAAATAACCGAGATGCGGTGAGCACATCCAACACACCTTCCTCCTCCATTTTCTCCACAAATCATAACCCTGTGATTTGAGTAGGGCTGAGAGAGAGTGACTGACTCAAGGTTTCATGGCTTTCATGGCTAAAACAAGACTTGAACTCATGGTCTCTTGCTTTCTTTCCTGGTGCCATAACCACTAGAACAAACTGGCTCTTTGCTTTAACCAACATTTTGTAACAATATAACCATGGGTTAAATCTTGTTTGAAAGGACACATTTAGATCCTCAAATACAAGCCTGTACTTAAGCCCATGTCACACTGGCCAACGGATGCAAAACGGACACAACGGACGAGAAAAATGTTCCATCCGTTGTTATCCACTCTCAAAAGGGGCAAAAATTTGCATAACCGGAGCGGATAACACGG
The DNA here is from genome assembly GCA_015471245.1 of Laticauda colubrina. NCBI lineage: Eukaryota > Metazoa > Chordata > Lepidosauria > Squamata > Elapidae > Laticauda > Laticauda colubrina. Next base: position 64,982,856 of record BLBF01000003.1, on the reverse strand, counting down.
ACGCGGGGAGGACGCAGGGCGGATGGAAAGCGGATGCGGAACGGAAGCAAAGCGGATGGAAGCAGATGAGAGCTGATGGTGCAACCGCAGGGCTTACAGGGGACCTCAGAAAAGCGGACGCGGAACGGATACAGCGGATGCAGAATGGACGCCGAACGGATGAAGCGGATGCACAGCGGAAGCCTAGCGGATGCACAGCGGAAGCGGAATGGATGTCGCGCGTTAATTGCGCATGCGGGGGGGAAGTATTACGTAAGCCCCCCGGATATAAAGGGAAGCAGCTCACATGTGGCCAGCATTCTGAGGAAAAACCTGCTGCTGGATACTTCGAGTTCCTTGCCTGCCCTGCCAGCCTGCCTTCCAGCCAGCCTTGGTGCCTGCCTGCCTGCCTGCCTGCCTTCCTGCCAGGCTTTCTGCCAGCTTTCCTGCCAGCCTTCCTGCCAAACTTCCTGCCAGCCTCCCTGCCAGCCAGCAACCCCACAACCATGGGGATGAAGAGAAAGCCTCAGCAACCTGCTGCCATCCCTGGCAAGAGGGACAGGGCCAACCTCCCGCCCCCTACCCCTGACTCTGCTGGCGCTGGGGCTTCTGCTGAAGCTGCTCCAGGCGGTGGTGCTTCTGCTGGTGCTGGGGCTTCTGCTGTTGCTTACTCTGTTGAAGCTGCTCCTGGTCCTGTTCGACCTGCTCGTGCTCCTGGACTTGCTCGTCCTGCTCATGCTCCTGGTCTTGCTCATCCTGCTCGTGCTCCTGGTCCTGCTCGTGCTCCTGGACTTGCTGGCCCTGCTGGTACTTACTCTACTGCTGCTGATCCTGGTCCTGGTGTTCCTGCTGCTGCTGCTGCTGCTGCTGCTGATGATGATGATGATTATGATCCTGCTGGTGAGGATGATGATGATGATGATGATCCTGCTGGTGCTGCTGCTGCTGGTGGTGTGAAGGAGCAGCCCCTACTACCTGGGAGCCTGTCAGTCTTCAAGATCTTCTGCTATTGCTTTGCATCTTTTCGACTGCCATAAGTAACGGGGGGTGGAAAAGAGAGGTAGGAATAGTTGGGGAAGTGAGCTGGAGGAGTTACATTCGTCTGATGTATAAATGGAAGGGGGGAGCATAAAATAGAGTTAGGTTTCTATTTCTCACGTAGCTGTCTTCTCTCTGCGCAACTGCAACCCGTTATCAAACTATGCCAAGATCAACAGACAGAGGCCTCATCATCACCTGAAGATGCCCACATGATCATATCCACAACTTCTAATTGGAAGTGTCATTTGAACTATTGGGGGTGGGAACATTTCCATCACTTTCTATATGTGAATTGCGCACTTAAATTCTCAGATTCAGAATTCTTTGGTTGCTACCACTTCACTTTCAGTAAAAGATATATTTTCTCTAAACTAAAGAGTCTAAGTATTTCTTTCCTGGATTTTGAATGGAGCTCCGCCTGACATTATTCTGAATCTCACCCCACCTGCCCACCCGGAGAGAATACCCAATTTTCTTCTGAGGGGGCCTGGACATCATGTCATCTTCAAATAGTGACCAGGAGGATCTGGGAGCCATTGGAGGCCAAGATTCTTTGCTGGTGCAGGAAGATCAATCGCTAGCAGAGCTCAGTCTGGAAGAGGATCCAGCTGTGAAGCCCAGATGGTCGGTGGGAGTTGGTTGGAAAGATCCAGAGAAGGACCCCCCCCCTGGGGTCACAACTACCCACCGGCGTGGAAAAGAGGAGCCTTGGCAAGAGAAGGAAAAGAGGGAACTCTTGCTGGATCAAGCCAGGAAACTCCTGAATGAAGCCTTTGAACAACCTCAAGCTCCACAAAGGTATGAAGGGGGGGGGGGAAGCAGCCCCAGCCAGAAGAAGCAGAGCAACTCCCTCTCCCATAAATCAACCTGGTCCAGCAGCAGCCCCGGGGCCTTCGGCGGGAGGTGTGATTCCTAGAAGGCGTAGAGCTCCTAGGCTGCCTCCGTTAGAAGTAAAATACGGAGGGAATCCCAAAGCCTTGGGATTTTTCTTAGCTCAAGTATGGAGCCATATGGAGGAGTATGGGGAGGATTTTCCCTCAGAAGCAGCCAAAGTGAGGTGTGTTACCAGGGCTCTGGAGGGAATAGCGGCAGAGTGGATAGTGACTTTGCATAAAGATAATGCTCCTCAGTTGCTGAATTATAACCTATTTATGGCTGCACTGCGGGCTAGGTTTGAGGATCCACTGGCGGAGTGCAAGGCCCGAATTAGGATGAAAACCATAAAACAGGGGCGGAGGTCTGTGGCTGATTACACTCAAGAATTTAGACAGTTAGCAGGCCATTTCCGAGGCTGGCCCCAAGAAGCCCTGATAGAACTGTTTAAAGATGGTTTAAATGAAGATGTGTACCAGAGATGCACTGCTAGAAGAGACCCCAATGACTTGCAGATGTGGTACCTGTTGGCAGAAGAAGTGGAAATTGATTTAATCCGAAGTAAATGGCGGGGAGGTTATGGGTGGAGCAAGTTTTCCCCCTCGCGGTCTCAAGAGGCTCCTAAACCTCAGAAGGGAGGAGTGGCGGCAAGACCCAACCCCTCGGCCTGCTTTCGATGCGGGAAAGAAGGTCACCGGGCTGTGAACTGCAGAGTCAAGTTGGAGCCAAAGGGGGCGCAAAAGGAAGGAAAGAAACCTGAAAAGTCCCCAGCGAAGCCTCGCGAAACAGCACTAAAGTAGAAAGAGACAACAGAGGTCGCCCGTCTCGCAGGAGAGGAATCAGAAGCCCCAGTGACCCCTGAGGAGGAGGATTCTGACTCGGAAGACGACTTCCTGGTAATTCCAAGCGTGGGCCCTATGACCATTCCGGTGAAGTTGAGGGTACCCAATTCAGAGGTCGAAGGGGAAATGCTAGCCCTGTTAGATTCTGGGTGCACCAGGTGTATAATAAACACAGAAGTAGTGAAGAAAATGGGCCTAAAGTTAAAACCTTTGAAGATGCCCATTTCCTTTTGCCAACTAGATGGATCAGTGGCTGGAGGTTGCCCTGCACGTTTTGTCACGGAACCTATAGAAATGGTCATGGGAGAGCATGATGAAACCCTGCGTTTTATTGTGGTCCCTGGGATGGAGCAACCATTAATACTGGGATTGCCCTGGCTCCGGAAATGGAACCCCCAGGTTAACTGGAGAAAGGGTTTGTTGCGCATACGCACAAAGCAGCGACCGGGAGGAGGGGCCAGATCTCAGCCGAAGCCTGGGGGCCTAATTGAAATAGCTTTCACAGGTACTGAGCCCGTAAAAGATGAGGAGAAAATTCCTAAAGAGTATTGGGATTTAAAAGAAGTGTTCAGTGAGAAGGCCTCGGATGAGCTTCCGCCTCACCGACCAACAGACTGTGCTATTGAGATTTTGCCTGGGGTGAAGCTCCCGAAACCAAAGTTGTACTCAATGACCCCACGGGAATTGGAAGAGCTAAGATTGTTTATTGATAAAAATTTGGAATGTGGTTTCATTCAACCTGCTAGACCCCGGGTAGCGGCCCCAGTGTTGTTCCGTGAAAAGAAAGATGGTTCCAAACGCTTGGTGGTGGATTACAGAAATTTGAACGCTATTTCTGTGGAAAACGTGTACCCCCTTCCTTTGATGAAGGACATGTTGGCCCATTTAGCGAAGGGAAAGATCTTCACGAAGTTGGATTTGAGAGAAGCATACTACCGGATTCGAATTAAGGAAGGGGATGAGTGGAAGACCGCTTTTAACTGCCCGATGGGATGTTTCCAATTCAACGTTCTTCCTTTTGGTTTACAAGGGGCCCCAGCTGTATTCATGCAAATGATCAATCAAGTGTTACATGAACATTTATACAGGGGGTTTTTGGTTTATCTTGATGATATCCTTATCTACACAGAGACCCTGGATGAACATGTGAAGTTAGTGCGGTCGGTTTTACAGAAACTGTGTGCCGCTAAGTTGTATGCTAAATTGTCAAAGTGTGAATTCCACCAAGACAAAATTGACTATTTGGGATATCGCATTTCATCCGAAGGCATAGAGATGGATCCAGAGAAGGTGCGTGCGGTTCAGGAGTGGGCTCCACCACGCACCAGAAAACAACTTCAAAGCTTTTTGGGATTTGCAAATTTTTATCGGCAATTCATCCCAACGTTTGCTAAGATAGCAATGCCCAAATCTCTTGAAAACAAAAGGGGAGGTGAAGCCGAGGCCAGGAAAGCCGCTGGAGTGGTCCATGGAGTGCCAAGCCGCTTTTGAAAAGCTAAAACGACTGTTTGCTGCAGAACCAGTGCTGAAACACCCGGATATGGACACTCCTTTCGTGATTCAAGCTGATGCAAGTGATGTAGCTATTAGAGCGGTATTACTTCAAATCAACGAGAAAGGGACCTTACAGCCTTGTGCGTATACCTCCCATAAACTGTCTGAAACAGAGAGAAGATGGGCCGTCTGGGAGAAAGAAGCTTTTGCAGTTCGTTGGGCCTTGCTGACCTGGAGACATTTCCTGGAAGGAGCAAAACACCCGTTTGAGGTATGGACTGATCATAAGAATCTTGAAGCCTTAAAAACACCCCGGAAACTGTCTCCTAAACAAGTTCGCTGGGCCCAGTACTTCAAGCGATTCAATTTCTCATTGAAGTACATTCCAGGCGGGAAGAACTTCATGGCGGATGCTCTCTCTAGACTACCTCAATATAATAGTATGCGTCAGGAGGTGATAAGCCCAATTGTCTCAGCCAAACACCTAGCTGCCCCAGTGGTCACCAGAGCCCAAAGGAAGAACCAAGAAGTGGTTTTATCGAATGACCTTACCGAACAATTAAAAGAAGCTTTAAAACTGGACGAATGGTTCCTGGCTCATTCAAGTGACTATACAATTAGAGATGGTTTGGCTTGGGTGGGGGCCAAGTTGTATGTGCCACAGGTACTGAGGAGCCAAATACTACAACAGGCTCATGATTCTAAAGCAGCTGGCCATTTCGGATTTGTGAAGACCTTACATCTGGTTAAGCGGCAATTCTGGTGGCCTACTTTAAAGAAGGACATTGAAGCTTATGTAGCTAGCTGTCCGATTTGTGCTTCAGCAAAGAGACCTCCTGGTAAGCCAGTAGGATTGTTACAAAATGTAGCTAGACCAACGACTCCTTGGAAGGAAATCTCTATGGACTTTATAGTAGAATTACCTGAAAGTGGTGGAAACACGGTCATCTGGGTAGTGACTGATTTGTTTTCCAAACAAGTACATTGCATACCTTGTTCCAAGATCCCCTCTGCTAAGACGCTGGCTAAACTATTTATATCACATATCTATAGGTTACATGGCGTCCCGGAACGTATAATCTCTGACAGAGGGGTCCAATTTACCTCAAATTTTTGGAAAGAATTCCTGAAGTTAATAGGCTCCTCCCAGGGGCTAAGCTCCGCCCACCCCCCCCCAAACCAATGGGGCCTGTGAGAGGACTAACGCAGTGTTAGAACAATATCTTAGATGTTACATAAATTATCAACAAGATAACTGGTCCGAATTACTACCATTTGCCAAAGTGGCATACAACAACTCCGTACACAGCAGTACTGGATTTACTCCATTTAAAGTGGCTTCGGGACAAGATTTCGTTCCCATACCTGAACTTCCTCGTGAAAAGCCCAACATCCATTCGTTGGATGAATGGATAACTCAATTCCAACTTAACTGGCCAGTAACACGCAAAGCATTAGATGAGGCCCATCAAGCTCATAAGAAATTTGCAGACAAGAAAAGATCCCCACAGAAAGAATATAAAGTGGGCGACAAGGTTTTCCTGTCCACCAGATACCTGCAGACCACTCAAAAGTCAAAGAAGCTTGGTCCTAAATACGTTGGTCCATTCACAATTGAATGGATTATAAATCCTGTAACGGTCCAGCTGAACTTACCCAAAACACTTCGACGAATTCATCCGGTTTTCCATGTTAGTTTGCTAAAACCTGAGCGTACTTCTGACCTAAGGCCCATCCAGACTGACTCTCCCATACCAATACTGATTGAAGGCGAACAACATTTTGAAGTTAAAGAAATTCTGGATTCTCGCAAATGGAGGGGTCAACTCCAGTATCTTATAGCCTGGAAACATTTCCCTTCTTCACAAGCCGAATGGGTTAATGAAACCGATGTTAAAGCCCCTAAGTTGATCAAAGCATTTCGTTCCAAGTATCCTGATAAGCCTTAGGAGTGTATTGTTTTGAAATTGTTTAATGATTAATAATTGTCTTTATATTCTCTCCTCTCTCTTTCTTCTAGGACTTCTAGGACTGATGATTTCCCTTTTTCTAGGAGGGCCGAATGTCAGTCTTCAAGATCTTCTGCTATTGCTTTGCATCTTTTTGACTGCCATAAGTAACGGGGGGTGGAAAAGAGAGGTAGGAATAGTTGGGGAAGTGAGCTGGAGGAGTTACATTCGTCTGATGTATAAATGGAAGGGGGGAGCATAAAATAGAGTTAGGTTTCTATTTCTCACGTAGCTGTCTTCTCTCTGCGCAACTGCAATCCGTTATCAAACTATGCCAAGGTCAACGGACAGAGGCCTCATCATCACCTGAAGATGCCCACATGATCATATCCACAACTTCTAATTGGAAGTGTCATTTGAACTATTCGGGGTGGGAACATTTCCATCACTTTCTATATGTGAATTGCGCGCCTAAATTCTCAGATTCAGAATTCTTTGGTTGCTACCACTTCACTTTCAGTAAAAGATATCTTTTCTCTAAACTAAAGAGTCTAAGTATTTCTTTCCTGGATTTTGAATGGAGCTCCGCCTGACAGAGCCCCTCTGATGAGGGCCCATCTGGTCCTGCCAAAGGGAGGAAGAGGCGTATGCGACAACAGGAGAGGAGGCAATACTCCATTGCGGAGACGCACGAGGATGAGGTGCTGGAGTGGCTGAGAGAGAATGACTATTTGTGGCGGAAGGGACACCGGCTGTACAGGGATACCAAAAGGAAGCAGGCTGCTTGGAGAGAGAGGGCAGAGAGTATGGGTTACACTTTGGAGGTGCTCCTCGGCTGGTGGAAACATATGTACACCTGGTACGGGAAACTGCACCTGAAGAAATCTGGCCAGGCCACTGTGAAGCTGACAGACAGAGAGACCTAAGTCATGGCCAGGTGCAGCTTCCTGGAGGGTGAGATCCACCACCGAGGAGCACCAGCAGCCCCTCTCACTACCCTCTCTCTCCGGCAGCCTGCTGCCACCCAGTCCTCTTCCGGCCGAGAGTCAGTCCGTTTCTCCAGGCAGGTTTCTGTAGAACGTGCCACGGCGGAGAACCCGCTGACAGGTGTGGTAAGCTTGGTGGAGTGCGTAGAGGACTCCCTGGTGCGGTGGGAGAAAGGAGACATTGAGTCCACCACAGTCCTAGCCGCATCCAACCCCCCTAGCTCTGCCTCCACAGAAAGTTAGAGAGCCGGACAGCTGGAGGGGCAGAGCCACAATGTCCTGCTGGAGATCAGGGACACCATCCGCACCAGCATAGATCTCCTCTCTCAGCTGGTCCACACTGACTCCTCATCCTCCAACCGCAAGCCCTTCCTCACCTATGTCAACCAGACCCTCAAGGAAATGGCGGAACCCCAGTACCAGGTAGTGAAGGACCGGATCACCAAGCTGCTTCACAACCCTCCAGACCCAGAGGAACCTGCTCCCACCCAGTCCAGGCCTGCTCCTCCACCCCAGGTGATGTCCCTCCCATTCCAAGGCTTCCCACAGGCCCTCACCTACCAGGGCTACGGCTACCAGGAGGTTCAGCAGCACAGGCAACAGCCCTTCCAAGTCCAGGCACAGAGTCATCGGGCGACACCGTTGCCACCTGTTTCACTGATGCCACCGATGCCACCCACGCCAATGATGCCACCCATGACAGCGATGCCACACACGCCAGTCCTCACCCAGCTGCAGACCACACAACCCCACTACACTACTCCTTCCTCCACCCCACAGCCAAGCCCGGCCTCACTACATCTGTCATCAGTACTGGGGCTGACACCCCATGGCATGGAGGAAGGACCTCTTAGCATCGCGGGGCTGAGCCAGCTGTCCGAAACCTTTCTCAACACACCGTCCCCTGTTGTCCTCTCGAGGCCAGGCACTCCAGCACCACCCAACCACCACAGCACCTGGACCCTTCACCCCTGAGACTGGGCACACCTCCGAGTGACCAAGAAAAGTGCCAGAGACCAGCTAGCTGGCTACCTGTGGACTTTATTTGGACATTTGACTTGGGTCATTTTTTTTTTTACAGCTTGTTGTTCAGTAAAGTTTATCTTTGATTCACACATTTGCTTCATTGCTTTTTTTTAATAAAGTCTTGGTGGAAACTTTTAGAATTGGCTTAAGCCTTTGCAAGCTTGTGGGATGGGTTAAGATAGCAGTGGGTGGGCAGGGATACCTGTGAAATGAGCAGGGATACCTTTGGGATGGCTAATAGCTGTGGGATAGATAAACCTCCAGTGCAAGCATAGTGGGACTGTATGGTCCACCCTCCCAGGTGCCACACCTATGGCCCTTTATTGTCAATAATAATGTAATCAATCATCCACACATGTCAACACAAACACAACTCTTTATTAAATGCCCTGTTCATTGTAGGCCAACCAAACATACATGGCCCAATCTCATCCGTGTGATGAGACAGCCTGAAGGAAGCACCCATTAGTCATCTACCATCCTGTCTTGCCACTCCACCGCTCCAGCTGGGGAGTTGCACCAGTGTTTCAGGAGGTTGCGCTGCTTCTTCCCTTCCTGTGAGGCTCTGTTGTGGCCTTGCACATCCTGAGTGTTGATCAGGTTTCGCCCTTGCCTCCATTCCCCAGGCTCCATGTCCCCATTGCCTTGTTGACGGTCCACGAGCCTGTTCTGCAAGACTGGGTAGCGGGTGCGCATGAGATTGTGCAGGATGCAGCAAGCTTCCACGATCCTCCTCACGGTCTCTGGGAGATGCTGCATGGTGATGAGAAGTACCTGGAACCTGTTGGCCAGGATGCCAAAGGCATTCTCCACCACCCCCCTTGCCCTGGACAGCCTGTAGTTGAAGATCCTCTCTTTACGGGTCAGGAGTCTGGAAGTGTATGGCTTCATGAGGTAGGTTCTGAGGGAGAAGGCGTCATCCCCCACGATGAAGTAGGGCACATCTTGCGTGTCGTTGGGCAGGGGGTCTGGATCTGAGAAGCCCACGATGAGGTTGCCTTCCAGCCCCTCCTTGAGGTGACTGGCGTTGTATACCTGGGCATCTGAAGATGAGCCGTAGCCTGAAGCATTGATGTACATGAACTTGTAGTCAGCATCGACCATGGCGAAGAGGATGATGCTGAAGAAGCCCTTGTAGTTGAAATAAGTGGACCCTGACTTGGCTGGAGCTTTGCAGGCCATGTGCTTGCCATCGATGGCTCCAACGGTGTGGGGGAAGTTCCACCTCTGATACCACTGCTCTGTAACTTTCTTCCAGCCTTCTTCAGTGGAGGGGCACTGGAGGAGCTCCTCCTTGTATTCTTCAATGATGGCCTGCACCACTTCTCTGACCACAATGCTGATGGTGTTGTGTGGCACCCTCCAGCCGTACTGCATGCTTTTGTAGGTGGTCCTGGAGGCCATGTGGCGCAGAGTGAGTGCCACCTTGAGCCCAGGTTCCAGGCTGGGCCGGAAGTTGGTGTTTGCCTTGGTCAACCTGGGTGTCAGCCGCTGCACAACTTCGTCAAACATGGCTGGAGGCATCCTCATGAAGTTCTGGAACGCCCGAGTGTCTTCGTTCCTGAGCTCCACCATCAGCTTGTTGTACAGTCCGTACTCTGCTCTTCTCCCGATCCATTTTCTGACCCAGATGCTTCTTGGCCGCCTCTTTTTCTTCCCATAGTATAGTTCACAGAGCCTGTAGATGGCTTCGTACTGTTGCAGAAGGATGGTGGCTGCCAAAAGAACTGTGGTACGATCCACAGTGGACATGACTGATGCTGTGGAAGAGGAAGAGTCAGATGAAGGCTGCAGAGGTCTGCACAGGTGGGCTGCTGGTCTGAAAGTGAGATGCAGACGAGTTGCTCCCCCTTTTTATAGGCAGTGTAGGTGTCCCTTTGCATCCTCTAGGCATCCTCTAGGCATCCTCTAGACATCCTTAATATCCAAGATAGGTCCCCTCTGCGAACGATTTTTCTGCTTTAAACGCTTTGTTTCCATGCTGCATCCGTTCTGCATCCATTCTGCATCTGTTCCACGTCCGTTCTGCTTCCTCCCTGAGTCCAGGCGGATGCGAGTTGTGCGGATGAGCAGCGGACGCCAAGCAGATATAGCGGATGCGTAACGGATGCGTAGCGGATGCGTAGCGGATGCAGAACAGACGAACTGGATACATTTTCTGCGCAAAAGTTTTAGGCAGCCCAAAACTTTGGGAGCGGATGAAACGTCCATAAACGGATGCTGGACGGATAGAGAGGAAGCAAAACGGAGGCAGTGAGTACAGAACGGATACATCGCGTTAACCAACGGATGGCAAGGTTTTTTGTCTGTTTTACATTCTCTTTGCATCCGTTGGTTCAGTGTGACATGGGCTTTAGTGCAAGGATTTGAATTACACCCCTCCTCCCACAAGTGTACTAGATTTCCATGTCCCAATTTTTGAACTAAAACTGAAAATATACACGAACATTCGGAGGTATGGTACTTTTCTTTCCTTTTGCTTGTATGATTTTCATATGCATTATTTGTTCATTTCTCCTCAACTAAGGGAATTCACCAATATTGTTGAAAATAGCTCTACTCTTACTTTTGAAGTCTGTTGCCTATCAGTCAAATTCCCATACCATCTTAACCTTTTCATGAGAATGGTTCTTGCAATATTTTCTCAACCCTTTCTCATAAAAGAAATTACAGTATTTCTCATAATCTTATCAATATCCCACCATAGTAAATATACACATTCAGGAATGTTTGGATGGTTTGTTTTTTTTTAAACCCACATCCATAAAAATTCTTTTCTTCTTCCCATTAAAAATAACAGCTGTGCCAAAGAACTAGGCACTAGGCCAGTACTACTAATAATAAATAGTGGCTAATTTTATCATGGTCATTTTAGAGATTGGAGACTGGATGTTTTGTTAAATTAGAAGTCTTTTGTTTGGAAAACAAAGGGCTGGACATTTTGCTTTTTATTGCTTTATTACACCTTTGTTGCTAATACTCTTATTGATTGCCAGCAATTTTGCAACATCCACAGCTTATCATGTATTTAACCTGTTTCCCTTTACTACCAGGAAATGGACACACTCTATCTTGCCAGAGGGACAAAAATGCTGGTTGGAGACTTAATATCTTGGGCCAGGTTCTTCTTTATCATCTTTGGAAGCTGGTGAGTCAAATATGTCTTGCCAAACAAACAAAATGCTATGAATAACAAAACAGAACAAAAGTAAAGATGTGGCATATAATACAGTAGAAGGCAAGCCTTGAGCTGTGACCTTGGCTTTCTTGATGAACTAGGAATTAGTGAATTCACAAATATTGTAGCTGAGAGTATTCTCTACACCCAGAAAGCCCATATACTTTACAAAATATAGACTATGTAAAAGTATTTGTATCGCACAGCAAGGGAGGAATACTAAAACTACCTCAATGGAAGAATGGATTGTGAAGATGTCAGAATGGGCTGAAATGGCAACAATTGACCTGTTTGATTAAAGGTAAAATAACAACTAATTTTGCCAAAGCCTTGAAAAATATTATGGTCTTTTTGCTCTAAAATTGAAAAAAGTGAATTGATGATTTATGGATTTGATGGTTGAAAAAACAATTAAAGAACTCTGAAAAGAACTTTGTAATACTAACAGAGAGAAAGGATAAGGGATTCGTTTATAACTGTTGAAAAGATTGGAAGTATTGTTTCTTTAACTATATTTATTTCTTTTTCTGTTTTGCTTTTTGGTTTTCTTTCTTTTTTATTTATATTTATTTTTCTTCATATTTTTTCCTAATGCAAAATTCTTCATAAAAATTTATATATAGATGTCTATATGTGTATGTATACATATTCCTGTATACATATGCCTGTATGTATTCATATACAGTATGTATGTATATATTACTGTATATGTATATTATTGTATTTTTATACTACCCATTCCCATTTTAAAATATCAATATCCTGTATAATGATGATTACATCATGTCTACTTAATATTGGTTAGAATTGTGCAAGGATTTGAATTAAACCCCTCCTCCCACAATGTACTTGATTTCCATGTCCCAATTTTTGAACTAAAACTGAAAACATACACAAACATTCGGAGGTATGGTACTTTTCTTTCCTTTTGCTTGTATGATTTTCATATGCATTATGAAATGGGATATCGCCAAGAAATCCTGGGGCTGTACTGTGAAATACGAAACACATCCTGGAGGAAAGAGTGACAACTCATTTCTGAATCCATGAAAGAACAATCAACCAATGGAACAATTTGCCCTAGGCAGTTGAGACTTTCAAGAAGAGATTGGACTGCCATTTGTCAGAAACAGTGTAGGGTCTCCTGCTTGGGCAGGGGGTTGAACTAGGTGACCTACAAGGTCCCTTCCAACTCTGATTATCTGTTATCTGTTATATATGTCTTTATAGTCATCAGATATTGAAAGGAAGAATTGTAATGAAAAGGATAATCCAAAAGGAATGCATCTGCCAAAATAGCTATGTTTCTGTCAGGAAATCGTGGGACATTTTTTTCTTTAGAATACATTGACCAAGCATAAAATCCAAACATGCCAAAATATATCGTAGTATATATAAAATCCAAACTTACCAAAATATATAGTCACCAACAACTTTTTAAAATATTTGATTCTTTAGCAGATGTTGATGGTAAGGTAATATACTGTCAACTAAGTCATATACCATTAATTATACCGCATCATATGCCACTATTGCAAACATTAGATTGGTGGTAATGAAGTTCTATCACATTAGTAGAGACAGATTTCCACTGAGTTAACAGTATAATATAAATGAAGCAACGCAGATGTTTTGTTTGATACATTAACATAGTTACTCTAGTAGCAAAAACAACATGTGTTATGCTTCCTCTATTTCTATCCTGTTAAATTTGCTCCAGGAATTAGATGTCAAATATTTTAACAATGGCATGATATAAATATGCTTGTAAAGTTGATGATGGAAACTAAGTTGCTCAATGTTAAAATAACAAAATTGCATGAAGGACAGCCAATATCCCTGTTAGACAAATGGACAGACACTCTGTTTTGTTCTGTTTTAAAATAGCAGTTGGGACAAAGATAATTCAGGTGTTGTTGCACTGGGTAGTCAATTAATCCACCACCACCCCAAACACAAACATGCATGCACACAGTGTCACATTCCAGGCAAAAACATATTCCCTCATATTAACAGCTGCTTCTCTTTCAGAGGAAATAGCAGAGAGAAGGGAAACATTTTGAAACAGTGACATGAGAAAAAAATAATTACACTTCCATTTCTGCACTGTGATCTTTCATAGCAAATGTTCCATCCGAAAAGAAGCGTGTGAAACCGGGTTCCAAACAACAAGTCTTTATTTCAAACTGCTAGGCAAAAGATACGGAACATAGCCCAAGCCGCAGCAGCCCTTTATATAGCAGCATGCCTGCCGGCTTGTGGCCAATGACACTTGTTTAATTCTTCCCACTGCTTGGTGGCTTCCCGGATTGGTTCCTAGAGAACCAATCCATAAGTGGCCTTTTCGGCCAATCAGAATGAAGTACTTGGAACCTACCAAGTTCCATACAGAACACCCCTCCCCCTTTAGTTCAGTCCAATGTGGGTGACGTAGTTGCGCAGGTAGGTGGGGCTTTTCCTAGTTCTAGTTGACCTGCGCGGCTCAGTCTTGTTTTGGTCTTCAAGTTGGTTCGGACGGGATCGCTGCTTCTCTCGACCTTCTCCATGGAATCTCCTGGAAGGGTGAGTCAGCTATGCCGCTCCTGCCTGAGTCTCTCGGGCTGGTTGAGATGGCTCTGCCACTCCCTCCTAGTTTGGTTGGGTTGGTTGAGCTGGCCTGGCTGCCACCTTCCAGGAAGGCCTTGCTTCGCTCTCCTGCTCCCGGAGTTCTTTCTTGGGGTTCATCTAAACGTGAGTGCTTTTTTTGTTTGGTTAGATTGTCGTTTTGCAGAGTTTGTTGTCTTGTTATGGGAGGTTCGTCTCTCCCTTTTTTATTTATTTGTACTTTCCCCCCTCCTTGGTTGTTTTCTCATTGGAATTTTTTTTTTTGGTTCTCCAGTGGTTTGTCTTTCGAGATTGCGGGAACGAAGCTGGTCTATGTGCCGCTTCCATTCTCTCCCATCATCTAACGTAAGTGGGAAGGACCGGGGGCCTGTGACTTGTGTGATGGTGGCTGGCAACCATAGAGGGTCCCCAGTAAAGTTCTTGGCATAGACTATGAGGATGATGTAGGAGTAAACCATGAGGATGACTTCCAACCAGTTCGAATGTGCATCGACCACAATCAAAAAGGTGTTCCCCTTTGTTGGCCCAGCGAAGTTAATGTGCACTCTAGACCATGGTCCCCAGGGAGTTTCGCAGTCCCTGATTGGTGCCTGTGGGGAAGGGGTAGGCCTTGATTTCTGACAGGCGTGGCATGTTGCAACCCAGCATTCAATGTCTTTGTCCAGCCCTGGCCACTAGACGTGACTCCTGGCCAGGGCTTTCATTTTGACTATGCCCGAGTGACCCTCGTGCAACATGCCCAGGATGTCTTCTTGTAGGCTGCTTGGGATTACCACCCTGTCACCCCATAAAATGCACCCCTTTTCAATAGACAATTCGGTCTGTCTGGCATGGAAAGGTTTAAAGGTCTCAGTTTTTTTTTATTTTCCTCCAGCCAGCCTTTACCTACCCAGTTCAGTATGCGCGCTGTCAAAGGGTCTTTGGCTGTGGCTCTTGCGACGTCGGCTGCAGTCAACGGTAGCTCCGGGCAGGTCTAAAGTTGGAATGTGGAGGTAGTTGGAGCAGGGTCGTCCTCTGTGACGGGCAATGGGGAACGGTTCAGGGCATTGGCATGCGAGATTGCTTTGCCAGGTCTGTGGAGTAGTGTGTAGGAATAGGCAGCGAGGAATTCAGACCATCTCATCATTCAAGGAGACAGAATGTTCGGGATTGGCTTGTTTCCCGCGAGGATTCCAAGGAGAGGCTTGTGGTCAGTTACGATAGAAAAAGGTCTACTGTAAAGGTACTCATGGAATCGTTTGACCCCGGCGACGATTGCTAGGGCTTCCCGATCAAGTTGGCAGTAATTGCATTCAGCTTTGGAGAGCGTCTTTGAGTAAAAAGTGACCGGTGCCTCTCTGCCATCTGGAAGCTGGTGACTCAGGATGGCGCCGACCTCAATAGGTGAAGCATCACAGGTGACCGTCAGAGGCAGGGTGTTGCTAAACTGGATAAGTACGGTGTCTGACATTAATAGGTCCTTAATACCTTGGAAGGCTCTCTGTTCCCAGTGGCCCCATGTCCAAACAGTTTTTTTTATCTAGCAGTTGATATAGGGGTTCTGCTATTGTCGCCTTATGGGGCAGGAACACTGAAAAATTTATGAGGCCTAGGAACGCCTGGAGATTGGTTTTGTTTTTTGGTCTGGGAGCATCTTTGACAGCCTTCACCTTTTTTTCAGTGGGGTGAATGCCTTGCTCATCGATTAAATAGCCCAAAAATTCGACCCGGTTAGTGGCCAGTTCACATTTTTCCTTCTTTACTTTTAGGTCTGATTTTCTAAAGCATGTTAAGACTTCTCTTAACCTGGTCTCTAGCTGGTTGGCATTTTTTGCTGAGACCAGTACATCGTCGAAGTATGGGACGACACTTTTGATTCCATTTAGTAGGCATTCCATGAGGCTTTGGAAAATGCCTGGGGCAACGCTAACACCGAATTGGAAGTAGTTACATTTGAATGCCCCTCTATGCATTACTATCGTTTGTGCTTCTGCTGTTATGGGATCAATGATCCACGATGTTCCTCCTCACGGTCTCTGGGTGATGCTGCATGGTGGTGAGAAGTACCTGGAACCTGTTGGCCAGGATGCCAAAGGCATTCTGCACCACCCGTCTTGACCTGGACAGCCTGTAGTTGAAGATCCTCTCTTCACGGGTGAGGCATCTGGAAGTGTATGGCTTCATGAGGTAGGTTCTGAGGGAGAAGGCGTCATCCCCCACGATGAAGTAGGGCACATCTTGTGTGTCGTTGGGCAGGGGGTCTGGATCTGGGAAGCCCATGATGAGGTTGAGTTCCAGCCCCTCCTTGAGGTCACTGGCATTGTATACCTGGGCATCTGAAGCTGACCCGTTGCCTGAAGCATCGATGTACATGAACTTGTAATCAGCATTGACCATGGCGAAGAGGATGATGCCGAAGAAGCCCTTTAGTTGAAATAATTGGACCCTGACTTGGCTGGAGCTTTGCAGGCCACGTGTTTCCCATCTATGGCTCCAACGGTGTGGGGGAAGTTCCACTTCTGATACCACTGCTCTGCAACTTTCTTCCAGCCTTCTTCAGTGGAGGGGCACTGGAGGAGCTCCTCCAGGTATTCTTCGATGATGGCCTGCACCACTTCTCTGACCACAATGATGGTGTTGTGTGGCACCCTCCAGCCGTACTGCATGTTCCTGTACGTGGCCCCGGAGGCCAGGTGGCGCAGAGTCAGTGCCACCTTGAGGCCAGGGTCCAGGCTGGGCCAGAAGTTGGTGTTTGCCTTGGTCATCCTGGGTCTCAGCCGCTCCACAACTTCGTCAAACATGGCTGGAGGTATCCTCATGAAGTGCTGGAATGTACGAGGGTGTTCGTTTCTCAGCTCCACCATCAGCTTGTCATACAGTCCGTACTCGGCTCTTCTCGTGATCTTTGGACCTACACACTTCTTGGCCACCTCCTTTTCCTTGAGTAGAACAGGTGAAAGAGCCTGTAGAGGGCTTCGCACTGTTGTAGAATGATGGCGGCTACCAAAAGGAGTGTGCGACAATCCATGGTGGAGATGACTGGATGCTGTGGCAAAGCAAGAGCAAGGCTGAAGGGGTCTGCACACCAGGGCTGCTGGACTGAAAGTGAGATCCAGGTAATTTCCTCCCCCTTTTTATAGGAAATATAGGTTTTCTGCTAGGTGTCCTTTTGCATCCTCTTGGCATCCTCCAGACATCCTAAATATCCAAGATACGTCCCCTATAGGAACGTTTTTTCCATTTTAATGCTTTATATGTGAGCTGCATCTGCTTTCATCCTTTCTACGTCCGTGCTACTAATGCTGTGTGTCCATTCCGCATCCGTTTCGCTTCCTCCCTGTGTCCGTTTTCCGCTGGAGCGGATGTGAGTTGTGCGGATGTGCAGCGGATGCCTAGCAGATATCGCAGATGCATAACGGATGACAACGGACATATAACGGATGTTCCCGTATACGTAGAAGATTTATAATGGACGCGTTGGATACTTCATCCGCTCAAAAAGTTTTGTGCAGCTCAAAACTTTTTGAGCGGATGAAATCTCAGTAGACGGATGCTGGATGGATATAGAGGAAGAAAAATGCACGCAGTGAGTACAGAACGGATGCATCACATTAACCAACGGATGGCAAGCATTTTTCTCCGTTTTACATCCTCTTTCCATCTGTTGGTGCAGTGTGACATGGGCTTTAATCTCACCATTTCCCAACCTCTCTTTTTGTGTTCTTGTATTTTATCTTTTGCTGAAATTTAATAAAAAAACCAAAATCCTGAAAGGTTCATTATTCACGCAGCTTGTGTGAACTTATATTTAATACAGCATGTAGTTTGAATTCAAGTGAGCATCTCCCAGTTTCTTAAAAGCTCAGTAATATTCTGGTCATAGCTTGTACACAGCATGTACTATAAGTGATTTTGGACATTTGTTCATATTGCCAACAGAATTGGACTCAGGAAAAGGCTTAAATCAACGAATCAATTACATTGATTATATATGAAATGCTTAACCTCTTTATTCAAGAGTAACCCTCACAATCACAATAGGATGTATTTCTGAATAATCAGGCATATGTTCATACTGGTTTTTTTTGCAGTTTTGTAATATAAATACGATAACAAATTTAGCCATGCTAAAAAAAAATCCAGTTGACAACTGTACTAAATATTGTAATATTTTCTGTATGTTTATCTTGCCCTCTATTAGTTATCTGGATATTGTCAACCCTTCAAGGTAGAACAGGTCAAGAAACAAAATTACTCAATTATGGTGACCTATTCTCAAATCTAAAGAGGAGTTGGAATTAGAAGGGTGTATTTGCCATTGGTTTTCGTATTTACAGTGCAAAGAAAGATTTAAATTAGATTTTAAAAGTTATGGATTTGATTTTGTAAAAAGTGAATTGGAAATTCTATGTGTGGTAATGACAAACATATTAATGATAAGGTTTATAAATTGCTATTGAAACTGAACTTGGAGAATGAGTTTGTAAAGCATTGTATGATTCATTGTGCAAAGAATTTTGGATATAATATAATGCTTAAACACCAAGAAAATGTGTAGATGAAAGGTATAAAATTTACATTAAATCATAATTTAAAAGAAAAATTTTATAAGATGATGTAGCATTAGTATAAATGGAAATTTGTCAAGAATGTATAAAGCTACTTCAAGTGAACATTGGACATATAAATGTAAAAAAAGGAACTTTTTACCATTGGATTAGGATTAACATCTTAATATAGAAGATTTTTAAAGTGAATATAAAGATAAAACCATATTTTAGGGTTAATGGATAAAGAACCGGAAAAAATGCAACTTTGATATTATATATACTGTCAGCAGCATATACTTTATATACTTTATGCACAAAAATGAAAGGATATTTTGATTCCTACAATGGACTAATGGCTGCAAAAGTTGATGGAGTTAACAGAGATTGCTAATTGATTGCTTTAGTTAAAGAAAAGGATACAACTAATTTTGTTAATACTTGGAAATAGCTTTTTAATGTTGTGCTTGAGGTGGGAAAAAATGAAACACACAATAGTAATGGGAGACTTCAATTATCCTGATATCAATTGGAAAACTAATTCTGCACCAAGTGAAAAATCAAATAAGTTCCTAACCAACCTAGCTGATAACTTTGTTGTCCAAAAGGTAGAGGGTGAAACTAGAGGGACAACCATGCTGGACTTAATTCTTACAAACAGAGAAGAAGCGATAGAGGGAGTTGAAACTGCAGGAACCTTGGGTGAGAGTGACCATGTCATACTAGAATTCAACATAACGCAAACACAAGCAACAGAACATAATGACACCAGAGTCTTGCATTTTAAAAGAGCTTATTTTAATAAACTCAGAGAGAACTTGGGAAAGATTCTATGGATGAAAATCCTAAAGGGGAAAACGACTCAAGAATCTTGGGAAACTCTAAAAAGTATGATCATAAAAGCCCAGACCAGCACAATACTACTGAGAAAGAAAAACAAGAAATCCAAGAAGAAACTAGCATGGCTACACAAAGATCTTTCTGGCAAATTGAAAGAAAAAAAAGGACAAGTACAAAAAATGGAAAGAAGGACATACAACTAGGACAGAATATCAGCAGATAGCCAGAATCTGCAAAGATGAAGTCAGGATAGCAAAGGCTCAGAACGAACAAAGACTTGCAACAAAAGTCAAAGATAACAAAAAAAAATTTCTTCCAACATATAAATAACAAGAAAAAAATCAAGGAAACAGTTGGTCCACTAAAGAGAGAAGATGGCAAGGAAGTAACAGGCAACAGAGAGAAAGCAGAACTGCTTAACTCATTCTTTGCATCCATCTTCACACGAAAAGAAACTATAGCTCAACCCACCAAAAATATAACTGTAAAAGACAGACCAGGAATAAAAGGTAAAATAAGCAAAAAAATAGTAAGGGGAAACCTGTCTGATCTTGATGAAAACAAATCACGGGGGCCTGAGGGATTACATCCCAGAGTTTTAAAGGAGCTGGAAGAGTTCATCTCAGAACCACTGCACCATATCTTTCAAAAATCCTGGAGCCCCGAGGAACTACCAGAGGACTGGAAAAAAGCTGATGTGGTTCCCATCTTCAAAAAAGGAAAAAAATACAGACCTAGGAAATGATAGAACAATCAGCCTAAAGCCCATGTCACACTGAACCAACGGATGCAAACAGGATGTAAAACGGACAAAAAACCTTGCCATCCGTTCAAAAACGCGATGTACTCACTGCCTCCGTTTGGCTTCCTCTCTATCCGTCCAGTATCCGTTTATGGACGTTTCATCTGATCCAAAAGTTTTGGGCTGCCTAAAACTTTTGCGCAGAAAATGTATCCAGTTTGTCCGTTCTGCATCTGCTACGCATTCGCTACGCATCCGTTATGCATCCGTTATGCATCCGCTATATCCGCTTGGCGTCCACTGTGCATCCGCGCAACTTGCATCCGCCCAGACACAGGGAGGAAGCGGAACAGACGCGGAACGGATGCAGAACGGATGCAGAACAGATGCAGCACGGAAACAAAGCGTTTAAAATGGAAAAAATGTTTGCAGAGGGGACCTATCTCGGATATTAAGGATGTCTAGAGGATGCCTAGAGGATGCCTAGAGGATGCAAAGGGACACCTATACTGCCTATAAAAAGGGGGAGCAACTCATCTGCATCTCACTTTCAGACCAGCAGCCCATCTGTGCAGACCTCTGCAGCCTTCATCTGACTCTTCCTCTTCCACAGCATCCAGTCATGTCCACTGTGGATCGTACCACAGTCCTTTTGGCAGCCACCATCCTTCTGCAACAGTACGAAGCCATCTACAGGCTCTGTGAACTCTACTATGGGAAGAAAAAGAGGCAGCCAAGAAACGTCTGGGTCCGAAAATGGATCTGGAGAAGAGCAGAGTATGGACTGTACAACAAGCTGATGGTGGAGCTCAGGAACGAAGACACTCGGGTGTTCCAGAACTTCATGAGGATGCCTCCAGCCATGTTTGACGAAGTTGTGCAGCGCCTGACACCCAGGTTGACCAAGGCAAACACCAACTTCCGGCCCAGCCTGGAACCTGCGCTCAAGGTGGCACTCAATCTGCACCACCTGGCCTCAGGGACCACCTACAGGAGCATGCAGTATGGCTGGAGGGTGCCACACAACACCATCAGCATTGTGGTCAGAGAAGTGGTGCAGGCCATCATTGAAGAATACAAGGAGGAGCCATTGATGGCAAGCACATGGCCTGCAAAGCTCCAGCCAAGTCGGGGTCCACTTATTTGGCATCCTGGCCAACAGGTTCCAGGTATTTCTCACCACCATGCAGCATCGTCCAGAGACCGTGAGGAGGATCGTGGAAGCTTGCTGCATCCTGCACAATCTCATGCGCACCCGCTACCCAGTCTTGCAGAACAGGCTCGTGGACCGTCAACAAGGCAATGGGGACATGGAGCCTGGGGAATGGAGGCAAGGGCGAAACCTAATTGACACTCAGGATGTGCAAGGCCCCAACAGAGCCTCATGGGAAGGGAAGAAGCAGCGCAACCTCCTGAAACACTGGTGCAACTCCCCAGCTGGAGCGGTGGAGTGGCAAGACAGGATGGTAGACGCTTAATGGATGCTTCCTTCAGCCTGTCTCATCACACGGATAAGATTGGGCCATGTATGTTGGGTGGGCCTACAATGAACAGGGCATTTAATGAAGAGTTCTGTTTATGTTGACATGTGTGGATGATTGATTACATTATTATTGATAATAAAGGGCCATAGGTGTGGCACCTGGGAGCCTACCAACCATTTGGAAACCTGCCCTCATTAATAAACGAGTACCGAACATGAAGAATGACACCAGACCCACACCCACAACTGCCACACAAGATGCTACCACCCCACTTCCACACAGAAAAAAGACTCACACCCACACAGAAGAGGAGACACGACCACGAACTAGAAGCCATACTGCAGCTGCACCACTACCCGGTTCAAACCCCTCTGACCCATACAAGAAGCAAACTGACACCCACCATGAAGATGTGGCACGACCACAAACACGAAGCCAAAAAACAAGATCACAGCTCACCAGCTCAAATCCCCCAGCAACTAAGACTAACCTGAGCACAACCAAGCCCCCACCTAAGCAGAACACACCCCCAGCCAATGAGAACACAGCCAACCCCCCTACCAATCAGAACACAGCCAAACCCCCACCCAATCAAGTCACACCCCCACTAGTAGTTAAAAGGAAAAAGCAGCTGCAAGCTCACATTACTCTGAGAAGCACAGAGCTGAAGAAACAAGCGTGAAGGAGATGAATGAGACTTCATAGAAATGTTGCCTAGATACTTCCAATTCTACGCGGGAGTAGAACAAGAAGATCTGCTTGTAAGTTTCGACGTGGTTTCACTATTCACTCAAGTCCCGATAAAAGAAACTCTTGAAATCATCAAAAATAAATACCAACCAGCTAAAGACCTCATGGAACTAACAGAACACTGCCTAACCAACACATATTTCATATACAAAGGACAAAGATACAAGCAAATTGAAGGAGCCCCTATGGGATCACCACTGTCACCCGTCATTGCAAACCTGTTCATGGAAGAATTCGAATCCAGAGCCCTGACTAATGCCACCCACAAACCCAAACTATGGCTAAGATACATCGATGACACATTTGTGATTTGGCCCCATGGAAAAGAAAACCTAAACAATTTCCTAACACACCTAAACAGCACACACCCCAAAATCAAGTTCACTATGGAAACGGAAAAAAACAAACAACTACCATTCCTAGATTTACTAATCTACAAAAGAACAGATGGCACACTGGGACACACCATATACCAAAAGAAAACACACACCAACCGCTACCTCAACGCCCAATCCCACCACCACCCAGCACAGATAAATTCCGTGGCGAAAACACTAATTACCAGAACCAAACGCCTGGCAGACAAGACACATATAAAGACTGAACTATACACCCTGACTGAAGTATTGACAGCCAATGGCTTCCAAAAAAACAAAATCAACAACTTGATCCACAAAAACACACCAAGGCATAACAGAGACCTAGAAGACCAACAGACCTATGGAACAGCTGTCTTGCCCGACATAAGAAGTACTACAGATAAAATCAGGAAGATACTACAGAGGCATCACATCAAGACTGCCTTCAAAACAGACAAAAAAATAGCAGCCATCCTTAGAAACCCCAAAGACAAAATTGACCTGGAAAACCAAGGCATATACGAAGTTCTCTGTACATCATGCATGGCCACATACATTGGACAGACCAATAGAAGAATAAGTTCCCGCCTAGATGAACACAAAAATGCAGTAAAAAAGCTGGAACACACCTCCTCACTAGTCCAACACATGAAAACCACAGGTCACAACATCAACTTCAATGGCACTAAAACCCTAGACACTATAGAAAACGCCAACCACAGAATCATCAGAGAAGCCATAGAGATTGAAAAAAGACCTGAAAGCATGAATAGAAGAGATGATTCCAGCAGACTGTCAATCATTTGGAAGCCTGCACTCTCAAATAGAAAGATCTCCATGCCACAAAACAGACAAACACTTGAGCACAAACAGGTTCCCTCTGATGCCTCCAATTCAAACACCCCCCCCACCAGGCACCCAGGTGAAACCTAGCTTCCTAATGGATAGCAGCCGTCCTTTCACACGAAGCCAAGCTGCACTAAAAGCCTCCAACACAGGAACAGAGTGTTGCCAGCCAATCAAAGCCACAAAACAGACAGAAGAAACCAGAAACACCAATCAATCAAACTCCAAGTCTAGTGAACACAGACCCAGACTCCTAGCCAATCAGAACAGACAAGCCTCAAATTTGAAACCAGAAGCTGTGAGACCCACATCCATACAGAAGCCTGATGATGGCAGATGAGATTCTGCTGAAACGTTGCTACAACTTTAACAGCACTACAATGGGATAATACCCGAAGGAAGCTGAACAGCACATATATATATTTGTTTTTTTAAATTTTCGCGGGTACTTACATGTGTGCTGTTTAGCTTACTTCGGGTATTATCCCACGTCATTGTAGTGCTTTTAAAGTTGTAGCAACGTTTCAGCAGAATCTCATCTGCCATCATCAGGCTTCTGTATTGAGTTTGTATGTGGGTCAGAGTCTCACACTCTTTGGTTTTAAATTTGAGGCTAGCCTATTATTGTGGCAGGATGTTTTTTTCTACATCCTGATTGGTTGGGAGTCTTGGTCTGTGTTTATTGGACTTGGAATTTGTTATATATATAAAGATCCATATCGATAGATAGATAGATAGATAGATAGATAGATAGATAGATAGATAGATAGATAGATACACATACATATAAATAGAGTGTTATAACTCAGCATCTGGGAGTCCAGTTTTGTGTCATTCAATGATTGTCCTTGGTTCCTCAGAGTTGTTTGGTTCAATGGTGTTGAAGAATGCTGCAAGCGTCCATTGATCTGTGTCTGGATTTTTCTTGAGTTTGATGGGTGGGATTGATTGTGGTGGAGTTTGGTTGTGGTCTATGACTGCTGGCTTTGCATGTGTCCAATGTATCCAAGAGTCTTGTTCTGTGATCTTAATGGCAGTGTGAGTAGTCAGTAAAACTTGGTAGGGTCCTTTCCACCTGGGTTGTAGAGGTGAGGTTCTGGTGAAGAACTTGATCCACACCCAATCTCCCGGTTCATATGGATGCAGGGCTTCTTCAAGGGATAAGGTCTGAGTCAGTGCGCTCTGGGTCCAGAGGGTCTGTAGTCGCTTTTGCAGGGCTGCAAGATAAGAAGAGAGAACCATATCCCCCCTATCTAGGCAGAGGGAATGAGGATCGAGACCTTGTAAGGTATCAGGAGGCCGATCAAAAAGGATTTCAAAGGGGGAAATACCTATGTCCTGTCTTGGTCTAGTTCTGAGATAAAAGAGGGCAATTGGGAGCACTTGTGGCCAGGAGAGGTGTGTCTCCTGACAAAGTTTACCCAGTAGGGTTTTTATCTCCCTGTTAGCTCTCTCCACGGCTCCAGAGGAAGTGGGAGAATAG
This sequence comes from Laticauda colubrina, assembly GCA_015471245.1. Lineage (NCBI taxonomy): Eukaryota > Metazoa > Chordata > Lepidosauria > Squamata > Elapidae > Laticauda > Laticauda colubrina. Next base: position 64,957,854 of record BLBF01000003.1, on the reverse strand, counting down.
GGTACATGGAGGTTTGGGATAATGCCTAGACCCTGAAAAGTGTGAGGACTTGGGCTATAAAATGTTTTCCCCTATCCATGTCCAGAATGGTGGGGACCCCAAACCTAGGCACAATATCCTTAAGGAGGTGCCTGGCTGTTTCTAGTGCAGTAGCATGGCGGCATGGGAAGGCCTCTACCCAGTGAGTTAGTTGGTCCTTACAGACAAGAGCATATTGATACCCATTTGCCTTAGGTAGTTGGATATAATCCATTTGGATCTTTTCAAATAGTTTCTGTGCCCAGGGTCTTCCTCCTTCATGAATTGTTTTTCTGGAGGTGGTATTATTTGCTTGGCAGGTTTGGCATGTTGTGGCTATTCTGGTAGCCTCACTATAGGCTCCAGGTGCATACCATACCCTCCTGATAGCATCCACCATAGTTTGCATGCCACAATGTCCCTTTGTATGTAATCTTTGGCAGATTAGCCTAAGGAGACATCATGGGGCTATAGGTCTGCCATCAGGGACTCTCCAAAATCCTTGGTCAAAAACTGCTAAAAATTTCTTTTCCCATTGTTCAAATTCCCCTTTGTCTAGAAATTGTGTGTATGATATTTCTGGTTTTGTTGTTAAGGCTGGTGTAATGATGATGTGAGGTAAGGTTTGGTTGCTACCCATTTGGCTTTTGCATCTGCATATTGGTTTCCTTTCATTATTGTAGAGTCATCCGTTTGGTGGGTTTTACAATGGATGTCTGCTAGCACTTGCGGTAATTGGATGGCTTCTAAAAGTTTGGCTACTAATGATGCATGTACTATTTGTTGTCCTGCTGAAGTTAAAAAACCCCATTGTTTCCATAGGGTTCCTGTTGCATATGCTCCAAAAGCATATTTGGAGTCTGTATAAATGTTGGTAGATCGGTTCCTAGCAGTTTCGCAAGCTTTCGTTAAAGCTATAAGCTCAGCTGTTTGGGTGCTTTGGGAAGGAGGAATGGGGGAAGCCCAGATAATTTCTTGTAGAGAGACTACAGCTGCTCCTGTTACTCTTTTGTTCTGGTGCATGTAGGAGGAACCGTCTGTAAAAAGTTCCATGTCGGGGTTTTGTAGCGGGGTATCTATTAGATTGGAGCAGGGTAGTTCAGCATCATGCACTAAATGGAGGCAATCATGGAAATTGCCTTCTTCCTGTTCTGTGGGGAACAGGGTAGCTGGGTTTTGAGTATTACATCTTTCAAATGTAATGTGATCAGAGGTTAAAAAGTTCAGTTTCATATTGAGCCAAAAAATTGGCTGTTGAGTAAAGGCTTGTGTTGAGTAAAGGCTTGTGTCTGGCTCTTTAAGAGAATTGCAAAAACTTCATGGGGAACTTTTAGCAGTAGAGGATGCCCTAGTATCAAATCCTTAGATCGTTTCACCAGTTCGACTGTAGCTGCCATGGCTCTTAAGCAGAGGACAGCGCCCTGAGCTACTGGATCTAGGGTTACAGAATAATAAGCGACTGGGTTTTCTTTTTCTCTTTGTGTGGTTCTTTGGAATTCAGCCCAGTTTAGAGGCTTTTTACCAATTTCTTCTAGGGCTTCTAGTAAGTTATTTTTTGCTCTTGTGTATTCATTCCAATGATTGGTATCACTGTAGTCCCAGTTAGGGCGATGTACTGGCCATGCGATGTGAGCTGGGGCTGCCTGTCCAGGGATAGTTGGTAGTTTAGCTATTTGGTCTGTTTTTTCAAATAGTTTTAATGGTTCATCTTTTGTTAGAAAGATTTGTAGCAGCTGGGTCATGTCACCCCAAGATAGATTATGGCTGTCTATGATTGATTTCAGGGTTTGAATTACTGTTTGGGGATCAGCCCTGAAGGCTGGGGTATCTTTTTTCCAGATGACTAGATCAGAGGCAGAGAAGGGAATGTGGGTATAAACGTATTTTAATTGTCCCCTATTTTGCACTGGTCTGTTTAAAAGGAGAGCCATGAACCTCAGTTTGTCCATCCAGGGAATGGGTTTCAGGTTTTTCCTGATCTTTTCCCTCAGTCAGGTTTTTTGTCCTAGCCATTTCAGCCCTGCAATACCAATAGGGCATTTGGCTGGGTTTAATGCATGTTCTAAGTGCTTTTGGGGTTTTATGATCTAAAATACCGCTATCAGGCCATTTGATCTATTTGTCTTCCTGTGTCATCTTGCAATAAAGCCTACTTTTTGCAAATTCTTTTTGCATCTCTTTTATTCATTCCAGGCAGGACAGGCATTTGCCTTTCGTCCAAAGCCTCAAGTAATTTATCCAAGGGGGTCTCTTCCATTGCCCTCAAGCTACAACTTCCCATATTCCCTACCTGATGTGGGGATTATTTTGGTTTAGCCGGGCTACCACCGTCAGACAAAAAAAGGTCTGGAAAGGACTCCGGTTTCCCTACACACGGAGTACGGGCCCCTTTCTCTTAGGGAAACTCCGCCGTCAGTTTGAAGACCCCCCCTAAAAAACAGGGATCTTGGAGGACCGTCTGCCCCCTAGCAGCACCGGTATGGGCCCCTCCCCACACTCCACCATCAGTTTTCAGATCTCCCTTAAAGGTGGGGATCTGGAAGGGCCTGCTCTGCTTTTGAAAGCAAACTATTTCCAATTTTGTTTGCCAGCAGCCGGTACGGGCCCCTTCTAACTTCACAGGGCTTTACTTGCGGGATGCACCAGGACTGTTTTCCTGCTTTCTATTTATTTCCCAACACCAGTTCCTTTCTCAGCCCACTCAGTTTTTCTTACGTACTTCAGAAGGACTGTGTGATCACCCCTTGCGTTCCCAAATCCAGCCGGTCACAGCTTGTTGGAGCTAGGAGCTGGCTGGGGTGCAGCTGGCAATCATGGAGGAGGTGAGGTTCTTCTGTTTCCGCAGAGAAAACCCACAATCACACACACCTGGTCCACTCATGCTTCCACTCTCCTACCTAGTAAGGTTAGAAATTTAAAGCGGAACTTATTAAGCCTGGGTTCCCCAACCAGGGTTAGGGAGACAAGCTAAACAGAATGTGCAGCGTTAGTCAGATAGGCACACAGATAAATGAGTGAGCTAAGCTTGTATGTTTATTAACATACAGTAAAAATAACAGATACGCTTGTGCTATCAAGAATATAGTTTATTCCATTATAAGTTCATGGCATAGTCAAATAACAGTCCAATAGTCATTTATCATGTAGTCAGTCCATTCAGGGATATTCAGGTAGCAAAGTCCATGTAGAATATCCTATGTCAGTTCACTTACAAATCAGTCCTTTGTTGTCTCTCCCGTTCGAGCAATGCAGTCTTGATTCCAAGCAGTAATCAGGGATCATCAAAGCCAGAGAGAGCAAGCTGTAGACTTGCTATTTTTATAGTGTTTTCATAACCACTCCCTTAATTACTATCCCACAGTTCAAGCTGCAGACACTTTAACATACACGACTATGATTCATAGTTATTATTTCACCTAAACCAGTTAGGGTAAACAATGTTAGCCCTAACATTCTCCCCTTTTAGGTTAAATAATAACTATGAATCATTTACATCTTTAAATTATATTTTTCACAACTCTCTTTAAACTTAATTGCTCCTTGAGCTTTTGTAAATTGGTCTGCAATGTTTTCTTCTGTCATGCAGTATTCCAATTTAATTAGTCCATTTTTCACTGATTCTCTTACATTTAAATATCTTAAACCAGTATGTTTTGATCTAGTTTTTACAGCAATACTAGTAGCTAACTTTATAGCTGCTTGGTTATCCTCGTACACAATAATGGAATCTTTTACAGTTATACCCATGTCTAATAATAACTGTTTGTAAAAAATCAAGTCAGTGCAAAATAATGACAGACATGAAAATTCAGCTTCCATCGTGGACAAGCTAATATGCTGTTGTCTGATTGACCTCCACCCTATTAGTGTCTTACCAAATAATATAGCCATCCCAGATGTTGATTTTCTAGTGTCTATATCAGTTGCAAAACTTGCATCTGCATAGGCACTAAGACTCAAATCACCCTTTGGTTCTATATACAATGCATGGTTCATTGTTCCTTTTAGATATCTTAATATTCTTTTT
>BLBF01000003.1:64914250-64928809 GCA_015471245.1 Laticauda colubrina | reverse complement strand
TGAATAGTTTGTACTGAATGTTGATCATCTATTGTCAGTACTTATTTGTCACTTTTTATAGAAGGACCAACTTAACACAGCGTCACTCCACACAGCAACAGACTACTCATCCAATTTTCTATGTTTTCCTGGGGAGAAACACAGTTATCATAAAGAACTCAGCTGCTTGTATCTCTCTCTATATCTTTTCAGTCTCTCACTAGTTGTTTGTGGGCCACGAAGGACAGTATAAATGAGACTTCTCCATTCCAAATGCATTCGAGTTGCATTTTGCAGGGATGTTTGTGACAATTACACAGAAGCATTTCTCAAAGTGTGGTATAAGCATACAAAATGATTTGCCAGCCTGCATTGAGAAATAATAAAATATTAAACAATCATGAAAAACAGTAGTGGCACCGAATGCATCAATTTTAATTTGTAATATAGTAAATATCAAGAAATATAACCCATACAAACAAAAACTATTTTCAGGTCCTCCATAATTTTTAAAAGTGAGAAGGGATCCTGAGAGAAAAAAGTTTAAGAACCAGTGCCATACAATATCAGAAGCTAAATAACTTGGAGAAGAAACAGGAACTTGTCATTTAGTTATGGAAATTAAATAAAATAAATAATGTAGGCATTAATAATTATACTTTTATTAACAAGTTGTTTATCATCAACAATGTCAAAGAGGTTTACAATAAATGTAAAACAACTAAATACAAACAATTATGAAGCAGACATTGCAGGAGTAGTGACTGACAAAGGTCAGCATAAAATGACTGGATTTTAAACCCACTTAAAATGCATCAGAGATTAAAGGCCCTATCCCACTGCACTTACGGATGCAAAGAGGATGTAAAACGTTAAAAAAAGCTTGTCATCCGTTGGAAAATGCTATGCATCCATTGTGTACTCACTGCATATGTGTTTCATACGCTCTATCCCTCGAGCATCCGTCCACTGCGATTTCATCTGCGCAAGAAGTTTTGAGCTACACAAAACTTTGTGAGCGGATGAACTTTCCGCCGTGTACGATGTACATCCACGACATATATGGGCAACAAACGTTCTATGTCTGTTATCATCCGTTAAACGTCCGCTGTATCCTCTCTGCAACCTCTGGCCATCCCCTCAACTCACATCTGCTGCAGCTGAAAATGGAAAGAGGGAGGAAACAAAAGGTACATGGAACGTCTACACAGCGTTAGTAGCACGGAAATAGAAAGGATGTAAGCGTATGCATCTCATATATAAAGAATTAAAAATGGACAAAACATTTGTATCTGGGATGTATCTCGTATATTTAGGATGTCTGCAGTATGTCTAGAGTATGTAGAAGGACACCTAGCAGACAACCGATATTTTCTTTAAAAAGGGGGAGAAAATCATCTGGATCGCTGGGATGGTGGACCATACAGTCCCACTATGCTTGCACTGGAGGTTTATCTATCCCACAACTATTCTTATCTATCCCACAAGCATGCAAAGGCTTAACCATTTTTTCAAAGTTTTCACCAACACTTTAATAAGTAAAAAAAATGAACCAAATAAACTAAGTGTCTTAAGCAAAGATAACCTTTATTAACTTTCTTAGGTAAACTTTATGATTTTATTAAATAAGCTAAATGAACCAAGTACACTGTATTAAATGTCTTAAGCAAAGATAAACTTTCTTAGGTAAACTTTATGACTGTATTAAATAAGCAAAATGAACCAAGTAAAGTGTCTTAAGCAAAGATAAACTTAACAAGAAAACAACTCAGTCTCTGACACTATTCTCAGTCACTCTGAGTCAGGTCCATGGTCTCAGCTGTGAAGCGGGCAGGGACTGTGGAGGTGGCTGTGGCTTGAGTGCTGGTCTGTGGTGCTTGGGGTACTTGGCCCCAAGGGTACAACAGGTGGTGGTGTGTTCAGGAAGCTATCCAAGAGCTGACTCAGTCCCGTGAGGTTGAGAGGCCCTTCATCAAGGACTTGATATGTCAGGCCCAATACTGATGACAGATTGTCCATTGGGGGGCTTGGCTGTGGGGTGGAGGAAGGAGGAGTGTAGTGGGGCTGTCTGGTCTGCAGCTGGGTGAGGACTGGCATCTGTGGCGTCTGATGAACCTGGGCCTGGACTGGGAAGTTCTGCTTCTGCTGTGGGAAGTCTTGGTAGTTGTAGCCTTGGTAGGTGAGGGGCTGTTGAAAGCTGTGGAAGGGCTGTGACATCGCCTGGGGTGGAGGAGCAGACCTGGACTGGGTAGGAGCAGCTTCAGCTGGGCCTTGAGGGTTGTGCAGAAGTGCTATGATCTTCTGCTTCATCACCTGGTACTGGGCCTCGGGCAGGTCCCTGAGGGTCTGGCTCACAGTAGTGATGAAGGTTTTCTGGCCTGAGGTCTCTCAGCTGTCCAAGTGGACCAGCTGAGAGAGAAGTTCTGTGCTGGTCTTCATTGTGTCCCTGATCTCCAACAGCACACTGTGGTCCTGGCCCTCCAGTCTGCCTCTCTGCCTGCATCCTCTGGAGCTGGGGGTGGGTTGGCCTCTGGTGGCTGCTGCTTCTTCCTCCATTTGTGACAGCAGGGCATCATCCTCCATGGGATCCTCCAAGTCCGCTGGCATGGGGAGTGCAGCTGGTGGGGGGGTCTCTGCTTTGGGGCCCTCTGAAGACACCTGCCTGGACAGGATAGCTGGCTCCTGGCTGGAAGAGGACTGGCTGTCTGTGGGCTGTCTGAGGGAGAGGGGTCTCAGAGGGGCTGCTCCTCGGTGGCGAATCTCACCCTCCAGGAAACTGCACTTGGCCATGATGTACATCTCCCGGTCAATGAGCTTGACAGCGGCCTGCCTGGATTTCTTGAGGTGTAGTTTGGCATACCAGGTGTGCGTGTGCTTCCACCATCCAAGGAGTACTTCTGCAGTGTACCCCAGGCTCTCTGCTTTGTCTCTCCAAGCTGCCTGCTTCTTCTTGGTGTCCAGATACAGTCTGTGGCCCTTTCTTCAGAGGTACTCATTCTCCCTCAGCCATTCCAGCACCTCATCCTCATGCTCCTCAGAAATGGTGTACTGTTTCCTCTCTCCCTTCTCCTTCCCTTGCCTCTTCCTCCCTCTGGCAGGGGATTCAGCAGGGCCTTCAGGGGCTTGAGCAGCAGGGCCTTCAGGGGCTTGAGCAGCAGGGCCTTCAGGGGCTTGAGCAGCAGGGCCTTCAGGGGCTTGAGCAGCAGGGCCTTCAGCAGCAGGGCTTTGAGGTCCTTGGGGCTGGTCCACCACAGCAGCAGCAGCAGCAGCAGCAGCAGCAGCAGCTCCAGAGTCAGTGCCAGGGGGTGGGATGCTGGTTCTGGCCTTCTTCACCTTGCCAGGGCTTGAACAAGTAGGCACGGGCTTCCTCTTCTTGCCTGACTGACGAACCATGGTGTTCCTGCAAGATGAATGTGGCAGCACGTCTTTCCCCTGTATGCTGACTGCGTGCATGCTGCATCCTTTTATATCTGCGGAGCTGATGCAATTCATATTCCCCGCATGCGCAGTGAACGCTTTGCATCCGATATATATCTGCGCAGCATCCCCTTTGTTTCCTATAGGCGTCCATGATGCATCCGCTTCATCTGCTATGCATCCGCCCCTTCCGCTATGCGTCCACTTCGAAATTCTCACCCAGAACCCCTTCGGAGGTGTCATCTGCTTCCATCCGCTTTCATCTGCTAGGCTTCCTATGAACATCCATTTAACATCCCCGCTACATACTACCCATGTCTGTTCTTTTCCATTCTTTTCCGTTCTGTTTATGCAAGTTTTCATCACTTTTGGGAGCGGATGACAATGGATGGAGCCACCCCTGAAATTTTGCTCCTCCGCTATGTCCTTTATGCATACGTTTTGCGTCCGTCAACCAATGGGACCTAGCCTTTAGCCTGACATATCTCAGAGGGAAGGTCATTTCACAGGTTATATATCACTACATCCCTGTCTGTCTCCTTTCCCCAAAAATATGTTCTCCTTAACAAAAATTTTCCAGCTGCCAAGGAATGAGAAAGTACATTTTATGACAAATGGCTTAATTCCATTAAATCATTAATCAGATGCTTATTTTGGATCATTCATAGCCATTTTTGGAATTTGATGAGCATAGCTACAGATTGAAAAACTTCTAAATCTGGGGCACATTATATGAGAGAATAATTTATCCAGGAACAATTAGCCTCCCAATTGCCTATTGTCTCATCTCATGTTATCTTTAGCTCCAACCCGCTGGATTCAATCAGGTCAGACCTTGGAAATTGGCAGCTGTCTAATGCAATCTCCATCCCATGAGCTAAAATTTGAATTGTGGTTCTTTTCATTGCCTATCATTTAAGAAGTGGAAGCATTTATCACAATTGTAGTGTCCATAGATGCAATTCTGTACAGATTTAGTTTGGGCAGGGAAGGAGGAGATTTTCCATGTAGTTCCATGACTTTTAGTACAGCTGTTCTTCCTTGATTGTGAAATGATAAGGAAGAAAGAAGATGCAGGAATAAGAAGCAATTAATTTAATCTCATTGGTTTTCTGGTCAAAATTCCCAATGAGATCAGAGATGATAGAGGTCTGAGCAGTTTCTAGCCTTGAAAAGTGTAAAGTATAGAAAAGTATAAGCACAAAAGTAGTTAGGAAGTTCACTTTCTGAAGCCCAGCATATTTTCTCCCAACAAGAGCACTTATTACACTGGAAAAATAGGTATACATATCCTCACTTTTTAAAATAGGTGTTTATATAATACAGCTCCACCATAACTATCATCCTGAATCCATAAATAGAACCTGGTAATTCCAGTAGTGATCAGTATACAACACAATGAAACATTTATTGTTTAGAGCTGAAGGCAATTAGAGAGAAGGAAGTGTCAGTAGGAGATTAATGCTACTTCTGAATGGCAGAAAAATTTGAAGGGACTCTATCCTTGTTGGAGAGACAGAAATCCACAAGGCAAGAGTGGAGACAAGTGGAGGCAATGTCCCTGGCATCCACAGCTGTTGACAGCCAGAAGCAGTCTTATGAGAACATCGCTTTGGGATTAATCCATGCAGTTGAGACTGCCACTGAGATCTTGTGGCTGATATTTACTGGGTTTTAAATAAGAAAAGAAGTCTTTGGCCCTAGAGCTAATTGGTAATGCATGCAGCTGAATCATCATGGATTCATGACTCTTCTTACATACATCAGTCAAAAAAGCATACATACACATCCCCATCACATTGTTCCTTTTCATGGCAAACAACTTTATGCAAAAGGCAGGGAAATAGTAAAATGTTGTAAACCAATAACATTAGAGGCACATCCACCTTTTTCCTCCATTTTAAGCAGCTTCGACATCATCATTACTTACTGTATTTCCACTTTCTGTTCATTTTGTTGGGAAGCTAATCTATTTTCTAATACTTTGTCATGCAGGATTCCTGTTTTCTCTTCTTGCAATCATTATACTTCAATCAGAATAGAGCTGGGAGGAATCTTGCAGGTCTTCTAATCCAACCCACTGCTCAAGCGGGAGACCCGAAATCATTATTTCTTAAAAACCTCCAGTGATGAAGCACCTACAACTTCTGAAGACAAGCTGTTCCACTGATTAACTGTTCTCACTGTTAGAAGGCTTCTCATTAATTCCAGGTTGCCTGTCTCCTTGGTTAGTTCCATCCATTTATTTTTTGTCTTGCCTTCTGGTGCTTTGGAAAATAAATTGACCCCCTCTTCTGTGTGCAGCCTCTCAAATACAGGAATACTACTATCATGTCACCACTAATCCTTTTTTTCTATAGACTGATGATACCCAAATCCTGCAACCATTCTTCATATGTTTTTGTCTCCAGGCCTTTAATCATGTTAGTTGCTCTTCTCTGCACTTTTTCCAAAGTCTCAACATGTTTTTTGTAATGTGGTGACCATATCACCTTACTAAGGCTTTATAAAGTGATAATTTGCATGAAATAAAATACTTCACATAAATGTTTCACATAAAACAAAAGTTGCACACATATTTCTTTCACTTTTATGTTTATTTTTCCCCAGGATCCACACTTGATATTACCAAACAATGGTCCATATTTTTTATTATCCCTATTTATTGGTTTGTTATAAAGTGTTTCAGGCTGGCTTTGCTAGAAATATTGCAATATATAAATGGATTAGACACATAAATAAAGCAAGTATTTCCTAATTATCACTCTTCATTGTAATCAAATCAATTGTGCTTTTAGGTTTTTTTTCTTTGCCATTTGCGCACATGTATATCTTAAGCTTAAAGTAGGTACTTCAAATAAACAGAGCTTTTTATAAGTTTATGCTAACCAATCACTTTTCTCATCCATTCCTGGGTGTCTGAATGGCGTCATTCTCTTGTCTTGTTGGATGGCATTCATTCACTAATTTTTTTTTAATATCCCTGGTTCTTCCATTATCAACATTTGCTGGGGCAAGCATCATTATCAGCCTATACACTCCTATTTCATATGCACTCTACAAGCTAGATGCAAACAATTCATAATTTCTGACAGACATTTTGGGCCAAAACATATAATCGAGAAGCAAATACATTTTAGCAAATAAATAACTTTTAGAAAATAACTAAACAAGTTCACACATGCACAGTAGATGAAATAGGAAGGAGATAACTCCAGTAGCTATGCAGTTTCATTTATTTATGATGCAAATTTTGGTTACTCAGGAATTCTGACTTTGTGGCCATTGCTGGCATCGAATATCAATGAACACATATTGCTTTGACTCTACAAGACATCAGCAGAAAAGAAAATAATAATTGTAGAGATTGAGCAACCTGCCTGACAGAACCTCGTGCCAGCTGGGAAACTACAAGCTCAAACATTTGAACATATATTTCCTCCAGCTAAAGAACATGGGGTTGGCACATATGCAATATTCAGAGCCCTCCAACTCGCATTCCTCTTTTTTCTGTTAGAGATGATTTTTTTTTTTTTTTAAAGCCAGCAAAGGTAGAGATGCTGCAAATGATTCAGATTTTCCACTTTCCCTCAGAGTCAAATATAAGCTGGAATTTGCAGAAAGAAAGATTTTCCAAGTAGCAGAATTAGCACAGATGTAATCTCTATGCTGACAGTTGTGAAAGCAGTAGAGAATCTGTTGTGTTTTTGTGTGTCTGCTAATTGATATTTTACCTTTTTTGGTGTCTATTGATCTCAATACAAGCTCAGCCCTTGTATGTTTTATGCAAATTGGCATATTTACAGCAGGGTTTCCTTTAAACTAGGATGGATGGATGGATGGATGGATGGATGGATGGATGGATGGATGGATGGATGACCCAAAGTGATTCTGGGACAGGAGGTTTGAGAACTATGGCCTTTGGATCTCAACTGCTCAAGCAGGATTCTGGGTACATTATAAAAAATTTAAAACCCAAGGAAACTCTTGGATTTCCCAAGTTGTGAAAAGTAATAAGCGAGAGTTTGGAAAAAAAGCCCTCAATCCCATACATGGCCCAGCTGCCCCCCTACTTTCCCATTAATCTTATTTCCTGCTGGCATCTCACTTTCTCTATTATCCCCACTTTTGTCTCTTATTTACTTTTATCAATCTGCCCAGGGTCCCATCATACAACACACTTCTTGAATGAAGGAACAGATGGAGCTTTTTGATTAAGCTTAGTAAGCCACCTACAGCCTGATAGCTGATTCAAGGGCCAAAGAAAATATGTTTTCATCTAACATTTACATCTGGAATGTGTTGACAGAACAAGCTAAGATAACTAGCAACATTGATGTAGAAATGATATAGAAATAAGTCAGGTTTGTTCACTTCACAGAAGATACCACCAGTTGCAGTGCAACTCTTCGGCTCAGAAACCAAACAAAACCTCTGCCTTCTGGGGCAGTCTAACACTTTCTATAGGTTAAGAGATGAATGTCTGTTATATTCACAGCCTGCATGTCTGCTAATCTGTGGTTAGCTATCCTGGGGAACCCGTTTGCTAGATTAAAAGGACATTTTGTTCTGTGTTCTTACCTGACACTCATTTTTTTCTACGTAACTTTACCTAACCTAACTTAATGTTCCAGGGCAGATCTGCAAACCTGATGACATTGAGCAGGAACAACAAAGCAGCCCTGGTTATCAGCCTATCAATTCCAGACAAACAATTAAAACAAGTCAACAACAATAATTTCACTGAGCAATTATAGCTACAGTCTGGGGGAAATAAGAATGATAGGCTTTATATAAGAGGCAAGATGTTATTATCTTACTGTATTATCTTTCACAAAGATTATTCCAATTCTGAAATTGGCTTCAAAGCAATGATGTAAAGCCCATGTCACACTGCACCAAAGGATGGAAAGAGGATGTAAAACAGAGAGAAACACTTGCCATCCGTTGGTTAATGCGATGCATCCATTCTGTACTCATTGCGTCTGTTTTCTTCCTCTCTATCCGTCCAGCATCCGTCGACTGAGGTTCCATCTGCTCAAAAAGTTTTGAGCTGCTCAAAACTTTTTGAGCGGAAAATGTATCCAACGCATCCGTTCTGCATCCGCATTGCAAACGGGGAACATCCGTTCTACATCCGTCGTCATCCGTTACGCATCCGCTACGTCCGCTAGGCATCTGCTGTGCATTTGCGCAACTCAAATCTGCTCCAGCAGAAAGCGGACACAGGGAGGAAGCAAAACGGATGTGGAATGGACACAAAGCGTTAGTAGCACAGACGGAGAAAGGATGAAAGTGGATGCAGCTCGCATACAAAGCATTAAAACGGAAAAAACATTCGCAGAGGGGACCTATCTCGGATATTAAGGATGTCTAGAGGATGCCTAGAGGATGCAAAATGATACATAGTGGAAAACCTATATTGCCTATAAAAAGGGGAAGCAACTCATCTGGATCTCTCTTTCAGTCCAGCAGCCCTGCTGTGCAGACCTCTGCAGCCTTCATCTGGCTCTTGCTCTTCCACAGCATCCAGTCATCTCCACCATGGATCATAATACACTACTTTTGGTAGCCACCATCATTCTGCAACAGTGCGAAACCATCTACAGGCTCTTTCAACTGTTCTACGGGAAGAAAAGGAAGTGGCCAAGAAGTGTCTGGGTCCGAAGTTGGATCGGAGAAGAGCCGAGTGCAGACTGTACACCAAGCTGATGGTGGAGCTGAGGAAAGAAGACCCTTGTGCATTCCAGAACTTCATGAGGATGCCTCCAGCCATGTTTGATGAAGTTGTGGAACAGCTGAGACCCAGGTTGACCAAGCAGAGCACCAACTTCCAGCCCAGCCTGGACCCTGGGCTCAAGGTGGCACTGACTCTGCACCACCTGGCCTCAGGGACCACCTACAGGAGCATGCAGTACAGCTGGAGGGTGCCACACAACACCATCAGCATTGTGGTCAAAGAAGTGGTGCAGGCCATCATCGAAGAATACCTGGAGGAGCTCCTCCAGTGCCCCTCCACTGAAGAAGGCTGGAAGAAAGTTGCAGAGCAGTGGTATCAGAAGTGGAACTTCTCCCACACCGTTGGAGCCATAGATGGGAAGCACGTGGCCTGCAAAGCTCCAGCCAAGTCGGGGTCCACTTATTTCAATAACAAGGGCTTCTTCAGCATCATCCTCTTTGCCATGGTCGATGCTGACTACAAGTTAATGGACAGCGATGCTTCAGGAAACGGGTCAGCTTCAGATGCCCAGGTATACAATGCCAGTCACCTCAAGGAGGGGCTGGAATGCAACCTCATCATGGGCTTCCCAGATCCAGACCCCCTGCCCAACGACGCGCAAGATGTGCCCTACTTCATCGTGAGGAATGACGCCTTCTCCCTCAGAACCTACCTCATGAAGCCCTACACTTCCAGATGCCTCACCCGTGAAGAGAGGATCTTCAACTACAGGCTGTCCAGGGCAAGGCGGGTGGTGGAGAACGCCTTTGGCATCCTGGCCAACAGGTTCCAGGTACTTCTCACCACCATGCAGCATCGCCCAGAGTCCATGAGGAGGATCGTGGAAGCTTGCTGCATCCTGCATAATCTCATGTGTACCCACTACCCAGTCTTGCAGAACAGGCTCGTGGACCTCCAATAAGACATGGAAGACCGGAGCTTTGTCTCGGTGCTACAGCTGAGATCTCGGGGCTCTGAGATCTCAGCTGATATTTTCACCCCTGGTCGGTCCTAACGGACCTAAACCGTCCCGTAGAGACGGGGATTGTGAAGGGCACAGTCCCAGGATCCCAGAGATATCGCAAATCTCTGGTTTGATCCGGGAGAAGCCTTTTTGCTGGCGGTGGAAAGGCAGCCTCCAAAGCTGCTGAAGTCGGGACAGCTCCGAAAAGAAAGTGGCTGGAGAGAGGGTGTGTCGGCTGGGTGAGAAATTTCTTTTGTATTGCAAATTGGCTGAGACCTGAAAGGATATCCTGAAGAAAGAAGAAACCTGTGGCTTTATTTTTGTCTGACTGGAATCTGGTTGAGCGGCATTTTTTAAGTGATGTCAAATTGAGGCTTGGATTCTTTCCTTACTATTTTTTTTCTCTTTTCTGAGGACTTTAATGTGACTTTGTAGGTAACCAGATTGAATTTTTTCTTATATATATTTTTATGCTTCTTTTGATTTTTTAATTTTCTTTAGGATAGAGGCCCCCTTTGTTTCTTCTGAGTTTTGTATACATTACTCTTTTTTCTGGCTGAGGGGGGAAAAAGTATGAAGAGACCTTGCAACACTGCCAACTAGAGGCTTGAAAGTACTTTATTTGAATTGGGGAGAAATGTATAAATACTCCTTCTCAAGGACATTTTAATGTGATAAGATGGAGGGAGAGCACAGAAAAATATTATTACAGGTGTTTCCCTGGACTCTTATCAATATCTCAACACTTGAGGCTTGGCTTTGAAGTTGCTGGAGAAGAGAGTCATAATAAGAGCCTTGGATAAATAAATAAAGTGCAGTGTGCAGTCTATATATATATATATATATATATATTTGTGAAACCTCTACTCGCCAGCCTTTTTGTATATTTCAATTTTAGTAATATTTTTATTTTTGCTTTTTATTTTATCCCTTTTCTTTTTTGGCTTTTTGGGCCTTTTTATTATTGGATTTTTCCATTTTGGATCATAATTGACTACTCTATCAGATGGATTGAAGGTCAAAAAGAATTTGAAGTTTTTTGAAGCATTAAAATGAAAAAAAAAGTGAGAAAAAGAAGAAAGTGTTAAATGAAATAGATTGTGTGTATTTGGATTGCTTGGTGACTTTGGGACTTTTGGAAATTCTTATTTGAATGATTAAAATCATTTGGGTCGTTTAAATTTTTTCTTTTTTTTACAATGGCATTACTTATGGATGAACTGAAAATGGAATTTATAAAATATAATCAAGAGAAACAAGAAGGGAAGGATTCTTTTGGCTCTATTTTTCATTTTTTAGAAATGGCAATTTCTACATATGAGAAACTACAAGAACAAGAAGATTGGGATGAAGAAGAAACCATCCTTAATGAACAAGCAACTTTATTTGGGGAAGAAAGGGGAAAGAGGAGAAAGAGAATGGAGAATTTAAGACTTAAAAAAACAACCAAAAAGGGAAAAACAAGGTGAAAAGTGGACATAATATCAGAAAGCAACAGAAAAGAGTAATACACAAGAGGGTGGAGATTAAGAGACAAGGGGGTAAAAAGGGTAGAGGGGAGAAATAAGGGAGGAAAGAAGGGAAGAGAAGCTACAAAGGTTTGAAACTAGATGTAAAGAAACAGATTTTATTTAGAGATAATGGGTAAACATATAACTGAAAAAGAGATTCTGCAAAGGTACATAAGATTGTGTTGTTGTATCTGTATTTGAAATAATGTTAGAAGATTGGAATAATATATGATTATAAAATGGGACAAAATATTTAATGTAACTTAGCGAAATTTTTTTTTTTAATAAAATAAATGAAATTAAATATGAGAGAATTGAATTAAAGAAAGTAACTAAGCAAAATCTATAAGTGTTCCCATAGAAGTATGATATTTATTTAGAAAGGATTGTGTAAAATGTTTAAGACTTAAATGAATATTAATTTTAATGATATAATTTCAATTGCTATGGATTGTTGTTTTAATTATATTATATATCAAAAAAAAAAACCTTTTTTCTTTCTGTTTTAAAATATTGAGTTTATTTTTAGAATGTACTACGCAGATATCCGAATGAAAATTATGTGTTATGTTAAGCTTTAAAATTAGGGGAAGGATAAGTATGACAAGGCATTATACTCCAATCAGTCATTACAGAAGAAATTTTGTGTTAATGAGAAAAAATAATAGACAGCTGAAACAGGACAGACAAAAGATATAAGTATAATGATTTAAATTGAGATGAAATAAATATAATAGAATTAAAAGAGTGAAAAGAGGGGAGAAGCTATATAGAAAATGTAAAATAGTAAATAACAAATGGAATTGCTATATAAAAGTAAACATGAACTTGAATTTATGTCTGTACAAAAAGATGTAACTCGGGATCAAACTGCCGTCCAAAAAGATATTTTATGTTTTCTATGTTTTGTGTTTTGTTGGTATATGTTTGTCTGTTAAAAAATTAATAAAAAAATTTTCAAAAAAAAAAAAAAGACATGGAGCCTGGGGAATGGAGGCAAGGGTGAAACCTGATAGACACTGAGGATGTGCAAGGCCCCAACAGAGCCTCACGTGAAGGGAAGAAGCAACGCAACTTCCTGAAACACTAGTGCAACTCCCCAGCTGGAGCAGTGGAGTGGCAGGACAGGATGACAGATGATTAATGGATGCTTCCTTCAGCCTGTCTCATCACACTGATGGGATTGGGCCATGTATGTTGGGTGGGCCTACAATGAACAGGGCATTTAATAAAGAGTTGTGTTTATGTTCAAATGTGTGGATCAATGCTTACATTGTTATTGATAATGAAGGGCCAAAGGTGTGGCACCTGGGAGGGTGGACCATACAGTCCCACTATGCTTGCACTGGAGGTTTATCTATCCCACAGCTATTACCCATCCCATAGCTATTACCCATCCCACAGGTATCCTAACCCATCCCACAGCTATTACCCATCCCAAAGGTATCCCTGCCCATCCCACAGCTATTACCCATCCCAAAGGTATTCCTGCCCATCCCACAAGCATGCAAAGGCTTAAACCATTTCTAAAAGTTTCCACCAAGACTTTATTGAAATAAATAAATGAAGCAAGTGTGTGAAGCAAAGATAATCTTGATTAATAACAAGCTGTAAAAGAAAAATGACCCGAATCAAGTGTCCAAATAAAGTCAACAGGTAGCCACCCAGTCTCTGGCACTCTTCTTGGTCACTCAGAGGTGTGCCCAGTCTCAGGGGTGAAGGGTCTAGGTGCGGTGGAGGTGGCTGCTGCTGGAGTGCTGGTCTGAAGCACCACTGGGGTGCCTGGCCCCGAGAGGACAATAGGGGACGGTGTGTTGAGGAAGCTCTCAGACAGCTGGCTCAGCCCCGTAATGTTGAGAGCCCCTTCCTCCATGACATGGGGTGTCAGTCCCAGTACCAACGACAGATGTACTGAGGCCGGGCTTGGCTGTGGGGTGGAGGAAGGAGCAGTGTGGTGGGGCTGTCTGATCTGCAGCTGGGTGAGGACTGGCGTCGGTGGCATCTGTGGCATGAGTGGCATCTGTGGCGTGGGTGGCATTGGTGGCATCAGTGGCACCTGTGGCGTCCGATGAACATGTGCCTGGACTGGGAAGGGCTGCTGCCTGTGCTACTGGACCTCCTGGTAGCCATAGCCTTGGTAGGTGAGGGCCTGTGGAAAGCCTTGGAAGGGGAGAGACATCACCTGGGGTGGAGGAGCAGACCTGGACTGGGTGGGAGCAGGTTCATCTCGGTCTGGTGGGTTGTGAAGCAGATCGGTGATCCTGTCCTTCACCACCTAGTACTGGGGTTCCGCCATGTCCGTGAGGGTCTGGTTCACATAGGTGAGGAAGGGCTTGCGGTTGGAGGATGAGGAGTTGGTGTGTACCAGCTGAGAGAGGAGATCTAAGCTGCTCCTGATGGTGTCTCTTATCTCCAGCAGGACAGTGTGGCTCTGTCCCTCCGGTTTGCCTCTCTGCCTTTCTGTGGAGGTGGAGCTGGGGGTAGATGCGGGTTGGGCTGTGGTGGAAGTGCCCTCTCCTTGCTCCCACTTCATAAGGGGGTCCTCCACACGCTCCGCCATGGGTAGTACAGCTGTCGGGGGGGTCTCCGTCGTGGCATGCTCCACAGATACCTGCCTGGACACAGGAGCTGACTCTCTGCCGGAAGAGGACTGGCTCTCAGCAGGCTGCCTGAGAGAGAGGGTTGTGAGAGGGGCTGCTCCTCGGTGGCAGATCTCACCCTCCAGGAAGCTGCACTTGGCCATGACGTAGGTCTCTCTGTCCATCTGCTTGACCGCGGCCTGGCCAGATTTCTTGAGGTGCAACTTCCCGTACCAGGTGTGCATGTGCTCCCACCAGCCGAGGAGCACCTCCGAAGTGTAGCCCAGGCTCTCCGCCTTCTCTCTCCAAGCAGCCTGCTTCCTTTTGGTGTCCCTATAGCGCCTGTTAGGGATAACATTGTTCACCCTAACTGTTTTAGGTGAAATACTA
>BLBF01000003.1:64888632-64909250 GCA_015471245.1 Laticauda colubrina | reverse complement strand
ATCTGCTCTCATCCACTTCCATCCGCTAGGCTTCCGTGGAGCATCCGCTTTCCATCCGCCCAACGTCCTCCCCCCGTCCGTTCCTTTCCATGTTGTCCACTCTGGTTATGCACATTTTTGCCCCTTTTGGGAGCGGATAACAACGGATGGAACATTTTTCTCGTCCGCTGTGTCCTTTTTACAAACGTTTTGCATCCGTCGGCCAGTGTGATAGGACCTTAAAATATTACTGGCTGCTGTACTGTGGTCAGCAACAGTGAACCAGAGCAAAATTCAGTGGCTAAATGCATTTTACATCAAAGAGTACAAAAGCACAGAACCAATAGTAACTTATTCCATCTAGCCTGTTGGTGTTTTGAGGACTGTACATATTTCTTGGCAATAAACCTCGCTGATCTTGATTTGAGCTAGCTTCAGCATAAACATACTGTATAGGCTTGGGCTGAATGTCTCTAAAAAGCCACAGCACATATATTCCATTCTTGGTTCATGTTGACAAAAGAACATTTATTTTATGAGGCTGCTTGTTTCTAATTCCAGAAAATGTAATTTGCTTTCCTCTACAAACTTTCCCAAACAAATGTTGTGAAATATTCTTCTTCTTCTTGTGCCATCTCCATCATCAGACATTGTAATCATGTTGGCAATCCTATTTTTATCAACAGCCACACAAAAAAGTGCAGTCCCTTAGATTTTGAAACCATGATCTTCTTCTTCTGCTTGGACCTCATTTGCCTTCAATCTTTCTGTTGGAAGAATTACTCTTCTGGGTTCAGTTCCAAGTGGGGAAAAAGACACTGGAAAGATGGAGGCTGTTTGGAAAGATGGTTTAATGGTGGACAGAATCATATGCTCTGGATGAAAAAAAAGAAGGAAAAGGCTGAGATGCTGAGAGACCCTTAGTTTTATAATCTCTGTTGGGCCCTACCTTATTGTTTCCTGTTCCTGTGCAAGAAATATATCCCATTGGCTGTCAGACTCCCAGGGGTGGGGGTCTTAGTTAACTTTGTAGGCTTTGTCTGGACCACAAGGCTTCACCTGAGTGTTGGCTGATACAATCTTCCCAGGCCAGGTGGTGAGATGGATAGATGGTGAGATGGCCTTTATTATGTATAGTATTCTGGCCTAGGCCTTAATGGCCCATTGGCAAAGGGAGGGGGGCTGAGTTTCGGCCTCTCTGAGATAAAGTTTCTGCTTCTGAGTTTCTACTCTTTTTAGGGAAATATTCTGCCTTTTTAATATTTCCCAGGATATTTCATTTTTCTGGGAGAGGGGTAGGTGCTAACTTCCTACATTTCCCTGGAGGATTAAGTGAAATATGCCATATTTTTCCAGGTGTTACATCACATGTACAAAATATTCTAATATTCTAAACATTCTTTTGCTTTTTTATGGTTCTGATGTTTTTCCTTGGCATCTTATCACCTCATCATTTCTGATTTTGTCAACCCAGCTTGTACATGTATTTATGGCTGTTGTTCATGTGATTGTTGCTGAATCCCCGAGGTCATGTGATCAAAATTTGGGTGCTTAGCAACTTGCACATATTTATGACAGTTGCAGTGTCAGGGTCATGTGATCACCTTTTGAGAATCTTCTGATGAGCAAATTAAATGTGGAAGCCAGATTCAATTAGCAACCATGTTACTAACTTAATGTCTGCAGGAATTCACTTAGGAACTATGACAAGAGAGGTGATTAAATGGGGCAATATTCATTCATTTTGCTTAGCAATGAAAAATTTGGGCTAAATTGTGGTCCTAAGTTGAGGACTTATGACCTATATGTCCTCTATATGATCCTCACCAATAAAATATGTTTGTTTGTTTAGATGATTTAGACATTTAGATGATTCCCCTGCTAGTCAGGATCGCTCAATTATAATTCCACCAAGGTAACATCAGTCAATATAGCAACTGTAACAGAGACAGGCTTTATATGGCCTCTACTATGAACAGGTGACACCAGAAGAGTCTATCAGTCAGTAAATGGGAAATGGCACTGTTGGAGGAAATATCCTGGGTTCAGTTCCAAATGGGGAAAAAGACACTGGAAACATGGAGGCTGTTTGGAAGGTTTAATAGTGGACAGTACCACATGGCCTGGAGCTCCAGAATGAAAAGGAAGTGCTGCGTTCAATGCAGTTTTCACTCCGGTCCGCACCCCTGGCAGGAGCGCGAACCATTCTCATTGGTTGATGCCATTTGACAGCCGGCTATAAAAGGAGCTGTCAAATGGCATCAGCTGTTGCCGCCAGCTGACTGCCTGTTAGCCCGGCAGCTGCGGCAACCCTTTATTCTCGCAATAAAGTTTCTTGTCTGTTAGCTCCGTGTTCGCCTCAGTAATTACCACCGCTCTACAACACTGGCAATGAGGGCAGGATACGAATAAGAGGTGGCCGGACAAGAACAGCTGAACTCAGTCACTTTTAAAAAGAGCCAAAGCCACTATGAGCTGACTGTCACTGCCACAGGCACTATTTCCCGAGCACGAAATTCAACCTCCCCGCTGAGGA
Source organism: Laticauda colubrina (assembly GCA_015471245.1). NCBI lineage: Eukaryota > Metazoa > Chordata > Lepidosauria > Squamata > Elapidae > Laticauda > Laticauda colubrina. Next base: position 64,906,735 of record BLBF01000003.1, on the reverse strand, counting down.
GACAGACATTGTCGATACGAGATGACTTCAAACCCTGCGTTCCCGCCTTTCAGACCATCGGCTGAGACCTGGGAGTCCTATAGGAACCGTTTTGACTGCTTCCTGGATGCTATAGATCTCACTGAAGCTTCAGCCCATAGGAAAAAGTCCTATTTCTGAAGTTTTTGTGGAGCTGCAGTATTTGACACTGCCACAGCGTTGGAAGCTCCACGTCCTGTCAGGGAAATTCCTTGGGGGGAGTTTCAAGAGATCCTGTCCAATCATTATTCCCCCAAACCATCTCAAATTGCAAGAAAGCATGCCTTCAGGCAACGAATTCAGGCTGAGGGAGAGACTATCAGTGAATATATGGCTGCCCTGAGGTCAGCTGCCTTACATTGTGGGTTTAGAGACTATCTGGAGGATATGCTTTTAGACCAAATAGTCTGTGGAGTTAAGGACTTAAGGCTGCAAAGGCGGCTGTTAGCCAAAAGGGACCTAACTATAGCAGTAGCCATTGAAGAATCACAGGCTGCTGAGCTATCTGCACTGTCTGCAGCAGAAATCCAGGGAAACCCAATCAGACAGAGTAGCTCAGCAGTCCATTTTGACCAGGTTTCTCCAGAGAAGGGCTCTGAGGAATCAAACAATGTAAATCGCCTCAGACAATAGAAACCCCTTCTGGAGGAAACGAAGCCAACAACCAATTCCCTCCCCCTCCCCGGCAGCAGCCCATCTGGCTGAGCTGTGGAGGAAACCACCTCAGGGCATCCTGCAAGTTCTGGAATGCCATCTGCTTGAATTGCTAAAGGAAGGGTCACTTAGCCAGGGTCTGCCAAGCTGGGAAAACTTTTACGCAGAGGCCTCAGACATCCCCCATCTTTCAAGGCAAGTTGAAGACTGCTATACCTGTTACCACTCCAATCAGACAAACAAAGGCTCTTAAAAAATCAGTATTTTTGTTTCCTTAGAAGGTAAATCCTGCAAGATGGAAGTTGACACAGGCTCTGCTCTATCCATCATTTCCTGGGAGACCCTAAAGAGGCTACTTCCAAGGCTATCAAAGAAGAAGCTCCTCGACTGCCACCTGACTCTGTGTGATTACCAAGGCAGAACCATTCCAGTCCTCAGAAAAGGCAAGTTTTTTATTCAGCTCAAAAACTTCAAAGGTCACTTGCCTCTAGTTGTAGTGGATGGTGCCCTCCCTAGCCTGTTAGGTTGAGACTGGTTCCCTGCTCTTGGCCTCAACGTAACAAGCTTCCATTCTATTTTAAATACTGAAGTGGATACCATATTCAAAGACTATGCTGATGTATTCAGCGAAGGGTTGGGGTGTTACTCAGGACACCCCAATATCATTCAATGTAAATCTTCAGCCAATACCAATCCGCTTGAAGCCTTGTAGAGTGCCCTTTGCAATTCGTCCCAAGTTGGTTAAGGAACTAGACAAACTAATCAAACAAGGGGTATTGGAGCCTGTGGATTTTTGAAATGGGAGACCCCCATAGTTACCCCACTTTAAAAAGATGGTAGCGTGAGAATCTGCACTGATTACAAGACTTCCCTGAATAGATACCTACAAATGAGCGCTTATCCATTCCCAATCATACAACACTTTTTGCATTCTTTTGAATCTGGGACTATTTTTGCAAAACTAGACATGTCACAGGCATACCAACAGTTCCCTGTAGATGACCAAGCAGCAGAATTACAGATTATAACAACACACAGGGGCGCTTTTAGGTGCAGGTGCCTCCAGTTTGGCGTGAGCATAGCCCCTGGAATTTTCCAATCTTTCATGGAGAGGCTACTCCAAGGACTCCCAGGCGTAGTCCCCTATTTCGATGATATTTTAATTTCAGCCATAGACAAACCTCAATTGCTACAAAGGGTCAGAGCAGTTCTTGATCGCTTCAGACAACCTTTTCTTCAACCGAGCGCAACTACAGCCAGATTGACAAGGAGGCTTTGGCTGCAGTTGTTTCTGTCAAAAAATTTCATGAGTTCCTCTATGGGCACCATTTTGAATTAATCACTGATCACAAGCCTCTGTTAGGCCTTTTGGCTGGTGAAAAACATACCCCACAGATTTTTTCCCCAAGAATGACCAGATGGACTTTATTCCTGGCTGCTTATTCATACACGCTGATCCATCGACCCAGAAAAAACCTTTGCCACGCTGACGCTCTCAGCCACTGCCCTCTGCCTGTTCCTGTTGAAGATCCAGCACCAATCCATGCTGTGTTTGAGATCAACGATCTCAACCTTCCCATTACTGCCCTTGATATTGCTACTCACTCCTCAAGGGACAAGGTAATCGCCCAAGTTCTGGACTGGGTGGGAAGGGGGTGGCCAGCAATCCCTTGTGCCCCTGAATTCCTGCCCTTCAAGGCTTGCCAGCAGGAATTATCTTCTCTGCGGGGCTGTTTACTGTGGGGAACAAGGGTAGTCATACCTTCCAAACTGCAGGGCTCTGTTCTGAAGGTCCTGCTTGAAGGCCATCCTGGCATTGTTAGGATGAAGGCTCTGGCTCGCAGTTACGTGTGGTGGCCTGGCATGGATGCCCAGATCTCCAGCTGGGTGAGTGCTTGCCAATCATGCCACGCTACCAGGCCAGCTCCACCCACATCGACTCCTGGCAGGTGGGACGATGCTGGAGCCCCTTGGTCCCGGCTGCACATTGCCAGCCCTGTGCCTGGGCGAACATTCCTGGTAATGGTAGATTCCTTCTCAAAGTGGATAGACTTGGCCCTGCTGCCCTCAACAACCACTCAAGCCATTACTAAGGCCCTAACTAGGGTATTCGTTACCCATCCCTGACACCGTTGTGTCCGACAATGGGCCCCAATTCACCTCCTGCAAATTTGAAATTTATGTAGCCAACCTGGGAATCAGGCATGCCCTTATAGCTCCTTTTCACCCTGCTAGTAACGGGATGGCTGAAAGAGCAGTCAGGTCTGTTAAGGAGGCCCTGGAGAGATTTGGCCAAGCTGACTGGCACTCTAAACTTTCTAGGTACCTGCTAGCTCAACATACAACCCCTTGTGCCACGACCAACAAGTCCCCGGCCGAGCTCCTTATGGGCAGATGCCTAAGAACCACCCTAGATAGGTTACATCCTCATTATGCCCCAGTCACCCCCTTAGGGTCTGTTAGCCAGACCAGGAAGTTTGCCATGCATGACCAAGTGTACGCCTGCAATTACGCAGGCCACCCCTTATGGGTGCCAGGGCAAGTCGCAGCAGTAACTGGCCCTAGGCACTATAGGGTTTTACTGGAGGGCGGTCGTACCTGGCGCCAGCACATTGACCAGCTAAGGAGGCGCTGGAGAGTGGCTATCGACGATCCCTGTTGCCTGCCAACCGACACAGACCCACCAACATTCACCGAAGATATTCCAGGGCACTGCGAGTGAGGGGACCTACCTGGACTGTCGCCTGACCCTCTACCAGAATCACCCATCGACGAGGTTCCAGTCACGCCAAGCTCCGACGTGGCCCAGGAAGCGGAAGACCTCTTCCCTGCTGCAGCTCCACCAGGACTGAGACGATCTGGCCGCCTGCGCAGGTGCCTGGCCTACTTGAAGGACTACACATGCTCCTAGCCAGGGGAAAGGAAGTGCTGCATTCAAGGCAGTTTTCACTCCGGTCTGCACTCCTGGCGGGAGCACGAACCACTCTCATTGGTTGATGCCGTTTGACAGCTGGCTATAAAAGGAGCTATCAAACGGCATCAGCTGTTGCTGCCAGCTGACTGCCTGTTAGCCCGGCAGCTGCGGCAACCCTTTATTCTCGCAATAAAGTTTCTTGTCTGTGAGCTCTGTGTTCGCCTCAGTAATTACCACCGCTCTACAACAGGAAGGATGATCACATGTTCAAGATGAAGGAAGAGATCAAGAAAAGAACTGATATGCTGAGAGTGCCTGGGTTTTATAACCTTTGTTGGGATTTGAATTGAAGCATGTTTCTAATTGATTGTCAGACTCCCATGGGGCCATGCAGGGGCAACTCTGTAGGCTGTCCTGAGTTCCAGGCTTGGTTGAGCCTTGCTGGATGATGATGCACTGAAAAGGCAATTGCTATAGCTTTACCTGGAGATCTTTGTTATGTAAAGTATTCTGGCCCAGGCCTTAATTGCCCACCCATTAACAAAGGTGGGGGTGAGCTTCTACTTCTGAGGTGAGTTTCTGCTTTTGAGTTTCTACTCTTTTTGGCAGAAATATTTTGCCTTTTAAATATTTTCTAGGATATTTCAATTTTCTAGGAGGGGGTGGGTGCTAACTTCTAACAGCACAGCAGAATTTATTCTTGAAAGTGTAGGAAGTTAGCACCACACCTCTCCTAGGAAAATGAAATATTTTAGGACAGGGGTTGCCAACCTTTTGGACTTAAGGGACCACCAAACTCATAATTTTAAATCCCGGGGACCACTAATATGAATTTTGATTGACAGTGGCTTGCTGATGTTAGTGTATGTGTGTAAGAAAGAGAGAGAAAGAGAGATCTGATCTAACCTCTCTCTCTCACTCTCTTTCTCTCTCTCTCTCTCTCTCTCTCTCTCTCTCTCTTTCTCTCTCATATGCACAGACACACAAACACAGAGAGGCAGGGGAGGGTTTCAAATTTCTTAACAACCAGCAAAGCAGGCAGGCAGATTGAGTTGTTCACAGAATCACAGATTCACTTAGAGATCTGTGTTTCTGCCATCAGCTATCTGAGTCTGCACTGAATAATAGTGCAGTCCTATATAGGTCCCTTCAGTCCTAAGGGAGGTTCAGCTCTGCTTAAAAGCAGAGCCAAAGGTCTAAAGATTAGCAAGAAAGCAAGAAATCCAAAGATTTCCTGCTTTCTAGCGAATCTAAATCTTCTGGCACAGCAGAACAACTGATGGTCAGTGGGGGAAAAAGGGAAAATAGCAACTTAGCAGGCAAGGAGGTAAGGTAAGGAGTGAGTGGGTGGGGACGGTTCCCGTGGGCCATGTGGGCAGGGCAGACTTGTGTTCCTGCGCAGCCTGGATTAATTGCTTTGGGGTGTGCTCTGGGAGTGAGATTTCTCTGCAGACCACCAAAATTTTCTCCGGAGCACCGGTGGGCCATGGCCCACCGGTTGGCAACCATTGTTTTAGGATATACTAAAAAGGCACAATATTTCCCCTAAAAAGAGAAGCAGAAACTCACCTCAGAAGCAGAAGCTCACCCCCACCTTTATTCTACATAATAAATGCCTCTACCCATCTCACCAATTTCCATGAATCCAGTGTCTTTTTCCCCACTTGGAACTGAACACAGAAGGATATTTCTTCCAACAAAAGCAAGAATCCTATTGCCTAGCCAGTTTGCTTAAGTCTCAAATAAAGTGTTTCTCGTGGAGGGAGTCAAAAAACTACATTGTGATTCTGCACCACATTTTTGAAGCACAGATGTGGTCATGAAAAAGAAGAAGAGGGGGAAGTTTCCTGTTATAATGACCTTGACTATATTTGGATAAACTAAGCAATCTGACTATACAGTAGTGGGAATTTAGGCATGCAGGTGTCCATTGCACAAAAATACCCCAATAGCAGCTCCAGATATGTGGCTCACTGGGCAACCAAAACCTGGTACTCAGAGACTTAAGGAGATTTGGAGCTTAAAGGCAGAATCACTTAAGCAAGGATTATTTTACCGAAAGAAATTAAAATTTACATCCAAAAGGTCAAGCTGAGGCTCATGGTTTTAAAAAAGAAGTCAAATAGGCATTTCTAATGCTAACATTCACTTATATAAAACTTTCTGCAATGCTGAGAGCCAGTTTGCTACAGCTGGACTAGAAACAGGGCCTTCATTCGGGTCCCTGATATATTTGTATCTGGGAAGCCCTTATGACTCAATTCCCTTTAACCACACAATCAGAAAAATATAATGAATGATGTGAATAAGGTTGAATAGTGATTTTGAGAGGATTATTAGAGAAAATCCTTTCATAAACACTACATTACTTAAAAATCCAACTAGAGCTGCAGAAAGCCTCAGGGACAGAAGTGGCTTGCCAGTTTTGAAATAGTTTCCCATATTTGTGTGTCATAGCAGCTTCTAGTTATCCTTTGAGGGAAAACTGACTTACTCCTTCATCCCTGCAGATTTCAAATTTTTTCAGCTGTCCTGCCCAAAGCTGAGCATTCTGAAAACTGGGCACCCCATTTTAGCCTTCTCTCCTCCAAGTTTGGGGAGACAAATCCTTGTTATCTGGAGCAACAAATGCAACACCAGTATGGACCATATGAATAGTGCACTCACAGACTTGTGCTCTGTCTACTTGCTGCTCAGCATATATTGTCTATTGTCCAAGGTATGGCAACCAGCAGATCAGATCAGATTAGTTAAAGGTTATCCAATCTTTTATTTTTTAAAAGAAGATTAGAGCAAAGAATGTCAGAGAAGGACACAGCTTTGATTAAACCCAAAGAAAGCTGTTACAAGGATTACACCTCGTTTTTGAATGCCTATTTTGGAAGGCATAAATTAGTTCTACACTGGGACAAAAAATTCTTTTTTATATATAAATTTTATGAAGAAAGCAAAAAAGAAAAACATTTAAAAACAATGAATATGGTGTATACATCCTGACTCACCTGCTTGTCTTATATCATTAAGTAATAAATATAGACAAGAATACAGATTTACATATATACATAAGCTTTAATCATATTTGATATTCTTGTTCCTTCCTTTTTTCAACCAGTGGTAAAACTTCTCCCAAATTTTATAGTACTCAGATTCAGTCTTATTTTTTAATTCTTGAGTTAATTTATCCATTTCTGTGCACATCCAAATTTTCCTAATTACTTCTATCTCATCTGGCATTTCGTTACCCTTCCATCTTTGGGCATAAGCTAATCTCGCAGCTGTAGTGACATGGATTATTAAGTATATTACATCTTGATTATATTCTCCCACATTTTTTCTCTTTGTGGGACAAAAAATTCTGAATAGACATTCTTCTTCCCCCTTATCAGATAAAATCCCCTCCTGAATTGCTGGTTAATAAACTTGTTTACTCCTGAATCTGGAACGACTCAGCCATTTACAATATAAATAATGCCAAGTCTGTCTACAACTAGAATTTTCCACAAGGAAAAACATAAAACTAGACAAGCAATAAAAATTAAAAACTTGAGCAGTAATTGTAATGAAGAGAGAGATTTCCTTCTTCATTACATCAAAATTAATACTCCGCCATAGTTTTACTGCCTTGGAATCAATTCTAGGCTCGGTGCCATACTATGAAAAAAGTGACCATCTTTTTATCTCTGGTCATTTCAGGAAAATTAACTTTGTTATAAACTAAGCATGAAAACATACAAACGAACACACGTTTAGAATGATAACCAGCAGAATTATAAACCACTAGCAATTTTAAAATGTTTAAATCTTAAAACAGCAGTTTAATTTTTTAAAATGTTTTTGAAATTAGCAACACTATTACATGGGTGCTAAGATGCACAATAAGGGAAGGGCATCTTTGAATAGAAGGTGTGAATGCATGCAGAAGCAAAGCAAACCAGAATCAGTTAATGATGGTCATGGATACTAAGCAGAAAGTGTTATGAATAGGGTTTTTTTTTTTAAAAAAAAGAAAACTACAAGTAGTCCTCCACTTACAACCGTTTGTTTAGTGACTGTTCAAAGTTACAATACTGAAAAAACTGACTTATGACTGTTTTTCACACTTATGATGATTGCAGCATCCCATGGTCACATGATTAAAATCCAGACACTTGGCAACTGGCTCATATTTATGACAGTTGCAGTGTCCCAGGGTTATGTAATCACCTTTTGTGACCTTCTGACAAGCACAAATCATTGGGAAGCCAAATTCATTTAACAACTATGTGACTAACTTAACATTTGTATCTGTTCACTTAATAACTGTAGTTTAAAAAAATGGGGCAAAACACATTTAACAACTATTTCGCTTAACCACAGAAATATTGGACTCAATTGTGGTCATATATGTCAAGGACTACCTATATAATAAAATCTTAACAAGTGGGGAAAAAAACCCTTGCCCTTCAGATTGTGAGGCTCTAAACCAGGGGTCTGCAACCTGCTGCTCTGGAGCCACATGCAGCTATTTCAGCCCTCTGCTGTGACTCCCTGTTGGCTGATCCCACCATTCACTGGCCCTTCCCCTTTCTGTCACTCCTCGCCTGGCCTGAGAAGGTAAGGGTGATGGCAGGGGATGGAGACTTGCTCCATCTTCCAGAGAAGGAGGTGACTGGGTGGGAGTGAGTGATGTCGAGTTGGCCACACCTACCCAGTGACACTGGTTATTAAATTATTGGCTCCCAGTGGTTTCTTTTCTGTGGGAAATGGGTCCAAATGGCTCTTTGACTGTTTAAGGTTGCAGACCCCTGCTCTAAACTTATGCCTGGACCTGACTCCAACCTCAGAAATTGTTGAAATAAGAAAAACTCCTGTAATGGAGCAGGCTCATATGCTGAGCGAAGGCAGTCCTGCAAATATTTTAATCAGGGACTATTCAGACCTTTAAAGCTCATCACTGCCAAAACATTAAAATGCTAAGCAAGTTGTGGGAATTAAAGCAAAAGGATAAAAAGCAGAAAAAACTCAGTAGCTCACTCAAACATGAAGATGAAGTAACAGCCACTGGTAATAAACCTTTGGACTTTATGAATAGGTTTTACCAACTTACTAATACATTCCATTGCCTGGCAATGAAAAAAGAGTTATCACCGTTTAATATCTATGCTGTAAAAAACATAGCCTAGACATTGATAATCAGCCTTATCTGCAAACAGTGCCTGGCACTGCATGAAGTAAGAACAAATTTCAGCCTTGCCAAACTGGCTTTCGGTGGTATACAGGACTACAACATCCAAAACACCAGACAGAATTTGGGAGATCCCCAAATTACAATCACAAACATCTGAAGAACACCAGACTGGAAAAGGATGGTTAATTTTGTAGAAAAAATCATTTTTAAAAGAATTAGTAGCCATTTCTGTCACAGTTTGGGATTTCCTTAAGTGTCAGAGTTAACTCAGTAGCATGTGAAAAGCCAAGAGTTGAGCCCCAACAACTATCAGCCAAGAACACATGAAAGTCGAGGAGGAACTTCTTGCTTAAGTCAGAATTTGCTGGCATAGAAAACTCTCTTGGGCTTCTTCCTGTCCAAAAGGACTTATTGGTCTTCCTGGATGAACAGAATCAACGCAGAGACTGCGATAGTTTCAAAGATAAAAGAATAAAGTTCTGTTCCACCCCACATGAGGGTGCTGCACAGATTCAAATACTCCCTGACTGTTCATATCATGCCATTGCAGGCATAGAAGGGACTGTATTGAATGTAATAGTTGTGTCATTTTGCCACTGTTTTTAAAAATCTGCTTTTTATATGAATGAATTAAAACATGCATTGTCCCAATGAAACAAAACACTGAAGCTGAAAAGATGCCCGAGATCTGATTCTCATGAAGCATATTTTCTATGGAACATTCTACTTTTTGACATACCATACCCAGAGAAAATCTGAGAATTCTGATTAATCCACCATGTCGTGGGGCAGATCAAGGGGGAAATAGTGTGGATGCATTTCGTGCTTCCCATTGGCTCGTTTTCAGAGAGGCAGTTGAGATTTCTGGGCCATATAAAAGTCACTTAGGTGAGATGGTTCAGTGGTGGGATTCAAATTTTTTTACTACTGGTTCTGTGGGCGTGGCTTGGTGGGCATGGCAGGGGAAGGATACTGTAAAATCTCCAGTCAGAGGTGGTATTTGCTGGTTCTCCAAACTACTCAAAATTTCCGAGAAATCAAGAATTTGCTGAATACCCCCTCTGGATGGTTGGTGTAGAAATGTGATGAATAAAAGAAAAGAGACCTTAATTTACTTTCTAACAGAAATAATTCAACTCAGAACTAATGAGAAAAGTTAGATAGGAAATTTAGATAGGAAATTATCTAAATACTTTCTTGTAACCCATTGAATTATATTAAACCTCTGGATGCAAGCAGGAAAGCAATATGCTGGCATATTCTGCACATCAGATGAGATTTCTGGACCACGTCTTTGCAGACTTTGCTAATTTCCTATCTAAATAATAATAATTCAGCTTAGAATTAGTTGAAAAGTTCACTTTCTTTTTTTCCCTATAAGTAATATTTCTGCATGCAAACAGAAAAAAAGCTTGCCCACATGTCCTACACATCACTGTTTCCATTGCCCAATACCTGTGGCTCTAAGTTGTTTCAGAAAACAAATCTGTTTTCTGAGACTGACCTTTTGGATGAATTATTCATAGGGGCCCAGTAACAGAAGCTTTTTCCTTTATATTATTATATTATTCTTCCCACAACCTGCTATACTTGTCAAGCAAAGAAAATCTTGGTCGACTCCATTATGTGCATTACTGTCTGGCAAAAGATGGGATTGCCTTTGGGCAAACTGGGTGTCTTTTTGCTGTTTCCCAACTATGCCCACATTGTGTAATACTCTACAGGAAGCTGCTCTTGTGAGTATGTTGTTCTGGGATTTTACACAGATTTTTTTCTAGCCTGATATGATGGTGGATTCTGCAGACATCACTTTCTTGGAAAGGCAAACCCTTGAAAATTCTCATTCTGCCCACTCCTTCCTTGACTCATACATGCAAAAATCAGCCAGCCAACTCATTGGCTGCTTTGATAAGTGAGGGTGGGGGAGAAGTGGGAGGGAAGTAGGAATAGAATCGGAGGCAGCTACCACTCTTGCTATCAGCCTCGAGAATTTCCTTCTCTGCTGGTAGAAATTCGGCAGCTGAAAGAGAGGGAACTTAGAAAGGGCATCACCAAAGAGAGAGGAAGAGAGAGTAATCCTCCTGACTATCACTTGCGGCTAGTTTTTTTCTCCTTTTCTTCTCTGCACAGGTAACATGATACCTTTTTTCTCACCCCAACTGATGCATGCCTTTTTTCCCCCTTTTTTTCTTTTTCTTTTAAATAGGAAGCAAGGCAGGGAGTTAATTTCTGGACTGGCTCCTGCATTTAACTTAATGTATTTATAATGTAAATAATAAATGTAATTTCCTCAAACTCCATGGGATTATATACTCCATGTATCCTGGTGAGCAAACTTGACCAAGCAAGATTCCCAAAGTCAGAAGTTATAGTTTAAACAGGAGAAAAATACTTTTTCCCACCCAAATGGAAAGAAGGGAGGGAAGAAACAAGCTAAACTTTAGCACTTTATTTTAATTATTAAAGAAACCATCTGTTTGGAAGCCCCTTCCTCTTGCACAAAATAAATCTTGCTGTAAGGAATCCCTTAGTGTTCTTTGAAAGAGCACCAACTGCACATCTGCAGGTTCATGTTACAAATTGTCGGAAATATTTTGGATTCCTAAGAAAAGCTTACAGATTGCTTTGCTGTGGATTACTGGGAAGCACATCATCTGTTATAGCAGTTGTTACAAGTTAGCAATGAAGATGCATGTTAAGAGACTTTCCTGGCACCGCCTCCTTGAATTTGGCCATAATACTGATTCCAACATAGAGAATAATTGATCTGTTTAGTAGGTTGCATCCATATTTTCTATTGTCAACTCCCTTTCATAGCAGAAAGTAGCCAGAATAATGAGAAGACACCTTGAAAACTACGGTTGGAGGAAGATAAGAGGAGACAATGCACCTTAGAAATTTAACAGCTTTGATGTAATGATATCAATAAATAGCCAAATTTTTGAGAAGAACACTTGTGCTACTTTGGAGCACCCAGAAATATAACCTCTCTTCTGCAATCTTGAGAATGTTGGTGGTAGTAGTGGTTAGTACCACTGAATCTCTTTCTGATTCTGAATCTCTTTCTTTGAATTTTGAGCAAGGGTAGACAGAAAGCAGATCTGGGACTATCATCATCAGATCTCTAGGTGATTTTCAGCAAGTATTTCTGATTCCCAATTATTGAACAATATGCGCAATAAAATTATTCTCTTCTTGCTGTAAATTACTCTGTGAAAAGGAAGGTTGGGAAAAACAGACATGGATTGTTGTTCCATTGACTGCTTCAAGCTCTACTCAGATGTGCTATTCAAAACAAATTTCCGGTCTCAGAATTCCCTCTAAAGTGCGGAGAATTTAAAAGTGAATATAGATGAGTTTCCTAACATCATACGATGGAAGAAACAGCTTCTGAAATGAATTCAAATACATTCATTCCATCATTTTCAAAAGTGTCTAAAAATACATTTCTTACAGTCGAGTGTGCTTTTTTTTAGAAATGTTTGCTAATTTCTCTTGTGCCATAAACTCATAAATCACCGCTTGTTTCAGTGAAAAGAAATCATTTTGACAACATTTTTAAATCATTTACAATATTATTATATAATTGTGATATTTGCTTTTACCATCATCTTGCTATGTTGTCTTAATTTTTAATTCTAAATGGATGTCAAAGATGTATAGTTTAAATATATTTGTGAGAAGTTAGCAGTTGTTGAAACATAAATATTTGGGCTGGCAGTAGAAGAGGGATGATGAAAAGTAGGATTATCTAAATGAGAAGTTATTTCAGCTGGAACTACTAAGCACTGGTTGCCAACTGCAGTTTCTGATTCCATTCTCCCAAATGTTTGCAATTTAAAAAAAGACTATTAAAAAAATCCACATTTGTTATGGTTTGCAAGTTTTCTGATACATAGAATACTGACTGCAACTTTTTCCAAAATGTAGATTTTGTAGAAAACCTCCCTAATGTGCAGAAAGTTATTTTCTCTAACATGCAGTCTACATGCATTTTAAACATACCATTTCCAAATATGTGCATCTTGATACAAGAGTTTGAGGTAGCCAATGACATTCCTTTCTATATGTGCTACAATAGTCTGTTTTGCCCGATCTCTCCTAGGAAGTGCACCCACTGAAATCCAGGGCAAATTGCTTTTACACCCTAATGCATCCAGCTTAAGAGTCATGGGAGATAACAGGGATAGCATTTTTCAAATGTATCTGTTATTGAAATCATTAATAGGTTTGTTGAACATCTCCTGATCAAAGATCTTTTCATTTCTTAAATAGTGGCAATCAATTTGAGTTGATGTGGAGATGTGGAAAAAGTTCAGACTGATGTAGCAGTGCCATGTTTGTCAAGAACAAAATCCCTTTGTATTTGTTCTATCCTCATTACATGTTAGTTTGTGTGCTTGACATGCAGCTAAACCCACCTACCATCCAGTAAAACAGACCATGTATGTAGATCTGAATGTTTTGTTGAAAAAATAGGATATAATGAAATATATAGCGGGGGAAAATAGGGATACATACAATGAGAATCAAATGCAAGACAGACAGTATTGAGTTACTGCTGAACATAACAATTACTAAATATAAGCAATTTAAATCTCATCAGGATGCTCTGTGTGTGGGATGTGGGTTTGTCCTTGGATGACCATGTGCCACAGATTAAGAGGGATTCTTCTTTGTGCTTCTTCCTTTTCCAAATGCTAAAGAAAATGGAGTCTGGCTTCCCAGCGTGAACTTGTTTTGAGAGTGTGGGCTAATGGGTAAAAGAATTGAACCAGTTTCAAACAATATACTTGATATTTAGTCTCCCCGGCCACTAGATAGGGCTAGAGCACAACAACAGTATATAAAGACTGTATGTTGGGGCATATTTCTCCCTCAGGCCACTGGATGGGGCTAGAGAGCAACAACAGTATATAAAAGTTATATGCTGGGGCATGACAGTATTCCATTTCACCCATCTCAAAATAGACTTTCCAACTTTTACTGTGGTTGGGAGGATGTGGGAAAGACTCAAAGGAGCAAGCTCATGCAGAGAGAATTTGCTCATCCATATAAATTATATGAATAAAGCAGCAGACTACCTGCCTGATTATTAACAAATTAGCCTTGAACAATATTAGGTTATGTGAAGGGAAATGGGATGAATGAGGGAGAAGAGATCAATTTGTACAGTAATGTAAGAAGCATAACTGATGCTAACGCATCAGCTTGATATTAATACCTGGGAAAATTCTGGGAAAGATAATCAAACAGTGTACTTGTGACTGCCTAGAAATGAACAAGCCAGTTTATTAATGCCCAGATCATGCTAAACAAATATTTATCTTTAATAAAGTGACTAAATCAGTCACATTAATCCATTAGTGGAACAGCAAAATGCTATGGCTTCAGTAAGGCATTTGACAAGGTAGGCTAAAGCTTTCTTCTTGATAAGATAGAAAAATGTGGGATAGACAACTTCATCACCAGATGGATCCAACATTGGCTGACCAACCGCACCCAGCATGTAGTCCTTAATGGAACTACATCTACATGGTGGGAAGCATACAGTGAGGTACTTCAAGGTTCTGTCTTGGACCCTGTGCTCTTCAAAATCTTCATAAATGATCTAGATGAGGGGATAAAGGGGGAACTCATTAAATTTGCAGGTGACACCAAGCTGAGGGGAATTGCTAAACACTTTGGAAGTTAGATTCAAGATTCAAGAAGGATCTTGACAGACTTGAGCATTGGGCCCTATCCATCAAGATGAAGCAGAAATGTTGAAATTAAAAAAAAAGAAAAACACTTGGTGCTTATTTATGTGTAAATGTTGCAAACAGCAGGATCGCAATTCCTCTTGACATCATTATACTACAGCATGGGTGGCAAACTCGCAGCATCACATTGCTATCATGTGTCATTTAATCATGTTTTCCCCATTCTGGGGTGGGCGTGGCCTGTACGTGATACATCCAGCCCATGGTTTGCCAGTTTGACCGCCCTGTACTATGGTATCTCTTTCTCTCTCTTTGACACATACATACACAGAAATAGCACAAAAGCATTTCAGGAATCTTCCTCCCTATTGAGGCTGGCCATGCAGCAGTGTAGCTTAGAACAGTTGACCGTCACAGTTCTCAAGTTACTTTGTCTGGCAAGTCTTACTCCACACAAACTGGAAGATAATACTGATTAGCCAGGGCCAGCCTTCTGCATGCAAAGTTTGCCAATCCACTAGTGAGCAAAGCAACAGCCTACCTTTTCTGAAAAATTGTTAATATGTAATGGTCCTTATGCACCACCTTTTTTCTAATTTAGGAGCTGAAACCTCTAGGTTTTTGCTACATAGAACTTATATCTGCTTCCTCTGGCTTGTTGGCATGAGTAGAGTTCAGCAACAGCTGGGGCACAGGCTTTCCCACCTCTGCTTATAGAGCCTTTCTGTTACTTGTAGCATTCCCCAAAGCATATTTAGTTTACTCACATAAATTCCACAATGGATTAGGGGAAAAGATCTGCGTATTAGATGGCAAAATGTAAACCTTTCTGATGGCCAAGAGCCTTCAAATCGCCCTATTTATTTTGAAGCAAACCTAATTAAATTCAGGACAATTTACTTCTACTATCAGTGGAGTTTACTTCCATTGACAGGAAATTTGTAAAACTACTGTGGTTTATTTTGGTGGGGGAGGGAGGAATTTTGGGGAAGGAAATGAGACAAATGAACTATTCTACGTCAGTACTGTAATGTCATTTTTCAACAATGATAGGATAATTGGTGATCATGCCCAAAAGGAGATCATGTGGCCTGGTCAGAATCAAAGATTTTTATGGCACCTTTCTAAGCTTAATACACCTAGTCTGGAACACTTTCCTGGATGAGAGTTTGCTTTGTCAGAGGCATGAGGGATAATGTTCAGTCATAAATATATTATATAGAGGTATGTAGAGAAGGGGGGGAAAGTAGAATTCGATGCCAATGAAATTAAAACTGATGAGAACACCATTACAGTTTAAACAGACATAAATAAAAAATAGTGACAATCCAGAATACCATCTGCCAGAAGAAAATTGTGTTAGTCCATTGAAACAAAAACAGGGAAGAGTTGTGATAGCCAAAAAACCAAATGCTGTAGATTTGCAGTGGCATGTACTTTTTATTGAGGCAAAAAGATTTTTGTGGCAGGTGCTGCTCAGTGAAGTAGATCACAGGCCTTTAACTTTTTAAAGTGCCTCAGGGCTATGATTGTTTTTACAGTTATGTTTACAAGTGTTGCTGATACAGTCATTAGTCCACAATCTGGAAATGTTCACTTTGTCCATGGCCCATGGAACTCCAAAGCCTGATCTTTTGTCAATAATCAGCTGGGCCAAAGGAACAGATTACTGATAGCAGCGGGGAAAAATAAGTCTTTAGCAGAATAACAGGGAGGGCAAAGTGATGTTCCAAAGACAGACAAATAAGGTCTCCATGAGTGAAACAGATAGAGACCTATGGAAAAAACAGATATGCATGAATGGATGGATATGTGTGACCTCTGAAAAGTTCCTTCACTGCCAACATGCTGCCCATCTCCAACATGTTAGTCATGGGCATGCAGTGATCTAATGGGGCTCCCTTTTCCTATTTGGTGTTGCTCTCAGTAATTAAAAATATCAGTTTGTTAATTTTCAAACATTGTTCATTAATTTGCTTATCAAGGCATGAGGGAGTGCTTTTTGCCAGACTAAAAGAGAGAAAGAGATGAATTCAGTAAATTATACTGCAAGTTAGATTGCACAGACAGTAAATGGAACAGTGGTCTCTGTGCTTTGCCAGCTCCCAAATCTACAGACCAACCCCTTGCAGATACCTTAGATTTATTTATTATATTTAAACACCACCTATCCCTCTATCAGATAATAATTCAGAGTGAATTGTGTACCTTAGTAGACCTTCTATTCCACACAACTGCTACTTTCAGAAACCAAAAGTAATTTACCAACAATGTTCTTGCTTAGGAATGCTTGAGGAGTTTGATCTGTTGGAAGAGAGCTGACTTTTTTTTCCCTGGGTAACAAAAATATTAGAACTTTTCAACACACAAGCTTTGCCCATCGTGCATATAGCTCTTGGCCATTAAATTCCTCTTTGTTTAAAGCAGCCTGAATTTCAAGAAAATATATTTTTGAATGTGTTTGTAAGATCTATGAAATTATTTTTGAATATTCATGAAAATGTGACTTCAGGAGTTTTAAACACATAGTTTAATGAGAAATGAGTTAGTATGAATGCATTAATTGTGGGTGAACACTTTGCAAGCAATAGGCTGATTTGTTGTATCACTTCTTGTTGACTGTGGTGACTGAAGGGTAGAAGCAAAGAAGTGCAACATACCCTCTTACTCATGAAAATGTTGCAATTATCAAGAATAAAGGCACTGTATTGCAGGAAATGCTATTTACAAATCTTGAGTGATTCCTGGAAGATATTCTTCCCAGGCAATACCCGGCATTTCAGTACTACTCTTTTGGGAAGTTTAGTAATTGAACTCTGAGGTGACCTATGAAGAAAACCATTTTGCTCAAGCCGTTCACTTTCCAGCTTGAACTGGCAAGTCTGGAAAAAGACTGTGATCAAGATACATCTGAGTGAACACAGCTCCAATGCCCTACACAACTGAGAATCCCAGATCATCAGAATTTATAATTGTGCAGAGGATTGTAAAGAGCTGAATGCAGTTACAGGGCTTATCCCAAATGTTGTGCAGGAATATAGGTAAATTTAAATTTAGAATAGAAATAGCACTTAGACTTATATACCGCTTTATAGAATGCCTGAATGAGGCAACTATAAGTCATTGAGAGAAATTGAAGAATCTAGAAGGTTGAAAACCTTCAGAAAATGCCATTAAAAAAACAACTTAGGAGAAGACACAAATACAAGATTATAGAAGGGGCTGCCTTGAATTGACCAAGGCAGAATATTGCATTTTAAGTCTCTTTGGCTAATACTAAACTATAGCAAGAAACTGTAATCTACAGTATGTCTGTACACAAAAGTTCCTGTTTCCTGTCTGTCACATCTAGGCTGCTTCTCCAGTACAATGTTAACACCTCTGGACAGCTACAAACAGACAATTTATAACACCTTACACATGCCTCAGCCACTTAGAAGAAAATACTGTGTTACTATTCTCCAGAGAGAAATGTTGGACAGAAGGCATATTCTTTTGGCAAGTTGTAACATCAACTTGTTTTGATAATTGGCAAACTAAAGTAAATCACTTCATTCTGAATATATATTTCTCCTTCTCCTCCTCCTTACTCTCCACCTCTTCAAAGAATATATTCCATAGAATTAGAATCATAATGATGTCAGTGTA
>BLBF01000003.1:64851059-64883632 GCA_015471245.1 Laticauda colubrina | reverse complement strand
GTGTCTGTAACTTCTAGTCCCACCTTAGGCATGAGACTCGGCTGGGGTGATCTTTGACCAGTCACTTTCTCTCGTCCTTGGAAAGCAGGTAGTGGCAAATTACTTCCAAAATCTTGCAAAGAAAACTTCAAGGACTAGTCCAAGCAATTGCCAGAAATCAGTACTGACTTGAAGGACACACAGAGAAATAGAGAGACAGAGAATGTAAGCAGCAGAAGATAAGAGTTGCAGACTATGGCCTCACTCTCAAGCAATGTGGGTAATTTTATAAAAATTAAGAGTGAAATAAAGCCAATCACGACCATGTTTTTGCTTGAAAAATCTCAGGCCTGAATTGTTAATCAAGAGAGGTTCTCTTTACCTCTGCCAAAAGAAGATGGAGCCTTGATTTTCTGTCTTTAACAATAAGGTTGGCAGCTTCCTAACAAAATACATTAATTACAGTTCAAAACTAGCAGGGTACTTTTTTCTTCTGAAATGCCAAAAAAAAGCATTTTGTTGCCAGGTTTTTAACATTTATATTTTTTAATAGACTTGCATTTATTGAAGCTGTTTTAATTGTTCATTGAGAGCCACTCAGAGTTCAACATAAGATGGGTGGCTATGTGAGAGAGAGAAAAATAATTCAGCTCTTTTTATCCCATGTTCGTGTTGTTATTGGAGGCTTGGACAAACATCATAGGAAGGTCAGTTTCTGAGTTAGACTGGGATTTAATTATATTCTGGAAAGGCAAACTTTTCTCAACTTTCATTTGCAATGTATATACCTATTTGATGCCAATTTTACCTATTTTTATCATGCAGATAGTTCAATCTTGGAAGTATTCTAGAGTATTTGATTGGATCAGATACTATTATATGGTAATAAAGGAATGTTTCTGCAACAGCAAAGTGACTTTCAGTTTGGTATCAGTTTAATGTAATGATTAAGCAAAAGGCTATAAAAACCAGTAAACTGTTGGTTTTAGTCCGTCTTAGGTATAAAACCAGCTGGGTGACCTTGAACCAATTACTCTCACCCAGCCCTGGGACAACAGCAAACCACTTCAGATATTTTTCCACAAAAACTGCAAGTACTTGTTTAGGCAGTTGCCAGGAGCCAACACTGACTTGAAGGCATCAAAAAGAAAAAAAGTTGCGTACAAAGCAACTATTTTGGTATTTCCTTGTCACATAAAATGTCCTAATTTTGGTTGTGTGTTAGTTTTCACCTGGCTTTTTCCAGATCAATAAAGTTGGGAGGAGATGAGGAAGAGAGCAATTGGAAGATAAAATGCTTCCAGGCCAATTGGAATTTGATATTCCTCACATGAAATCCCAATTAATTCAAAAGGTGACATTTCTTGACTTTGACAACATGGCAAGCAACCCATTTAGGAGCAGGAGCCAAGCTTTACTATAATTCAGAATCAGGACAGACTAAGTATGGACTATTCAGCTCCCGTTGCCAGACAAGCCAACCAAAGAACTGGAAACACCCTATTTGGAAAGCTGTCCAGCATCCCTGCTTTCCACTGCATGATTTCCCCTCACTTTATCTGCTCAAGAGCTAGACAAAGACTTCATTATTTTGTTTAAATATCTCAGGGAAGCTGTCATTGCAGGTTCATCTAAACTAAAAATTGGAAAACGTATAGCACACTGTAGCCAACCAGGCATTCCTAGCTTTTATATAAACCATAATAGAACTTATTTGCTTGAGTTATACCATTGTCATTTGTTAAACTAGGTTTAAAATTTAGCAACTTTTAAACCTGCTTTATGTAAACCTGCCAATGTGACATGCTCACTGATGCATGTCAAAATAGTTTCTAGCTTTGATGGACACAGAAGCGATTTAATTGTTTGCAGAGGAGTTCTGAAGGCTTCTAAAATATGGAGTGGGATTAACTGTTAATTTTGGGCTAATATAATAGTTACATGAATATTATCTTTAAAAGGAAGGAAGGAAGGAAGGAAGGAAGGAAGGAAGGAAGGAAGGAAGGAAGGAAGGAAGGAAGGAAGGAAAGATGGATTTTTACATGGATCATATATAGAAGCAATAGTAGTAGTAACAAGACAACACAGACTGCATACTGAGCTTTAGAGAAATGGAAAAGGAAGAACAGAGGGAGACAGGGATGGAATGAAGACTTAAAACCCTGAACCAAAGCCCTGCACAGTACTGTTGATACATTTCTTACTGTTGGTAAGAAATGCTCTTCAGGGTTATAGCCAGTCAGCAAAGCCAAGGCACAAAAACAAGCAACACAATGATAACATGTCCTCAGGTTCTCTAATCTATAACATCTTATCAAAAAATATGCTGATACAACAACCAATCCACAGGGATGGAAAATACACATTGGTGTAAAAATGCATTGCAAAGGTACGCACACACACACAAGGTTCTTATCAATTCTTGTGTTGATGTAATTGCATGTCCTCAGAACTCAACATAAAATTTGCTCCATTCTTCTGATGATAGCTTCTCACTTTCCCTCCTTCTCTCCTCCTCCCCCCCACATTTATCTTTGAATTCCTGTGTCTTAAAGGGAGACATCAGAACCCTAACACCTGCAGATTATTGCACCATGACAGCTGCACCACAAAAGGGAGAAAAAAACTGATCCAATTAATGTAAACCACTCTAGGGGGGAGATGAGAAGGGAATAGGGTATTCCTTGGCTAACATGGGCTTACAAAAAAAAAATGAAACATCTCTTAGAAGAGAAGTAGGAGATCTTGGAAAAGAAAACCTTAGTTCTAATGCTTTCTTCATCTCATTAGGCCAGTTCAGACATTATTCTACCTGGAGTGCTCAAAATAAGAGCACTCCAGATCATTCCATCCATCACTAGTATTCTTGTGATATTGGTTCCCTGCAGTCTTCACACATTCAGCTTGATTATCTACAGATAGGTGGGGGAAATCTATGGCTTCTGTCAAGTTAGGAGACTATTATGCATTATCAGTTTCTTGGCTCATGTAGAATCTTACACATATACAGCACATTGTATGCTTTTTCCCGACAAAAAGCCACAGTGAACATACAATGTTTAAGATTATTTAAGCATTTATTGTTCCAGGAATAAGAACATCTAAATGGAGATTTCGCCTTCTGTCTCTTGTTATAGTAATTGCATGATAATGTTTGTGAGTTTTCTAGATAAGTGGTTGGCTTCATGGCTTTTTTTTTTTTTTTAAACGGAACTACTACCAAGATAATTTTTTCTCCTTCCCATCAAATTCCACAATAATCAGGAAGGTTATTCATTATTCCTAACAACCTCCTTTTGAATTATGAATATTTTTCATAATCAGATAGTTTTTACTGCATGTTGCAGCATATTCAGGTGGGGGGGAAACAAAAAAAAATCGTACATGTGTAAATGTATGATTTTGAAAGCATGTTGCTTGAAACCCCAACAATGAATTCTGTGAAATGTCATATACACTTTTCATAACAATGTAGTTTACATGTGAACTTCATCCAATTTAAAGGACTATAACTCAAAAACATGGATTTCTATGGAATTTAGGAAGAAACCTATTGTAGCTTTATATATATATTTGGCGGCCTATATGTTTCCAGTAATCTAGCCTTTCTGGAAATTTCATTCTACACTAGAGAAAAACAAAAATATTAAACCAGACATACAAAATCTTTGCACTGATTCTGTGAAACTTGCCATCTTTTTTTCCTTTGTATCTACCTACCCTGCAGATTCTGATCCTGATTTTTAAAAAGCATTTATATTTTCACATGCTTAATAATGAAAACAACGAATCCCTTTTCCCCCCTATCTCTTCTACTGTTTCTTTCCAATGATGAGTTAACTGCTGCCTTTAACCCCATTAGATTCATACTAGGGTAACTATAGTGATGCAGTGTCTCCAACCATACAGTAATACCTGAGCAAATTATTAGTCTATTTATGCGAAGTAGTAGTAGCAGCAAAGATAATAGTAGCTATGTTGTGGCTTCAAATTTTTAAGGAAATAAATGAAATCCCTGTAAATAATTACCCAGGTGTCCATAAAATAAATTCCTAAGATATATCTTAGGCCATTTACGAAGGCCCTGCCACTTTACATGCATTCAGTTTCTGGCATACTTAGTTAAAATAATCTCTGAGGCTCCTAAATTTCTCTACCTGAAAATATGTTTCTCTTTAATATCCTGAAAGAGAAATAATTCTGCCAGACTTGACAGATACTTTTGGTACTGTATTATATGCATGTACATAAATATGTATGGATATATGTGTAAATGTATAAGTATATACATTTACACCAGTGGTGGCATTCAAATTTTTTTACTATCGGTTCTGCGGGTGTGGTTGGTGGGCATGGCAGGGGAAGGATACTGTAAAATCTCCAGTCAGAGATGGTATTTGCCGGTTCTCCAAACTAAGAATTTCCACTACTGGTTCTCCAGAACTGGTCAGAACCTGCTGAATACCACCTCTGATTTACATATCTGTACACATGTAGCTATCTATTTATTTATTTATGTATTCATTCATTCATTCATTTATTTATTTATTTAGATTTGTCAATCGCTTACAAGATAATAGGTATAACAATATGCATAGTTATGAATAAATGAAATGGGTACATATAATAAAAATAAAAGAAACAATAGGACAGGGAGAGTAGGCATGTTGGTGCGCTTATCCACACCTCCTACAGACCTCTTAGGAAAGGGGTGAGGTCAATAGTAGATAATCTAAGGTTAAAGATTTTGGAGTTTGGGGAAGAAACCACAGAGTCAGATAGAGTATTCCAGACATTGACCACTCTGTTGCTGAAGTCATATTTCCTGCAATCAAGTGCAATTAACCTTGAGTTTGTATCTATTGTTTGCTCTTGTGTTGTTATGGTTGAAGCTGAAGTATTCATTGATGGGTAAGTCATTGCAATGTATGATTTTATATACCATACTTAGATCAGACTGAAGATGGTGTAATTCAAGGTTTTCTAGGTCTAGAATTTCAAGTCGGGCGGCATAAAGTATTCGACAATGAGTAGAGAAGTGGAGAACTCTTCTTGTGAAATATTTCTGGACTTTCTCAACTGTGCTAATATCAGATATGTAATGTGGGTTCCAGACTGATGAGCTGTATTCGAGTATTGGTCTAGCAAATGTTTTGTATGCTCTAGTTAGTAGTGTTTTATGTCTCCTATATAAATCATTTCATTCTTAATTCTTCCTTCCAGATTCTATCAAAGAAAGGCATGAAATATGTCCTCCTACACTTCAACTGCTTCCACTTACTTTGAGGAATTTTAAATAGAAACATTGCTAAAAAGAATTAAACATCCAGGACTTTTCCAGTCCTTCTTTGATGTGATCTGTGAAGCAATATTTGGTTACTAAAAAAATCAAGCAACATATGCTGTTTTAATAATCTCATTGAAAAGAAGAAACTTAGAGTGATGAAAATCAAGAAGCTGTGAACCAAACCAAAGGAATTTGAAGAAAGAAAGGAGCTTCATTGCAACCAGATTAAACAAAAGCAAAGCAAATACTTCCAGGAAATCTACAAATCAGTGTGGAAAAGCAACAGCCCTTTTCTGTAGCTTGTTCTCAGATGTATACTGCCTCTAAACGTGGATATTTCATTTAGCCATCATGGACTGATAAATAATGATAAACTTTCTCTCAAAATTTATCATACATTTATAAGAACATTGTTACTGAATTTTCCAGTCTTTTTTTTTTTTGTAACTATTAACCAAGCAAAGATTCCTCTGTGGAAAAATGAACAGGATCCAATTTGTTTCACTGTACTCATAGCTACGTAATGGGGAAAGTCATCTGATTATTAGCCAATCATTCAAACCAGCTGCCTTTCTGATACCAGCCCATTGGTTGTAACATGGAAACCGATTGTAAGATGGGTAAAAGAAAATAGTTGGACTAGGATTCTTCCGTGTGGCAGCTGTCATGGGAGTCTGCATGGAAGAAAAGTGATATATTACTTGGTGAAGCCAGCATGAATTGCACAAATGTTACAGATGGTTCTCTCTGCCTTCTGCAAAAGGTGCTGATTGGAGCTGTTCTCACAGTTCTCATTGTTGTGACTGTGTGTGGTAATGTGATGGTATGTTTGGCTGTCTATCTCAGTCGACGGCTTCGCAGCCTAACTAATTGTTTCATCGTCTCATTGGCCTTTACAGACCTGTTACTAGGCCTATTGGTCTTACCCTTTTCGGCCCTCTATGAGATTACCTCCCATGAATGGCTCCTGAACATTGCTTTCTGCAATGTCTACGTTAGCTTGGATGTCATGCTATGCACTGCTTCCATTCTCAATCTCTTCATCATTAGCCTTGATCGCTATTATGCTATTACAGCACCCCTCCGCTACAGCACTGTGGTCACTCCTTTACGAGTTGTCGTAGCTTTGATCCTTATCTGGGTAGTGTCCCTTATGGTTTCTTTCTTACCCATCAGTTTTGGATGGAATACCAATGACACAACTATCCAGAACCAGAATCAATTGAACGGGAAGCAAGAATGCAAATTGGAGGTCAATGCAACATATGTTCTGGTGGATGGCTTGCTAACTTTCTACCTCCCCCTAATTATCATGTGCATCACCTACTACCGGATATTTAAAATAGCCAGGGAACAAGCTAAAAGGATCAACCACAGCAATTGTTGCAAGACCGTCAGAACTATGTTGCCCACAGTGAAAGAGCACAAAGCCACTGTGACCCTTGCAGCTGTGATGGGAGCCTTCATTATATGCTGGTTTCCCTATTTTACTGTGTTCACATACCGAGGTGTGACAGGTTCAGTTTGTGACCCACTGCTGACTGTTGTCATTTGGCTGGGTTATGCCAACTCAGCTCTGAACCCCATTTTGTATGCTGCACTGAATAGGGACTTCCGGACAGCTTATCAGAGGTTACTCAAATGTCGGCAAATAAGGCCAGATGCCAGAGAAACATCTCTATCATATGAGATGAGAGACAAGACCTGCAATCTGATGACAAATGTAATTGAAAACAAACATCTAGAGACACATACAGTGAATGGGAAGGTGAAGCCTCTAATCAAAGAGACCATAGAAAGGTAACATTCTCTGAAAGGCTAAATTATTATTGAGGTTGCATTAGAGACAGAAGAAAACTTTTGCATCCTGTTTCATGGCCCCCAGATCAGAAGGAATGGTGACCCTTTGGCAGCCATGGGGAAATCAGTGTGACCTATAATTTGCAATCTGGACAGCTATATTTGTCCTTGGGTAGTTTGAAATTGCCTAAATCTAAAGCACCTCCCATCTCCAGGTAAGCTACCAAAAGAAGCGGCAACACCCTATTTAGGAAGTTGTCCATTTAGGAGGGCTTTGTTTCACAAATGCTACCTTCTGCTGTAAGATTTCCCCTCACCTTCCCCCAGTATCAGTCACCTAGTTTAATCTAGTAATTATCAACTACTTCTATTGTCACCTTGTTCATCTTAAATTTCTCATGTTTTCCACCTGACATAATTTGTTTTCTTAACATTCAAGGAAAGCCTGCCTTTTCATTCTCCTGGTGTTGCTTGTTTTTGTTTTTAAAATGACTGCTCTTAAATCATTTTTAGTTTCTTCAACCAATGTAGTGATGTCTACCTATCTCAATTTTGACATGGTTTCCACTGGTTTTTCCTCTTCTGGACCCAAAGCCCATATCATATATTCAGTGTAGAAATCGAATAAGTATAGCAATAGAATCAGTCCTGTCTGACTCCTTTTTCAATGGAAAACCATTCTGTGTTATCAAATTATTTATTTTGTTTGTTTATTTGTTAAATGTATTTGCTGCCTATCTCACCGTGGAGCTACTCTAGGTGACTTACAACAATAAAAAGAAGGAAATGAAAAGACTAGAAACAAAACACAAGTAAAATGATGGAATAATAAAATCAACAATGGAGATGAAAACAAGAATACATCAATATGATAACAAAAAGATGGCTGGGTGAAGAGCAGAGAGCAAGAGCAGGGGAGGGGGAATCTGACATCAATCCAACAGCCACCTCCAGTGTAGAACTTCCCCATTTGGTCCCCAGGCCAACTGGCAGAACCAGGTCTTCAGGCTCCTGGGGACGGTGGGAACATATCTTACCCTCAAGAGGAAGATATTCCAAATAGCAGGTACCATGATAGAGAAGGTTCTTCTAGATCCCAAAAGTCAGAGTTCTTTGACCAATGGGATCCATATTAGGGCCTCTCTGCTGGCAAAAATAGGACAGGCTTGTTCTAGTTGGACAAAATGATTCATCAAATAGTCTGGACCTATGAAATTAAGGATTTAAAGGTCATAATCAACATCTTGAATTAGAAACAGACTGGTAGCCAATGAAGTTCATGGAGCAGAGGTGTAATATAGGCCATATTAAGGGCCCCAAACTCACTGCCACACTTTGTACCAGTTGAAACTTCCAAATGATTTAAAGGATATCCCCACATTGCAATAGTCTAGCTAAGAGATGACTAGGATTTGAGTAGTTGAGTACAGGGAGCCATGATCCAGAAAAAGTTACAATTGGTGCACAAACTGGAGCTGTGCAAAAGTCTCCCAATTACACCTGCCACCTGCTCTTTGAGCAGCAGACATGAGTCCAGGAGAATCCTTAAATTACAAACAAGATCTGAAATCCTAGTGCAACTCCATCCAGAACTAAAAATAACAAAAACCTAGATCTGAGGTACCATGTGTCCAAAGCCATTCAGTCTTGCCCCAGTTCATTCAAATTCTGTTGTCTCCCATGTAGGTCCCAACAACCTCCAAGCACCATGAAATGGTAGTGACAGAGTAGGGAAATTCTGTCTCACAGTGGCTTCCTAGTCATTGTAAGTATTTCTTATTTTTTTGAAAAAGTCTTGAATGGCAAAAACTATCAAAAGTTTTGAAATTGTCTATTAAAAAAATAGCCTATTTTTAAATATTCTCTTGCTGTTTCTCTAAATTAGCTAGATGATCATATGTTTTCTTTAAATCTCCCTCTCTAGGAATTGGGAAATAGATCAACCTTTTCTAGTTCTGAGGCCATGCTGTTTTTTTTCCCTACAATTTTTACACAAAAGCTGTTACAAACTTTATGGTTCCTGTGTAGCCTCCATTAATTGCTCCACCATGGGCTTTCCTATTTGCTAGTTGTTTTTTAGACCACCTGACTTCCTCTTCACCACAGTTCTGCCCAGTGCAGAATCCAAATTAAAGCGTTCCAACCAACTGCTATCTAGCCCTTCCAGAAACACATACATTGAAGAGAATTCCACCACTGTTGGATGACTTGTTCCCTTCCTTAACCACTTTTTCCGCTAAAAGGATTTTGTAGTGTTCAATAAGAATTTCCCTTTCTGTAACTGAAAATCATGAGTCCTTATCCTACACATTGAAATAGTAGATAAAAGAACTTGGCCTCCTTTTGTATGTGAAAAAATATTGTTATATCCTCTGCGTATTCTCTCTTTGAGTCTTATTACTCCCAGTTTCTTCAGGTCCCCACATAGTCCTCTGATATTCCTTGTGAATCTGTTCTATTTTTTCTCTATCCTACTTACAGTGTGATTGTCAGGCCAGTGTTGGCTGGGGAATTCTGGGAGTTGTGGTCCACAGGATTGAAAGCTGCCAAGGTTGAGAAACAATGGCAGAGTAAACTAGAACAATTGTTTTCCAAGTTTTCTGTTTTCTGATACAACTTAAAATTGCTTCTGCTTTTTTGGCAGCTGCATGAAACTGCTAATTCAGTTTCTTATTAGCTGTTTCAAAATTTAGGCCTTGTTTCATAAGCGGGGAAAAATTGCATATCCCTCTTAAAATTCATTCTGTTTTTTTCAGTCCATTTTTCTGACATATTCAAAACTATTTTGTAAGTTACTAAAAAAGGGAACGCCTAAAGTGATTAATTAAAAAGAGTAAGTGAAGTATTTCAGTTTTTAGTTTCCTAATTAAATATGGATCTAAGAACAACATAGGCAGTTCGGCTAATTTTGATTCTAGAGAGATTGAATTTCTAAAGGTCCAGAAAAAGAAGAAGGATTTCCCCGAAGCATTTAAGAATTTCAGATCTTTCAAAAAGATATTACTTGATCATTTCAGATCCTTCAAAAAGATATTACTTGATCAGAACACTATAACTTCACTGTATAGAAACTTTCCATTTGGCAGCTAGCACGTATTTTGCTATCAGGTTTCAGTTGATTCCGCTGCTTGATCTTAAAGAGTGAGCCCAAAAAATACTGCTCATCTTTTGCATTGGGTTCTAACCCCAAAGGTGTTTTTTTCAAGAAGCAACTAGACTTTTTGGTTTTTCTTGGAAGACATTTCACTTCTCATCCAAGAAGCTTCTTCAGCTCTGACTGGATGGTGGGGAAATAATTTATACTCCTTGCAGACAGCTGGACATTTGCATTCTTTTAGTGGATCATTAAGGTCACATGGAGGTTTATCTGTGTCATCAAGTCATCTGGAGATGATCTTAATGACCTGCTAAAAGAATGTAAATGACCAGCTGTCTGCAAGGAGTATAAATCCTTCCATTCCCCACCATCCAGTCAGAGCTGAAGAAGCTTCTTGGATGAGAAGTGAAATGTCTTCAAAGAAAAACCAGAAAGTCCAGTTGCCTCTTGAAAAAAAGCCCCTTTGAAATAACGATGACCTGGATGACTGAGAATATCTGGAGACAGTTTGGGTTCCAACTGTCAGAATGGGTCCAGATGTTACTTAATGCCAAGGTGATAATCACTCTTAAAAATATTCATTTGCAGCACAAAACCTGGCCGTGTTGAAATGCTTGCTTTGCTTTAGAAATTAAAGCCAGTTGTGTGGTGTATTGTTTTTTATCTAAAAGAAGCTGTGATAAGGGAAAACCTGGAAACATCTATGTCCATGATGTACCAATCTTTAGAGCCGGCCAGTCTGCACAGAATGGTTCAATCATTCACCACCACAGTGAAGAACGGGAATTATCTTTGACGTATGAGAATCTTCACATGTCAAGTGTTAGCTTTTATCTAGCTAACATTTTGTTGTATTTTTCTCTTGAAAACAATGCCTATGACTATCTGGACACAATGCTGTTATCTGCCTTTCACAGATCATTTTACACAAAAAGAACTGAAGCAGTCCATATCCAAATAAAGAGCAGCTGTGCTTTTATGATATAGATATAGAATGAACTCAAGCATACTTATAGCTGATAGAAATGGGCAGTATACTTTGTTCAGAGTGGTGCATTTAATGGAATAAAATAAAATGTGCCATTATACACAGTTGTAAGTACAGCTAACTGGTTTTTCTTGTGGCTATGCTAGCTTTAGGGGTTGAGGATTACTTTTGTACAAATATTTTATTATTGA
Source organism: Laticauda colubrina (assembly GCA_015471245.1). Classification (NCBI taxonomy): domain Eukaryota; kingdom Metazoa; phylum Chordata; class Lepidosauria; order Squamata; family Elapidae; genus Laticauda; species Laticauda colubrina. The sequence continues at coordinate 64,872,290 of BLBF01000003.1, read as the reverse complement.
AATATGGATCTGTACCAAAAATCCAGCTGAATTCCTGTGATTTTGGTTTCAAGAGTGGACATTTCATGTGGAAAAAAGCTTCCCTGTAGTCTCTCCTTTTTAAAATCTTTCCTTTGCTGTTCAATAACAACAATGGAATTCAAATTCCACATTATCTGCTGCCACCCATATAATGTCCAGGGAAACCACAACATCATATAGACTGGGAGTAGTAGTGTCTAATGCAAGATTAGATTGATCATTCCTGTCATTACCAGAACTTTATGGGAATATAGATTCTCAATGCCTTTGATAACAGTCCCTGCTATTGTTAAAGATATTGATCTTAGATCTGCATTATTCTAGTTCATTTTCCATAGCATCTTTGTTCAATAAAAACTTCATTAGAAGCATACTGTTCATCAGCACAATTTATTTAAATTCAAGGGAGAAAAAATAACTAAATGCTGTTCAATTGTATGAGAAAATGGATTTGCTTTAGGAATTATTTCAAAGAAGATAACTTTGGATACATTTTTATTGGAAGAGTCATGTGTTCCTACATTTTGATGTAGCTAGGAGGTGTATGCCCCTACATTACACTTCACAGTCATTTCTCCAGCTCTCCAGTTTCCTGATTTCTGTTAAACCCTGAGGGAAACATCATGAGCAAACCTCATCTTTGGAATTTTTTCAGTGCTGGTAGTACTTTTCATAAATTAATGAAAAAAGCTCTTCCTAATAAAGAAGAATGTTTGTAGCTCAGGGTTGAAATGAGGGGTCCTTAGTGCTCTCTGAGCTTGGTTGTTTTCTTGTAGATGTTTTCATTACCCAAACTAGGTGACATCATCAGTGCTAGTAGGGAGAAGGTCCCAAAGGTGATTATTTTTCAAGAGGCAATTGAACTTTCTTTGTTTTTCCTTGAAGAAATTTCATTTCTCATGCCAGAAGTTTCTTCAGTTCTCTTGGATAAGAAGCAAAGTGTCTTCAGGAAAAACAAAGAAAATTCAGTTGCCTCTTGAAAAAAGCTCCTTTGGGACAACTATGACCTGGATAACTGACATTCTCCATAGACAGTCAGGAGAAGGGTTTACCCTCAATGTATATTCTAGTGATGCGTCCTGTCAGTCTTCATAGAAGTAGTCTTGGAGCTGGGTAGTGGGGGATTGGTCTGTTTACCGTTGGCTGGTTTGTTAGTTCTTTGATTGGAATATTGTTCACTTCTTGATTGTTGGCCTGATGTTAATCTTAGTGTTAATCTATTCTTATCTGGGCATTGATTCTGGTGGGGAGGTGTTTTTGGTGTTTTTGCTCCTCTTTTTGGCTTGTTGATTGTTTCTTCTGCACAGTATGTAGATGTTATGGAACATGTTCCTTTGATTTGTTGAAAAGTTATCTGTCAGATTGAAAGTATGTAGTTAGGCAGAGGTTGATAAGATTTATCAGTCTGGGTGTTTGAATCTTCATGTAGTTGACTAGCTAATTCTAGGTCTATGGAAGTAAAAAGGGCTATGACATAAAATGAGACCATGATTTCATCTCCATCTATTGTCACATCTTTTTCTCTGAAGAGATTCAGAAACATATTTAAATTTCAGAATTTATGAGAAATGTTTAAATCTTCTACTTCTTCCTCAGAGAAACCATTTGGGTTTTCTAATTGGTTAGAATATTTGGAGTTTTGAGAGCATGAATTTTGTTCTTTCACAAAATGTCACCCCAGGGGATGACTGGGGCATAATGAGGATGTAGCCTATCCAGGGTGATTCTCAAGCGTCTGCCCATAAGGAGCTCAGCCGGGGACTTGTTGGTAGTGGCACAGGGGATTGTATATTGGGTTAGCAGGTACCTAGAAAGCTTAGAGTGCCAGTCAATTTGGCCAAACCTCTTCAGGGACTCCTTCACAAACCTGACTGCCCTTTCAACCATCCCGTTATTAGCAGGGTGAAAAGGAGCTCTAAGGGCATGCCTGATTCCCAGGTTGGCTAAATAAACTTCAAATTCACAGGGGGTTAATTGGGGCCCATTGTCGGACACAACGGTGTCAGGGATGCCATGGGTAACAAATACCCTAGTTAGGGCCTTTGTAATGGCTTGAGTGGTTGTTGAGGGCAGCAGGGCCAAGTCTATCCACTTTGAGAAGGAATCTACCATTACCAGGAATGTTCGCCCATCACAGGGCCAGCTAGATCAATGTGCAGCCGGGACCAAGGGGCTCCAGCGTCTTCCCACCTGCCAGGAGTTGATGTGAGTGGAGCTGGCCTGGTAGCCTGGCATGGTTGGCAAGCGCTCACCCAGCTGGAGATCTGGGCATCCATGCCAGGCCACCACACGTAACTGCAAGCCAGAGCCTTCATCCTAACAATGCCAGGATGGCCTTCATGCAGGACCTTCAGAACTGAGCCCTGCAGTTTGGAAGGTATGACCACCCTCGTTCCCCACAGTAAACAGCCCCGCAGAGATGATAGTTCCTGCTGGCGAGCCTTGAAGGGCAGGAATTCAGGGGCACAAGGGATTGCTGGCCACCCCCTTCCCACCCAGTCCAGAACTTTGGATGTGAGCAAAGATTTGACAGCATGGAAAGCATGGGCTTCTTTAGGTCCCCAATGCCAGTGGGATTGTTTGTCCAAAAGTCTGTGCAGAGGCTCCGCAATGGAAGCTTTGTGAGGGAGGAATGCAGCATAAAAGTTGAGAAGCCCTAAGAAGGCTTGGAGCTCAGTCTTGTTGGAAGGTGGGGGTGCCTCGTGGATGGCCCTGACTTTGGACTCAATTGGGTGTATTCCAGAGGCATCAATTCTATAGCCCCAAAAATCAACTTGTTTCATGGCAATGGTGCACTTGTCCTTTTTGAGCTTTAGACCATGTTATCTGAAACAATCAAGAACTGCTCTGACCCTTTGTAGCAACTGAGGTTTGTCTATGGCTGAAATTAAAATACCATCGAAATAGGGAGTCTGGGAGTCCTTGGAGTAGCTTCTCCATTAAAGATTGGAAAATCCCAGGGGCTACGCTCACGCCAAACTGGAGGCACCTGCACCTAAAAGCTCCCCGTGCATTACTATGGTCTGTAGTTCTGCTGCTTGGTCATCTACAGGGAACTGTTGGTAGGACTGTGACATGTCTAGTTTTGCAAAAATAGTCCCAGGCTCAAAAGAATGCAAAAGGTGTTGTATGACAGGGACTGGATAGGCACTGATTTGTAGGTATCTATTCAGGGAGGTCTTGTAATCAGTGCAGATTATCATGCTACCGTCTTTCTTAAGTGGGGTAACTATGGGGGTCTCCCATTTTGCAAAGTCCACAGGCTCCAATACCCCTTGTTTGATTAGTTTGTCTAGTTCCTTATCCAACTTGGGGCGGATTGCAAAGGGCACTCTACAAGGCTTCAGGTGGACTGATATTGCCTGAGGATCTACATTGAATGATATTGGGGTGCCTGAGTAACACCCCAACCTTTAGCTGAATACATCAGCATGGTCCTTGAACAAGGTATCCACTTCAGTATTTAAAATAGAGTGGATGCCTGTGAGGTTGAGGCCAAGAGCAGGGAACCAGCCTAATCCTAACAGGCTAGGGAGGGCACCATCCACTACAACCAGAGGCAAGTGACCTTTAAAGTTTTTGAACTGAATAAAAAACTTGCCTTTTCCAAGGACTGGGATGGTTCTGCCTTGGTAATCACACAGAGTCAGGTGGCAGTCGAGGAGCTTCTTCTTTGATAGTCTTGGAAGTAGCCTCTTTAGGGTCTCCCAGGAAATGATGGATAGAGCAGAGCCTGTGTCAACTTCCATCTTGCAGGATTTACCTTCTAAGAAACAAAAATACTGATTTTTTAAGAGCCTTTGTTTGTCTGATTGGAGTGGTAACAGGTATAGCAGTCTTCAACTTGCCTTTGAAAGATGGGGGATGTCTGAGGCTTCTGCGTAAAAGTTTTCCCAGCTTGGCAGACCCTGGCTAAGTGACCCTTTCTTTAGCAATTCAAGCAGATGGCATTCCTGAACTTGCAAGATGCCCTGAGGTGGTTTCCTCCACAGCTCAGCCAGATGGGCTGCTGCCGGGGAGGGGGAGGGAATTGGTTGTTGGCTTCGTTTCCTCCAGAAGGGGTTTCTATTGTCTGAGGCGATTTACATTGTTTGATTCCTCAGAGCCCTTCTCTGGAGAAACCTGGTCAAAATGGACTGCTGAGCTACTCTGTCTAATGGGGTTTCCCTGGATTTCTGCTGTAGACAGTGCAGATACCTCAGCAGCCTGTGATTCTTCAATGGCTACTGCTATAGTTAGGTCCCTTTTGGCTAACAGCCGCCTTTGCAGCCTTAAGTCCTTAACTCCACAGACTATTTGGTCTAAAAGCATATCCTCCAGATAGTCTCTGAACCCACAATGTAAGGCAGCTGACCTCAGAGCAGCCATATATTCACTGATAGTCTCTCCCTCAGCCTGAATTCGTCACCTGAAGGCATGCCTTCTTACAATTTGAGATGGCTTAGGGGAATAGTGACTGGAAAGGATCTCTTGTAACTCCCCCAAGGGATATCCCTGACAGAATGCGGAGCTACCAACGCCGTGGCAGTGTCAAATACTGCGGCTCCACAAAAACTTAAGAAATAGGATTTTTTCCTATGGGCTGTATCTTCAGTGAGGTCTATAGCATCCAGGGAGCAGTCAAAATGGTTCCTATAGGACTCCCAAGTCCCAGCTGTCGGTCTGAAAGGCGGGAACGCAGGGTTTGAAGTCATCTCGTATTGGCGGTGTCTGTCTCCTCAGCGGGGAGGTTGAATTTTGCACTCACGAAATAGTGCCTGCGGCAGTGACAGTCAGCTCGTAGTGGCTTTGGCTCTTTTTGAAAGTGACTGAGCTCAGCTGTTCTTGTCTGGCTACCTCTTATTCGGATCCTACCTTCGTCACCAGTGTTGTGGAGCGGCGGTAATTACTGAGGCGGACACTGAGCTAACAGACTAGAAACTTTATTACAACGAATAAAGGGTTGCCGCGGCTGCCGGGCTAACAGGCAGTCACTGGTGGCAACAGCTGATGCCGTTTGACAGCTCCTTTTATAGCCGGCTGTCAAATGGAATCAACTAAGGGGAGCGGTTCTCACTCCCATCAGAAGCGCGGACCGGAGTGAAGACTGTGGATGAATGCAACAGTCAGTTATTATTGGAGGAGAATGTTTGGGATTAACCCTAGCTCTCACCATACATAAAATGGCTGCCATGTTGGAGGTGACTAAACACGTTTACTGGGAGGCAAACCTCTGGGTTTTGCTCCAGGAAGTCCTGGAGTCAAAGTGCATTCTTCTAAATAATAACAATGCTGAAAGCTGGCACTTTGCAGCAAGCCAGATTGTGTATTTTGTGTATCTGTATTTTTTTTTCCAATTCATTTTAAACCATTACATTTGGTAAAACAAGGAACTCATACATGCCAAAGAAATACCTGACTATATTTTGGCTATGAACTACATTTTCTCTCCCTGTTCTATAGATTAATTTATCATTTCTGTTACCTGGGATACAGTTTTTGAGGTTTTTTGTGGGGGGAAGGATTGTATGTATTTTCTATGTAAGAAATGTCATCTGCTTCCCCACTGCCTCTTGTCTTAACATTAGCTCAAATTAGATAACATTATTTTTTAAACCAAATCATGTGTTCATTTATTCCATCAAATCATAACAATAATTAAAGATTTGGAGAATGACAGACCATAAAGAATCATTTTGTATAAAGCATTTCTACCTTTATGTCTGACATTAAACTTTATTCCCATGCAAGAAATGATGTTATTACATTTTGCCATTCCCTCCCTAAAAACAAAACAGAAGTAGCATATAAAGAAGCCTGAGACCAAATCTATTTTCTCTGAAACTTGGCTAGCTTTATCACTGCAACAAAATTTTGCTTGCAAATTTTGCCAAATGTTTGAAGTCAAAAGGACACCTCAGTTTTGCAGGACTTTTAAGTTCACATAAGCTGTGCATTCTCACAAGGAAGCCTAACTGAATGGAAAGAATGTAATAAGCAGTTGATGTCATAACTATGCCAATCATTATTCTCTATTCAGTGCTAAAAACTACCAGAAAAAGATATTGCAATATGCATTTATGCTCCCCATCATGGATTAGGAGGGGAGCCTTTTTCTTCTCCTTTACAGAGAACAACTCTCCATTTGTCCAAAAGAAGAAAAGTGTTTGTTTGAAGACCATGCATCTTTGAAGGCATATCCCATTTTGATGTAGATTCTTGAAGATAGATAACCACACTTAACATCTGGGCAGCATATAAAACATCTGGCACATGAATCATTGGGCAGTTTACTCAACAACAAAAAGATGTACCATGTTTCTATTTGCTGGGTAGCAATCACTCCTAAATGTAATTATAAAGTTGGTAGTTATCTAGTTCAATTCCTTGAACAATGCAGGATCTGTTAAATCATTTCATAAACTGTCCAACATATTTTTGAAAACCTCCAGTGAAGGAACATACATTTCACTGGTTTTTGCACTGGTTGACAGCTATAATATATGACCTGAATCTACTTCCTCAGAGGTTCAACCCATTGGTTCTGGCCATCCCTTTCAAGACAACAGAGAGTACATTTATTCTGTATGGCTTTGGAACATGCTCACTCTTCCCCAAACTAAGCTCTTTAGTTTGGAGAAGTAAAAATATTTAGTTTTACTTCTCCAAACTAAGCTCACCCAGTTTCTCTAACTACTCCACCTAGCACCTGATGAGTTCCAAGTCTTGCTACAAGTGTTTGTAATATATTATTGTTATTATTATGGTTGGTTGCACAGTCAGCCAGGAGATTAGACAGGATTTAGCATTTTTATCCACAGTATCAAGCTCTTCCCAAGGACCTGGGATAGGCAGATGTCATTCTGTGATCATCTTAAAAGTGTCATTGTATGATGTAAGCTCTTCCAAGTAAAGCTGTCTTTAGCAATTAACTGATTTTGATTTTTTTTTCAAAGCCAATGATATTGAAGTGTTGTTCCAGATGCTTTGAATCAGCACTATTGATAATAGTAAATGGCAATCTTTATTTTCCTCTGCCATGGTCATTCTACTTCTATCTGTAGGTCTTTGTATTTTGTGATTTTTTTCCAGTTCTTTTTCTTCTATTCTACTGTTTCCATATATTGCAACATCCACTGTCCAGACCTTTTTGTTTTTCTTATCAACAATTGTTAAGTATATAAGATGTTATATGGCAGGTATTTGTATGTTTGAATTCTAAAGTTCCAGGGCATTTTAGCTTCCTCATTTTCTATTACTTGCTATTAAGAGACAATTTTATGATCCCAACAGTTCTTACCTGCAGGAGATGGTATTTCTGGCAGATATTCCAAGCACCATTGTTGCTACTTCATTATGCCGTTGTTTATATTCAGTTTGTGTGTTCTTCTTGTAGCAATTAACTGGGTGGTCTACTGTTTCTTCAGCTTCTTTGCAGAGGCAGCATTTGTTGCCGGTTGCTACCTTCTTATTATTTAGACAAGAAGGAGAAAGCTGAATCTTCTCATTGTTCATCCTTTTTTATTCTGTATAATCTGAATAGTAATCCTTGTGAAGCTGCAAAATGTTATCAGAAAAAGATAGCTGATGCATAGCAATTGGAGGGCAAAACCCCTTTCCTCTTACACAGACTGCACACTTTAATCTCCCTCCCCAACCAGTTTATATAGGACAGGATCTGTGGCTCATATCTTCAGAGTGACCCTGGAGGCAATGTTTAGATTGCTGCTTTGGCCTGTCAGAAATGAGGAGTAATAAGCTCCCTTTTCCTGCAGATAAAACTATATTACCGGTTCTGCTCTGGTCTGTAATTCTGATTTTCCTCACTCGTTCCTCTTCAGTCTGGAACTGAATGACATAGACTAGAGGTCATGGAATCAATTTTATCATTGGACAGCTGAAGTATGGTAATAATAGCCTGAAGATTGTATGAGCAAATAAATCCTAAAACTATTATTATTCTATATCACTGACAAATGTTCTCCTTCATTCTCCCTCCTCTACCCCATTTTCTCCCATTCTTATTTTAACCTTTTCAGCTCTGGGCCTTTTCCTTAAACTGCAGACAGGCCAGTAAGAGTGGTCACTGTGACAAAACTCTGACCGTCCTCTTCCAAAACCCACTGAGAACAGAAGGATACAGTTTAGATTTTCTCCTGGGGAAAATCTAAGGTCCCTCAGGTGAGTATCTGGGAAGTCACATTTTAGAATGCAGTAATCTTCCATTTTTTTACAGGTCCTCATATCTGACAGGCCATATTAGTCTCTCTGTAATTTGTTAATTACTGTCTCCATGTGGGCAATAGTATGATGACCCTTGTTTTTCTTTATTAAGCTCAAAAGAAAAATTATAAACAAAATAGGCTAGCAGCTTTGAAAACATTGGCTCTAGGACATATCAAATACTAGACCACAAACTTGAACTTTGCAAGACCAACAGACACAAGATCTGATATTGGGAGGGGGCGTTATAGAAGTTTATAGAAGTATACCACTTTAAATTAAACAACTTAAGATAATGTGACAAATTGATTGAAAGTCCTCACTCAGAAAGGAGTTAGTTCAACCAAAGACAAACAACATACATCAAAAATTCACCACTTCAAGTCAGCTATAGGTAGACCCAGGTTAAGAATGACTTTTATTCCTAATTCTGCCTTTAAATCAGTAATTTGTAGGTAGGTTGGAACTTGTATTCGTACACAATGAACTGCTGAAAACAAGCTGTACATTAAACATGTGTGGCTTCAACAGTACATAAAAACATATGGCTTCAGTGATTTATCAGCTTAAGAAAAAAATAACAACACCATTTGCAATTTTTAGTAATGGGCAGCTTTTTCATAAGTAGGTGGGTTGTCTGAAAGTCAGACATTCTTAACTCGGGAATTGCCTGCATCCTTTTATTCTTTTGTAGCAAAGAGTTCCTTGGTTCCATCTATGTGTAGATCACCTGTAGCTATTGGTTGCTTACATTTACACTGAGCTTGTACTTTAAGTTTACAACACGACTTTCATTCTATTATCTACTATTGGTTATTTATAGGATGTTTATGCTCACGATGCACACACATTTTTGACAAGCAGTGGATATTGTATAGGTTGCAGCAGTGCATGTATTAAAGTATATATAGAAGGAATGCTGAAAGTCGAAGGCTTCTAGAAGGCCTGAGAATGTGCATGAGTATAAAATGTTACTTTGTCCTCAACAGAAACTGATAAATAATTTTTTATTGTCAAGTTTCTGAAATTCAACAACCATCTAATTTAAGGAGCATTCTGCCCATCTGTATTTAACATTTTCTCCCCTTCCAATTCTGAGTTCCTTTATTTTTCATTTCCAGAAAGTACAATTTTCAGAAGCATGACCTAAACAAACCCAATAAATTTTCAGTTCTCTTCTGATACATGATGAAAGAGCCACTTCTAGGCTTTTCAGCCTAAATCACATGAAAAACACTAAATCATATGAAAAGAAGATCAGATATTCTATATTAGAAGAGAAAATGCTTTATGATACAAACAGCAAGTCTAGATAGATGTTTCCTCCCCAAAATATTGTTAAGGGGTGATGTGTTTGGACATCTGTAAGTGCATGAATGATTTATAACTCGGAATGCACCAAATCCTACTATTTCACAGGGTACTTTCCTTAATTAAGAATATGACAGTTTTGCAAGTGAGGGGGAATCAATCTTTCTGATTTTTTGCACTTCAGTAGTCTTCATAATATTTACGAACAAGGTCTGGAATGCATAATTGTGAATTATGAATAACAAATGATAATGTTCTAAAATAATGAAATGGAATAGGGTTTGCTTCCAGTGAAGTGGGGAAGGAATTAAATTTGTGGGGAAGGATCTTAAAAATCTTTTAAAATGTCCCTTCTTTTTGCTACCATATGGTAGATACATTTTATCCCTAAAAAGGAACTCAGAAATCCAGACTAACAAATGTTGGAAATCAGACTTTAGGAAAACAAATAATAGTTAGCTGTTTGACAAGGAACTACTTCTCCCCAAATTTCCTATTCTTTTTCTGTTGAAAAGGATATTTATTCAGGATATTATAGAACAAGATGGCATGTAACTGAGTGTCAATCCTGCTTTCTCATTTTGATATACTACCCATCCCTTGAAATCTCCTCTCAGAAACAGTAGATCTGCATGTCTGTTTGGTTCAGCTGCATTGCTATGAGTAGGAAATTCCTCTTTGACATTTCTAGTTGAACATTTGCTTCCTAATTCTTTTATTGTTGTTGTTGCAAAGGGATCAGTGTTCTTGTCTATATAAAGAGTTTCAATCATCCAGTTCATAGTTGTCCCAAGGGTGCTTTTCCAAAAGACAACTGGGTATTCTTGGTTTTTAACTTAAAGATATTTCACTCCTCATCCAAGAAGCTTCTTCAGTTCTGAACTGAAGAAGTTTCTTGGATGTGAAGTAAAATATCTTTAAGAAAAACACCAAGAAAACCCAGTTGCCTTTTGGAAAAGCACCCTTGGGATTATCAATGTTCTTCAGTCCTTTCATCATGTGGAATTACTAGGCTGTTTAAAAGCCATCTCAGAGTGTTACATTAGCTGTTGTGAGCAGAACCGAAGTCATGTTGGATGGCCCATTGAATTAAATAAGGAAGTGTGTCTCAAAGTAGCTCTGCTAAATAAGAAAGTGTTCCAGTTTGTGCACAAGAGAAAAAAAACCAAGATGAACAATGAAGAATTGTAATAAAGTGCTGAGGTGTCAGAAACCGTGTAACTGCTTTTGCTAGATAGGGAGCCAGCATAAACCTTCAAAATATATGTGTCAATTTGAAAACAGAAAGAATGTGAGCCAAGCCCTCGTACGAGGGGGGCGGACAGTTCGGGTATAAAAATGCTGCCTGAATTTTGCTCTGGGTTCCTTCAATGCCTGAGGGAACCCATCTCTGCAGACACATGAATAAAACCTTGTTTTCCTTGGATCAATGAATCTTTTGGTTTTCCTTGGATCAATGAATCTGCTTCCACCTCACAATTTGGCGCCCAATGGAATTTTGACAGGAGAAAAGGGACTGGGTAAGTGTGGTGCCACCGCCTCCCATTGAAGAGGGGCCCCTCCCTTGTCTCAGTTGGATCCCGGGGTAACTGCACTCAGCAGACGATCCTTGGAAACAAGAGAGAGAGAAGCCAGCCTGACACTCTGGGAGTGTCGTTGATCACCTGAAGTGAGGACGCCCACACTCCTTTCGTCTCCGGGAGACCAGGGGTGTATCAGGTGAGTTTGTTGCCTTCCGGGATAGAAGAAGGGATATACTGTCCTTAAACTCTGGGAATCCAGCGGCTGCTGGAGGACAGTGTAAATCTCTGAGTTGGGAATCTCTGGGAGATTGTTGGCGGATAGCGTGGAGAATGGGAAAGGGACAAAGCAAGTGTGAGACGTTCCAAGAGGGAACGGGTATTGAGATAGAAAAGACCCCGAGAAGGCTGATTCCGACTGACTCCCCATTGGGTCAACTACTACAACAATGGTCATTGCCCTATCTGAGGACTTACACTCGGAGTCTAGAGAAAAAGAAAATGATCTACCTATGCCAATATAGGTGGCCAAAGTATCCCCTAGTAGACCCTGAGTTTCCTTACCACTGGGATCCCGAAGGGAATACCAGCACGTACTGGATAACTCAGTTGAAAGAGTATATAGTGAAACACCGGAGAAGGAGCAAATACCCTATGTGGAGGTATGGTATCATGTTCACTTTGAAGGTCCAGTTCCACCAGAAACAGAAGTAGGACAGTTTGTCAGCAAGGTGGAGGAAAGCGAAACTGAGGACTGGATGGGGAGTCCACCAGCATCAGCTCCAGCAGTCCTGGCACCACCGCCCCTGCTGACTCCAGTTGCCCAGGCTCCACCTCAACCTGCATATCCAGGACTCAGAAGGGAACTGGCTCAATTAAACAAGGACCTAGAGAATTTGCCTCTAGGAGGAAGGTCAGCCAATCCCGTGTCAGCCTTCCCAGTCAGAGAAGTCCCAAATGGCATGAATGCGCAGGGGAATCCAGTCACCATTTTCGTGGCTGTCCCCATAAAATCTGCCGAGTTACTGGATCTGAAAAAGACCCTTCTGAAAGTCCATGAGAATGCTCATGAAGTGGCGGAACAGTTGGAATTGTTTCTGGGGCCCAATGAATACACATACCAAGAATTGATGTATATTCTTGGACACCTTTTCACCCCCGAAGAGAGGAACCTCATTAGGAGGGCAGCAATGGCTGCCTGGGATAGGAGACATGCAGGGCAACAGGGAGCTGTGGCTGCAGACACAAAGTTCCCCATAGCCGATCCAAATTGGAACATCAATAATAACGCTCATAGGGAGCACATGAGAGATATGAAACACATGATCATTGAAGGAATTAAATTGACCATCCCTCAAGGGAAAAACTTGACCAAAGCATTTGAAATAACACAAGGAAAGGATGAGTCCCCGGGGGATTTCTGTGCTCGGCTCCGTGAAGGGTTAACCAAGTACTCCGGAGTGGAGCCAGAAACCCCTGCCTTCAAGACACTCCTGAAGATGCAATTCGTCACCAAAGCATGGCCAGATATCCAGAAAAAGATCCAGAAGACAGAGGGATGGACTGATTTGGGCATGACAGATTTGATGAGAGCAGCCCAACAAGTTTTTGTGAACCGAGACAGAGTTAAAACCAAACAGAAGTCTCAGATGATGGAAGCTGCTGTGCAAACGGCAGCCAAGAATGAAGTTAGGAAAAACAGGGAGACCCAGATGTCAGATCCGAGGCCAAGGTGGAGAGATGAAAGACCTCCCAGCAGGGAGTGGAGACCCCCGGTTAGGCAAGGAGGTCCGGGGGCAATCGAGGCGGTCGATTCCAACGGCCGTCCCAGAGTAGAACTTGCTTCAGATGCGGGAAAGAAGGACATTTTGCGCACGAATGTCCCAAAACCCTGGAGGAATGAAGCTATGCCCTATACGATGAGGGAAGTTCCGGCTCCCCAAGAGGGACCCACGGGGAGCCATTGGTAAATATGTTAGTGGGTCCTGACCATCAGGAACGGCTGCTCCTGATCGACACCGGCGCAAGCCAGTGTATGCGATCCGGTAGAGGGAGCATGCAGGTCAAAGCAGACTTTAAAGGTGGTTGGGGTGAGTGGGAAATCCCAAGAGGTCAAGATTTTGGAAGAGGTGAGATTGGAATTGAATGATGTGGTTACTGAATCCGAAATATTGTATATTCTGGATTCAGGGGTAAACTTGCTGGGAAGAGACTTGTTGGATGTTTTTGGAATAGAATTGTGGGAGAGAAGGAAAGAAGTTCGCATGTGTATGTTAACAATGGAAGAAGAGGAGAAGATATCATTAGATGTGTGGGCAGGAGGTGAAGGGGTTAGTAGGATGGCAATACAGCCCATTCAGATCAAGATACAACCAGGGATAACTAAACTGTGGACTCCACAATATTCTCTGAGTAAGAGAGGTAGGGAAGGGTTGAAACCAGTGATTGACAGATTATTGAAACAGGGACTGTTAGAACCTACTATGTCACCGTTCAATTCACCGGTTTTAGCAGTAATAAAAAAGGATGGGAAGTATAGATTGGTTAATGATTTGAGGAGGATCAATGAGATAGTGGTTCCTAGATTCCCAGTGGTTCCTGACCCCTATACCATCTTGGGGCGGATCCCTCCCAAAGACAAATAGTTTACTGTGATAGATCTGAAGGATGCCTTTTGGGCATGCCCTTTGGAAGAGGGGAGTAGAGACTTGTTTGCCTTTGAATGGAATGATCCTGAGAGTGGAAGGAAACAGCAGTTGAGGTGGACGGTACTTCCTCAGGGATATACCGAGAGCCATTTGTTGTTTGGACAGGCACTGGAAGAAAAGTTGGTGTTGTTTGAGAGAGAGAAATGAATCACCTTAATTCAGGACATGGATGACTTGTTAACTGGGGAGAAAGAGAAGGAAGTGAGAGCGGCTTCTGTGAGTCTGTTGAATTGGCTGAAGGAACAGGGGCTGAAAGTCTCAAAAGAGAAGCTTCAGTTTGTTGAAAAAAAGGTGAAATATTTGGGACATTACATTCAGCAGGGGGTTAGGTCCTTGGACCTTGAAAGTGTGAAGAGAATCATGAGCTTGGCTCCTCCCAGGAACAAGACAGAGGTGCAGAAAGCATTGGGATTATTGGGGTATTGCAAAATCTGGGTAGACCAATTCAGTGTTGGCACAGTTTTTGCATAAAAAGTTGCCTGGAAAGGGAGAGCACATAGAATGGGAGGAGGGAGATAGTGAAAGGTGGGAAGACCTGAAGAAGGCTTTGTCAACTGCTCCGGTTTTAGCGTTGCCAAACCTGAAATTACCGTTTCATTTGTATATGGCGGTGGCTCAGGGAACAGCAGTTGGAGTCCTTGCCCAAAAGGGGGGGGGGCAGTACCAGCTGGTAGCCTTCCTAAGCAAGGGTTTGGAGCCGGTTGTGAAAAGATGGCCAGTTTGTGTTCAGGCTGTGGCAGCAACAGCGATGTTGGTGGTGGAGAGCAAAAAGTTAACCTTTGGGGGAGCTTTGGTGGTGCATTCACCTCATCAGGTAAGCTCACTGTTGAGCCAGCTGGCTACCACTTGGATGACTGAAGGGAGAATATTGAAGTATGAAAACATTTTCAGAACTACTCCTGATGTGGTAATAGGAACAGACAAGAATCTAAATCCAGCAGAATTCTTGGAGGGGAGAAGGCAGGCGGGGGAACCAGAAGACCATGATTGTCTATTGCAAGTGGATCTCATGACGAAGGTTAGAGAGGACTTGGAAGAGACTCCATTGGAGAAGGGAGAGAGGTGGTTTATAGATGGATCTAGCAGGGTGGAAAATGGAAAGTGAAAATCTGGGTTTGCAATAGTAACCAGGGAAGGTGAGATAATAGAGAAAGGGTCACTCCCAGCTGCTTGGTCAGCCCAGAAATGTGAATTGCTTGCCCTGACCAGAGCCTTGGAATTGGCTGAGGGGATGGAAGTAACAATTTGGACTGATTCCAAGTATGCATGGGGGGTGGTGCACATGTTTGGGAAAATCTGGAAGGAAAGAGGGTATATCAAGGCGGATGGGAAGCAAATAGAGCAAGTGCAGTTAGTAGAACAAGCCTTAGAGGAATTGCAACTCCCCAGCCGAGTATCAATTGTCCATGTGAATGCACATCAGAAGGGGAACACACCGGAGGTTGTGGGAAACCGATGGGCGGACAAATGGGCGAAGGAAGCTGCAGGGGAGATAGACTTGGTAATGGTATCTATACCAATACTGGAAAAGGAGGATGAGAGGGAGGAATGGGAGCCAGAGAAAAAGGAAAAGTTGGAGTTGGAGAAAGAGGGATGTGTCAAAACCCCAGAGGGATGGAAGACGTCGGAGGGAGTCAAGGTGGTGTCACCCATTGTCATGAGGGGAATATTGGAGAAAGTTCATGAAGGAGGAAATTGGGGAACAGAGGCCTTGTTCATGTCCGTTAAACCTCACTATTGGAGTCTGAGGAAGTGGATGGTAGCTCAGAGCATCTGCTGGAAATGTTTGATTTGTTTGAAAGTAAATAAGAAAGTGGCACGCAAGAAAGAGATGGGAGGGCGACCCCTAGTGGGTCGGCCTTTTCAGAGAGCACAAATTGATTTCACTGAGTTGCCAGGAAAGGGGGTTGGAAATACCTGCTTGTGATCAAAGATCAACTAACGGGATGGGTAGAGGCTTATCCCACTAGAAGAGCCACAGCTCCCACAGTAGCCAAGATCTTACTCGAACAGATTATCCCACGATATGGAATGATGGATTCAGACAGAGGAACTCATTTCACCCAAAAGGTTCTGCAAAGGGTAATGGAGGTGGTGGGGGTGAAATGAGAATTACACACCCCATGGCAATCTGAATCCAGTGGAAAAATTGAAAAAGGGAACGGGGAATTGAAGAAACACTTGACCAAACTACAACTTGAAAATGGCTTGCCATGGACAAAGAATCTTCCCTTAGCTCTGTTCAGGTTCAGAACTTGTCCAAGGAAAGATACAGGGGTTTCTCCCTTTGAAATGCTGATGGGGAGACCCTATTTGGCCAAACTAGGCAATCCCATACCAGAATTCAGGGACTTGTTCCTTCGGAAATATTTGCTGGCACTGTCTCGGTCTTTGCTTTCTCTTCACAAACAGGGACTGTTGGTGCAACGACCACCTTTGGCTGGTAGCCAACACCCACACCAGGCTGGAGACTGGGTCCTGATAAAGACTTGGAGAAGTGAAAAACTGCAACCTAGCTGGAAAGGTCTGTACCAGGTTCTACTGACGACTGAATCTGCAGTCTGTAGTCAGGAAGGAGGCTGGACGCATTACAGCAGAGTCAAGAAAGCACCGGAACCTGAGAAACCTTGGAAGGCAATCCCAGTGGACGGTCAGCCGCTAAAAGTAACCTTGAAGAAATAGGCAGCAGAAACCACCATGGAGATGTCGGCTGAACTCTGGAGAGGACTATTTGTTACAACTATATTTACATTACATTATTGCAACTATATTTACAAAGAAGTTCACAATATGTTGGACCTGCGGGTGACTTGGGAACAGACTTGTGGGATGACAATGTGTTCATAAAGGATCTCAAGAAGGTCTCACATTCCTTGAACATCACCAATTGCTGGTTATGCATGTACATGCCAGGAAGAACAGGTGAAGGATTAATCCTACATGCAATTCCACTTGATCAGAACAGACTAAGACCACAGGGGCATGGGACAGAAAAATATGGTGTAGAACAAAATATAACAGGAAGGATTTTTGTTCATTTAAGGGAAACGGCGTGTGTGTGTTTTAGGAGAAATGAAACTAGAGGGCTCCATTTAGGAGATTGGGAAAAATGTAATAAGACTTTTGATATGCCATCATCCTGTTGTAACCATAGCTATACCAAGAGTTATCATAAATTAGATTATTTTAATCAAGATCAGTATCAGATGTGTATGTGGAATGTGTATGTGTATATGAGGAAATGATCAATTGGACCCGAACATCACAACAGACCTATGCTATGGAAAACTTTAGGTGGGTATTGTGTGGGAAATATGCACACATGAAGATGCCACCTTACTGGAGTGGCACATGTACACTCGGGTATGTGATACCGGTGATATATAAACTTGATGGCCTTCCCCAAGGCCGGATACATAATAAAAGAGACTCAGAATCTGGCCTTACCCAGAGACTCTGGACTCACATCTCCCGTGGTATAATAACACCATTGGGAGTAGCCTTGAACTACCGAGAATTACATATTCTAAATAACTTCATGGTAACAATGTTCAATGATACAATAAAGAATATTAAAATGATCAACACCGAGCTTTCTGAAGTAAGACAGGTTGCTCTACAAAATAGGTATGCTTTAGACATTGTATTAGCTACAAAAGGGTGTGTGTGTCCTCTGATTCATTCACATTGCTTTGTATACATCCATGATTTCCAGCCCAATATTACAAAGACAGTAAAAGTAATGGAAGAACATATTCGCTCTAATCCATTTTCACAAAGAGGTGACTCCTCATTGCCAGACCTGTGGGGAGCAATATGGTCTTGGCTTCCCAGTTCCACTTGGTTTAGGCTTCCCAGTTCCACTTGGTTTAGATCTACCATAATGGGAATTATATTGATTATTATATGCTGTGTATTGTTGTGTTGTTGTGTTCAGTGTCTCCCTGGTGCAATAACAATGTGTGGAAAGATAGGGAAATCCTTGGGTTCAAGATTTGAGAAGAAGCAGGAAGCAGAACCTCTAATGATGTATCAGAGAGAAATCACTCTGAAAGAAGCAGAGGATCTGCTACTTGAATTTGAGACAAGAGTGGAAAAAGAAAAAGGGGGGATTGTGAGCAGAACCGACGTCATGTTGGATGGCCCATTGAATTAAATAAGGAAGTGTGTATCAAAGTAGCTCTGCTAAATAAGGAAGTGTTCCAGTTTGTGCACAAGAGAAAAAAAACAAGATGAGGCTAGAACAATGAGGAATTGTAATAAAGTGCTGAGGTGTCAGAAACCGTGTAACTGCTTTTGCTAGATAGGGAGCCAGCATAAACCTTCGAAATATATGTGTCAATTTGAAAACAGAAAGAATGTGAGCCAAGCCCTCGTATGTGGGGGCGGACAGTTTGGGTATAAAAATGCTGCCTGAATTTTGCTCTGGGTTCCTTCAATGCCTGAGGGAACCCATCTCTGCAGACACCTGAATAAAACCTTGTTTTCCTTGGATCAACGAATCTTTTGGTGTTTTTTTTATCTGCTTCCACCTCACACTGTTGTTGTTCTTTTTAGAATATCTCATCATTTGCCAGATTTGGGGGCAACTTCCTTTTAGCAAATCTAAAATACAATTGGCATTCAATCTCTGTAAAGAATCAGAAGTAATGCAAGCTAAGAACTGCATCTGGTTCTTCTGATTGCAGTGGTGCTTATAATTAATAATAATGGTGGAACCTGAGTCAACACCTGAAAATTCAGTTATTCAGAATTTAATCAAGATGTTATTTGCTGGGAGTCTAGAAAACCTGGGCAGGGTTTAACAAAATAAGGTCATAATCACTTCTACATACCGTCCTACAACCCTGATAAGAATGCTCTTTCTGTTCTGCTTCAGTTTTATTGACAATGTCACAGGGATTAAAAAACAGAGGTCACCTTGCTGCCAAAAGCCAGATACAATTGTTGTGCTGGTTCCATATGAGGCAGTTGTAGCTTTGCACGAGATCTCATGCAAATAAAATCCCTGCCATTGTGGGGAAGGGAGACTTCCGACTGTACTACTATCAGCATCTGTTTTTGAGGGATATACTTTCTGGAAGCCCTTGTTTAAATAAAATGTAGCAGATGTAGTAAATCATTTGCCACCATTTCAGCCCTGAAAGTTAGATTTTTAGGCAAGTGGCACTTGACCTCATCATATCAATGTCACAGTCAGTAGCAACCTTTTGATCACATTCATCACAGAGATGTAAAAGCAACAGGATAGCAGTAATGGCTGAGTGATAGCTTTTGAATAAAAAATGAGACCATCATGGCCAAAAGTGGAACTTTTAGTTAGCTTTCTTTTGGGAAATATTCTTCTCATTTCAAAAGGTCCAAGGTTCAAAAGAAATTTCTCAAGAGTCTAGTTTACATCCAGCTTTGGATAGCCCTTGATTTTGACTTTGATTCAAGCCATTTGCCTGAAGAGAAAGAGCTTTGACACATTCGGTTTCACATCAGGGAAATCCCTTCAACAGCACAAGGATAGTTTGACTGTTTTGTTCCTGTATCAGTTTCAACATTAGCTGAGTATTTCATGTGATATATGTCTATAATATAGGCATAAGAGTATGAAGCCAGATGGGTGACCTTGGTCCAGTCACTCTCTCTCTGACCTAGGAAGGAAGCAATGGCAAACCACTTCTGGAAAACCTTGCCAAGAAAACTTGCCCAGAGTAATCTCAAGGAATGAGATATGATTGAACAGAAGGAAAAAAATATCAGAGACACTGATATGAAAAACCTTGCCAAGAAAACTTGCCCAGAGTAATCTCAGAGAATGAGATATGATTGAACAGAAGGAAAAAAATATCAGAGACACTGTATCTGCTATCAAAAAACAGTGACATACCACAAAAGCTGGGAAGGAGGCTCAGATATAAAGTCCTATAATAAGCACGTCTTAAATTGGTTTTAGTAGGGAAGGGCTTCTCATTCTGAAGATGGAAAGAGTTCTGTCATTAGCATCATCAGTCATGTTTAATGGGTCATACTGAGGATTTAATAAAGGCAGCGATAGACTGTTAAGGCTTACTGACATATTTCCCAAAGGAGCTACAGTAATTTACCAGAAGGGGGAGGAATGGGTCTGAAATTAAACCAGCATGCTTCAAAACAATGAATAGAAATGTTAAAATTGAGTTCATTTTAAAGCCCATGTCACACTGAACCAACGGATGCAAAGAGGATGTAAAACGGACAAAAAAGCTTGCCATCCGTTGGTTAACACGATGTACTCACTGCCTCTGTTTTGCTTCCTCTCTATCCATCCAGCATCCGTTTATTGACGTTTCATCCGCTCCGAAAGTTTTGGGCTACCCAAAACTTTTGCATGGAAAATGTATCCAGTTTGTCCGTTCTGCATCCGCTACGTATCCGTTACGCATCCACAATATCCGCTAGGAATCCACTACGCATCCGCGCAACTCCAGCCACCCGAACGTAGGGAGGAAGTGGAACGGACGCAGAACAGATGCAGAACGGATGCCTAGCAGATGCAGCACGGAAACAAAGCGTTTAAAATGGAAAAAACGTTCGCAGAGGGGACCTATCTCGGATATTAAGGATGTCTAGAGGATGCCTAGAGGATGCCTAGAGGATGCCTAGCGGAAAACCTATATTTCCTATAAAAAGGGGGAGCAACTCATCTGCATCTCACTTTCAGAACAGCAGCCCAGCGGTGCAGACCTCTGCAGCCTTCATCTGGCTCTTCCTCTTCCACAGCATCCAGTCATGTCCACCGTGGATTGTAACAAAGTCCTTTCGGCAGCCACCATCATTCTGCAACAGTGAGAAGCCATCTGCAGGCTCTGTGAACTCTACTGAGAGAGGAAAAAGAGGCAGCCAAAAAGACTCTGGGTCCGAAGATGGTTCGCCAGAAGAGCAGAGGATGTACTGTACAACAAGCTGATGGTGGAGCTCAGGAACGAAGACACTCGGGCGTTCCAGAACTTCATGAGAATGCCTCCAGCCATGTTTGACAAAGTTGTGCAGCGGCTGACACCCAGGTTGACCAAGGTAAACACCAGCTTCCGGCCCAGCCTGGACCCTGGGCTCAAGGTGGCACTCACTTTGTGCCACCTGGCCTCAGGGACCACCTACAGGAGCATGCAGTACGGCTGGAGGATGCCATCCAACACCATCAGCATTGTGGTCAGAGAAGTGGTGCAGGCCATCATCGAAGAATACCTGGAGGAGCTCCTCCAGTGCCCCTCCACTGAAAAAGGATGGAAGAAAGTTGCAGAGCAGTGGTATCAGAAGTGGAACTTCCCACACACCGTTGGAGCCATAGATGGAAAGCACGTGGCCTGCAAAGCACCAGCCAAGTCGGGGTCCACTTATTTCAACTCCAAGGGCTTCTTCAGCATCATCCTCTTCGCTATGGTCGATGATGACTGTTAGGGATAACATTGTTCACCCTAACTGTTTTAGGTGAAATACTA
>BLBF01000003.1:64797544-64846059 GCA_015471245.1 Laticauda colubrina | reverse complement strand
TGTTTAGCTTGTCTACCTAACCCTGGTTGGGGAACCCAGGCTTAACAATGACTACAAGTTCATGTACATCGATGCTTCAGGCAACGGCTCATTTTCAGATGCCCAGGTATACAACGCCAGTCACCTCAAGGAGGAGCTGGAACGCAACCTCATCGTGGGCTTCCCAGATCCAGAACCCCTGCCCAATGACACACAAGATGTGCCCTACTTCATCGTGGGGGATGACGCCTTCTCCCTCACAACCTACCTCATGAAGCCCTACACTTCCAGACTCCTGACCCATGAAGAGAGGATCTTCAACTGCAGGCTGTCCAGAGCAAGGCGGGTGGTGGAGAACACCTTTGGCATCCTGGCCAACAGGTTCCAGGTACTTCTCACCACCATGCAGCATCGCCCAGAGACCGTGAGGAGGATCATGGAAGCTTGCTGCATCCTGCACAATCTCTTGCGCACCCGCTACCCAGTCTTGCAGAACAGGCTTGTGGACCTCCAACAAGGCAATGGGGACATGGAGCCTGGTGAATGGAGGCAAGGGCAAAACCTGATCGACACTGAGGATGTGCAAGCCCCCAACAGAGCCTCACATGAAGCGAAGAAGCAGCGCAACCTCCTGAGACACTGGTGCAACTCCCCAGCTGGAGCAGTGGAGTGGCAAGACAGGATGGTAGATGCTTAATGGATGCTTCCTTCAGCCTGTCTCATCACACTGATGAGATTGGGCCATGTATGTTTGGTTGGCCTACAATGAACAGGGCGTTTAATAAAGAGTTGTGTTTATGTTGACATGTGTGGATAATTATTACATTATTATTGATAATAAAGGGCCATAGGTGTGGCACCTGGGAGGGTGGACCATACAGTCTCACTATGCTTGCACTGGAGGTTTATCTATCCCACTGCTATCCTAACCCATCCCACAGCTATTACCCATACCACAGGTATCCTAACTCATCCCAAAGCTATCCTTACCCATCCCACAAGCATGCAAAGGCTTAAACCATTTCTAAAAGTTTCCAGCAAGACTTTATTAAAAAAAAAAAGAAATGAAGCAAGTGTGTGAATCAAAAATAGACTTTATTAACAACAAGCTATAAAACAAAAATGAGTCTCTGGCACTCCTCTTGGTCGCTCAGTCTCAGGGGTGAAGGGTCCAGGTGCTGTGGAGGTGACTGGTGCTGGAGTGCTTTTCATCAGCTTCTCCAGAAGCAGAAGCAGCAGAAGCCCCAGCCCCAGAAGAGCAAGCCCGTGCTGCAGAAGCCCCAGCAGAACCAGAGTGAGGGCCAGGGGGCGGGATGGTAGCCCTGTCCCTCTTGCAAGGGCTGGCAGCAGATGGCTGAGGCTTGCTGTGCTTACGCATGGTTGTGGGGTTACTGGCTGGCAGGGAGGCTGGCAGGAACCAAGGCTGGCAGCAAGGCTTGCAGGGAGGCTGGCACCAAGGCTGGCAGGAAGGCTGGCAGGCAGGCAGGCACCAAGGCTGGCAGGCAGGCAGGCAGCAAAGCTGGCAGGAAGGCTGGCAGGAAGGCAGGCACCAAGGCTGGCAGGAAGGCTGGCATCAAGGCAGATACCAAGGCTGGCAGGGAGGCAGGCACCAAGGCTGGCAGGAAGGCTGGCAGGCAGGCAGCACCAAGGCTGGCAGGCAGACATGAATCAAGGCTGGCAGCAAGGCAGGCAGCAAGGCTGGCAGGCAGACCGGCTGGCAGCAAGGCTTGCAGGCAGGCTGGTAGCAAGGCTGGCAGGCAGACATGCAGGCAAGGCAGGCAAGGCAGCCAATCCGTCCGGCAGCAGGTCTTTCCTCTGAATGGCGACCTGCTTCCGAGTTGCTTCCGTTATATCCACGGGGATGATGCAATGCATCCCCCCCGCATGCGCAATTAACGCCAGGCATCCGTTCGGCTTCCGCTGTGCATCCGCTAGGCTTCCGCTGTGCATCCGCTTCATCCGTTCGGCGTCCGCTCTGCATCCGCTGTATCCGTTCCGCGTCCGCTTTGCTGAGGTCCCCCGGAAGCCTAGCAGATGCGCCATCCGCTCTCATCCGCTTCCATCCGCTGGGCTTCTGTTCCACATCAACTTTCCATCCGCTCTGCGTCCTCCCCGCGTCCGTGTTATCCGCTCCGGTTATGCAAATCTTTGCCCCTTTTGAGAGCGGATAACAACAGATTGCTCGTCCGTTGTGTCCTTTTTGCATCCGTTGGGCAGTGTGACATGGGCTTAAGCAGAGAAAAATGAAATAAATAATAGGAAAACTTAAAGTCTGCCTGGGCCTGGAATAGTTATTTTCATCTCATCAACAAGTTGACAGGTCTCCAGTTCTTTTCCTGAAAGAAGACAGTGAGGAGTTAGGCAAGCAGGCTTGGGGAGAAATTTCCATAAGTTGATGAGAAGATCCTACTGTTGGCTACCACACTGTGAGCCAAACTTACTATTAGAAATATAAGCAGGGTTTTCCAACTAATCTCAGAGTATCTGTGAGAGACATTTAGAGGCAGCATGGCAAGGGGGATCACCAGATTATGAAGAAGTAAGACTTATGGTAAAATATATCAATGTGAATCAGCACAACTGTAATGTTTCCAACATGTGGTCTGTGCAAATCATGGCAGTCATATGCACAGGTACCTTATAAAGATGTTAAAATCACATGTGCAAGTATCTCCTAAGCAAAAATATAGAAGTGAGCATGCTTGAATACTTCTGAAACATTCAGAGAATACAGATATAATTTTTTCAGTATATCTGATGCATACAACCCAGAAAGAAAGCCTTACTTAAAACTCAACTAAAGATACGTATTTATGATTCATTTCAATAAAAAGCTCTCCTCTGCTCTGTGGTTTTTGAAAATTTCTAAGGCATAAAACTGAAACTGATTGCAAAATCTCTGTGCCAGAGATCAACTTCTGCAAAGTATTTCATGTTGCTTTTAAGTGAAAGAACATTTTTGTCCTTAATGATCTCCTTAAAAAGTGGGTACAAAGGAAGAAAAGTATTTTGTGAGAACATGAAATTTCAGTGAAATAAGTTTTCATTTCAAGAAATCTTTAAAGAATTTTTTTTTTTGCAAACAATAAAACAGCTAATATGTGGCTTAGCTACAGACTGAACTATTTTATCAGATTGATTTAGTTGTTTCCTTTCATGCCTCAAAGCAGGCAATAAATCCACTTGAGTGGTGTGAAACTTTTGCAAATAATCCATCTTTAAAAATGGATAATGGTCATTGGGGTTTTTTTATTCTTCTGTGTATTCTGAGTAAGTTCCCTGAGGCAGAGATGGAATCTGTTTATATTTATTTATTTTTAATGGGCCATACATAACAAAGAGTAGTTTCAAATTTGAACTTTAAAAAATGAATTTTTATTTTTCCATTTTTTGTTCTTGTGGTTTCATTTCCTTTATGATTTGGGTTTTTTTAGATTTGCTACAAATCACAATTGGTGCACAGCATCTGTGGAATAGTTCCATTTTTCAAAAGCTATTCCTCTTTCTTATATAAGGTTTTGTCACAAACTTTGAAGATGTTTGTGTAGGGACACCACGACTCGATACTCCTGGTCCCGTAGATAGAGATATATGAAATTGGTCATCCTAGAGGGAACTGTTTTCCATTCTCTCTAACTCTGATTAGAAAGTTCTATAAATTCTGCTTCACTTGAGAAAGTTTGCAAATGAAATGCTTTATTAAATTATGTTTAACCCTTTACTTATTTAATAGAGCATTCAAAAAGTGATATTTGAAAACAGTTCAGGCAGCCTCATAGCATGGAACTTATATAAGACAGAGAGCTATTCATTCATTCATTCATTCATCACACTTACATAGCTTTTAGCAATATAGCAGAAGTCTCATGTCACCAAAAATATAGAAAGTGACAGGCATAGGGCAAAAAAAAAAATGCATTGGCATTTCTTTCAGTTCATTTGTTAATTAAATTGATAAATTTAATGTCAATTCCTACCAAATCACAAAATTATATTAAATTAAAGCAAATCTACTATATATAGTATAAATAATTGGTTGGCGGTAATGATGATGTTGATGACAACAATACTGTAATATCATCCCATAAAGACAGAAAGTGAGAAGATATCAGGGGTCACAAATAAATTCCCAGGAGGTGACTCTCTATCCTACACAGAAGCCAGGATGAAAATAATATTTCTGGGTATGAAAGTCTAAATGGGAAAAATTAATACCTGGATGTTAACGTGGGACTCATTAGTGTATATAAAGTACAAGGGTGATAAAACAGAATTAAAGGTGTAAAGAGGTGCTAAATTATAGTTCAGAATGCCTGTATCACACCTCCTATTATTAAATATATGGTCTAGGAAGAGATTCTGAAAATGAGACCATTAAAACAAAATTGGAAAATTATGGAGAATTACCTTCAGTCATATATCTGTAACTGGGTTTTGTTTCTCCCTTCTAAGAATCAGAATCCACCATGTGATATCTCGTCCTCTGCTATCTGCATCTGTCAAAGCCTTTGGTTGGCCAAAGTTCTACCCAAGAGGAACGTGTGGATCCCAGTGTTCGAGCAGTCAACAGGAAGTGGACAGAACATAGAGCAGCATTCTGCACCCCATACTGTTATCTCTACTGTCTTCCCTTAAGCCAGCAATTTTCCATGGCATTGAACATATGTGAATGATGAAGCAAAGATGGATTGGAAGTTCTTGCATTTCACTGTCGAATGATGTTTCATATAAAAACAGTTGACTCTGCCATGTCACACATGTGGAAGAAGATGAAAGGAATTTCTCAATATCCAAACTGTGTGTAGGGGGGGATGGAATCTTTCATCTACATCCTACCATTTTGTTAAGATCATTCCTAACCAAGAAGAAATGCATGGGTAGAGGGAGGAAATACTGGTTTCACTGTAGACTGAAGAATTTTCTCTCCCCAATATTAAATTAATCCTGGGCTCTATTCTCTGACATACTATTAGAACATTCCTGATAATCAATTTTTAATGCTATCAACTTTGCAGACTATCTTTTTCTGCAACCTAATCTATAAAGGGCATAAATGTCTTGCATGTCAAATATAGTTCAAGTAACAGAGATTTTGAAAACCAGGAATATGAAAGGAATAAGATGGGAAAAGAAGGATGGGTTTGGGTAAAGCAAGGAGGAAGAAGAATCACTGCTTTCATTTACATATTCATGGCAATATAAACTCTTTGTATTTTTTATTTTTCTGAAGTAAGAACAATGCATATGGAAATATTTCTTTCATTTAGACCTTCTAGAACATGGGTATCAAACTTGCGGCATCACATTGCTATCATGTAATGTTTATAGTTGAATTTGATAAAAACATTTTTAAAATGTCATTCTAAGTTTTAGATGCTTTTATATAATAGACATCATATTGGGAGTATTTCATATGTTTATTCCAAAGTCTCAATCCTGATATATTTCAAAGAAAAATCTCTTCACCAGGGGAACAGCTACAATAAGAATAGCAATCAAAATTGCACTCAAACTAGCCAAGGATGGAATTCTTTTATGCCTTCCTTAAATATGGAAGGCAAACGGCACACAAAAAGTTGGTAACTCCCTCTATAATCTGCCTTTTTCTTATCCGCTTTCTTCTATTTGAATTGCCCTCCTTTCTCTCTTCCATTTACTTTTCCCTTTTTCTCTTCTGAGATTCAACTCAGCCAAGCCTTTCTCTGCCAAGGAATAGTTCTCTGCCAAAAATTCGAACTACAGTGGGCTATTACAACCAGGCAAAAAGCCATGGGGGACCAACCCTCCATGTTGCCCATCTTGCAATAATCTTGATTTATAACAAACCCACTCACTTAGAATAAGAAACAGCAACACATTTCCTGACATATTAAAATATGATGCATGCTCATTTATAACAAGAAAAATAATTGCCTGAGGAGGGAAGATTTGGAGTTGTTCCAGGCCTTAACTCATTTATCTCCAACAACTTTTCTGGTCCAAATGCTCCATGGAGGTTTTCAATTTGATTAGTATTCTGGAAGGAATCTTTCAGATTTGGAAATCACTAGCAGCACTGTACAATAAAAGGCTTTCCAGTGCCACCTATTGCCAGATTTGTTCTCTGTTTAATTACCTTTAGCACAGGGGCATTGTCTGTATGATATTTGTTGCCTCACAAAGCATCCGTAAAATACAGTCATACCCAAAGGAAGAGGCTGACAACAATCTATTTATTAGACATACCAAAAGATAGGAATTGTCAGTTCCTAGAAATAACTAGGTGGGCTATTGAACAAACTTTAACAATCTTCACCTTTCCAGGCTCAAACTGAAAGTGAGAACTCCACTACAGAATTTTCGGGAAAATGCTTATAACAAGAATCTCTCATATAATTCTCATAATTCTGATCTTCTAGGGCAGGACATAGACATTTATGGATAACTTCTGTTTTGCTCCTCTTGGATTCCTCCATTAGTTCTTTTATAACTCTTCAACCTGCATGGCATCAAATCAGGGGTAATTGCAGAGTGGTCAAAAAAGGCAAGATGGTAATTTCAGCCAGAATCCTTTCCATTTTCTACATGCATCATATGTGCCATCTTAATGTAAACAAGGACTGAGGATTGGATCTGGCAGTCAAGGACACCACCATCACTTTTTTTTTCCACTACAGGTAGTCCTTGACATACAACAGTTCACTCAGTGACCATTCGGACTTACAACAGCACTGAAAGTGACTTATGACCACTGCATGGTAATGTGATTTACATTACATTTCCTCATGGTAATGTGATTTACATCTGAATGCTTGGTAATTGGTTGATATTTATGATGGTTGGAGTGTCGCAGGATCATCTGATCACCGTTTGGAACCTTCTGACAAGCAAAGTCAGTGGGGAAGCCAGATTCACTGAACAACCCAGATTACTGCAGTGATTCACTTAACAAATGCAGTGATTCACTTAACAAATGCAGCAAGAAAAGTTGTAAAATGAGGCAAAACTCAACAAATTTCTCACTTAGCAACATAAATTATGGTCTCAATTGTGGGGAACCCTTGCGTTATACACAAGAAATCAAAATTTGGTTATCATCTTAAAGTGTGTGACATGAAATTAATTTAAGTTATATGAAAGTAGATTCCTGATGTACGTTTTGGGGAAAAAATACCCGATAGAAGTACATGGAGAGAGCTAAAATCTTTAGATTTGTTTATTTATGAAATCTGTATTTTGCTATTCATTCAGGAGTTTCTCTCATACACACACTAATAACACTGTGAGGTAGGTTGGACTGAGAGAGAGTGATTAGCCCAAAGTCAATCAGGGAGCTTCTGAACGAAGATAAAAGAAAACCTGGCTTTATTTTATTCCTAATCCACCACTTAATCACACTGTATCTCAGTATTTGGAAGATGTTTCAGATTACAAATGAGAAAAATATGATAAGTTAGATATTATGACAAATTGGAGTCAAGCTAAAGTCAAATGAAAGCTTCTAGTCTCTCTGAAAATAGATAAACCTGTTAAGGTTTAGCTTTTGAGGAGTTGCCATGAAATCCAGATGGAGGTCAACAGAAATGTATACTTGGTGAAAACTGAAATTTCAAATCTTCATGGTTTCAAATTTCAGATTGTATAAATCTGAAATGGTGGCTATCTAGGTGTGGACTGCAGGATGCCTTTTTTGTCGCTGCCCTTCTCTTTGGAATAGTGCTCCATTCCAGGTCAAGTCAGCACAAATGCATTGCATTTTAAAAGCTGCCAAGATCTGACTGTTCCATAAGGTTTTGAGGGGAAAATGCCTTACCACATCTAAGAGAGATGTAACCTTAGAATAAAATAAAGCTGGAAGGGACCTTGGAGGTCTTCCAGTCCAGCCCCCTGCTCAAGCAAGAGAACCTATACTATTTCAGATAAATGACTGTCTAGTCTCTGAGGTTTTTAAGAAGAGACTAGACAATCATTTATCTGAAATAGTATAAGTTCTCCTGCTTGAGCAGGGGGCTGGACTAGAAGACCTCCAAGGTCCCTTCCAGCTCTATTTTATTCTAAGGTTACACCTCCCTCCTGAAGTAGATGATTGGGCATCATACAGCTATGTGAACTTCAACTCTCAGAAATATGTCTGATGCCCGGGCTACCTAGGGGGCTTAAAGCCACATTGGACGGTTCTTGCATTGAAGAAATCTGCAGTCTATGACATGTGATAATCACCAAACCATTTGTTTATACTTCTTGTCTATGAGAACTCATCTTTGGCCACTGTATCCCAATAACACTTTTTTGAAAAGGAAAGTAAACAAAAAGTCTTTGTTTTTAAGAATTATAAGTTAAATGAATTGCAATAATAATTGCAAGTGATAAATTACCATTCAAAGAATCCTAATTTTAAGAAAAAATTGTTTGCAGTGCTTTTAGCTATTCATCTTGTTCATCAGTTTACATTTTAGACTAGGTTTGCTTTTTTTTATTAAATCAGAGTCAGGAGAAGCGTAGTTCTGTTTAATTTTATGATGGGCCAGAAATGTCACTTCAGGAAGACATATTCTCTTTTACTGCATCTAATGAAATTTATCATTTTGGCTTCACGAGCTTCTTTCACATGTTATTACATTTATTCTTAAGTGACATTAATGGATGCAGGGCTGATATAAGTCCTATTCAGCCATTCCTGTTTCATGTAAAATCCAGCAAGGAATCTGCCAAATTGACAGTAGCCCTAGGTCATCTGTGCTTCCAGGACATCAATAGTGTTGATCTGATTCATTTTCAAGTCCAACTTGGTTGATTTGATTGATTGGTGGTTATTTAGTTTGTTTGGTTGTAACTCTCTTTCCCCATTAGAAAAAACTCTTGCCTCACTACATCCACCAGCCCTCTGAGGAGTCCAAATAAAGGCATATATGAAACTGATCAAGAGTTTTTCCTTTTCCTTTGGTGCAGGACACAGAGATATACAAATTGTTAAGGTATTCTATTTTTCTTCCTTTCTCTTTTCTGATGAGGGGTGGAGGAGGGAAGTTGCTGTAGGGCCTGGACAGCATAGAGCAGTGGTCCCTAACCGCTGAGCCATAGCCCACTACCAAGCTGTGGCCTGTTTGGAACAGGCCCACACGAGCGGCAGGTGAACATGTGCACATATACAAAGCTCGCCTTGTGTGAGTGGTGGTCACTGGTGCTCACGGGTGCTCCCCTTGCAACAGTAGTGGATGCATAGTGGATGCATAGCAGATGCAAAGTGTTCGCCGCTCATGCAGGGAGGATGAATTGCACCAGCTCCGCAGATATAAAAGGATGCAGCTCGCAAGCAGTCACCATTCAGAGGAAAGACCTGCTGCCAGAGACATCTTGAAAGAACACCATGGTTCGTCAGTCAGGGAAGAAGAGAAAGCCTGTGCCTACTCCTGCCAGCCCTGGCAAGGACAGAACCACCATCCCACACTCTGGCACTGATTCTGAAGCTGCTGGTGCTTCTGCTGCTGCTTCTGCTGCTTCTGCTGCTGGTGGTGGTGCTCCTGGTGTTGCTGCTGGTGCTGCTGGTGCTTCTCCTGCTGCTGCTGCTTCTCCTGCTGCTGCTGCTGCTGCTGTGATGGACCAGCCCCAAGGCCCTCAATGCCCTGCTGCTGAAGGCCCTGCTCAAGCCCCTGCCAGAAGGAGGAAGATGCAAGGCAAGGAGAAGGGAGAGAGGAAACAGTACTCCATTTCCGAGGACCATGAGGAGGAGGTGCTGGAATGGCTGAGGGAGAATGAGTACTTGTGGAGAAAGGGTCACAGGCTCTATCGCGACACCAAGAGAAAGCAGGCAGAGTGGAGAGACAAGGCAGAGAGCCTGGGCTACACTTCAGATGTACTCCTGGGATGGTGGAAGCACATGCACACCTGGTATGGCAAGCTGCACCTGAAGAAATCTGGCCAGGCTGCTGTCAAGCTCACTGACCGGGAGATGTACATCATGGCCAAGTGCAGCTTCTTGGAGGGTGAGGTCCGCCACCGAGGAGCAGCCCCTCTGTCACCCTCTCCCTCAGACAGCCCATAGACAGCCACTCCTCTTCCAGCCAGGAGACAGCTACTGTGTCCAGGCAGGTGACTTTGGAGGGCCCCATGGCCAAGACCCCCCCAACAGCTGCACTCCCCATGCCAGAGGGCGTGGAGGATCCCCTGTCTCAAATGGAGCAAGAAGAAAGCAGCAGCCAGAGACCAACCCACACCCACACCCAGTTCCACCTCCACAGAAAGCAGGCAGAGAGGCAGATTGGAGGGCCAGAGCCACACTGTCCTGCTGGAGATCAGGGACACGATCAAGACCAGCACAGATCTTCTCTCTCAGCTGGTCCACAGCGATATACCATCCTCGAACCACAAGCCCTTCATCACGTACGTGAGCCAGACCCTCATGGACCTGCCCGAGGCCCAGTATCTGGTGATGAAGGAGAAAATCACAGCACTGCTGCACCACCCTCCAGGCCCAGCTGAACCTGCTCCGACCCAGTCCAGGTCTGCTCCTCCACCCCAGGCGATGTCACAGCCCTTCCACAGCTTTCAACAGCCCCTCACCTACCAAGGCTATGACTACCAGGACTTCCCAGAGCAGAGGCAGCCCTTCCCAGTCCAGACAGGTACATCGCACACCACAGACGCCTCATCTCACCCAGCTGCAGACCAGACAGCCCCACTACACTCTTCCTTCCTCCACCCCACAGCTAAACCCCTCAACAGAAAATCTGTCTTCAGTACTGTACCTGACATCCCAGGTCCTTGAGGAAGGGCCTCTCAACCTCATGGGACTGAGTCAGCTCTCTCAGAGCTTCCTGAACACACCATCCCCTGTTGTACTCTCGGGGCCAGGCACCCCAATGGCGCCTCAGACCAGCACTCCAGCCACATCCACCTCCACAGTTCCTGGCCGTTCAACAGCTGAGACCATGGACATGCCTCAGAATGATTGAGAATAGTGCCAGAGACTGAGTTGTTACCTGTTCACCTTATCTTTGCTTAAAGACACTTTACTTGGTTCATTTTGCTTTTTCAATAAAGTCATACAGTTCACTTAAGACAGTTGTTAATAAAGGTTATCTTTGCTTCACACACTTGGTTCATTTTATTTACTTAATAAAGTGTTGGTGAAAACTTTGAAAAAATGGTTAAGCCTTTGCATGCTTGTGGGATAGGTAAGGATAGTTGTGGGATGGGTAAGGATAGTTGTGGGATGGGTAAGGATAGTTGTGGGATGGGTAAGGATAGCTGTGGGATTGATAAACCTCCAGTGCAAGCATAGTGGGACTGTATGGTCCACCCTCCCAACTGCCACACATATGGCCCTTTATTATCAATAACAATTTAATCATTCATCAACACATTTCAAAATAAACAAAGCTCTTTATTAATGCCCTATTCATTGTAGGGCCACTCAACATACATGGCACAAACTCATCAGTGTTATGAGACAGGCTCAAAGAAGCATCCATTAAGCATCTACCATCCTGTCTTGCCACTCCACTGCTCCAGCTGGGGAGTTGCACCAGTGTTTCAGGAGGTTGTGCTGCTTCTTCCCTCCACGTGAAGCTCTGTTGGGGGCTTGTACATCCACAGTGTCTATCAGGTTTCATCCTTGTCTCCATTCACCAGGCTCCATGTCCCCATTCCCTTGTTGATGGTCCACAAGCCTGCAACACTGGGTAGCAGCTGCGCATGAGATTGTGCAGGATGCAGCAAGCTTCCACGATGCTCCTCACAGTCTGCGGGTGATGCTGCATGGTGGTGAGAAGTACCTGGAACCTGTTGGCCAGGATGCCAAAGGCGTTCTCCACCACCCGCCTTGCCCTGGACAGCCTGTACTTGAAGATCCTCTCTTCATGGGTGAGGTATCTTGAAGTGTAGGGCTTCATGAGGTAGGTTCTGAGGGAGAAGGCGTCATCACCCATGATGAAGTAGGGCACATCTTGTGTGTCATTGGGTAGGGGGTCTGGATCTGGAAAACCCATGATGAGGTTGCATTCCAGCCCATCCTTGAGGTCACTGGCGTTGTATATCTGGCCATCTGAAGCTGACCTGTTGCCTGAAGCATCGATGTACATGAACTTGTAGTCAGCATCAACCATGGCAAAGAGGATGGTACTGAAGAAGCCCTTGTAGTTGTGATAAGAGGACCCTGAGTTGGCTGGAGCTTTGCAGGCCACGTGCTTCCCATCTATGGCTCCAACTGTGTGGGGAAAGTTCCACCTCTGATACCACTGTTCTGCAACTTTCCTCCAGCCTTCTTCAGTGATGGGGCACTGGAGGAACTCCTCCACGTATTCTTCGATGAGGGCCTGTACCACTTCTCTGATCACTTTGCTGATTCTGTTGTGTGGCACCCTCCAGGCATACTGCATGTTTCTGTATGTGGTTCCAGAGGCCAGGTGGTGCAGAGTCAGTGCCACCTTCAGTCCAGGGTCCAGGCTGGGATGGAAGTTGGTGCTCGGCTTGGTCAACCTGGGTCTCAGATGCTCCACAATTTTATCAAACATGGCTGGTGGCATCCTCATGAAGTGCTGGAATGCACGAGTGTCTTCATTCCTCAGCTCCACCATCAGCTTGTCATAGAGTCCAAACTCCACTCTTCTCCCAATCCATCTTCGGACCCACACAGCTCTTGGACGTCTTCTTCTTCTCCTTGCATAGAAAAGGTGAAACAGTCTGAAGAGGGCTTGGTTCTGGTGTTGAATGATGGCAGCTACCATAAGGAGTGTGTTATGATCCATGGTGGAGATCAATGGATGATGTGGAAGAGCAAGAGCAAGGGTGAAGAGGTCTCTACACCACGGCTGCTGGACTCATACTGAGATCCAGGTGATTTCCTCCCCCTTTTTATAGGAAATGTCAGTTTTCTGCTAGGTGTCCTTCCACATACTCTAGGCATACTCCAGACATCCTAAATATCCGAGATACGTCCCATATACGAACGTTTTGTCTGTTTTAATGCTTTATATACGAGATGGATCCGCTTACATCCTTTCTATTTCCACGCTACTTACGCTTTGTGGATGTTCCATGTACCTTTCACTTCCTCCCTCTTTCCACTTTCAGCTGCAGTGGATGTGAGTTGAGGGGATGTCCAGAGGATGCCGAGAGGATACAGCGGACGTGTAATGGATGACAACAGACATAGAACGTTTGTTGCCCGTATGTGTTGCGGATGTACATCGTGCTGGCAGAAAGTTCATCCGCTCAAAATGTTTTGTGCAGCTCAAAACTTTTTGAGCGGATGAAATAGTAGTAGACTGATGTTTGACGGATAGAGCATATGAAACATGTACGCAGTGAGTACACAACGGATGCATCGCATTTTCAAACGGATGGCAAACTTTTTTGTCCGTTTTACATCCTCTTTGCATCCGTTGGTGCAGTGGGACATGGGCTTTAGTGCAAATGCTCCCAGTATGCATAAAATAAAAGATACCTTCATCAAGAGTCAAGAATCATCAGGTACAACACTTAATAATAGTCATAGGGTACAATAAGCAAACAAATCATTGCTTATTGCGATCGTGTGTGGTTTCTGCCTGGGCGCGCCGCTGGAGCGCCCCGAACCAGCTGGCTTTGGGGCTAAGCCCACCCTGAAGAGGTTGGTGAAGATGGGGGAGATTCCAGCAGGGTCAAGGAAAGCCGCATCTTTCCTCCCCAGCTGGCTAAACTCCCTTTCCCGAAGGCGGTAGAGTGGCGGTCAGAAATGGCTGCCTCAAAGAAGCCCTCATCCGGAAAAGAAAGTGCAGGAGGAAGAAAGTGCTGAAGTGAAAGTTTTGGCTGACCGGGATAAGAAACAACAATTAAGGCATCCTGGAACTCAAATTTTAAAAAAGGATACATCACTCCCAAAGAAGATTCGGAAGCAGCGAATGAAAGTGAAAAGGGAAAAAAACATTTTTCACTCTCCTTCCTTACGTTGACAGTGAACAGAGATGAATGAGAAATCAGAAATATCTGCTTTCACATCAACAGGTATTTAAGCTGGAAAATTTAATGCCAAGGGGATAATAAAGATTTCTGAATATAAAAGGAAAGAAGGAATTTTTTTTTTTTTTTGCTGTAAGTGGGAAGGGAGAGGAAGAGAATAAGAACAGGATTTGGAAGGAGGAGATAGCCTGGAATCTAAAGAATCTAAAGTTAAATTTTAACAGGACTTCTAAAAGATACGTTTTAACTGGAACTTTGTAGCTAAATACTAAACCCAGGAAGAGAAAGTGAAAAAAGGAAGAAGATGTCAAAAGAAACAGCTTGTGTGTATTTGGATTGCTTGCTGACTTTGGGACTTTTGGAACTATATTTGAAGGATTAAAAACACTTGGGTGGTTGTTTTAAGAGAAAAAAAAACTTTACAATGGCATCACTTGTGGATGAACTGAAAATAGAATTTAAAAAACTTAAAGAAGAGGAACAAGAAGGGAAGGGCTCTCTTGGTTCCGTTTTTCAATTCTTAGAAATGGCGATCTCTACCTACAAGAAATTACAAGAAAAGACTACGCAACAAGAAGATTGGGATAAAGAAGAAGCCATTTTAAATGAACAAGTAACTCTACTTGGGGAAGAAAGGGGAAAGAGGGGAAAGAGAATGGAGAATTTGAGACCTAAAAAAACAACCAAAACAGGGAAAAATAAGGTGAAAAGTGGATATAATGTGAGAAAGCAACAGAAAAAGGGAATACAGAAAAGGGAAATCGAGTTGGAGAGACAAGGGGGTAAAAAGGGCAGAGAGAAGAAGCAAAGGAGGAGGGAAGGGAAGAGAAGAGAAGCTACAAGGGTGTGAAGCAAGATGTAAAGAAACAGGACTTATTTAGAGATAATGGGTAAAAATTTAATTGAAAAAGTGATTCTGCAAAGGTACATATGATTGTATTGTTATATTTGTATTTAGAAATAATGTTAGAAAATTGAAAACGTATGATTTAGTGAAACATTTGTGAATAAAATAAATGGAATGAATTAGATGAGAGAATTAATTTAGAAAGGAATGGGAACATTTTAAGACATAATGTTTTAAAATGCAAGTGAAGTGGGGGGAAGTAATTATGGAAAGTTTATAAGCGTTCCCATAGAAGCACGATACCTACTTGAAAAATATTGTGTTAAATGTTTAAAATTTAAATGAATATTAACATTAATGATAGAATTGAATTGGTATAGATCATTGTTTTAATTATATTATATATTTATATATATATTTTCTTTTGAAAATGTAGCGTGTAGCTTTAATGTACTATGCAGAATCCGAATGGAAGTTATGTTCTATATTAAGTGTTATAATTTTAGGGGAAAGATATAAAGGCGTCGTACTCCAATCAGTGACCACAGGAGGAATTTTGTTAAATGAGAAAAGATAATAGCTGAAATAGGACAGACAAATAATATAAGTATAATGATCTGATTTGAGGTGAAACAAATAAAAATAAAATTAAGAAAGTTAAAAGAGAGGAGAAGCTATATAGAAAATGTAGAATGGTAATAAGATATGGAATGGTATATAAAAATGAGCATGAATTTGAATTGGTGTCTGCACAAAGAGTTGTAACCTGGGATCAAGCTGCTTTCAGAAAAGAGATTTTATGTTTTCATGTTCTGTGTTGTGTTTGTTTATGTTTGAAAATCAATAAAATTTTCTTCAAAAAAAAAAAAAACAACTTCCAGTGCTGTAGCATTCACAACTTCTGGAGGCAAGTTGTTCCACTGATTAATTGTTCTAACTGTCAGAAAAGTTCTCCTTAGTTCTTGGTTGTTTCTCTCCTTGATTAATTTTCAACCATTGCTTCTTGTCCTGCCCTCAGGTGCTTTGGAGAATTGCTTGACTCCCTCCTCTTTGTGGCAACCCCTGAAATATTGGAAGACTGCTATCATGCCACTCCTTGTGGATGATACCCAGATGGCAGGCATTGTCAATCCTTCAGATGATAGACTAAAGATTCGAAAAGAACTTGACAGATTTGAACACTGGTCGCTATCTAACAAAATGCAATTCACTGGTGAGAAAAGTAAACCCCATGTCACACTGAACCAACGGATGCAAAGAGGATGTAAAACGGACAAAAAACCTTGCCATCCGTTCAAAAACACGATGTACTCACTTCCTCCGTTTTGCTTCCTCTCTATCTGTCCAGCATCCATTTATTGATGTTTCATCTGCTCCAAAAGTTTTGGGTTGCCCAAAACTTTTGCGCGGAAAATGTATCCAGTTCGTCCGTTCTGCATCCGCTACGCATCCATTACGCATCCGCTATATCCGCTAGGCATCCGCTGCGCATCTGCGCAACTCGCACCTGCTCGGATGCAGGGAGGAAGTGGAACGGACGCAGAACAGATGCAGAACGGATGCAGAACGGATGCAGCATGGAAACAAAGGGTTTAAAACGGAAAAAACGTTCGCAGAGGGGACCTATCTCGGATATTAAGGATGTCTACAGGATGCCTAGAGGATGCCTAGAGGATGCCTAGAGGATGCAAAGGGACACCTATACTGCCTATAAAAAGGGGGAGCAACTCACCTGCATCTCACTTTCAGACCAGCAGCCCACCTGTGCAGACCTCTGCAGCCTTCATCTGACTCTTCCGCTTCCACAGCATCCAGTCATGTCCACCGTGGATCGTAACACAGTCCTTTTGACAGCCGCCATCCTTCTGCAACAGTGCGAAGCCATCTACAGGCTCTGTGAACTCTACTACGGGAAGAAAAAGAGGTGGCCAAGAAGCGTCTGGATCCGAAAATGGATCGGGAGAAGAGCAGAGTACGGACTGTACAACAAGCTGATGGTGGAGCTCATGAACGAAGACATTCGTGCATTCCAGAACTTCATGAGGATGCCTCCAGCCATATTTGACGAAGTTGTGCAGCGGCTGAAACCCAGGTTGACCAAGGCAAACACCAACTTCCGGTCCAGCTTGGACCCTGGGCTCAAGGTGGCACTCACTCTGCGCCGCCTGGCCTCAGGGACCACCTACAAAAGCATGAAGTACAGCTGGAGGGTGCCACACAACACCATCAGCATTGTGGTCAAAGAAGTGGTGCAGGCCATCATCGAAGAATACCTGGAGGAGCTCCTCCAGTGACCCTCCACTGAAGAAGGATGGAAGAAAGTTGCAGAGCAGTGGTATCAGAGGTGGAACTTCCCCCACACCGTTGGGGCCATAGATGGGAAGCATGTGGCCTGCAAAGCTCCAGCCAAGTCAGGGTCCACTTATTTCAACTCCAAGGGCTTCTTCAGCATCGTTCTCTTCACCATAGTCGATGCTGACTACAAGTTCATGTACATCAATGCTTCAGGCAACGGCTCATCTTCAGATGCCCAGGTATACAACACCAGTCACCTCAAGGACGGGCTGGAAGGCAACCTCATCATGGGCTTCCCAGATCCAGACCCCCTGCCCAACGACATGCAAGATGTGCCCTACTACATCGTGGGGGATGACGCCTTCATCCTCAGAACCTACCTCATGAGGCCCTACACTTCCAGACTCCTCACCCGTGAAGAGAGGATCTTCAACTACAGGCTTTCCAGGGCAAGGCGGGTGGTGGAGAACGCCTTTGGCATCCTGGCCAACAGGTTCCAGGTACTTCTCACCACCATGCAGCATCGCCCAGAGACCATGAGGAGGATCGTGGAAGCTTGCTGCATCCTGCACAATCTCATGCGCACCCGCTACCCAGTCTTGCAGAACAGGCTTGTGGACCGTCAACAAGGGAATGGGGACATGGAGCCTGGGGAATGGAGGCAAGGGGGAAACCTGATTGACACTCAAGTTGTGCAAGGCCCCAACAGAGCCTCACGGGAAGGGAAGAAGCAGTGCAACCTCCTGAAACACTGGTGCAACTCCCCAGCTGGAGCAGTGGAGTGGCAAGACAGGATGGTAGATGCTTAATGGATGCTTCCTTCAGCCTGTCTCATCACACTGATGAGATTGGGCCATGTATGTTGGGTGGGCCTACAATGAACAGGGCGTTTAATAAAGAGTTGTGTTTGTGTTGACATGTGTGGATCAATGCTTACATTGTTATTGATAAAAAAGGGCTATATGTGTGGCAGTTGGGAGGGTGGACCATACAGTCCCACTATGCTTGCACTGGAGGTTTATCTATTCCACAGCTATTAGCCATCCCAAAGGTATCCCTGCTCATTCCACAGGTATCCCTGCCCACCCCAGTGCTATCTTAACCCATCCCACAAGCATGCAAAGGCTTAAACCATTTCTAAAAGTTTCCACCAACACTTTATTGAAAAAAAGAAATGAAACAAGGGTGTGAATCAAAGATAAACTTTATTGAACAATTAGTTGTAACAGAAAAATGACCCAAGTCAAGTATCCAAATAAAGTCCACAGGTAGCCAGCTACCCGGTCTCTGGCACTCTTATCGGTCACTTGGAGGTGTGCCCAGTATCAGGGGTGAAGGGTCCAGGTGCTGTGGTGGGAAGTGGTGCTGGAGTGCCTGGCCCCAAGAGGACAACAGGGGACGGTGTGTTGAGGAAGGTGTTGGACAGCTGGCTCAACCCCGTGATGCTGAGAGGTCCTTCCTCCATGCCATGGGGTGCCAGCCCCAGTACTGATGACAGATGTACTGAGGCTGGGCTTGGCTGTGGGGTGGAGGAATGAGCAGTGTAGTGGGGCTGTTTGCTCTGCAGCTGGGTGAGGACTGTCATGGGTGGCATCATTGGCATGGGTGGCATTGCTGTCGTCAGTGGTATCATTGTCGTGGGTGGTATCGGTGGCATCAGTGGAACCGGTGGCAACGGTGTCGCCCGATGACTCTGTGCCTGGACTGGGAAGGGCTGCTGCCTGTGCTGATGAACGTCCTGGTAGCCGTAGCCCTGGTAGGTGAGGGCCTGTGGGAAGCCTTGGAATGGGAGGGACATCACTTGGGGTGGAGGAGCAGACCTGGACTGAGTGGGAGCAGGTTCCTCTGGGTCTGGAGGGTTGTGAAGCAGCTCGGTGATCCGGTCCTTCACCAGCTGGTACTGTGGATCCGCCATTTCCTTGAGGGTCTGGTTGACATAGGTGAGGAAGGGCTTGCGGTTGGAGGATGAGGAGTCGATGTGGACCAGCTGAGAGAGGAGATCTATGCTGGTGCAGATGGTGTCCCTGATCTCCAGCAGAACAATGTGGCTCTGCCCCTCCTGCTGTCCGGCTCTCTGCCTTTCTGTGGAGGCGGAGCTGGGGGGGTGGATGCGGCTACGACTGTGGTGGACTCGATGTCTCCTTTCTCCCACCGCACCAGGGAGTCCTCCACGCACTCCACCATGCTTACCACACCTGTCCGCGGGTTCTCCGCTGTGGCACGCTCCACAGAAACCTGCCTGGAGACAGGGACTGACTCTCGGCTGGAAGAGGACTGGCTCTCAGCAGGCTGCCGGAGAGAGAGGGTCATGAGAGGGGCTGCTGGTGCACCTCGGTGGCGGACCTCACCCACCAGGAAGCTGCACCTGGCCATGACGTAGGTCTCTCTGTCCGTCAGCTTAACCCTGGCCTGGCCAGATTTCTTCAGGTGCAGCTTCCCGTACCAGGTGTGCATGTGCTTCCACCAGCCGAGGAGGACCTCCGAAGTGTAACCCATACTCTCCGCCCTCTCTCTCCAAGCAGCCTGCTTCCGCTTGGTGTACCTGTACAGCCGGTGTCCCTTCCACCACAGATAGTCATTCTCTCTCAGCCACTCCAGCACCTCATCCTCGTGCGCCTCCTCAATATAGTATTGCCTCCTCTCCCGTTGCCGCATACGCCTCTTCCTCCCCATGGCAGGACCAGATGGGCCCTCATCAGAGGGGCTCCCAGGTCGTAGGGGCTGCTCCTCCACACCACCACCAGCAGCAGCAGCACTAGCAGGATCATCATCATCATCATCATCATCATCATCATCATCATCATCATCCTTACCAGCAGGATCATAATCAGCAGCAGCAGCAGCAGCAGCAGCAGCAGGATCATCATCATCAGCAGCAGCAGCGGCGGCAGCACCAGCAGGATCAGCAGCAGCAGGACCAGCAGGACCAGGATCAGCAGCAGTAGAGTAAGCAACAGCAGGGCCAGCAAGACCAGGAACATGAGCAGGACGAGCAGGACGAGCAAGACCAGGAGCACGAGCAGGACGAGCAAGTCCAGGAGCATGAGCAGGACGAGCAGGACCAGGAGCAGCTTCAACAGAGTAAGCACCAGCATAAGCACCACCACCAGGAGCAGCTTCAGCAGAAGCCCCAGCAGAAGCAGAGTCAGGGGCAGGGGGCAGAAGGTTGGCCCTGTCCCTCTTGCCAGGGATGGCGGCAGGCTGCTTAGGCTTTCTCTTCCTCCCCATGGTTGTGGGGTTGCTGGCTGGCA
The DNA here is from genome assembly GCA_015471245.1 of Laticauda colubrina. Classification (NCBI taxonomy): domain Eukaryota; kingdom Metazoa; phylum Chordata; class Lepidosauria; order Squamata; family Elapidae; genus Laticauda; species Laticauda colubrina. The sequence goes on along the minus strand of BLBF01000003.1, from coordinate 64,825,770 downwards.
GGGAGGCTGGCAGGCACCAAGGCTGACAGGAAGGCTGGCAGGAAGGCTGGCAGGAAGCCATGCAGGTAGGCTGGCAGATAGGCTGGCAGGAAGCCTGGCAGGAAGCCTGGCAGGTAGGCTGGCAGGAAGCCTGGCAGCTAGGCTGGCAGGTAGGCTGGCAGGAAGCCTGGCAGGCAGGCAGGCAGGCAGGCAGGCACCAAGGCTGGCTGGAAGGCAGGCTGGCAGCAAGGCTGGCAGGCAGGCATGCAGGCAGGGCAGGCAAGGAACTCGAAGTGTCCAGCAGCAGGTCTCTCCTCGGAATGCTGGCCACATGCGAGCTGCTTCCCTTTATATCCGGGAGGCTTATGCAATGCATCCCCCCCCGCATGCACAATTAATGCTCGGCATCCGTTCCGCTTCCGCTGTGCATCTGTTAGGCTTCCACTCTGCATCCGCTTCATCCGCTGTGCATCCGCTGTGCATCCACTTCATCTGCTCGACGTCCACTCTGCATCCGCTCTTTCCGTTCCGCGTCCACTTTGCTGAGGCCTCCCGGAAGCCTAGCGGATGCGCCATCCGCTCTCATCCACTTCCATCCGCTGGGCTTCCGTTCCGCATCCACTTTGCATCCGCCCTGCATCCTCCCCGCGTCCGTGTTATCCGCTCCGGTTATGCAAATTTTTGCCCCTTTTGAGAGCGGATAACAACGGATGGAACATTTTGCTCATCCGCTGTTTCCTTTTTGCATCCGTTGGCCAGTGTGACATGGGCTTAAGATCTTACACATAGGCAAGAAAAACCAAATGCACAGATATAGAATTGGTGATACCAGATTCAACAGTAACAACTGTGAGAGAGATTTAGGTGTCTTAGTAGACTACTACTTAAATATGAGTCAGAAATGTGCTGCAGGTGCCAAAAAAAAGTTACTACAGTCTTAGGATGCATCATCAGAGGGATAATTTCAAGACCAGAGGAAGTGATAGTATAGTTATATTGCACTGTTGAGACTACACTTGGAATACTGCATCCAGTTCTGGTCACCACAATACTGAAAAGATGTTGACACCCTAGAAAACTGGAGAGAAGAACAACAAAGATGACAAGGGGTCTAGAGACTAAACAATATGAGGAATGAATGAGAGAGCTAGGTATTTCTAGTCTAACAAAGAGAAGGACTGGGGGTGATATGATAACATTCTTCCAGTACTTGAGGAGGTATCACAGAGAAAAGGAGGAAACTTATTCTCCAAAGCACACTGAAACCAGGGCAAGAAGTAACGGGGTGGAAGATCATTAAAGAGTGATCCAACCTAGAATTAAGAAGTAATTTTCTGACAGTGAGAACAATTAATCAGTGGTATAGCTTGCTTCCAGATGTTATGGATGTTCCATCACTGGAGGTTTTCAAGAAGAGACTGGACAGCCATTTGTCCAGAATGGTATAGGATCTCCTGTCATGGGCAGGGAGTTGGGCTAGAACAGGGGTCTTCAAACTTGACAGCTTTAAGACTTGTGGACTTCAACTTCAAGAATTCCTCCTCTAGTCATGTTGGCTCAGGATTTCTGTGAATTGAAGTCAAGTCTTAAACTTGTCAAGACAAGTTTGAAGACCCTTGGGCTAGAAGATCTCCAAGACGCTTCCAAACCTATTATTCTATGTTCTAATTTAAAACAGCCATCCTTTGATGTCCTAAACCATCCTGCTAAATAAATCATTTTCCCCAAAAGGAGTGGGGATTCTAGTTTTAGGTGCATGGACTGGATCAAACTAATAATTCACAAGATATTCAGTGTTTCCATATTAAATTGCAACATTCTGCTTCCCATTGTTTATATGAGGCTTTTTATGACACAAAGGTTTCAGCAGGTGGCAGCACCTGACTGTCCTTGTTTGGTCCAGAAATTAAGCAGAACTATAAACAGTATATCTGTTAGGACTTGGATCAAAACCATCAGAGGAAACCTAACTCTACCTTAGAATTCTGTGCAATCTTTGAAAGACAACCTTCTTATGCAAAAGGACAATGACAAATCACTTCTATATTGTTGCATAGTTGTGTCCATATAGTTATCAAAAGTCAGGATTGACAAAGAGGTGTTTTTATATTTAGCATATGCAAATTGAGGAATCAAACTAACTATAAATGGTTAATTGAATAATTTGACAAAGGGAGTGGGGTAATGGCATATTGTTTTATGTCATCAGTTGTATCACCAAAGAAGAATCAGGATGTTCATATTTCAAGCCATGTATCCATTCTTTTGAATATATATATATATTGTTAAGTTTTCATGGGTACTTACATGTATGGTATTCAGCTTTCTTCGGGTATTTTCCCACATCATCATAGTTGTTCTTTTAAAGTTGTAGCAACATTTCAGTAGAATATCATCTGCCATCATCTCTTTGTTCATGTGGCTGGTTATAATTTTCTTCTTGGTTATTTTTCCAGATATGTGGTTGGACGCATGTTTATGGGTTTGTATGTGGAGTCTTGGAGTAGGTCTGCCAATTTTGTTCTGTGATTTGGCCCCATGGAAAAGAAAACCTAAACAATTTCCTAACACACCTAAACAGCACACACCCCAAAATCAAGTTCACCATGGAAATGGAAATAAACAAACAACTACCATTCCTAGATGTACTAATCTACAAAAGAACAGATGGCACACTGGGACACACCATATACCAGAAAAAAACACACACCAACCGCTACCTCAACGCCCAATCCCACCACCACCCAGCACAGATAGATTCCGTGGCCAAAACACTAATTACCAGAACGAAACGCCTGGCAGACAAGACACATATAAAGACTGAACTATGAACCCTGACAAAAGTATTGTCAGGCAACGGCTTCCACAAAAACAAAATCACCAACTTGATCCACAAAAACACACCAAGACATAACAGAGACCTAGAAGATCAACAGACCTATGGAACAGCTGTCCTGCCCTACATAAGAGGTACTACAGACAAAATCAGTAAGATAGTACACAGGCATCACATCAAGACTGCCTTCAAAACAGACAAAAAAATAGCAGCCATCCTTAAAAACCCCAAAGACAAAATTGACCTGGAAAACCAAGGCATATATGAAGTTCCCTGTGCATCATGCCCGGCCACATACATTGGACAGACCAATAGAAGAATAAGTACCCGCCTGGATGAACACAAAAATGCAGTAAAAAAGCTGGAACACACCTCCTCACTAGTCCAACACGTGAAAGCCACAGGTCACAGCATCAGCTTCAGTGGCACTAAAACCCTAGCCACTACAGAAAACCCCAGCCACAGAATCATCAGAGAAGAAACAAAGATTGAAAAAAGACCTGACAGCATGAATAGAAGAGATGATTCCACCAGACTGTCAATCATTTGGAAGCCTGCACTCTCAAATAGAAAGATCTCCATGCCACAAGCCAGGCAAACACCTGGGCAAAAACAGACTCCCTCTGATAGCTCCAACCTAACCCCCCCACCAGGCACCCAGGTGAAACCCAGCTTGCTAATGAATAGCAGCTTGCTAATGAAGAGCAGCCGTCCCTTCACACGGAGCCAAGCTGCACTAAAAGCCTCCAACACAAGAACAGACTGTTGCCAGCCAATCAAAGCCACAAAACAGACAGAAGAAACCAGGAACACCAATCAATCAAACTCCAAGTCCAATGAAACAGGTCCAGGCTCCCAACCAATCAAAATGGACCAGCCTCAAATTTAAAACCAGGAGCTGTAAGACCCATATCCATACAGAAGCCTGAAGATGGCAGATGAGATTCTGCTGAAACGTTGCTACAACTTTAACAGAACTACAATGACGTGGGATAATACCCGAAAGAAGCTAAACAGCACACATGTAAGTACCCGCGAAAACCTAAGAAAACATATATATATATATGTATGTATATACACACATACATATATATATAGAGAGAGAGAGAGAATAGATACATAGCTTGAAAGTATTCTAAAAAAAAAGAATAAATGTACAGCAATCTGTCCATAGCTAATATTGATATGAAATAGTAAAAGCACAAGAGATCCTATGAAGGAATAGTTGATCTTGCTTTTGTTTCTTAGATGCAGTTTGTCCAATTTAAGGATGTGGTCCAAGTTCAGCATTATTTCTGGAGAAATTCCAAAAATATTTTGATTGCTATCTTTTCTTTTACCTGGTTACATCAATGTCTTCTCAAGGCCCTCAAAAGTGGAGATGTCATAAGATTCTGAGAGAGCTCTGGCATAGAATGGGAGATGAATGTAGTGATGCTGGTTAAATGGTGGGCTTATGGAGAAAAAGGAATGGTAACTGAGAAAGGGAATTGAAGAAAAGGAAAGAGCAAAAAAATGGAAGAAATAGAGCATATACACAGGGCCTAGTAGGCAGCAAGAGAAGGAATAGGGAGGCAAAGGCAGGGGGGGGAAGTACAGAAAAAAAAAAATAAGGCCAAAAAATCAGGAAAAATGACACTGGATGAAACAGGGAGGTGATACCAAGAATTAGGTTGAAATGTACATATTAAATTGTCATAAAAAACTTTTCTGTCCTTAGATGGTAGATCTGGGGTAAAGGCTACTAAAATGGTGTCAGTAATTGGATCAGTGGGTGAAAAGTGGTTCATAGAGTTGTACAGGTGGAAAGAACAATGCAATCAGCAAATAATATTAAAATTCAGGAACTGATATTAGTGAACAGGTTTCAAGTGCAGTTACTGATTATGAGTCCACAAGCGGCATGTTAAGTGGGAATGTGACCTTGTGTAACCAATCCCAGAAGAAAAGTATAAATTGGAATAAGACAATCAGTGTCATGGCCCTATCGGATCCTGGTTTGGAGGAGGAGGAGTTGGAACGTCTCCCCTGGAATGTTTGCAGGGCTGAGGATGTGTTCTGACCCAAACCCTTTTCCAATAAAACAAATACTAACCAAAGGGAACAGAAACCTTTTAATGAGTCTTACAAATTCCCAGTTAAAAGGCTGCTGCAAACTAATTAACTTTGATAAGCACAAACCTTGCCAAAACTGTGCAAGACTGCCAAGAATCACAGATAAGAAATATTTCACAACACAAGAGTCTTCAAATTCCAAGTTAAGATACTGTTAATGTCCACGAGGCTGAGTTTCAAAACATCTTTGTTTCCTGCAAAGAATGTTTGCTTCACAGCTGGCTTTTATGTTTTTGAAGGAGGGGCCATTACCTTGCAGCCTTACTCCCGAGTTGCCCATGCTGTTGCAGCTGCTCTTTCCTGCAAGTAGTCCTGTGCGCACGTGCACTTGGCACAGGCTTCTTGGGAACTTCCTTATTGCTGCTGCCAGCCCCCACAATCTCTGAAGGCAGCAGTCCACTCTCTCATGGTCCTGGCCCTTCATCTGAGTCCTCGCTCTCCTCAGCCGTCCACAACTACTGCCGGCTAATCACAACAGGATGATGCTCCTCCTCGGCCTCTCAGCCATTGGGGGAGAGCACTTGCCTGCCCTCACAGATACAGGGGAGGATCAGCTGCAGACAGGCAGGGGTATTGAGAGGCAGCAGATTCTCCTCTGATGAGGAAAGCAGCCTCTTCCACTCGATCCAAATGCACAAAGAGAAGAGCGGAGGCAAACTCAAAGGAGGTCTGTGAGGCTGCTCAGGAGAAGGTCTGCCAGTCCTTTCTCACAAGGAACACCAGGATTGGGTTGAGTTAAGGAGAAGCTGGAGGAAGTTGTCTTTGTCAGGAACAATTGTTTTGCTTTGGTATACACTTCCCCAGTCTTGGGGAACAAGGTTGTAGGTTTCATTCCTAAGACTGTATCTCCTGATGGGCTAGAAATACATTGTTCACTCATGCCAGAGGAGGATGAGGCATTTTAATATAGTATGTTGGGGGCTTTTCAAAAGTCAATTTGGTCATGCATGCATCTGCCTCTGGACAACTGTATTTGATAAGGTTTTGTGAATTCTGTGCTTCAGCATTCCTATGAGAGAGACAGTCTGAACAATGATGTGGTCACAGTGGAAGCGGGGAATAACAGAATAACGGGTAACAGAATAACAGAATTGGAAGGAATCATGGAGGTCCTCTAATCCAACCTCCTGCTCAGGCAAGAAACTGTATACTATTTCAGGTAAATTATTGTCTAGTCCAGGGGTCTTCAAGCATGAAAGCTTTAAGACTTGGAGACTTCAACTCCCAGAATTCCTCCTCCAATCATGTGAGCTCAGGAATTCTGGGAGTCCACAAGTCTTAAACTTGCCAAGTTTGAAGATCCTTGGTCTCATCTCTTCTTAAAAACCTCCAGTGTTGGAGCATCAATGAATGGCTATCCAACAGCATAGCCAAAATCATAAGGCCTCCTCAAATGCCTCAAGACAGCATAAAGAAATTATTAACGCCAGCAGCAACCCCACAAAAGGTACACTTTAATTATGTTGTGGTTTAGGGTTAGGGTCAGAAGTTGTGAGAGCTTCATGACTGGAAGCTTTCAAGAAGAGACTGGATTGCCTTCTGTCGGAAATAGTGTAGGGTCTGCTTAGGGGGGGTTGAGCTCAAATTTGGTTGAGCCAAATTTGTTGGCCTACAAATTTCCTTCCAACTCTGTTAATCTGTATCTACCACCAGTGTTACATATTAACATTCTTGTAATACCCTAACCTGATTGGCTGAAAAGAACTGCAATGTGATTGGCCGAGATGCATGACGGTGATTGGTTAGTAAGGAATCTCCCATGATTGGACGAACTGATCGCGGGAGATTCAGAAAGCTGTCATTGGGTGAGAGCCACCGGCTAGCTCTATAAGAAGAGCTGCCACAGCTCGCAAAAGGCTACACAGATCTATACCTTGAATAAAGAGCTGAAGTTATGCTAGTCTCCTGTCTCCTGATTTCCCACGCTTCTACACTGGTGACGAAGGTGGGATCCTGAGACAAAGAGATCAGTCGGGCACATGGCAACCGAGCTGAACAACCGACGAGATGGCTGGCAGCAACTCGCCACCCGCACCATTCGATCAGGCAACTGAGGACTGGGAATCTTACATTGACAGATTCCTCATGTTCCTCGAGAGCAACAATCTCAAGGATGCAAACGACCACTGAAAGAGAGCTGTGTTCCTGACCCATTGCGGGCCAGCCATATTCAAGATGGCCAAAGCGTTGGCCAAGCCAGAGGACGTGAAGGAGATGACTTGGCCAGATCTCGATCGATTACTTCGGAACCTCTATGCCCCAGCTGTGGCAAACCTGATCCGGTGACACGAATTCTACCGTCGGGATCAAAAGGATGGAGAGAGCATTGGGGATTTTGTGGCAGCATTGAGGAACATCGGAGGTGCGTGTGGCTTTTCAGACATGGATGAGACTCTGAGAGACCGCGTGGTCCTCAGTCTCAGAGACCCCGTGCTCCAGAGCAGGCTAATGGCTCGGGCAGATATTACAGTTACCGAAGCCATTGCTGAAGCCACCGCAGCTGAAGCCACAAAGAAATCAGCGGCCAAGATGTGACAAATGAATGCAAGGGACCAGCCAACAACATCAGAAACCAACATATCTCCCAAAAAATGAACTGAAACTGGTCACAAAGCAACAACAGTGCACCACAAGGACATCGATCTATAACCCAACACCGATGATGAGGAAGAGGAGATGCAAAGATTGCAAGCGGAGCAAGACCAGTGGACAAGTCATAAGTTGGGCTTCCAGTGCGCCGGTTGTGGCGGTGACCACCCCCGTTCTGAGTGCCAGTCTTTAGATGCCATTTGCCAGTACTGTGAAAAATGGGGGCATATCGCCAAGGTCTGCCGCAACAAACAGAACTCCAGCCCAAGATGATGTGACAACACACCTCCCAGAAACCGAGACAGATTCACAGAGAACCGATGAAACCACAAAAACCAAAGCAAGTGGCTCAGCAAAACCAGACGACGGGAAGAAACCCATCAAAAAGTCACAATCGGACATTCAGACAACTCAGACGCAAGAAAAGTACACGTGCAGGTCAGCATCGAAGGCAGGCCATGCAGAATGGAGGTGGACTCCAGATCATACCTCTCCATGGTGTCCTGGGACATGATTAAGAGGTTAGTGCCCAGCTTACCGAAACAAGAGCTGGAGAACCAGAAACTCACCATTAAAGACTATCAAGGGAACAGAATCCCCATAATAGGAATTGGACACTTCCACATAACCTTCAAAAGACATGGAAAAGTACTTCCACTCACTATTGTCGACAGAGACCGCCCGAGCCTGCTGGGTCTGGAATGGTTCATGCCATTAGGAATCGAGGTGATGGGCATCAACCATGTCGAGGAAACAGTCTGGGAAGAGGAGCTGATGAAAGAATTCCAAGAAGTGTTTGACGGACAATTAGGCAAGTACCGGGAGTCCCCAATATCATTTAGCTTGAACCCCAATATTGCCCCAATCCGTCTCAAACCAAGACGAGTTCCATTCGCACTCAAACCAAAAATAGACGAACAATTAGATAAGCTCATTGCACAAGGGGTCCTGGAACCAATAGATCATGCACGCTGGGAGACCCCAATAGTCACCCCAATCAAACCAGATGGGTCCGTGAGAATTTGTGGGGACTATAAAGTGACATTTAACAATGCATTGCAACAAAGTGCATACCCAGTCCCGGTGGTACAGCACCTCCTACACTCACTCGGGGGAGGAAAAGTCTTTGCAAAGCTCGACTTGGCGCAAGCATATCAACAGCTGCTCATCGATGCCAAGACTGTGGAAGCGCAAACTATCGTGACCCACAGGGGGGCTTTCCAGTGCAAAAGGCTCCAATTCGGAGTCAGTGTGGCACCAGGGGTGTTCCAGAGTTTAATGGAACGGTTACTCCAAGGAATTAAGGGAGTCGTGCCATATTTTGATGATGTGTTGGTAGCAGCCAAAGACAAAAGACAATTGAGAAGCCAACTCAGAGAAATCCTACAAAAATTTAAAAATGCAGGACTTAAAGTTAAAAAAGAAAAGTGCCAGTTATGCACTGAAAAGGTTGAGTTCCAGGGATATCTGGTGGACAAAGACAGAATCCACCCTACCCACAAAAAAATAAAAGCAATAAAGGAAGCCCCAAGACCTCAAAATAAGGCAGAATTACAAGCTTTTCTGAGACTAATCAATTTCTACAATGTCTTTTTGCCACAGAAGGCAACAACAGTGGAACCTCTGCATAGGTTACTCGACAAGACATCCGTTTGGTCCTGGGGCAAGTGGGAAGAGGCCGCCTTCCAGAACATAAAAGATCTCCTCACATCACAATCAGTCCTCATCCAGTACAGCGAGACCCTACCACTAACAGTAACCTGTGACACCTCTCCATTCAGCATCGGAGCTATACTAAGCCATACCCTGCCAGACAGGGGAGAAGCACTGATTGCTTACTTTTCGAAAACATTATCAAAGGCAGAAAGAAATTATGGCCAGCTCGACAAGGAGGCACTTGCAGCAGTTACCAGCGTGAAGCAGTTTCACGAGTACTTATACGGTAGGGACTTCACCCTCATCACCGACCATAAACCACTACTGGGGATCCTGGCAAGGAACAAGGCCACCCCCAACATACTGTCTCCCTGGATGACAAGGTGGTCTGAGTTCCTTGCTACCTATACCTACCAACTAATACATCGCCCAGGGAAATGCATCTCGCATGCCAACGCACTAAGCCGTTGCCCCTTGACAGATTACGAAGATGACCCTGCACCCACCACATCCACCCTGCAAATAGAGACATTGCCCAACCTACCAACAACCATGTCAGACACTGCGAGAGAGACAATCAAAGATGGCAAACTGGCACAAGTTTTGAACTGGGTGGTAAAAGAGTGGCTGGAAACAGAAAGCAGTGACCAGTTTAAACCCTTCCGAAACCAGCAAACTGAATTATCCTCCCAAAAGGGATGTATGCTATGGGGCGATAGAGTGGTAGTTCCAGAAAGCTTATTAAAAAAAATATTACACATGTTGCATGAGGGACACCTGGGCATTGTGAAAATGAAATCCCTAGCCAGAAGCTACGTATGGTGGCCAGGGACAGACAGAACCATTGAAACCTGGGTGGCTACATGTGACAAATGTCAGCAATCCAGAACAAACCCGCCTGAAGCACCAACCCTCCAGTGGGAAACACCAAGGGGTCCTTGGTCAAGGGTCCATATAGACTTTGCAGGACCCACAAAAGGGCACACTTTCTTCATCGCAGTAGAAGCTTCTTCCAACTGGTTGGAGGTTAGCCTAATGCGATCTACCATGACGGAGGCGGTTACAAAACAACTAAACAGACTTTTCGCCACCCACGGCCTACCTGACTTGATAGTATCTGCCAACGGGCTACAATTTATGGCATTGGCATTCGAGCAATTTCTCGCAGAACGGGGAATCTGACACGCATTGACAGCACCCATCCATCCGGCGGCGAATGGGCAGGCGGAACGAATGGTAAGATACACCAAAGATGCTTTAGAAAAGATGGACACTGGTAACATACACGACAAAATAAATAAACTATTAACAATACATCACATAACACCAAGTGCTAAAACCAATAAAAGCCTGGCAGAACTCCTGATAGGAAGAAAACTCCGATCCCATCTAGACAGACTTCACCCGACATACAATCCAGAAAAACCACCAGACTCACCCAGCTGGTACTGTGCATTTAATCCGGGAGACACGATTTACGCTAAAAAATTTTCAGGGGACCCACTATGGGTACCCGCTACAATAACCCAAGTGACAGGCCCCCAGTCATACCAGCTGAAAACAGAGGATGGAAGAAACTGGAAATGGCATGTCGACCAAATACGATCAAGAATAATTTTAAACAGCACCGAAAACCCACAAAACTCACAAACAGACTCTAATAAAAAAAACTAGAAGGGGGGGAGAAACCCCAAACAATCATCAAAAAGAAAGAGAAAATACTACTACAAGACAACGACAAACCGAATGGGCCCAACCAATGCAAACTGAACCAGAAATACAAACACCGCTAAATAAAAGAAGAAACCAACAATACTCACCGGAGAATGAAGGCAGCTGATGGGTACCAGAGGAAGACGACCCACTCGAAACCTCGCCTGGAAGGAACAGTCAAGCCAGCTCAACCAGCCCGGGAAGACCGGCCAGGAACAAAGAAGTTGACAACTCGCCCGAACCCAGTAGACCGGGTGGGAGTTGCGGCGAAAGGCCTAACTCACCCTTCCAGGTGGTTCCATGGAGAAGAGCGGGAGCAATGAAGATCCCTTCTGAACTGGCTGAAGACCACGCAGCAACTGAACTGTGCAGGTCAAGTAGGCAAGTAAAAAGCCCTGCCTACCTATGCGACTACGTCATGTAGGATGGACCACACCAAGAGGGAAGGGGTGTTACATATTAACATTCTTGTAATACCCTAACCTGATTGGCTGAAACGAACTGCACTGTGATTGGCTGAGATGCACGACGGAGATTGGTTAGTGAGGAATCTCCCATGATTGAATGAACCGATCGTGGGAGATTCAGAAAGCTGTCATTGGGTGAGAGCTGCTGGCTAGCTCTATAAGAAGAGCTGCCGTGGCTCGCAAAAGGCTACACAGATCTATACCTTGAATGAAGTTGAAGTTACGCTGGTCTCCTGTCTCCTGATTTCCCATGCTTCTACAACCAGAGTCCCTTCCAGCTCTATTCTGTTTCACTGTGAATGAAAATAAGAAAAGATAATGAATGTAGCACTCAGGGCTACATTGGAGATGCTGAGAAGCAACTTGATCTGCCTTCTTGTAAATGATTTTTTTTTGTCTACCATAACATTCCGGACCATTAAAAAATAGATTGGGGACTGCTACCAATTAAAACATATTGATCAGCCATGCCACTTTTTCCTTTCACATTTATTTTTATTTGTAGAAAAAAAAAAAAGGGGGGGGGGTTTGATGAACTTTAGAAGTTTACACCTGGAAGATGATAATACTATCTGGGTGAGGCAGCTGGACTGGCCTGTAAAAGAACCCAGAATTTTTAGGGAATTGCAAAAGTAATTTCTGTTGCAAGACTATTGTTGCTTCATTGTCCTAAAGAAACAAACACTTGAAAACAGTAGCTCATTTCAGCCTTATACATCCCACAGGATACATTCCTCAGAAAACCAATGGCAATAAAACAAACAAAACTTCATTTAAGAAAGCACAATGCACTGACTTTGGGGTTTTAAAAAGCACAAGGAAGCAAAAATGTGGCAGAGAAAATAAACATTATGAACTAATTTCAATCCTAGTGAAAAAAAGATTCATTTTTTTCCTCCCAAGAAATAATGGACAAAAATGCTCAAGATGGATTTGGTGTCCACAATTGTTATCCACTGGCTCTATGATCAAATATAGAACATTTTCCCTGCTCTGTAATTTTATTGCTTCTCAGAGGCTGAGCAAATGGCCAAAATGTTTAGAGGAAGAGGGAGCAAGTGACACAAGCATGATAAGACAATCCAAAATGAGAACTTAACATGGTTAAACTGAAGGCTGCAACAGAATATGTATACCACTAGTGCAGTGGTGCGATTCAAAATTTTTTACTACTGGTTCCATGGGTGTGGCTTGGTGGGCGTGACAGGGGAAGAAAACTGTAAAAACTCCAGTCAGAGGTGGTATTTGCTGGTTCTTCAAACTACTCAAAATTTCCACTACCGGTTCTCCAGAATTGGTCAGAACCTGCTGAATACCACTTCTGCACTAGTGGGGACCTATGGTCATCCCAATATTGGTGAATCAAACCCTAAATATCAAGGCTGAAAATGAAGGATGCTGGGAATTGTTTGAGGACAGGGCAAGGCCGAAATGCTTTCAAGGAGTATTAGCACTGCTCTACTGAGGGTTATCTGGAAGAAATTTTGGACTATCTAGATTCTGCTTTGATAACACTGCATCCACTGGGCAAGACTAAGCTGAAATGTGAATGTTCTTTCCATTTGTTTTCTTCTTCAGATATAGAACACACAAAGAAGGAAAATACTGGTTGCCACTGTTTCTGTCCTCAGATCATTCAAAGTATGTGTAGAGGAAGCTTCCATATATCTGTATCTGGAATAAAAAGGTTTAATTTATCTTTTATTCTATGTATTACCTTCATGACTGACAATCTCTCCTTTGCTTCTTCCACTGTTATAACCCCCACTTCTTGTCAGTCATTTTCACTGAGGGTAAAAATTCCTCCTTTTCAAGAAAGTATCAAGAGGGACAGAAACCTACATCCAAAATCAAGAGAGCTTCAATCAAGAAGATGGGACAGCTTTTGGAAATCTCATCACTAGGCAGGAAAATTATCTTTCTTAAACTCTCCCATAGGGATAAAGAGTTTCCATAGGGCTCTTTATCCCTATATTTAAGGCCCTGTCACACTGCCCAACAGATGCAAAATGGACACAACGGACGAGCAAAATGTTCCATCCGTTGTTATCCACTCTCAAAAGGGGCAAAAATTTGCATAACCGGAGTGGATAACACGGACGGGGGGAGGACACAGGGCGGATGGAAAGTGGATGCGGAACAGAAGCCCAGCAGATGGAAGCAGATGAGAGTGGATGGCACATCCGCGAGGCTTCCGGGGGGCCTCAGCAAAGCAGACGCAGAACGGAAAGAGCGGATGCAGAGCGGATGCCGAGCGGATGAAGCAGATGCACAGCGGATGCACAGCGGATGAAGCGGATGCAGAGTGGAAGCCTAGCGGATGCAGAGCGGAAGCCTAGCGGATGCCTTGCGTTAATTGCGCATGCGGGGGGGGATGCATTGCGTAAGCCACACAGATATAAAGGGAAGCAGCTCGCACGTGGCCAGCATTCGGAGGAAAGACCTGCTGCAGGATACATCGAGTCCTTGCCTGCCCTGCCTGCATGCCTGCCTGCAAGCCTTGCTGCCAGCCTTCCTGCCAGCCTGCCTCCAAGCCTCCTGGCCAGCCTCCCTGCCAGCCTTGCTCTCTGCCTGCCTGCCAGCCTTGCTGCCAGCCTGCCTTCCAGCCTCCCTGCCAGCCAGTCTTCCTGCCAGCCTTGGTGCCTGCCTGCCTGCCTGCCTGCCTGCCAGCCTCCCTGCCAGCCAGTCTGCCTGCCAGCCTTGGTGCCTGCCTGCCTTCCTGCCAGCCTTCCTGCCAGGCTTTCTGCCAGCCTTCCTGCCAGCCTTGGTGCTTGCCAGCCTCCCTGCCAGCCTCCCTGCCAGCCAGCAACCCCACAACCATGGGGAAGAAGTGAAAGCCTCAGCAACCTGCAGCCATCCCTGCCAAGGGGGACAGGGCCACCCTCCCGCCCCCTGTCCCTGACTCTGCTTCTGCTGGGGCTTCTGCTGCTCGGGCTCGCTCTTCTGGTGCTGGAGCTGCTCCTGGCGGTGGTGCTTCTGCTGCTGCGTACTCTGCTGAAGCTGCTCCTGGTCCTGCTGGTTCTGCTGGTCCTGCTCGTGCTCCTGGACTTGCTCGTACTGCTCATACTACTCGTGCTCCTGGTCTTGCTCGTACTGCTCGTTCTCCTGGTCCTGCTCGTGCTCCTGGTCCTGCTCGTGCTCCTGGTCCTGCTCGTGCTCCTGGTGCTGCTGCTGCTGCTGATGATGATCCTGATGGTGCTGCTGCTGCTGCGGCTGCTGCTGATGATGATGATGATTATTATTATTATTATGATCCTGCTGGTGATGATGATGATGATGATGATCTTGCTGGTGCTGCTGCTGCTGGTGGTGTGGAGGAGCAGCCCCTACCACCTGGGAGCCCCTCTGATGAGGGCCCATCTGGTCGTGCCAAAGGGAGGAAGAGGCATATGCGGGGACGGGAGAGGAGGCAATACTTCATTGAGGAGGAACACGAGGATGAGGTGCTGGAGTGGCTGAGAGAGAGTGACTATCTGTGGCGGAAGGGACACCGGCTGTACAGGGACACCAAAAGGAAGCAGGCTGCTTGGAGAGAGAGGGCGGAGAGTATGGGTTACACTTCGGAGGTGTTCCTCAGCTGGTGGAAACATATGCACACTTGGTACGGGAAGCTGCACCTGAAGAAATCTGTCCAGGCCACGGTTAAGCTGACGGACAGAGAGACCTACATCATGGCCAGGTGCAGCTTCCTGGAGGGTGAGATCCACCACCGAGGAGCACCAGGAGCCCCTCTCACAACCCTCTCTCTCTGGCAGCCTGCTGAGAGCCAGTCCTCTTCCAGCCGAGAGTCAGTCCCTGTCTCCAGGCAGGTTTCTGTGGAGCTTGCCATGGCGGAGAACCCACAGACAGGTGTTGTAACCGTGGTGGAGCACGTGGAGGACTCCCTGGTGCGGTGAGAGAAAGGAGAAATCGAGTCCACCACAGTCGTAGCCGCATCCACCACCACCCCAGCTCCACCTCCACAAAAAAGGCAGAGAGCCGGACAGCAGGAGGGGCAGAGCCACACTGTCCTCCTGGAGATCAGGGACACCATCCACACCAGCATAGATCTCCTCTCTCAACTGGTCCACACCGACTCCTCATCCTCCAACCACAAGCCCTTCCTCACCTATGTCAACCAGACCCTCAGGAACATGGAGGAAGGACCGGATCTCCGATCTGCTTCACAACCCTCCAGATCCAGAGGAACCTGCTCCCACCCAGCCCAGGTCTGCTCCTCCACCCCAGGTGATGTCCCTCCCATTCCAAGGCTTCCAACAGCCCCTCACCTACCAGGGCTATGGCTACCAGGAGGTCCAGCAGCACAAGCAGCAGCCCTTCCCAGTCCAGGAACAGAGTCATCGGGCGACACCATTGCCACCAGTTCCACTGATACCACCGATGCCACCCACGCCAATGATGCCACTGACAACAGGGATGCCAACCACACCAGTCCTCACCCAGATGCAGACCAGACAGCCCCACTACACTACTCCTTCTTCCACCCCACAGCCAAGCCCGGCCTCAGTACATCTCTCATCAGTACTGGGGCTGACACCCCATGTGTGTCCTCTCAGCATCACGGGTCTGAGCCAGCTATCCGAGAGCTTTCTCAACACACTGTCACCTGTTCTCCTCTTGGGGCCAGGCACCCCAGTGGGGCTTCAGACCAGCACTGCAGCAGCAACCACCTCCACAGCACCTGGACCCTTCACCCCTGAGACTGGGCAAACCTCCGAGTGACCGTGAAGACTGCCAGTGACTGGGTGTGGACTTTATTTGGACACTTGACTTGGGTCTTTTTCCTTTGACAGCTTGTTGTTCAATAAAGTTTATCTTTGATTCACACACTTGCTTCATTTCTTTTTTTTAATAAAGTCTTGGTGGAAACTTTTAGAATTGGTTTAAGCCTTTGCATGCTTGTGGGATGGATTAAGATAGCAGTGGGATGGGCAGGGATACCTTTGGGATGGGTAATAGCTGTGGGATAGATAAACCTCCAGTGCAAACATAGTGGGACTGTATGGTCCACCCTCCCAAGTGCCACACCTATGGCCCTTTTTTATCAATAACAATGTAATCAATCATCCACACATGTCAACACAAACACAACTCTTTATTAAACGCCCTGTTCATTGTAGGCCCACCCAACATACATGGCCCAATCTCATCCGTGTGATGAGACAGGCTGAAGGAAGCACCTATTAATCATCTATCATACTGTCTTGCCACTCCACTGCTCCAGCTGGGGAGTTGCACCAGTCTTTCAGAAGGTTGCACTGCTTCTTCCCTTCATGTGAGGCTCTGTTGGGGCCTTGCACATCCTCAGTGTCGATCAGGTTTCGCCCTTGCCTCCATTCCCCAGGCTCCATGTCCCCATTGCCTTGCTGGAGGTCCACGAGCCTGTTCTGCAACACTGGGTAGCGGGTGCGCATGAGATTGTGCAGGATGCAGCAAGCTTCCATGATCCTCCTCATGGTCTCTGGGCGATGCTGCATGGTGGTGAGAAGTACCTGGAACCTGTTGGCCAGGATGCCAAAGGCGTTCACCACCACCCGCCTTGCCCTGGACAGCCTGTAGTTGAAGATCCTCTCTTCACGGGTGAGGAGTCTGGAAGTGTAGGGCTTCATGAGGTAGGTTTTGAGGGAGAAGGCATCATCCCCCACGATGAAATAGGGCACATCTTGCATGTCGTTGGGCAGGGGGTCTGGATCTGGGAAGCCCATGATGAGGTTGCCTTCCAGCCCCTCCTTGAGGTCACTGGTGTTGTATACCTGGGCATCTGAACATGAGCCATTGCCTGAAGCATCGATGTACATGAACTTGTAGTCAGCATCGACCATGGCGAAGAGGATGATGCTGAAGAAGCCCTTGTAGTTGAAATAAGTGGACCCCGACTTGGGTGGTGCTTTGCAGGCCACGTGCTTGCCATCTATGACTCCAACGGTGTGGGGGAAGTTCCTTCTCTGATACCACTGCTCTGCAACTTTCTTCAGTGGAGGGGCACTGGAGGAGCTCCTCCAGGTATTCTTCAATGATGGCCTGCACCACGTCTCTGACCACAATGCTGATGGTGTTGTGTGGCACCCTCCAGCCGTACTGCATGCTCCTGTAGGTGGTCCCTGAGGCCAGGTGGCACAGAGTGAGTGCCACCTTGAGCCCAGGTTCCAGGCTGGGCCGGAAGTTGGTGTTTGCCTTGGTCAACCTGGGTGTCAGCCGCTGCACAACTTCGTCAAACATGGCTGGAGGCATTCTCATGAAGTTCTGGAATGCCCGAGTGTCTTTGTTCCTGAGCTCCACCATCAGCTTGTTGTACAGTCCGTACTCTACTCTTCTGGTGATCCATCTTCGTACCCAGACGCTTCTTGGCCGCCTCTTTTTCTTCCCGTAGTAGAGTTCACAGAGCCTGTAGATGGCTTCGTACTGTTGCAGGAGGATGGTGGCTGCCAAAAGGACTGTGTTACGATCCACGGTGGACATGAGTGGATGCTGTGGAAGAGCAAGAGTCAGATGAAGGCTGCAGAGGTCTGCACAGCTAGGCTGCTGGTCTGAAAGTGAGATCCAGGTGAGTTGCTCCCCCTTTTTATAGGCAGTATAGGTGTCCCTTTGCATCCTCTAGCCATCCTCTAGGCATCCTCTAGACATCCTTAATATCCGAGATAGGTCCCCTCTGCGAACATTTTTTCCATTTTGCATGCTTTGTTTCTGTGCTGCATCCGCTAGGCATCCGTTCTGCATCCGTTCTGCGTCCGTTCCGCTTTCTCCCTGTGTCCGAGTGGATGCGAGTTGCGCGGATGCGGAACGGATGCCTAGCGGATATAGCGGATGCGTAACGGATGCAGAACCTGTTTTAAAAAACTGTTAAAAAACTGTTTTATTACAGTTTTAAATGCTTTGTTTCCATGCTGCATCCGTTCTGCATCCGTTCTGCATCTGTTCCGCATCCGTTCCGCTTCCTCCCTGCGTCCGAGCGGATGCGAGTTGTGCGGATGTGGAACGGATGTGTAGTGGATGTGTAGCGGATGCAGAACGGACGAATTGGATACATTTTCCGCGGAAAAGTTTTGAGCAGCTCAAAACTTTCTGAGCAGATGAAACGTCAATAAACAGATGCTGGACGGATAGAGAGGAAGCAAAACGGAGGCAGTGAGTACATCACGTTAACCAACGGATGGCAAGTTTTTTTGTCCGTTTTACATCCTCTTTGCATCCGTTGGTGCAGTGTGACAGGGGCTTTAAAAAGGAGCTAAAGAAATCAAGGAAAAGAGCCACTCACCTGAACCCCTCGTGGGAGCAGCTAATGAAATGAGACAAGACAAACCAATCTGCAGAGCATACACTGCATGTCCCTGCGTGATCCAGTTCTCTCAAACCCTGTCAGCTAGGGAGGAGATAATATGAGAGGCTATTCCGTACATTTACTGGGGTCATCATAATGTCAAATGAATTTGGGTGACTAATCTTCAGAGTGCAATACCAATGGCTGCAAGAAACTTCAAGTAATCTCAGAAAATAGCTGATCAAAAATGAATCTGGTAATTACAAAATCCACAGTAGAAAAATGTAGTCATCATGAAGTATCTGCTTGGGGGCTATATTTCCTTCTGTTTTGAATTCTTTTTTTTTTTTAATTTCCTGCAGCCAAACAAAAATTTAAATATCAAAACTGGGGGGAAATGTTTTTAAATGGAATTCAACATTTTGATTTTGTACATCACAGACTCAGGTTTAATTTAGATTAACTCTATTCCCTTCTGCTGTTCAGAAGACAAAGATTTTTAGGGGCTATTTCATTCACAGGCTGTTACTCTTAATGGATGCCAGCAGTTTTCTTTTTTTCTTACTTATTTCACGCATAACGGACTTTAATGCTTTAACTGTCTAGAGTACATGGCTTATAAGTACAGCTAAATAAATATTCATAAGCAAAATAAATCATCTATTTGAACCACATGGGCCTCCTGAAGCCGATTTTTTTTTCCATAGGATTTCTTATAAGGTTAAGATCAACATTTTGGTTTATGTCCCCTCCTGCTTTACCCCAGAAGGGTAATAAAAATATTCATTTAGAAGACATGATTAGAATCCCAGTGCAGAAAACTGTAAAATTTGTATAAAATGTCAATAGAGGGAGCGGCTGCCTGAGCCCTCAGCTCTCAACCACATGAGCCTCACATTAGTTGGATCTAGAGCTGATAGGTGAGATTTCAAATACAGTAATTTAGATGATAATTTAACTGGATTTAACCTCTGAATAAAGCAGGCATTCTGTTTACATAGAGCACCCTGTCTTGAATCTGACATTACTAAAATAGTTCTGTTCTTTGATAAAGAAATTTAGCTCAGTTCAGTAGTAAGGGATATTGTGGCATTCCATTTCTGACCAGGACAGCATTTCTACAGAGGAAAAAATACATCCAATTCATATTGCCCCAACTTTCCACAGCTTAAAATGACTTTATTTTCTCCCTTCACTGTACAGATGATTTGGACATATTGTGCCAAATATCTACAAATGGGAGAGCTACAAAGAAAAACTTTGCAAGGAAGGTTCATCAAGCTCCTGGACTGCAGGTTCAGTGGGCTTCTCTTGCTGTAGATAATTTAAAGAAAAGCAAGGGAGAAGAGAAAACAAATAGTGTGATAAAGCTATTTCATCTTCCTAATAAGAATAATTGTTTACAGCAAAAGACTGGGAGGGGGGAGCCAGCTGGAGTTATGAGAGGCCTGACTATTTGCCATTGTTGCTGTCACTGAAAGATGTTAACTGACAAAATACTGAAACAATAGGGATAGGTCACAGTCAGTCATCTTTTCTAAGCTCCCAATTTTTTAAGTCTATAATATGAGCAAGTCAAAATAGGTCAGTTGGCAGGTCACCTCCTGCCACATTATGAATGACATGACTAATGTTTATAAAGGCACCATGCTTCCAAATTACACCCAACAGAAAGCAACGCTTGCACGTTAAGTTACAAACTGATAGAGCCAAGTGGAAATGCCACATCCCTGGCATCTGAATAGACATGGGAGCTGCAGTGAGAAGAAGAGAGGGCCATCTCCCAGGAGCATGGCTGTGCATGCTGCTGTTGAGATCACAGTTGGAAGAGCCTGAACTTTGCTGACTTAGGAAGACACTACAAAAGGGCATGCAATGTCTTCCATGTTTATTGCTAATATATGGAGTCTGGGATCTGTTTATTTCTCAATTTAAAACAATCTGTGATTCAGAAGAACAAACCCAATTTCTGTTCTCCCTTACTTGCTTCACAGTACTCCAGATTCAAGATGTTTCCTCCCTCTGTAGGTGGCTTCTGGTCTGCAAAATAGGCTGGGGGGCACAGAGGGAAAGGGGTTTCTTAGAGCAAATTGACTCATTGTTCATGCTTGCTGAGAATTATGGAAATAGCATTTGGCAGAATAATATGAGCTGTAGTCCATCATGTCTAGGGTACACCAAGTTGGAAAATTGTTCATATACATATATCCATAAACCATATGTAAGACAATTCTGCGAAGTATATGCATTATTCCAAACCTCCTGAAGCTACCATACATATTACCTTTGGGTTTCTGCCTGTTGAAAATTAATAAATGTTGAATTTATTCAGCTGCTCAAGCGTTTTTGGTCTTAGGTCCCAGAATAACTTTAACTGAATATCAACATAAAATTTGCATTGTATAATCATATGTTCTGTCAGGCACCTCTACATATTTGGAACGCTGAGGGCTGAGAGGACATTAAAACATGCTCTGGAGAAGACCCAGTGATTTTTAAGACAAGTAACCTCTCATAAGAAACATTGTAAGGGGAGAGTGGCGTTAATATATGTTAGCCAAAAATCAGAAGGAATCTGGTAGCACTTTTTCAGACTGACACATTTTAGTCTGGTGGTACTCTGGTTAGAATGCAGTATTGCAGGCTAATTCTGCTGACTACCAGCAGTTCGATCCTCACTGGCTCAAGGTTGACTCAGCTTTTCACCCAGATTGTTGGAGACAATATGCTGACTCATTAAACCGTTTAATGAGTGCTGTCAAGCACTATGAAGCAGTATATAAGTCTACCTGCTATTGCCATTGCTATTAAAAGGCATAATTTTTATGCATTGCAGCTCACTTCATCAGATGCATAAAATGGTTAAAATGATGTAAGGTTTAAATTGGGATGATGTGGGTGAACATCTTCACTTGGGTATATAGGAAAGAATCTCTTTTCAAATTCCATCTCACCTCAAAACTTCCAGTTCCCATCAATTTTAGCCTACCTACAATGAAATTAAATATATAAACATCACATTAAATAGAAAATTTAAAAATTGCCCTGCACACCTACATGTTTCCTATCAGTTTCCATACCATAAAGCCTATTGCCTATAGCCAGGTGCTATGCTAAATAACCTAACATATACTGCATTTATTCTGACCCACTGGATAAAGATGTTCAACTGATGGAATTAAACCAGACATTGAGAATGCTGAATTATCCACCTAGTAAGATCAATAGACAAATCAATACAGTCAAATCAATCCCCAAGGAGGATTTATTAAAAGATAGATCACAGTAACAGAATAAGAGAACACCCCTGACTGTATAATGAAGTGCATAGGTGACCTTGAGGAAAGGAGAGAAGGGATAGGAAACAATCAGACAAGGGACAGGAGTCCATAGTCACTTAATTGTCAAAGGAAGAAACTAAAGAAGGAATCACCCTAATGGAGCAAAAGCAGTTAAAAGTGGAGAAGTGGAAGTTTGTACTTAAGGACTTGCAAGATTGATGTCAGCCCTCCTGAGTAAATCAGATAGAAAATATGACTCGATGAGATAAGTCTACTTTATTGTAAATTAAGACAAATCTGAAATTCCCCTTTCTTCAAGGTTACTTGTGCATTGCATTACATATTGTCATCTACAGTTCACAGTTCAAGCCACTCAAGCATATTATTAATAAACTACAATTCATACTGACCAGGGACATTTTAGTTCTCAGGTATCTGACCCATAGTTGCATATGAGTAATCATCAGTGTGTAAGCAGAGTCTCACAAGCAATCAGAAATAACTGAAAATTATCTTTAAATAAGTGGCATGCCCTGTCACAAACCCAACTTTATTTTTATTTATTTTTATCTAACCTTTATTATTTTTATAAATAACTCAAGGTGTCAAACATACCTCATACTCCTTCCTCCTCCTACAGCAACAACCTTGTGAGTTGGGCTGGACTGAGGGAGGATGAATGGTCCAAGGTCACCCTGTTGGCATTGTGCCTAAGGCAGGATGAGAACTCATTGTCTCCTGGTTTCCTAGTGCCTTAATCACTAGGCAAAACCGATGTCTACTTTGCCTCTAAATTTACATCAACAGTACAATCTTAGGTCCCAATCAATTCACAAAATAGTAGAGGAATTTTCACATGCTCTTTTGCCAATATTATACATGTCATTATCTTCCAGAAAGGAGAGCAAAAGGATTTGACTTTGTGCAAGTAATGACACACATTTGACATCATGACTCAAAAATAATATTAAGTATCACAGAACATTTCAGTTTCCTGGGATTTTAGATATCAAAGTAGCTGCTTTGAAAAAAAGAACATTTATTGGCATAATTGCTCAATTGCTGATCTTACATACTTCAAAAATGCAGGGCTACTTCAGAAGTTTTAGATACACAATGCAGTTTTAACACATTATAACTCAATTGTTGTAACATGTCTCACACTGAATCTGCATAACCACCCTACCTCCTCCCCTTCCTTATCAACTCAACCCAATTTAATTCTTAAATCAAGTTGGCCCTCCACAGCATCTAATGAAGTGCACTATCATTCACAAAAGCTTATGTGGCTTAATAATATTGAAAACATGCTACCAGTCTATTTAAGGAAGGTACGTCTTTATAGGATAGCATTTTGGACTTTCTTAGGGAGATGAATACATTCTGAGCATCAGTTCATGTATAATTCTACATTCCCAATCTCTATTGTCCTTGTTTCTTTGATTTGTCTAGACCAGGATTTTACAGGCATTCGCAGCACAGCCTGTAAATGTACAGTTTATGACCTGTGGTGGCACTGTGGTTAGAATGCAGTATTGCAAGCTACTTCTGCTGACTGCCAATTGCCAGCAGTTTGGCAGTTTGAATCTCACCAGCTCAAGGTTGACTCAGCCTTCGCTTCTTCTGAGGTCAGTAAAATGAGGATTCAGATTGTTGGGGGCAATATGCTGTAAAGCTGCTTAGAGTGAGTTGTAAAGCACTGTCAAGTGGTATACAAGTCTAAATGGTATTGCTATTACAGTCATGTACCTTGCCAGTTTTCAGCTTCTGTTCTTCAGAGATTAGTCATACTTTTTCATAGGCATTGAAGCTGGAAAAGGAGCTTATTTGTTCCCCAGTAAGGCATTGAGCTAATGTTTCAGCTGCAAACAACTTAAATTGCTGATGCAATATAGTTTCCTCCCAGAATCTAATAGAATATTAGAATCATTGTTGAGCTTTGTTGGACAAAATAAGAAATAAGATCCCACACACTTAAACTATTTCGCTTATTCAATTGCCTGATCATCTATATCTCTGCTATAGTTCTTAGAACTATTGGAGAACTTATCTTTAAAAAAAAAAAAAAGTATTGCACTATGGCCTTAAGAGCCTTGTACATTATTCCATAGTCTCCTTGTAAAACTGCTTAGAGAGGATTATAAAACACTGTGAAGTGGTATATAAGTCTAAGCGCTATTGTTATTATCAATCGGTCAGTCACAAAAGGTTTCAGTTGTATTTGCCATGCAAAACAAATTCATCCTAGGATGAGACAATATTGTGCTGAACTCTTCCATGGGGCTAAGTTATACTACACTGACAATAGTAAAAGGCAACTTTCACAAGTTCTTCATCACTGTAATATGGTACTAAAACATTTTGCTTGGATCTACTTGAGGATGCCAGACTGATGGATGGATAGCTTAGGCACAGAGCCATCTAGAATTTTGCTGAAAGCTGCAGTTGAGAACTCTTTTCTCTCTTACTTCTTGTCTTGTATTCAATTTCCTTCTCTTCCCTTGTCTTTCTTCTAGCTTTGGTTAAAACCCTACAATGCTTTTTGCCAATGAGATAGATGCCAGCTCCAGCCAGACAGATGCTTTCAAAACTGACTTATAATACATCCCTTTGTTTCCCATATGTCAATTGAAAGAGAAATCTTTTTAGCCCAGCTTGCATCAACCTAATGCCTCCTGGATTAGGGCAAGAAATTGCCATTCCAGCCCATCTAGATTGTGTCAAGCAGAAGAAAACTGTGTTAGTCTGGGTCAAAAATCATGCAAGAGATATGCCCACTAGATTTAACGCATCACCTTAGCTTAGCCAAGCAACTTTCTGAATCAATAAATAACAAACTGTATCTTGGTGTACTATCTTCTTTGAATCACAATATTTTAAAAACTCCGTAATGCATCTTCTGGAACACAGCTTTTCTAGTTCTGGTATATATTTTCTTCTACATTTTTGCTACCAGTTCTTGTTCCATTACATGACAAAGAATTTGTTTTTAAAAAACTTCCACTTTAAAAGAAATGTTAACATATATAATCTGGTGATATTGAATGTAATGATGAGGAGGCTAAGAAGTGTCTGGTTCTACCTTCCCATCTTGGACAATTACTACCTTCCCATTGGAGAATTATCCCTGTAATGGACTATGCCTCCTAAGCTTCCCATATCTCAATTAAAGGAAGAAATTAAGAATTACAGCTAGGCTTTTATTTATTTCATTATGTACAAAATTGGGTTTGCTTCCAAAATACGGTGAAGCCTTGGGTTCTGTTGCATCATTACTAACTAAAATCATTCATTTTAGTGAATATTGATTTAAATCAGTGGTGGGATTCAATTTTTTTTACTTCTGGTCCTGTGGGTGTGGCTTGGTGGGCGTGGCAGGGAAAGGATACTGTAAAATCTCCAGTCAGAGGTGGTATTTGCTGGTTCTCCAAACTAATCAAAATTTCTGCAACTAATTCTCCAGAACTGGTCAGAACCTGCTGAATACCACCTCTGATTTAAATCCACATAGAATTGGAGGTTAGGGTTAAGATAACTGTTCACCAGAGGTGGTATTCAGCAAGTTATGATCAGTTCTGGAGAACCGGTAGTGGAAATTTTGAGTAGTTCAGAGAACCAGCAAATACCACCTCTGACTGGAGCCTTTACACGATCCTTCCCCTGCCACGCCCACCAAACCACACCCACAGAACCAGTAGTAAAAAATTTTGAATCCCACCAACTCCTGTTCACTCTAGGGTGAACACGTGCTTTTTTCAAAAGATGCTTCTTGAACAGAAGCACCTTCAAGGAAAAACTAAGTCCAGTTGCCTTTTGAAAAAGCACCTTTGGGACAACTGTGACCTAGATGGTTGACAATCTCCATAAACATCTAAAGTTGATTAGCAACTTTTTTTCTTGATGGGATTAGGTTACACATGTCATGTCCAGTACAGGGGTGAAATATGACAGGGTTAACTACCGGTTCGGGATTTACGAGCTTTCCTGCACGCTGGGAGCTGTGCACCCGTAAATCATCATCAGCACACTGCATGCAGAGAAGCTGCCTTTGAAACAGCCCTCTTTTCCTGCTTTTTTAACTGCAGCTGTGCCTCGTTCAGCAGCTGAAGTTGAAAAAGCAGGAAATAAAGATCAGGTAAGAGCCCGGGTGGGTGTGTGGGCAAAAACATCAGCAGACATAGAACCAGTCTGCTGCTCTTCAGAGCTACCAGTTCTACAGAGGTGGACAGAACTGGTAGAAACCCACCCCTGGCCCAGTAGCTGGCCTACCTTGTGACACTAAGTGTCTTGTGGTTTTGTTTGTTTGTTTTTTACTTTGTTAACATCACTGAGAAAAGAAACAAACAGAGCCACTTTGATGTACTGGTTAAGGAACCAACCTAGAAACTGGAAAAGTACAAGTTCCAGTTTTCATCTTTGGCACTTAGCTGTTGTTAAGGCTTTGATAGTTTTTCCGATTTCTTCAGTCATCTCTGTAAAATTACAGATGTTAAGACAGAAGATTAGTCAATCATCAAATCTCTACTTCCTTCTTTATCTCCTCTTGTAGTAGTATCCATCTTTCTCTATTGTAATTCATATTAATTATGTTATTTTTATGAATTTTACCAATTAATAATTCATATTAATAATGAATAAAAGTCCAAAATGAAGAAACATCATAGAGGGGGAAACTTTCTGTCCTCTTTTTTCATAATTCTGCAACCTGCATATTTTTACAACAGTCCCTTAAGCTCTCCATAGTCTCTGCATTTTTACAATACTTTTTCTTTTTTATTTAACAAGGTCCATCAGTCATTTTCCTCAGAGAACCCAAATATAAGTCTTTCCCATAAAGATACACACTGTTTGTCTAATTCAAAGGAACTTAGAGTAAACAAAATCCATAAAAACACCACAGGTGCCTTTGTCCATTTAAAAACTTTTATAATCTAACTCTAATTGTGTTTTGTTGTAGGTTAATATTTAAGGCCGTGTCACACTGCCCAACGGATGCAAAGAGGACACAATGGAAGAGAAAAATGTTACATCCGTTGTATCCGCGCTCAAAAGGGGCAAAAATTTGCATAATTGGAGCGGATGAAACGGACGCAGGGAGGATGCAGGGAGGATGCAAAGCGGATGTGGAATGGAAGCCCAGCGGATGCAGAACGGATGGCACGTTCGCAGGGCTTCCGGGGGGTCTCAGAAAAGCGGACGCAGAACGGAAAAAACGGATACAGAATGGATGCACAGCAGATGAAGCGGATGCACAGCGGAAGCCTAGCGGATGCACAGCGGAAGCGGAACGGATACCACGCGTTAATTGCGCATGGGGGGGGATGCATTGCACAAGTCCCCCGGATATAAAGGGAAGCAGCTCGCATGTGGCCAGCATTCCGAGGAAAGACCTGCTGCTGGACACTTCGAGTTCCTTGCCTGCCCTGCCTGCATGCCTGCCTCCAAGCCTGCCTCCCAGCCTGCCTCCCAGCCTCCTGGGCAGCCTCCTTGCCAGCCTGCCTTCCAGCCTCCATTCCAGCCTTGCTGGCAGCCTGCATTCCAGCCTCCCTGCCAGCCTTGCTGCCAGCCTGCCTTCCAGCCTCCTGGGAAGCCTCCTTGCCAGCCTGCCTTCCAGCCTCCCTGCCAGCATTGCTGCCAGCCTGCCTTCCAGCCTCCCTGCCAGCCAGTCTGCCTGCCAGCCTTGGTGCCTGCTTTCCTGCCAGCCTTCCTGCCAGGCTTCCTAACAGGCTTCCTAACAGGCTTCCTAACAGGCTTCCTAACAGGCTTCCTGCCAGCCTTGGTGCCAGGCTTCCTGCCAGGCTTCCTGCCAGGCTTCCTGCCAGGCTTAGTGCCTGCCAGCCTTCCTGCCAGCCAGCAACCCCACAACCATGGGGAAGAAGCGAAAGGCTCAGCAACCTGCCGCCATCCCTGGCAAGAGGGACAGGGCCACCCTCCCGCCCCATGTCTGTGACTCTCCTTCTGCTGGGGCTTCTGCTGTTTGGGCTCGCTCTTCTGTTGCTGGAGCTTCTGCTGTAGCTGCTCCAGGCAGTGGTGCTTCTGCTGCGTACTCTGCTGAAGCTGCTCCTGGCGGTGGTGCTTCTGCTGCTGCGTACTCTGCTGAAGCTGCTCCTGGTCTTGATGGTCCTGCTGCTGGTGCTTACTCTGCTGCTGCTCATCCTGGTCTTGCTGCTGCTGCTGCTGCTGCTGCTGCTGCTGCTGCTGCTGCTTCTGATTCTGCTTCTGCTTCTGATTCTGATTCTGCTTCTGATTCTGATTCTGATTCTGATTCTGATTCTGTTTCTGATTCTGATTCTGATTCTGATTCTGATTCTGATTCTGATTCTGATTCTGAT
>BLBF01000003.1:64774351-64797534 GCA_015471245.1 Laticauda colubrina | reverse complement strand
CTGATTCTGATTCTGATTCTGATTCTGATTCTGATTCTGATTCTGATCCTGCTGGTGATTCTGCTGCTGCTGCTGCTGCTGCTGATGATGATGATGATGATTATGATCCTGCTGGTGATGTTTCTGATGATGATGATTCTGCTGCTGCTGCTGCTGCTATTGGTGTGGAGGAGCAGCCCCTACAACCTCGAAGTCCATCTGATGAGGGCCCATATGGCCCTGCCAGAGGGAGGAAGAGCAGTACTTTATTGAGGAGGCGCACGAGGATGAGGTGCTGGAGTGACTGAGAGAGAACGACTATCTGTGGCGGAAGGGACACTGGCTGTACAGGGACACCAAGTGGAAGCAGGCTGCTTGGAGAGAGAGGGCGGAGAGTCTGGGCTACACTTCGGAGGTGCTACTCGGCTGGTGGAAACATATGCACACCTGGTACGGGAAGCTGCACCGCAAAAAATCTGGCCAGGCCGCAGTCAAGCTGACGGACAGAGAGAACTACGTCATGGCCAGGTGCAGCTTCCTGGAGGGTGAGATCCGCCATCGAGCAGCACCAGGAGCCCATCTGTCTACCCTCTCTCTCCAGCAGCCTGCTGGGAGCCAGTCCTCTTCCGGCCGAGAGTCAGTCCCTGTCTCCAGGCAGGTTTCGGTGGAGCGTGCCATGGCGGAGAACTCCCTGGTGCAGTGGGAGAAAGGAAACATCGAGTCCACCGCTGCCGAAGTCCCATCCACCCACACTGCCGCCTCCACAGGAAGGCAGAGAGCCAGACCGCAGGAGGGGGAGAGCCACAAGGTCCTGGTGGAGATCAGGGACACCATCCGCACCAGCATAGGTCTCCTCTCTCAGCTGGTCCCCATCGAATCCTCATCCTCCAACCGCAAGCCCTTCCTCAATTATTTGAACCAGACCCTGAAGGAGATGCCGGATCCCCAGTACCAGCTGGTGAAGGAGAGGATCTCCACGCTGATTAACAGCCCTCCAGACCCAGAGGCACCTGCTACCACCCAGTCCAGGTCTGCTCCTCCACCCCAGGTGATGTCCCTCCCATACCAAGGCTTCCAACAGCCCCTCACCTTCCAGGGCTACAGCTACCCGGAGGTCCAGCAGCACAGGCAGCAGCCCTTCCCAGGCCAGGCACAGAGTCATCGGGCAGCACCGTTGCCAGCTGTTCCACTGATGCCACCGATGCCACCCACGCCAATGATGCCACCGACGACATCGATGCCAGCCATGCCAGAGATGCCACCCACGCCACTCCTCACCTCGCTGCACAGCAGGCAGTCCCACTACACTACTCCTTCCTCCACCCCACAGCCAAGCCCGGCCTCAGTACATCTGTCCTCAGTACTGGGGCTGACACCCCATGGCATGGAGGAAGGACCTCTCAGCATCGCGGGGATGAGCCAGCTGTCTGACACCTTCCTCAACACACCGTCCCCTGTTGTCCTCTCGGGGCCAGGCACTCCATCAGCACCTCAGACCAGCACTGCAGCAGCACCCACCTCCAGAGCACCTGCACCCTAAAAATTAGACTGGGCACACACCTCCGAGTGACCAAGCGGAGTACCAGAGACTGGCTGCCTGGATATTTTTGGACTTTATTTGGACACTTGGCTTGGTTCATGTTTACTTTTCAGGTTGTTATTAATAAAGTTTATCTTTGTTTCACACGCTTGCTTCATTATTTTTTTTCTATAAAGTCTGGGTGGAAACTTTTAGAAATGGTTTAGCCTTTGCATACTTGTGGGATGGGTAAGGATAGCTGTGGGATGGGCAGGGATACCTTTGGGATGGGTTAAGATAGCTGTGGGATGGGCAGGGATACCATTGGGTTAAGATAGCTGTGGGATGGGCAGGGATACCTGTGGGATGGGTTAAGATAGCTGTGGGATAGATAAATCTCCAGTGCAAGCATAGTGGGACTGTATGGTCCACCCTCCCAGGTGCCAGCCCTATGGCCCTTATCAATTACAATGTAAGCATTGATCCACACATGTCAACATAAACACAACTCTTTATTAAATGCCCCGTTCATTGTAGGCCAACCAAACATACATGGCCCAATCTCATCCATGTGATGAGACAGGCTGAAGGAAGCATTCATTAAGCATCTACCATCCTGTCTTGCCACTCCACTGCTCCAGCTGGGGAGTTGCACCAGTGTTTCAGGAGGTTGCAGTGCTTCTTCCCTTCCCGTGAGGCTCTGTTGGGGGCTTGCACATCCTCAGTGTCGATCAGGTTTCGCCCTTGCCTCCAATCCCCAGGCTCCATGTCCCCATTGCCTTGTTGGAGGTCCACGAGCCTGTTCTGCAAGATTGGGTATCGGGTGCGCATGGGATTGTGCAGGATGCAGCAAACTTCCACGATCCTCCTCATGCTCTGTGGGCGATGCTGCATGGTGGTGAGAAGTACCTGGAACCTGTTGGCCAGGATGCCAAAGGCGTTCTCCACCACCCGCCTTGCCCTGGACAGCCTGTAGTTGAAGATCCTCTCTTCACGGGTGAGGAGTCTGGAAGTGTAGGGCTTCATGAGGTAGGTTGTGAGGGAGAAGGCGTCATCCCCCATGATGAAGTAGGGCACATCTTGTGTGTTGTTGGGCAGGGGTTCTGGATCTGGGAAGCCCACCATGAGGTTGCTTTCCAGCCCCTCCTTGAGGTGACTGTCGTTGTATACCTGGGCATCGGAAGATGAGCCGTTGCCTGAAACATCGATGTACATGAACTTGTAGTCAGCATCAACCATGGCGAAGAGGATGATGCTGAAGAATCCCTTGTAGTTGAAATAAGTGGACCCCGAGTTGTCTGGAACCTTGCAGGCCACGTGCTTGCCATCGATGGCTCCAACGGTGTGGGGTAAGTTCCACTTCTGATACCACTGCTCTGCAACTTTCTTCCATCTTTCTTCAGTGGTGGGGCACTGAAGGAGCTCCTCCTTGTATTCTTCGAGGATGGCCCACACCACTTCTCTGACCACAAAGCTGATGGTGCTAGGTGGCACCTTCCAGCCGTACTGCATGCTCCTGTAGGGGGTCCCTGAGGCCAGGTGGCGCAGAGTGAGTGCCACTCTGAGCCCAGGTTCCAGGCTGGGCGGGAAGTTGGTTTTTGTCTTGCTCAACCTGGGTGTCAGGCGCTGCAGAAGTTCATCAAACATGGCTGGAGGCATATTCATGAAGTTCTGGAACGCACGAGTGTCTTCGCTCCTGAGCTCCACCATCAGCTTATTGTAAAGTTGGTCCTGTGCTCTTCTGGCTAACCATCTTTGGACCCAGACTTTTTTTGGGTGCCTCCTTTTCTTGCCGTAGTAGAGTTCACAGAGACTGTTGATGGTTTCACAGTGATGCAGAAGGATGTTGGCTGCCAAAAGGATTTTGTCACAATCCATGGTGGAGATGACTGGATGCTGTGGAAGAGGAAGAGGCAGATGAAGGCTGCAGAGGTCTGCACCGCTGGGCTGCTGGTCTGAAAGTGCGATGCAGACGAGTTGCTCCCCCTTTTTATAGGCAGTATAGGTGTCCCTTTGCATCCTCTAGGCATCCTCTAGGCATCCTCTAGGCATCCTTAATATCCGAGATAGGTCCCCTCTACGAACGTTTTTTCCGTTTTAAACGCTTTGTTTCCATTCTGCATCCGTTCTGCATCCGTTCTGCGTCTGTTCCACTTCCTCCCTGCGTCCGTTTACCGCTGGAGCAGATGGAGTTCCGTGGATGCATAGCGGATGCCTAGCAGATATAGCGGATGCATAACGGATGCGTAACAGATGCGTAGCAGATGCAGAACAGACGAACTGGATACATTTTCCGCGCAAAAGTTTTAGGCAGCCTAAAACTTTTGGAGCGGATGAAACATCAATAAATGGATGCTGGACGGATTGAGAGGAAGCCAAACGGAGGCAGTGAGTACATCGCGTTTTAGAACGGATGGCAAGATTTTTTTTCCGTTTTGCTTCCTCTTTGCATCCGTTTTTGCAGTGTGACAGGGCCTTTAAATTCTTGTAACTTTCCCCTTTCCCTTTTCTTTTATATTGCAGGCCATAGGGACATTCTGAAAATCTCCTTTAATTTTAAAATGGTTGCAAACCAAAATTCTTTGGAACAGGGGTCCCCAAACTTGGCAACTTTAAGACTTGTTGGCTTCAACTCCCAGAATTCTCCAGTCAGCTGGAGGCTCTGTTAAAGCTGCAAGCTTGAACTTCCTTCTTTGGCTTCTGGCTTCTGTATTTGTGAGCAGAATAGGACAACCCACCATGAAACAACTCTCCATGGGACAATTCAACAAATGCAAAAGTTAAATTATTTTAATGGAACAATAGCCAATAATAATAATAAAATAAAAAGTCAATCCAGAAATATAAGAGTTACAATGATTTTGATGAAAACATTACTAATGATAAAAGTAATGGAATGAAACAATTAATACAGTGTCGAATTATCCCACAGTGCGCGTTGACTATGGCAAGTTTTCCTGCAGCAAGTTGGCTGTGGTGAATTGAATGCAGTAACTTGGCCATGATGAGCTGGCTGAGGTGAGTTGTCCTAGAATAATTTGTTAGCTGCCTGCAGAGTCCATGTGGATCTTAAAGGCTTCCTTGTGAAAAGCAGCTATCTGGAGTCATGTGGGCAATGTCTTCAGCTTTTCCTTTACCTAGAGAAGCTCTGCTGACCAAGTTCTTAACCTGATCATGGTTTCAGCCTTAGTGTCATCTCCATGATTTCAGAAATGTGCCAGTCTGTCATTTTTACCTCAAGAAATCTAAAATAGCAGGGATTTTTCAGACAGTACTCAGTACTCAAGTGTCTCAACACTGATTCAAAGGCTCACACACAAAAAAGCCCTACTTAGATAACCTGTAATAGGTAACTTGGTACTTTGCAGGTGTGTTTGACCAGTCTTATGGATAACAACAATCATAGTTCAAAACATCTGCAGTAATATAGAATGGAGGAGGTTTTTAAGGGAATATATTGCCCCAAATATATATTCTTCCAAAAACCTCTTCACAAAAGCACCAGTCAATTTACCAAAGCAATAGTTGCTCAGACTTTTACAGGTTAAAAACACCATTAGAAAAGAGCCTCAGCCATATTAAAGCCCAGAAGGAGGAAAAAAAATGCTAATCCTCTTATCAGTCCTAATTACACCCTAGAATCCAACTCAGTAAATATGTCTTTCTGCCACTGCAGGCAATCAGCATCTCAGCATGAAGGCAGAACTAACAAGAGACAGAACAGACATAGGCAGGAATCTGCCCTGGCTGGCTCTTATAAGGTTAGGTTTGGCTCTTTGGGAGAGCCAAAGAGATAGCCTACCTGAGAGTTTGCAGGTAACAGGCAGTTTATTACTTGGTCTTGTACTTCTCACCCATCTCATAACATCTGTTGAGTTCGCAGAAAAAGAGACTTGAGACCAGCGTGACTTTCAGCTCTTTTATTCATTTGCTGGATTCCGTCTAACTGCGGAGCCGTGGCAGCCTGTTTTATAGAGGCTGCTCGCAGCTCGTGGCCAATGACAGCTCCCTGAATCTCCCGCCACGCAGGCGGGCCAATCATAGGTTGGCAATTGTTGACCAATCACTGCCGCTTGAATAACCAATCAGATTTGAGTATCTTTGGACCAATCGGAATAGGTTATTTCAAGCATGCTAATATGTAACATCCCTCCCCACTTGGTTTAGTCCAACCTACGTTACGTAGTCACGTAAGTAGGCGGGGCTTTTATGGTGTCTACTTGACCTGCGCAGTTCAGTCGCGTTGTTGTCATTGGCAGGTTTGGACGGGATCGCTGTTTCTCCCGTTCTTCTCTGTGGAACCTCCTGGAAGGTGGAATCAGCCATGCCGCTCCCGCCTGGCCTATCTGGGCTGGTAGAGTCGGCCTAGCTGCTCCCTTCCGGAGTGGTTTCTTGATGTTTTTGCGCTGCCTGTTCCTCTCGACTGAAGTCATCTCCAGGTAAGTCGTTTTGGTTTCTTGATTTATTTTTTTGTTTGGTTTACTTGAGAATTTGGTTGACGGTTTGTTTTTTGATTTTGTTGCGGTGTTTCTTGTGCTAACGGAGGGTCTCCCCCTCCCCTCTTATTTGTGTTTGAGGGGTCTCCCCCCTCTCTGGTCTGATCTTCTTCTCTCGTGTCACTACACTTTTCCCAGCCACTGTAGAACACTGTTGGTGTAGGTTGGTGTAGCGTGGTAGAAGGATTTGCAGGTAAACAGATACCTGACAGGGGCCGCGACGTGAACGCTCCTTCTATGGCCCCCTCTGGTCTGATTATTATTGTTTCTTGTTTAATGTTTGCTGTTGTTCTGGCATGTGTGTGTGTTCTTTTCCTTTGTACCTGGGTGTGTCAGTGGTTCTTTCTAATGTTCGTGATCTTAGTTGATCTATGTGTCTCCTCCAGCTTCTGCCATCCTCTGTTTCTAGTCTGTATGATCAGGGTCCTGTTACTTCAGTTATTTTTGCCAGTACCCACAGTGGGTCCCCCGTGAGATTTTTTGCATAAACTAGGTCCCCTGTTCCGAATGTGCGGTGTTTGCTAGAGGAGTCTGCTGGTTTTTCAGGGTTGTATGTGGGGTGTAATCTATCCAGGTGCGATCTTAATTTTCTCTCCATCAATAGTTCTGCTGGGCTTTATTTGTAGTGTAGTTAGGTGCGATGTGTTGTATCGTGAGCATTTTGTAAATTCTTTCTTGTATGTCCCCCGTGTCTAGTTTTTCTATAGTTTCTTTGGTATACCGGACCATGCGTTCCACCCGCCCGTTTGTAGCCGGTCGACCCAGCATTGTCAAGGCATGCCTTATGCCATGTTCGGCGAGGAATTTTTCAAATGTCAATGCTGTGAACCACAGCCCATTGTCTGAAACTAATAGGTCCGGCAACCCACGTGTTGCGAAGAGCCTCCCCAGCTGTCTGATGATGACTTCTGTTGTTGTGAGGTCATGATGCTTACCTCCATTTGAGTAAGCATCTACTATGATTAAAAATGTGTGTCTTTTTTGGGGCCCTGCGAAATCTATGTATATTCTCAACCAGGGTCCCCTCGGTGTTTCCCAGTCGAGCACAGGTGCAGCAGGGGGTATAGGTCTGGATCATTGGATCATGTTTGGATCATTTCATGCATGTTTCAACCCATCTCCCAACATCCTTATCCATCTCTGGCCACCATACATAACTCCTGGCCATGGATTTCATTCATTCATACCTGGGTGTCCTTCATGCAAAATATCCAGTACTTGTTCTTGTAACAGTTCCGGTATGACTACCCGATCCCCCCATAGTGTACCACCTTTTAACATTGAGAGTTCAGTCTGTCTGTTCCAGAACGGCTTAAAAGTCTCGTCTGTCTCATTTTTCAGCCACCCTTTTCCTACCCAGTTTAAAACCCGCGCCATCTTTTTGTCTCTTGCGGTTTCTTTTGTAATGTCTGCTGTGGTTATGGGTAGGTTTGGTAATGTCTCAATTTGTAGTGTGGATGTGGTTGGTGCTGGGTCACTTCTCAGTTCGGGCAGGGGAGAACGGCTCAGGGTGTCAGCATGTGAAATGTCCTTCCTTGGCCAGTGAATTAATTTGTAATTGTATGCAGCAAGGAACTCGGACCACCTTGTCATTCGTGAAGAAAGTATGTTTGGGGTGGCCCTGTTTCCCACGAGTATTCCCAAGAGTGGCTTGTGGTCTGTGATGAGTGTAAAAGTCCTACCGTAGAGGTATTCATGGAACTGTTTGACCCTAGATATCGCTGCTAACGCCTCTCTGTCCAACTGGCTCGAGTTCCTTTCTGCTTTGGGCAGTGTTTTGGAGTACAACGGGATCGGTGCTTCTCTCCCATCTGTTAGTGTGTGGCTGAGTCCGGCTCCAATGCCAAATGGTGATGCATCACAGGTGACTGTCAGTGGCAGTGTTTCGTTGTACTGGATTAATACAGATTCAGATGTCAGTAAATCTTTTATTTTCTGGAACGCGGCCTCTTCTCATCTTCCCCAGGTCCAGGTAGCTGTCTTATCCAGTAATCTGTGTAGTGGTTCCACCGTCGTTGCCTTCTGTGGCAGAAAAACATTATAGAAATTGATGAATCCCAAAAATGCTTATAAGTCTGTTTTGTTTTTGGGCCTGGGAGCTTCTTTTATCGCTTTGATTTTCTGATTTGTGGGGTGGATGCCATCTTTATCTATTAGATACCCCAGGAATTCAACTTTAGGGGTGGCTAGCTGGCATTTTTCTTTTTTAACTTTGAGTCCCGCCTCTTGGAATCTTTGCAAGACTTCTCTGAGGCAGCTTTCCAGTTGGTTCTTGTCACTGGCTCATACTAGCACATCATTGAAGTATGGGACCACCCCTTTTATCCCTTGTAACAAATGCTCCAACAAGCTTTGGAACACCCCTGGGGCCACACTGACTCCAAATTGCAGCCTTTTGCATTTGAATGCCCCCCTGTAAGTCACAATTGTTTGTGCCTCTGCTATTTGTGCCTCCGCTGTTGACTGGCAGTTGCTGGTACGCTTGTGCGAGGTCGAGTTTTGTGAAGACCTTGCCTCCCCCCAATGAATGTAACAGATGTTGCACTACCGGAACGGGGTATGCGCTTAGTGCATGGTTTAGGGTGGCCTTGTAGTCTCCTCAGATTCTCACGGACCCATCTGGCTTAATCGGGGTCACAATTGGGGTTTCCCACTTTGCGTGGTCTATTGGTTCCAATACCCCCTGTGCAATGAGTTTATTCAATTGCTCATCGATCTTCGGTTTTAATGCAAAAGGGACTTTAACCTTTAACCTTATTGGGGATATGGTCGGATTCAAATTAAATGATATGGGGGACCCTCAGTACTTGCCTAGTTTTCCATCGAATATGTCCTGGAAATCCTTCATCAGGCTCTCCTCCCAGTCTGTTTCGGTGACGCTGTTGATTCCGGTCACTCAGATTCCCAGGGGTTCGAACCATTCGAGTCCCAGTTAGTTTGGGCGATTTCAGTCTATGATGGTTAATGGCAGAATTTCTGTGTGTTTCTTGAATTTGACTTGGAAATGGCTGAGTCCGACTACGGGAATCCTATTCCCTTGGTAGTCTTTCAGGGTCAGTGTTTGGCTCTCTAATTCCGTTCTGTGTATGTTTGGTATCAGTCCCTTAATTGTGTTCCATGATACCATAGACAGGTATGAGCTGGAGTCCACCTCCATCTCTCATGGTTGGCCTTTAATGTTGGCTTTCACATGTTCCTTCCAAGCATCGGTTGCGCTTAAATGCCCGATGGTTATAGTTTGGTGCGTTTCTTCCTTCCGGTAGCCTTTGTTGAGGTGTTTGCCTCTGTTTTCTTGGCTCCAACGGCCCCATGTCTGTCTTTCTTTTGTTCTGGGGGGAGTGTTGCCTCTAAGTCGGGGGCTGTAGCTTTTCCGGTTTCAGAAGACCCTTGCTATATGTCCCCGTCTCTCGCAGTGTTGGCAAAATGCATCTAGGAAACGGCACTCGGAATGGGGGTGGTCTCCTCCGCACCAGGCACACTGGAACCCTGACTTACGTTCTCTCCTCTCCCATCTGTTTCGTTCCAATTGGAGTCTGTGTATCTCTTCCTCCTCCTCATCAGTCTCAGACAATGACTTGATGTCCTCCTGGTGCGTGATGGTCTTGTGGGTGCTCTCTGACTTCTTCTCCGGAGGTTGGCTTGTCTCTGATGGTGTTTTTTATGTTGCCGCATTCATTTGCTGCATTTTGGCTGCTGATTTTTTAGTGGCTTCAGCTGCTGTGGCCTCAGTGATGGCCTCGGTGACTGATTTTTGGTCGGGTTAACAGTCAGTTCTGTAAGTTGAGGTCTCTCAGACCTAGGACTATGCAATCCCTCATGGCTTCATCCATGCTGAGGAACTTGCATGCCCCTCCAATGTCTCTTAGAGCCGCTACAAAATCTGCAATACTCTCACCTTCTCTCTGGTCCCGTTTGTAGAACTCATGTCTCCGAATGAGGCTGGAGATGGTTGGTGCATAAAGGGCCTTCAGCATTTTTTTCAAATCCGGCCAGGCCATCTGCTTTACATCCTCAGGTTTAGCCAATGCCTTGGCCATCTTGAACACTGTGGGCCCACAGTGTGTCAGGAACACGTGGGCTCTCTTCCTGTTGTCTGAGATCCCTTGTAAGTCATTGCTCTCGAGGAACATAAGGAATCTGTCGATGTACGATTCCCAGTCCTCCATCATTGGGTTGAATGGTGCGGGTAGCAAGTTGGTGCCAGCCATTTCGTCTTCCTCGGTTCTTGTTGCCACGTGCTCAACTAGTCTCCTCGTCTCAGGATCCCACCTTCATCACCATGTTGAGTTCATGAAAAAAGAGACTTGAGACCATCATGACTTTCGGCTCTTTTATTCATTTGCTGGATTCTGTCTAACCGCGAAGCTGCGGCAGCCTGTTTTATAGAGGCTGCTTGCAGCTTGCAGCCAAAGACAGCTCTCTGAATCTCCCGCCGCTCAAGCGGGTCAATCCTAGGGTGGCAATTGTTGACCAATCACCGTCGTTTGAATAACCAATCAGATTTGAGTATCTGTGGACCAATCGGAATAGGGTATTTCAAGTATGCTAATATGAAACAACATCCATGCTAAATGTGCAGATGGAAGGTTTCCCTCTCAACCTCCTACTGTAGCCTCCTCCATATATTTCCAAAGGTAATGAGCCATACTTCCCATTGTTCCCAGCCAGCATGTTGGCTGGTAAATGGGGGGTGGAGGGCCTGGGATTGAGGAGACCTGACCTGCAAGGTGAGACAAGCAGTGTGGATGTTATTGCAACTAACGTTTATGAGAATCTATGTACTAGCAAGGGTACAGCTCTGCAAATGAAGATAAGTTATTCATCGCATTCCACTGCTTTGGAAAGGATGACAAGGCCCTGTAGTAAAAGAACAATAACAACAATGACTTATTAAATCTTTATAAGCT
The DNA here is from genome assembly GCA_015471245.1 of Laticauda colubrina. Taxonomy (NCBI): domain Eukaryota; kingdom Metazoa; phylum Chordata; class Lepidosauria; order Squamata; family Elapidae; genus Laticauda; species Laticauda colubrina. Next base: position 64,786,633 of record BLBF01000003.1, on the reverse strand, counting down.
TTCTCAAGTAGATAAATGCCTCTGGTTTAAGGTCAAGATTTTTATACAATTAACATGAAGAACAAATTGAATTTTTCATTCTTACAAAATAATAGCTTGGTTTTAATATACTTAGCAGGGACCTCCACCTATTCTTAGATTAGTAATGAGTATTTGAAAAGGTGGAGTTATAAATCACAATATAAATACAGAGGCAATGGCAAAAAAGCAAAGAAATGTGAAGTTGAAACCTGGATAAGAAACTTTTCTCCATTTTGGAGACAGAGGATGTAATAAGAAGTTCTATCTTGTACTGGTATAAATTTTTCGGGACAGTATCTATTGAGAGTGTTTAGTAACATGGCAGAGAAAAGCAGATTTCCTGATATTTTAGTGCTGACTATGGCTGGGATTTTCAGAGGCAAGATGGTCTATTATATCAACCAAAGAGAACTCCGCAGGTACTGACTAGGTTCCTGTCCTTATAGCCAGGTGAAGACCTGATTGGTCTTCAGGTGAGCTGATTTCAAATTGGTGCAAGTTGGTAAGGGCTGATCTATAATTGGTTCTTTTGTACTAATTCTGATTGGTCATTTTGTGTGGTGCTGATTTTGGGCAGGGGTGTAAAACTTGATCAAGTCATGTGATGTATCATAATATTTTTTGCCTTTGTGTAGCTGGGGTGGGCATGACTTACACATAATGCATCTGGCCCATGGGCCACCAGTTTTACACCCCTGATTACTTGGGAGAAAGAGGCTTCAATTTCTTTGGATGACACAAATTGTCAGAGAAGTCAATTTTTCTTAGTTTTAATATGCCCTATTCATATCATGATCTTGAGAGATTTGTTGATTTGTTATAATCACGATTTGCTTTCAGTTCTTGACCACAGAACCAGTGGAGGAAGTTGGACTGAGTGACCAGTCCTTTTCTAATACTCATATACACAGATCTCAAAAGGAAAGTCAGTGCATAGCAACAGTGATAATTCTATAATCTTCACACATTCAGTAAAGTATTGTTAGAGAGAGACTGACCAAATCAAGGAGGAGTCAAGCAGAGAATTAAATTGGAATTGTTACATAGGCACAAGAGGGCAAGGTCCAACCCTCCCAGGCATATTTGAATGTTGTTAAATCAAGTCTGGCCCAGGTGCAACTGTGATTTTGGGAACATTCCAATGAAATTGACATGAGCAATAATGTTGTTAATTGAAGTCTTCATGTGTGGATCTGTTTGCCTGACAAGTATAGAGAAAATGTGAAGGGAAGTATGGTTTAAAAAGAATTAGAAGGCACATCCCAAAAAAGTGCAGTTTTTGATGGAAGGCAAATTGGATGTCAAAGATTAAGTAATATTTTGCTTAACGCTGTGAAGAAACTCTCTGGCCTTTTTAGGGCTGGATCTGGAGCTTCAGAAATATTGTCCTAATTCAGGACAACTCATAGATAATCCCTTCTATTTCAATCCTCAGATCAAATGTACAAAAGCAGGCATTTTCTCCCAACATATTGTGAAGGGAAACTTATGACACTACATTTTCATTTTAAACAGAACACCATGAAATAAAGCGGGAAATGTGGCAATTTACACAAACAATATATTTTTCATTCCAGCACAACAGAATCAAAATATATCACCCCACAACACCTGAAGAGGGTTTTGGAGGTAAGAATCCTTCACTCCTCGTGTTAATGACAAGCTATACCAATTAATCTTGTCTTATCTTGAAATTCATGTATTTGCTAATTGGTCATTCTATAATGACTAGGAAAGTGCGGTGATCTTTATGAGTAAAGGAAAGCTACTTAAAGCAAGGTTGTCAGGCATGAAGAAATCTGCAACTTTGGGAACTCAGTTCATACTAGCTGGGAATTCTGGAAGATGCAATATATTTGAAGCTGACTGGGTTGGGGAGACTTGCTACAAAAGTGCTCCATCCTCTCATAGTCATTCCTTTAATTTTTCTACTATTGAATAATGTTTCACTAACCTCCCATGCAGCATTCATGCCTGACAATAGTAAAAGGGTGGCTTCTATGCTTGGGCTCCTATGGCATTTGAAGTACAGTGAACTAGACACTGAGGCATGTGTTGCTGAGTAGGAATTGGCTTCCTCCAAGAGGTAACACAAAAAGAATCTAGACCTCCAAAAATTGCAGGCTGAAGAGAAACAAGTCCAAAGGTTTTGCCTTTGTTCTCTCTTTGTAAATTTCCTGTCATGCCCCTGATGGTGACTGGTTCTGAGAGAGAGGAAGAACAGCCAACAAGGAGTGGAAGTGTGACTTCAGAGGTTGTGAAGGAGACTGAGGAAGGGCAGAAGTCGGCTGAGCAGTCAGAGGAGGACCCAGGCCCATCCCCTATCCATCCTAGGGCACGTAGGGAAGAGAGGATAAGAGAGAGATGTGGTCTCCTCAGGAGGAGAGGGCTTTGATCCTCTTCATGGGCTGCAGGTGTGACAACTGAATAAGAGTTTGGACCTGCATACTGTCAAACGCTGGAAACAAATTGTGTAAATATCTCTAGTTTATAGTTCCTCTCTGAGTTTGGCGTCCTTCCCAGTGTGTTATCTGTGGACATCCTCCAGCCCTTATCTTGCCTGGTTTATGTTGTTTTTTTCCTTCTTTGTGTAATTGTGTGGAAGTTATTTTTTTCTTCCAACAAAGATATTCGGAGCTTGGAAGCAAACTGAAGGAATAAAAAGGGCTTCACCTGTTTTCTATGACTGCTTGTTTTGTATCCCACCCTGGGTCATCATATTTCCAGGGATATCTGCTTCAAATCAGCAGCACTGAAAAAGGTGAGTTATGACTTGTTTCCTACACATATGACTTGTGCAGCATCCCCATGTGATCAAAATTTGGGTGCTTGGCAAATAGAACTCATTTATGATGGTTGCAATGTCCTAGAGTCGTGTGAACACCTTTTGTGACCTTCTGACAAGCAAAGTCAATGGGGAAACCAGATTCACTTTACAACTATGTTACTAACTAAACCACTGCAGCAGTTCACTTAACAACTGTGGCAAGAAACATCTAAAATGGGGCAAACCTCACTTAACAACTGTCTTGCTTAGCAGTGAAAATTTTGGGCTCAATTGTGGTTATAAGTCGAGGAATACTAGTATTTATTGAAAAATTGCTTTCTCCAGCAATGAATTAATTGAGCAAAAGTGGATGCAAGATCTGGTTACAACATTAGATGCACATCTTCAGGATTGGGTAAAGAAGTCTGGTTCAGAAAACCATGCTATCTTTTGCACAGCCAAACTCTGGTGAGCTGTTGTAGCAATCCTGCACAAAAAAGCATACATCATATGTGATGTCTCCCTTTAGGCTCTGGTAATGCAAGGCAAAGCTAGTAAAGGGGGAAAAAGGCCTTCCAGACAATCTTATCACACACTACCACCAATCTTTTATTCTTAATGGAAGTAATTTTTCTGTTTCATTTCCTTTCCCCTCTGGAAATGAATGTGGCTTTCAATGCACAATATGAAACTGTCCAAATAAGTAGTCCCTTTTGGCAGATCTTTTTCTTCTTCCCTTACTAACACAGAAATAACACTTCTTTTCTTTCTCCCATTCTGCCAAATACCCTTCTACATATACAAGAAATCAGCATCAGCACAGCTGGCATTAGGCAGAATGTCATGTTTGAAACCTCGGACCCACCCACAAAAAATGCAAAGTGTACCTGTTTGAAATCCAACAACAGTTCAGCTTTCTGATTAATTATACATTGTATTATATAATGAAACACAATTCTTCCTGTCAAAGATCTTCCATTCAGCCTATCATCCTCCTTATCAAGAAAGAAACCTTCTCCTCCTTCTCTCCACCAATCATCTTTCAGAAAAACTTGAGACCTGTTGCATACAAAACATCAGATCACTCCAAGTGAGTTGATCATGAGAACTGCAACAATATGTGTGAGGTGGAATCCTCCTGTTCTGAGTGTTCCAATCCTCCTCTTCTTTTGTTAGCTTTCCATTCTAATTAGTTGGCATTGAGTCCTTCTTTGTTAAATTGCTTTTGGGGTGGGTTCCTGCTCCTTATTGTTCCATAATTTGTATGCTTGCTAGTCAATGACAAATTGCTCTGAGGTTGCCTCCTTCTTGGAGGTGGTCAGTGCTGCTTTTTGCTGCTCATTACCGAGCATCAGAAATGTACTGAATATTGACAGAGATCAGCACTGAGATGTTCATTTGATTGCCTGAACAAGTCAATCAAACAAGTCACAATGTTCAGTCCAAGTTTTCATTTTGCAATTATTCCAAGCTATTTTTTTAATGATTCTTGGAGCTCAAGTGAATGCTCATCAAAAAAAATGCATAGTTACATATCTGAAAAGACTCACGGTAAACTTTGGAGGAATATTTATGAATGGGATCCTTTAAAAAGGATCGGCAAATGCAGGTCACTTGTTAAAGTGCTGATAGAAATATTATAGCTTTTCATTATATCAATTAGGATCTAGAACCATGCCATTAGCTTTTCACAACCAGTGGAATTGTTTTATTCCCCTTTTATTTCACAGGAAATATCTTTCCAAACTGGAAAAAAAAAATTGGTGTTCTATTGTAACACAAGCTCTTTAACTTTCCTCCTAATTGGACATGGGTGTTTTGCTAGGATTTTCTGGTCTCTATGATATATTTCATCACAAAAATAGCCTGTTATATACTGTTTTATATATTACTGTTATATATATATATATGAAGTGCATCAAATTGTAAACAATCATTTCTCATCACTCTTCTTTAATCTTTTCTTTTGTTATAGTTATCTTCTTTCTTAGGTCATTTTAATTGCCAACTATCCAATGCATTCCCAACTGAAAATCTAGCTGAGTAGGTTATGTTTGAATTCCTGCAGAATCAAGATGAGAAGTCTACAGTACCTGTTATCCTGTTCTCCATGATGGCTTTGAAGTCCTCCAATTCATATGAAAACCACTGCTTGATTTAGATAACAGGCTCATATCTTCTTTAAGACTACCATTTGGGAAAGAGGGGTTGATCTGGACATTTTTTAACTGCCTGGAATGGTTCTCATCACTGTATTCCAACTTTCATGCATTTCCTGAGCTATCTTCAAACAAGTACACAATAGGATGTATGGAACGGTGGGGAGGGAGACGGAGAGAGTTAGGGTTAGGGTTATTCTTGGTCATTGTTTAGCATGACAGATCCTTACAGTGTTTGATTTTAATCAAGTATCTGAGAAGTGCTCATAGGAGATGTCAAGTCTCGGGTCTCATGTTCCCCAGATTAGTACAGATGGGCAATTGAAACAGTTCCACTTAAAGAACAGCCAAACTTACAGCCACTGTTTCATGTCTGTCAAAAGCCAATTTATTAGGTCTCAACATATGCTTCAGTGTCTGCATAAGGCAGCAGTAATTAAATACAAGAGGGAGAAACAAATAAATAAAGAGGCATAATTAGGTGTTATCTACCAAGCTTCACTTTGTATACTGAATAATATGTAGCACACTTGATAGTCAGCTATTGCCAGCTGACTTTTGGGGCTATTAATTATTTTCTGTAAAATTTATTTCTCCGTCAGGCTCTTTTGTTATGCCTATTTAAATATGCAGCCATTCCTATATATCATCCTTTTTTGCTTGACTCTACCACTTCAGAATGCTTTGAGGAATGCACTTTTAAAAAGAAAGCTCACATCAAACCTCTTTCCCATGACGGGAATGGTATCAGATCACTGGTGGGATTCAAATGTTTTTACTACTGGTTCTGTGGGCATGGCTTGGTGGGCATGGCAAGAGAAAGATACTATAAAATCTCCAATCAGAGGTGGTATTTTCTGGTTCTCTGAACTACTCAAAATTTCCACTACCAGTTCTCCAGAACTGATCAGAACCTGTTGAATACCACCTCTGTGTCAGGTAGAAGGACTCTGTAGAAGACAATTTCAGGCAAATTATTCCCAGCATAAAATAGCTCTCATTTATTACTGTTAAGCCTGGGTTCCCCAACCAGGGTTAGGTAGACAAGCTAAACAGAATGTGCAGCGTTAGTCAGATAGGCACACAGATAAATGAGTGAGCTAAGTTTGCATGTTTATTAACATACAGTAAAAATAACAGATACGCTTGTGCTATCAAGAATATATTTTATTCCAGTATAAGTTTATAGCATAGTCAAAAACAGTCCTATATTCATTTACCATATAGTCAGTCCATTCAGGGATATTCAATTAGCAAAGTCCATGTAGAATATCCTATTGTCAGTTCTCATAAATCAGTCCGTTGTTGTCTCTCCCGTTCGAGCAATGCAGTCTTGCTTCCAAGCAGTAATCAGGGATCATCAAAGCCAGAGAGAGAGCGAGCAAGCTGTAGCCTTGCTACTTTTATATGGTTTTCATAACCACACCCACAATTGCTATTTTACATTTAAAGCTGCATACACTAACTATGATTCATAGTTATTATTTCACCTAAACCAGTTAGGGTGAACAATGTTATCCCTAACAATTACTTTAAGCCCCTGTCACACTGCACCAACGGATGGAAAGAGGATGTAAAATGGAGAAAAATACTTGCCATCCATTGGTTAACGCGATGCTTCCGTTTTGTACTCACTGCCTCCGTTTTGCATCCTCTTTATCCGTCCAGCATCCGTCTATTGACGTTTCATCCGCTCAGAGGGTTTTAAGCTGCTCAAAACTTTTGCGTGGAAAATGTATCCAATGCATCCGTTCTGCATCTGCTAGGCATCCGTTCTGCATCCGTTACGCATCCGCTATATCCGCTAGGCATCCGCTGCGCATCCATGCAACTCCATCCGCTCCAGCGGTAAACGGACGCAGGGAGGAAGCGGAACGGACCCGGAATGGATGCAGAATGGATGCAGAATGGATGCAGAATGGATGCAGAATGGATGGAGAAAGGATGAAAGCAGATGCAGCTCTCAAAGAAAGCATTTAAAACGGAAAAAACGTCCACGGAGGGGACCTATCTCGGATATTAAGGATGTCTACAGGATGCCTAGAGGATGCAAAGGGACACATAGTGGAAAACCTATATTGCCTATAAAAAGGGGGAGCAACTCACCTGGATCTCACTTTCAGAACAGCAGCCCAGCTGTGCAGACCTCTGCAGCCTTCATCTGACTCTTCCTCTTCCACAGCATCCAGTCATGTCCACCATGGATCGTAACAAACTCCTTTTGGCAGCCACCATCGTTCTACAACAGTGCAAAGCCATCTACAGGCTCTGTGAACTCTACTACGGGAAGAAAAAGAGGTGGCCAAGAAGCGTCTGGATCCGAAAATGGATCGGGAGAAGAGCAGAGTACGGACTGTACAACAAGCTGATGGTGGAGCTCATGAACGAAGACATTCGTGCATTCCAGAACTTAATGAGGATGCCTCCAGCCATGTTTGATGAAGTTGTGCAGCGGTTGACACCCAGGTTGACCAAGGCAAACACCAACTTCTGGCCCAGCCTGGAACCTGGGCTCAAGGTGGCACTCACTCTGCGCCACTTGGCCTCAGGGACCACCTACAGGAGCATGCAGTACGGCTGGAGGGTGCCACACAACGCCATCAGCATTGTGGTCAGAGAAGTGGTGCAGGCCATCATCGAAGAATATATGGAGGAGCTCCTCCAGTGCCCCACCACTGAGGGAGGATGGAAGAAAGTTGCAGAGCAGTGGTATCAGAAGTGGAACTTCCCCCACACCGTTGGAGCCATAGATGGTAAGCACGTGGCCTGCAAAGCTCCAGCCAAGTCGGGGTCCACTTATTTCAACTACAAGGGCCTCTTCAGCATCATCCTCTTCGCCATGGTTGATGCTGACTACAAGTTCATGTACATCGATGCTTCAGGCAATGGCTCAGCTTCAGATGCCCAGGTATACAACGCCAGTGACCTTAAGGAGGGGCTGGAACGCAACCTCATCGTGGGCTTCCCAGATCCAGACCCCCTGCCCAACAACACGCAAGATGTGCCCTACTTCATCGTGGGGGATGACGCCTTCTCCCTCAGAACCTACCTCATGAAGCCCTACACCTCCAGATGCCTCACCCTTGAAGAGAGGATTTTCAACTACAGGCTGTCCAGGGCAAGGTGGGTGGTGGAGAATGCCTTTGGCATCCTGGCCAACAGGTTCCAGGTACTCACCACCATGCAGCATCGTCCACAGACCGTGAGGAGGATCGTGGAAGCTTGCTGCATCCTGCACAATCTCATGCGCACCTGCTACCCAGTCTTGCAGAACAGGCTCGTGGACCTCCAACAAGGCAATGGGGACATGGAGCCTGGGGAATGGAGGCAAGGGTGAAACCTGATCGACACTGAGGATGTGCAAGGCCCCAACAGAACCTCACGTGAGGGGAAGAAGCAGCGCAAACTCCTGAAACACTGGTGCAACTCCCCAGCTGGAGCGGTGAAGTGGCAAGACAGGATGATAGATGTTTAATGGATGCTTCCTTCAGCCTGTCTCATCACTGATGAGATTGGGCCATGTATGTTGGGTGGGCCTACAATGAACAGGGCATTTAATAAAGAGTTGTGTTTATCTATCCCACAGCTATTACCCATCCCAAAGGTATCCCTGCTCATTCCACAGGTATCCCTGCCCACCCCACTGCTATCTTAACCCATCCCACAAGCATGCAAAGGCTTAAACCATTTCTAAAAGTTTCCACCAAGACTTTATTAAAAAAAAGAAATGAGGCAAGTGTGTGAATCAAAGATAGACTTTATTAACAACAAGCTATAAAAGAAAAATGACCCAAGTCAAGTGTCCAAATAAAGTCCACAGGTAGCCAGCCAGCCAGTCTCTGGCACTCCTCTTCGTCGCTCAGTCTCAGGGGTGAAGGGTCCAGGTGCTGTGGAGGTGGCTGGTGCTGGAGTGCTTGTCTGAAGCGCCATTGGGGTGCAGCATCAGCAGAGTAAGCACCAGCAGAAGCACCACCACCAGAAGCAGCAGCATCAGCTCCTCCAGAAGCAGAAGCAGCAGAAGCTCCAGCCCCAGAAGAGTGAGCCCGAGCTACAGAAGCCCCAGCAGAAGCAGAGTGAGGGCCAGGGGGTGGGATGGTGGCCCTGCCCCTCTTGCCAGGGCTGGCAGCAGATGGCTGAGGCTTTCTGTTCTTCCCCATGGTTGTGGGGTTGCTGGCTGACAGGGAGGCTGGCAGGAACCAAGGCTTGCAGGAAGGCATGCACCAAGGCTGGCAGGCAGGCAGGCACCAAGGTTGGCAGGAAGGCTGGCAGGCAGGCAGGCACCAAGGCTGGCAGGCAGGCAGACACCAAGGCTTGCAGGAAGGCTGGCAGGAAGGCTGGCAGGCAGGCAGGCATCAAGGCTGGCAGGAAGGCTGGCAGGCAGGCAGGCACCAAGGCTGGCAGGAAGGCTGACAGGCAGACTGGCTTGCAAGGAGCCTGGAAGGCAGGCTGGCAGCAAGGCTGGCAGGCAGGCTGGCAGCAAGGCTGGCAAGCAGGCAGACAGCAAGGCTGGCAGGGAGGCTGGCAGCAAGGCTGGCAGGGAGGCTGGCAGCAAGGCTGGCAGGGAGGCTGGCAGCAAGGTTTGCAGCAAGGCTTGCAGGCAGGCATGCAGGCAGGGCAGGCAAGGCAGTCAATGTGTCCGGCAGCAGGTCTTTCCTCTGAATGGTGACCTGCTTCCGAGCTGCTTCCCTTTATATCCGTGGGGCTTACGCAATGCATCCTCCCCGCATGCGCAATTAATGCCAGGCATCCATTAGGCTTCCACTGTGCATCCGCTAGGCTTCCGCTCTGCATCCGCTTCATCCGTTCGGCGTCCGCTCTGCTTCCGCTCTTTCCGTTCCGTGTCCACTTTGCTGCAGCCCCCCGGAAGCCTAGTGGATGTGCCATCCGCTTCCATCCGCTTCCATCCACTAGGCTTCCGTTCCGCATCCGCTTTCCATCCACTCTGCATCCTCCCCCCGTCCATTCCTTTCCGTGTTATCCACTCTGGTTATGCAAATTTTTGCCCTTTTTGAGAGCGGATAACAACGGATGGAACATTTTTCTCGTCCGTTGTGTCCTTTTTACTAACGTTTTGCATCCGTTGGGCAGTGTGACAGGGCCTTTAGATGAAATCATTACCACAGCCATTTAGTTAATATAGTATATTGAACTAGGATCAGGGAGACCTAGGTTCACTTCCATTTGTTTATGGTGATTCTCAATCATCCAGATCGTGGTTATCACAAAGGTGTTTTTCCAAAAAGCAACTGGCCTTTCTTTGGGTTTTTTTCCTTGAAAACATTTCACCCAGTTAACTTCTATGGTTGTGAATGGAAGTGAACCCAAAGATGCTTTACAAAAGGCAACTGGGCTTTCATGATTTTTTTCCTTGCAAGTGTTTTCCTTCTCATCCAAGAAGCTTCTTCAGCTCTGGCTAAATGGTGGGGAATCATTGGGTTCACCTCCATTCACAGCCATAGAAGTTGACTGGGTGATTTTCAGGTCAGTCACTCTGTCTAGACTCCCACTTATCTTACAGGGTTGACTTGTGGAGCAAAGTACAAGAAGGGGGTGCTAGATGTGTCATCTGGAGTTCCTACAGGATCAGCAAAATATCTAAGAATAAAGTACCTCAGTCAGAAAAGTAGGGAGTCAAGATGGAAACAAGAAAAGACCTGTGATACTCTGCATTCAGTCTTTTGGATATAAGGCAGAAAACCTCCTTATGATGGGGGGGGGGGGAGGAGAAGACAGGTGGCTTTCTGGTTCTTATCTGAAGAGCAAGGTTGTATTTGCCCTATTTGAGTATGGTGAATTCAACCATTGTTTATTCAATTTTCTAGATAATTGGCTAAAGATAGTGCAGACTAAGTTATACACTTATCATCATGAGCAGTCTATAAATAAAGCTCTGATTTATTCTTGAATTAAAATGAAAGTGGGGTGAGGTGAGAAGGAAGGAAGGAAGGAAAAATCAGCACTGGCTTGTTTTATGTTGAGTGCTGAATAATTCAGCCAAGTCTATCCTCAATTACTTGATTAATTAAGCTGTTATAATTATCCATTACATTACTGGCAGTCGGTAGCAACATCACATCAGCATCGCTTGATTTTCCTTAGTTACGCTGAATTTAATATCCTTTTGCCAGCATTCACTCACCCCACCTGGTCCCTCGGAAATGAGGGGAAATCGGCACACACATCCCACTTCCATTGGCCTCCTTTATGATTTGCTCAGAAAAGAAAAGAAATTCTGGCCCGGAGATTTTTATGCAGCAACTTTCCATACCCTGGCATCCTCCAGGTTGAGAATGCAAATCATTTAAATTCCACAAGTTTCTATACACTTTTTTTTAGTTCAAAGTATGTCTGGGTTGCCATAGCCTGGCTTCAAGCTCAAAATGGGAAATGATTGAAGCAACCCACTCAGAGTTTGAAATGCTTCTGAATTACAGTGCCCACCATGCTTAATATAAGTACATGGCAATTGGGCAGAGGAAATGATGATGACATCCTGGAGAGGGTATGTGTATGCATGCAGATGTCTTGTTCCCAGTCCATCAGTTTTTTCCTACACTGAACTATTTGCTCTTGGAAGCACTTAACTATGACTCAGTTAAGGTGAAATAGAAGCAAGTTCACTCAGAAACTCTGAGTAATTTTGACCAGTTTTAAACCTTCTGCTGTGAATTTTCTTGATCAGTGTTCTATATTTCACCAACAAGAATGCTCAGGATAGGAACAAGCCATGCAGCCTTTTCAGCTGAACATTAAGTTGAGGTTTCAAATATATATTCTGAGATAATATTCACAATATTAAAACAATGTGATTTTAAAATGCTTTTGTGGTAGCTACTCTTATTTTGCTTTAGCTGCATTTGGTATATTGCAGATATTGTTGTATTGTCATTGCATTTTTTATTTTATTGGAAGCAGCTTTGAATAGTTCCAAGAGAAAGAAGATATAAATAAGAATAAAAATAAAATTATGCAAGTTTTTCAAATCTGAGCCAAGATTTGAACAATTTCTTATTTCTTTCCATGTTTGAATGGGATTGCAGACCATACTGCAGTTCATTTGTCATTGCTGTGTTTTACTGTCCTTTGTTGCTTAGAATTTCTATCTATAATAGCTCCCAGCCAGGGAGGCATAATTTAAACACAAGTAAACAACCTGAATTATTAACAATCGTGCTTTTCTGCATTAGCTGGCCCCTTGTTTTCTTTTTTATATCACTTTATTAAAAAGTTATCTTTATTAAAAATAAAGATAAACAGTATAAGTAATTAATATTATATATATATATATTTCGGGTATTATCCCACGTCATTGTAGTTCTGTTAAAGTTGTAGCAA
>BLBF01000003.1:64713959-64764351 GCA_015471245.1 Laticauda colubrina | reverse complement strand
AGTGTGGTCAGTGTTTGGAATACTCTACCTGACTCTGTGGTTTCTTCCCCAAACCCCAAAAACTTTAACCTTAGACTGTCTATTATTGACCTCACCCCCGCCCCTTCCTAAGAGGTCTGTAGGGGACGTGAATAAGAACACCAATCATGCCTACTGTCCCTGTCCTACTGTTTTTTATTTTTCTTATAAGTATCTATCTCATGTATTCAAAACTATATTTATTCTCATACCTGTATCTTTTAAGCGATTGACATATTAAATAAATGTGAATGTAAAATAAAGAAGAGAAGAAAGGAAAAAGAAGGAACAAAGCCAAAGTGCGGGGGGGGGGGGGGAGAATATGAAGACGTAACTTCCAATTTTCTTTACAACCATTATAAATATAAATTTATCTCTTACTCTGTGGTTATATCATTTCTATTTTTTCTATAATCTATTTTTATAATAACCCAAAATATAAGTTTGATGTAAGTTACTATTTTTTTCCTATTTTACACAAAAAGTCTACAAAGCATTCCAGTCAACCATAAACTTAAATAATGTTTTTTCTCTAATCAAGGATGTCAGTTTGACCATCTCTACAAGTTCTATCATCTTCACCATCCATTCCCCTGTTGTGGTTCATGTCAGATCTTTCTACTTTTATCCATATAATAATCTTGCTCCAGTTAACATTTACATCGGGGTAGTCAACCTTTTTATACCTACTGCCCACTTTTGTATCTCTGTTAGTAGTAAAATTTTCTCAAACCGCCCACTGGTTTCACAGTAATGGTGATTTATAAAGTAGGGGACAAAATCCCTACCGCCCACCATGGAAGCTGGAATGCCCACTAGTGGGTGGTAGGATCAGGTTGATTACCACTGGTTTACATAATCAAAGTTCCACAACTTTTTTCCGACTGTTTATCATCAGTCCCAAAAGAAAGGTTCTATGTTAGTCTTTGAAATCTTCTGAATAAATACATATATTTAACTTCAAAACTTTCTGACTTTTTACATGCGACGCCATCCACAAGAGAAGGTGTGGCCTTTGGGGGGGCTTTTCTGAAGCCTCACCACATTCCTAGGGCAGACCAGATTAAAAGAAAGCATATGCTTCAAAGGAAAGAAAATCAGCATCAGTAGCTACAATTCATGGGACAAGGCAGTATTCCTAATCACAGCCAGCAAAGGATTGGAGTTTCTAAGAAAACTTCCTAACAAGAGTTAAAATGCAATCTAATTGCAACAGACCCATAGCCTAACAATAGTTGTGAACTGTTAGCATTACTCAGTCTTAATTTCCAGCATCAGACCACTCTGAGTAAATCTGCCTCAGCCAGACAAAGCACCTTCTGGTGTCCTTTTCTCTTAAGCTCCTCCAAGAGGGAATGATCCCAATTGATTAGACAAGCAGACCAGTTCAAGATGGGAATCCTGAGGACCAAGTTAATTAGTGGATTCTAAGGCAGCTCATTGCTTGGGCTAGGAGTGTTTCTCATGGTATCTGCAGCAAACCACAATAATGCCATGCATGCAATGAAATAATCTTGCAGTTAGCATAAGTAGCAGCATTTGTGCAATCCCATCATCACACATTATATCACTATGCATGTGTTGTCATTCCCCATCTCTCATTTGCTTTCTATTTCTGTGTTTTTCTCCCTGCGTGACTTATCAAGCTCCTCTTCTTTGAACAACTTTCAACCAAGGACACGACACATCATTTTAATTGGCAAAATGTAATGTTAAAGACAGTGGGTCATAACCCCAGTGGGTTATGAGTTAATAATATATACCAAGCAGGACTCTGGTTTGTTCAACAGATGATGGTTAAAATTCTGGACTGGTACAACATGTCAACTTATCAGAGTCTTAACCTCAGGCAACATTATGATTCCTTGAAACAAGACCGCTTTAACAATAGTTTAGATAAAGCACATTTTTGATGCCATGATGAGCTTCAGCTCATCAAAAATAGAAGCAGAGGCTTTCAACACCTCCTCGTGTCAGAGGAGGTGATGAAAGAATATGATCCAGTGTCTTCTATGGCTCATCCTTCTAAAGCTATGCATGTGTTTAGAACTATGTAGAAATCCAGCCAGGGCACAGAGACTCAATTACACAAGGGATGCAAAATATATATAAATGGAAGTGTTTACATCAAACAGGCAAGGGGTGATGATTATAAATCCTGTTAGTCTTCATTTGTAAATCACACATTGCACACATTGTGACACTGCAAAATACAAATGGCAAGATTGTAGATTGTGGCCAGTGTTCAAAGTTTATCTCACAGTTGTCAGATTAAAACGCATGTTTAAAATAAAGACAAGACAAGGACTTGGGTTGCTATTGTTGTTTTCCTCCTTACTAAAAGGTAGTAAGGACTGTGTTAAGGAACTTGCTGACAGATAAAGATTTGAGAACTTCTTGGCTCTTCTTGTTTTCTAGTATTTGCAGATAAACCAGTTACAGAATCAGAAAGGAAATTAGACACCAGACTTTAGCTAAATCAACTGAGAACTTGGGCAAAGTGTTAGATGAAGCCTTCCTCATTTAAACTCAACTTCTGAAGAATTCATAGATACATAAGAACAATTTTCATGCCAACAGTGCAGAAGAAGTTTCCCATTGGCTTTTCTAGAAGGGTTGTCCATTTCCTAGTGTAGCGTATAACCCTATATTACCCTGAAGGTGTCCTACCCAGTTTAACCTGTTTAATTCCAAACAAAGTCTACAACTGCTTCCATCTGTTGAGGCAATTATCATATGTTCATCAGGCTAAATATTATCTCAGATATTTTATTTCAGAAAAACAGTGATTTCTTGGTTTGAACTGATTTTGAAAACAGTTTTGCTTACTATTTCTGAACAGCTGAAACATTCAGATTGATGTAAAGACATCTAATTCAACCATTTGATTTGATTTTCTGATTCAGGC
Source organism: Laticauda colubrina (assembly GCA_015471245.1). Classification (NCBI taxonomy): domain Eukaryota; kingdom Metazoa; phylum Chordata; class Lepidosauria; order Squamata; family Elapidae; genus Laticauda; species Laticauda colubrina. The sequence goes on along the minus strand of BLBF01000003.1, from coordinate 64,761,425 downwards.
TTGGAAAATCAGTTCAGAAATTCAATCAAATTGCTTGCAAAACTAATCCCCAAACTGACCTTTTGCACAATCTTACAAATTGCCTTTTGTGAATATTTTCTTGCCAGCATACCAAATTAAGGGAGATTTGGTAGGTAGATTCTAGTTCTCTGCCAGAAGTCTCTTATCCCACGTGTACACATAAACATACTGAGATGAAAAAAAAATTGCATTATGCACCAAAGACAAAATGAGATCCTTTCTCTGGTGTTGTGTATAGAACTTGGTTCTGATTGCCTTTTGTGAATATCTCCAAATATCTTAAACTGATTGGCCGAATAGGCCATTCTCAGATTGGTCAGTTAAGCACCATTCTGATTGGCCCACCTGACAGTGGGAACACTTGAACAACTGTCATTGGCCACAAGCCGCAAGCAAGCCATTATAAGAAGGGCTGCCGCGGCTTGGGTAAATGTTCCGTTACAAGTCACTATACTGTTTTAATAAAGAGCTGTTTGTTGGAACCCGGTCTCATGCACCTTATTTCCAAACGGAACACTGGCAATGAGGATGGGATTGTCCTAGAAGAGCAAGACCGAAGCATGCAGCAACCAGAGCCGAGTGACCGAGATGGCTGGTAACAATGGACCGCCCACACCGTTCAACCCAGCCAAAGAAGATTGGGAGTCGTACATTGACCACTTTCTGATGTTCTTAGAAAGCAACGAGCTACAGGAGATAACTGACCAGAGGAAGAGAGCTGTATTCCTCACGCACTGTGGGCCAGCCATTTTTAAAATGGCCAAGGCGATAGCTAAACTGAGAGACGTTAAGCAGATGGCATGGCCTGAACTGAACAGAATGCTATGAGCCCATTACGTTCCTGTGGTCTCCAACCTGATCAAAAGACACGAATTTTATAAACGAGACCGATGGGAAGACGAGAGCATCGGGGATTTTGTAGCAGCCCTAAGACACATCGGAGGAGCCTGCGAGTTCCAGAACATGGATAAGGCCATGAGAGACCATGTGGTCCTCGGATTGAAGGACACTACACTCCAAAGCAAGCTGCTAAACAGACCGAATATCACAGTGGCCGAGGCCATCGCAGAAGCCACCGCCGCTGAAGCAGCCAAGAAATCCGCAGCCACTATGCACCAGATGAACTCCATTCCAGATCTTCTGAATCAACACAGAGAAAAGAGGGCGGAAGGAAGCACAAAACAGCCCACAGCGACTGCCCACCATGAAGATCTTGACTCCCCGAGCGACACTGATGATGATAATGAAGATATACATAGGCTTCAGTCGGAAATAAAATGGCGAGAAAAAGGAAGAAGCAGGCAAGAATTCCAGTGTGCTGGATGTGGAGAAAATCACCCGCATTCAGAATGCAGGTTCTTTGATGCCATTTGCAGATGTTGTGAAAACCGGGGGCACATTGCAAGGGTCTGCCCGAACAAAAAGAGTTATAGTCCAAAAAGACATGGAAGCACACACACACCCCGAAATGAAGAGAGACAAGCCAGAAGCAGATGGAACTGAGAGAGCAGAAACTGGTGAACGAACAACAGAGAAGAAACACATCAAACAATAACCATCGGAAATGCCAGGGCAGCAAACGCAAAAAAGGTCCGGATAAATGTGAAAATCGAAGGAAAGCCCTGTGAGATGGAAGTAGACTCTGGATCATACCTGTCAATGGTATCTTCGAACATTATCAGAAACCTGATACCAAACATCAAGCAAAGAGAACTGGAACAGCAAAAATTGATATTAAAAGACTACCAGGGAAACCGAATTCCGGTAGTGGGCCTTGGACATTTCCTAGTAGAATTTAAAAACCATGCTGAAGTTCTGCCTCTGACAATCGTCGACCGTAATCGCCCTAGCCTGCTGGGAATCGAATGGTTCACGCCTCTGGGAATCGGAGTGACCAGGATCAACAGCATCATTGCAGCCAACTGGGAAGAGAGCCTGCTGCAAGAGTTCTGGGATGTATTCAACGGGACCCTAGGCAAGTACAAGGGGACCCCAATATCATTCAGCCTAGACCCAAAGGTAGTTCCCTCAGACTCAAAGCCAGACGTGTTCCCTTTGCCTTAAAGCCAAAAATAGATGAGTAGCTTAACAAACTCATTGCACAAGGTGTGTTAGAGCCAATCGACCATTCCAGGTGGGAAACACCCATCGTGACTCCTGTCAAACCAGATGGGTCAGTGTGCATCTGTGGAGACTATAAGGCAACCCTAAATCATGTGCTTCAACAAAGCACGTATCCAGTATTGGTAGTGCAACACCTATTACACTCATTAGGGGGAGGAAAGTTTTTTGCAAAACTTGATCTCACACAAGTGTATCAACAGCTATCAGTTGACCCCAATACTGCAGAGGCACAGACTATAGCCTCACACAGAGGGGCATTCAAGTGCAACCGACTTCAATTTGGTGTTAGCGTTGCCCTGGGCATCTTCCAAAGCCTCATGGAGCGCCTTCTAAATGGAATCAAAGGAGTCGTTCCCTATTTTGATGATGTATTAGTATCAGCAAAAAATGCACAACAATTAGAAAATAGACTAAAAGAAGTTTTGCGAAGATTCAGAGAAGCAGGGCTTAAAGTCAAAAGAGAAAAATGTAAACTAGCCACCGATCAGGTCAATTTTTAGGCTACCTTATAGATGAGCAAGGGATACACCCCACTGAAAAGATTAAAGGCAATCAGGCAAAGGCAAAGAGACACCCAGACCATAGAACAAAACTGACTTACAAGCATTCTTAGGTCTCATTAATTTCTACAATGTCTTCCTGCCCCAAAAAGCAAGCATAGCAGAACCTTTACATCGACTGTTAGATAAAAAAAACTGTCTGGAAATGGGGCCACCAGGAACAAGCAGCATTCCAGAACATTAAGGACTTATTAACTTCTAACAACATTTTGATTCGGTATAGCAACACTTTGTCATTGACGGTCAACTGTGATGCATCTCCTTTTGGAATCGGCACCATCCTGGGTCACAAGCTACCAGACAGCAGAGAGGCACCAATCACCTTCTATTCCAAAACACTGTCAAAATCTGAAAGGAACTACAGCCAATTCGATGAGAAGCCCTCGCAATCATTGCAGGCGTCAAAAGATTCCATGAATACCTATATGGTAGGACATTTTCAATTATCACTGACCACAAACCCCTGCTAGGGATCCTAGCAGGAAACAAACCAACCCCGAACATTCTGTCACCAAGAATGACGAGGTGGTCAGAATTCCTTGCTGCATACAATTACACACTCATCCATCGGCCAGGAAAGACCATCACCCATGCGAATGCCTTGAGTTGTTCCCCACTGCCCAACATAGAAGGTGACCCAGTTCCCACCATCTCTACTCTCCAAATCGAGTCATGGCCGAATCTGCCACTAACCGCACAGACGTCGCTAAAGCTACTGCAAAAGACCCGCTGACAGCTCAAATCCTGCATTGGGTAAGTAAGGGCTGGCCGGACGAGAATAGAGGCAAGACTTTTAAACCTTTTCACAACTGACAGACTGAACTGTCTATTGAAAAAGGCTGTATACTGTGGGGGGACAGGGTGGTAATCCCCAAAAAGTTACAGGAAGAAATGTTGTGCATGTTGCACGAGAGACACCCGGGCATAGTCAAAATGAAAGCCCTGGCCAGGAGTTACGTCTGGTGGCCAGGGCTGGACAAAGACATTGAACAATGGGTGGCAACATGCCATGACTGCCAAAAATCAAGGCCTACCCCCCCACTGGCACCAGTCATGGAATGGGAAACTCCCAGAGGCCCATGGTCGAGACTGCATATTGACTTTGCTGGGCCAACAAAAAGGAACACCTATTTTGTAATCGTTGACGCCGACTCGAATTGGTCAGAGGTTATCCTTATGGCGTCCACTACTATGGAAGCAGTCATAAAACAGTTAAACAAACTTTTTGCCACACTTGGACTACCAGATGTAGTAGTCTTGGACAATGGGCCCCAGTTTACCGCTTTAGCTTTCGAGCAATACTTGGCTACACAGGGCATCCGACATACCCTGACAGCGCCGGCTCATCTGGCTTCTAATGGTTGGGCCAATCGCATGGTTTGTTAGACTAAGGAGGCCCTAGAAAAAATGGGCACGGGGGACATCCAAGATAAACTTAACAAACTATTAACTATTCAACTTATCACCCCTAGTATAACCACTAACAAAAACCCAGCAAAACTCATGGGTAGAAAATTGCGTTCCTACCTTGATAGACTGCACCCCACCTATACATGTGACAAACTCCCTGATTCCTCCAGTAAATATTGCTCCTTTGATATCGGCGATTTAGTCTATGCTAAGAACCTTACCGGGGACCCATTATGGTTTCCAGCCACAGTTACCCAAATCACAGGGCCCCCGGTCATACCGACTTGCACTAGACGATGGCAGAACATGGAAGCAGCACATCGAACATTGGAACGCAACACTACACCACCGCCGCAGACACCAATAAGCGAGCCAAAAACAACTGAGGGGGGGAACACAAAATAATAAAAAAGGGAGAGACGAACCTCCAATAATACAACAACAATCACGACACAAACCTGAAATAAAATCCCAAATGAAACAAAAAGAGCGCTTACCCATAGACGACCTCCAGAGAAGAAGTCCGGGAGCAGGAAAGCAAGGCAAGGCCTTCCTGGAAGGAGACAGCCAGGCCAGCTTGACCAGCCCTGACAAACCAGGAGGAAGTGGTGGAGCCACCTCAACCAGCCCGAGAAACTCAGGCGGAAGCCGCAAGGCTGACTCACCCTTCCAGGAGGTTCCATGGAGAAGACGCGGAGAGAAAGCGATCCTATCTGAACCGTTTGAGGACCATGCTGAAACTGAGATGCGCAGGTCAACTAGGACCTGCAAAAGCCTGACCTACCTGCCTGAGTATGTTACGTATGTTGAAGGAAACCAAAGGGGGAGGGGTATTGTGTACAGAACTTGGTAGACTCCAAATATCTTAAATTGATTGGCCGAATAGGCTGTTCTCGGATTGGCCAGTTAAGTGCCATTCTGACTGGCCCACCTGATGGCGGGAACACTTGAACAACTGTCATTGACCACAAGCTGTGAGCAAGCCACTATAAGGAGGGCTGCCGCAGCTTGGGTAAACGTTCTGTTACAAGTCACTATATTGTTTTAATAAAGAGCTGTTTGTTGGAACCCAGTCTTGTGCACCTTATTTCCAAATGGAACACCTGTCTCTCTCTGGGAACTGATTCCAGAGCCTTAACATATATTTTATGCTTTCTTTTTGCATTGAAGATGAAACACTCCTGGCATAAGATACAAGGGAGATAATATTTTTAGTTGATTTAATACTTAAAGACCCTTTCACACTGCACCAATGGATGGAAAGAGGATGTAAAATGGAGAAAAACACTTGCCATCCATTGGTTAACGCGATGCTTCCATTTTGTACTCACTGCATCCGTTTTTCTTCCTCTCTATCCGTCCAGCAACCGTTGACTGACATTTCCACCACTCAAAAAGTTTTGAGCTGCTCAAAACTTTCTGAGCAGAAAATGTATCCAACGCATCCGTTCTGCGTCCGCAAGGCATACGGGGAACATCCGTTCTGCATCCGTCGTCATCCGTTACGCATCCGCTACATCCGCTAGGCATCTGCTGCGCATCCACGCAACTCAAATCCACTCCAGCGGTAAACGGACACAGGGAGAAAGTGGAACGGACGCAGAACGGGTGCTCAGTGTCAGTAGCACTGACGGAGAAAGGATGAAAGCGGATGTAGCTTGCAAAGAAAGCATTTAAAACGGAAACAACATTCGCAGAGGGGACCTATCTCTGATATTAAGGATGTCTAGAGGATGCCTAGAGGATGCAAAAGGACACCTAGGGGAAAATCTATTTTGCCTATAAAAAGGGGAAGTAACTCACCTGGATCTCACTTTCAGACCAGCAGCCCTACTGTGCAGACCTCTGCAGCCTTCATCTGCCTCTTGCTCTTCCACAGCATCCAGTCATGTCCACCATGGATCGTAACAAACTCCTTTTGGAAGCCACCATCGTTCTGCAACAGTGCGAAGCCATCTACAGGCTCTTTCAACTCTATTATGGGAAGAAAAGGAGGCGGCCAAGAAGCGTCTGGGTACGAAGATGGATCAGGAGAAGAGCAGAGTACGGACTGTACAACAAGCTGATGGTGGAGTTCAGGAACGAAGACACTCGTGCATTCCAGAATTTCATGAGGATGCCTCCAGCCATATTTGACAAAGTTGTGCAGCGGCTGACACCCAGGTTGACCAAGGCAAACACCAACTTCCGGTCCAGCTTGGACCCTGGGCTCAAGGTGGCACTCACTCTGCACCGCCTGGCCTCAGGGACCACCTACAAAAGCATGCAGTACAGCTGGAGGGTGCCACACAACACCATCAGCATTGTGGTCAGAGACATGATGCAGGCCATCATCGAAGAATACCTGGAGGAACTCCTCCAGTGCCCCTCCACTGAGGGAGGATGGAAGAAAGTTGCAGAGCAGTGGTATCAGAGGTGGAACTTCCCACACACCATTGGAGCCATAGATGGCAAGCACGTGGCCTGCAAAGCTCCAGCCAAGTCGGGGTCCACTTATTTCAACTACAAGGGCTTCTTCAGCATCGTCCTCTTCGCCATGGTCGATGCTGACTACAAGTTCATGTACATCGATGCTTCAGGCAACGGCTCATGTTCAGATGCCCAGGTATACAATGCCAGTGACCTCAAGGAGGGGCTGGAATGCTACCTCATCATGAGCTTCCCAGATCCAGACCCCCTACCCAATGACACGCAAGATGTGCCCTACTTCATCGTGGGGGATGACGCCTTCTCCCTCAGAACCTACCTCATGAAGCCCTACACTTCAAGACACCTCACCCATGAAGAGAGGATCTTCAACTACAGGCTGTCCAGGGCAAGGCGGGTGGTGGAGAATGCCTTTGGCATCCGAGCCAAAAGATTCCAGGTACTTCTCACCACCATGCAGCATCGCCCAGAGACCATGAGGAACATCTTGGAAGCTTGTTGCATCCTGCACAATCTCATGGGCACCCGCTACCCAGTCTTGCAGAACAGGCTCGTGGACCTCCAACAAGGCAATGGGGACATGGAGCCTGGTGAATGGAGGCAAGGGCGAAACCTGATAGACACTGAGGATGTGCAAGGCCCCAACAGAGCCTCACGTGAAGGGAAGAAGCAGCGCAACCTCCTGAGACAATGGTGCAACTCCCCAGCTGGAGCAGTGGAGTGGCAAGACAGGATACTAGATGATTAATGGGTGCTTCCTTCAGCCTGTCTCATCACACTGATGAGATTGGGCCATGTATGTTGGGTGGTCCTACAATGAACAGGGCGTTTAATAAAGAGTTGTGTTTTTGTTGACATGTGTGGATGAATGATTACATTATTATTGATAATAAAGAGCCAAAGGTGTGGCACCTGGGAGGGTGGACCATACAGTCCCACTATGCTTGTACTGGAGGTTTATCTATCCCACAGCTATTACCCATCTCAAAGGTATCCCTGCCCAACTCACAGGTATCCCTGCCCATCCCACAGCTATATTAACCCATCCCACAGATATCTCAACCCATCCGAAAGGTATCCCTCCCCATCCCACAGCTATCTTAACCCATCCCAAAGGTATCCCTGCCCATCCCACAGCTATTACCCATACCACAGGTATCCCTGCCCATCCCACTGCTATCCTTAACCATCCCACAAGCATGCAAAGGCTTAAACCATTTCTAAAAGTTTCCACCAAGACTTTATTTACAAAAATAAATGAAGCAAGTGTGTGAAGCAAAGATAATCTTTATTAATAACAAGCTGTAAAAGAAAAATGACCCAAGTCAAGTGTCCAAATAAAGTCTACAGGTAGTTACCCAGTCTCTGGCACTCTTCTCTGTCACACAGAGGTGTGCCCAGTCTCAGGGGTGAAGGGTCCATGTGCTGTGGAGGTGGCTGCTGCTGGAGTGCTGGTCTGAAGCGCCACTGGGGTGCCTGGCCCTGAGAGGACAACAGGTGACGGTGTGTTGAGGAAGCTCTCAGACAGCTGGCTCAGCCCCGTGATGTTGAGAACTCCTTCCTCCATGATATGGGGTGTCAGTCCCAGTATCGACGACAGATGTACTGAGGCTGGGCTTGGTTGTGGGGTGGAGGAAGGAGCAGTGTAGTGGGGTTGTCTAGTCTGCAGCTGTGTCTGGATGGTTGTGAAGCAGATCGGTGATCCGGTCCTTCACCACCTGGTATTGGGGTTCCGCCATGTCCATGAGGGTCTGGTTGACATAGGTGAGGAAGGGCTTGCGATTGGAGGATGAGGAGTCGGTGTGGACCAGCTGAGAGAGGATATCTATGCTGCTCCTGATGGTGTCTCTTATCTCCAGCAGGACAGTGTGGCTCTGCCCCTCCTCTCTGGATCTCTTCCTTTCTGTGGAGGTGGAGCTGGGGGTGGATGCGGGTAGGATTGTGGTGGAAGTGCCATCTCCTTTCTCCCACTGCGCCAGGGAGTCCTCCACGCTCTCCGCCATGGTTACAACAGCTGTCCGTGGGTTCTCCATCGTGGCACGCTCCACAGACACCTGCCTGGAGACAGGAGCTGACTCTCGGCCGGAAGAGGACTGGCTCTCAGCAGGCTGCCTGAGAGAGAGGGTTGTGAGAGGGGCTGCTCCTTGGTGGCGGATCTCACCCTCCAGGAAGCTGCACTTGGCCATGACGTAGGTCTCTCTGTCCGTCAGCTTGACCGCGGCCTGGCCAGATTTCTTGAGGTGCAGCTTCCCGTACCAGGTGTACATGTGCTTCCACCAGCCAAGGAGCACCTCCAAAGTGTAGCCCAGGCTCTCCACCTTCTCTCTCCAAGCAGCCTGCTTCCTTTTGGTGTCCCTGTAGAGCCTGTGTCCCTTCCGCCATAGATAGTCATTCTCTCTCAGCCACTCCAACACCTCATCCTCATGTTCCTCCTCAATGTTGTATTGCCTCCTCTCCTGTTCTCATGTCTGCCTCTTCCTCCCTTTGGCAGGACCACATGGACTCTCATCAGAGGGGCTTCCAGGTTGTAGGGGATGCTCCTCCACACCACCAGCAGCAGCAGGATCAGCAGCAGCAGCACCAGCAGCACCAGCAGGATCATCATCATCATCACCAGCAGCAGCAGCAGAAGCAGCAGCAGCAGCACCAGCAGGACCAGGATCAGCAGCAGCAGAGTAAGCACCAGCAGCGCCAGCAGCACCAGGAGCACCAGCAGCACCAGGAGCACCAGCAGGACCAGGAGCACCAGCAGGACCAGGAGCACCAGCAGGACCAGCAGGATGAGCAAGACCAGGAGCATGAGCAAGACCAGGAGCATGAGTAGGACGAGCAGGACCAGCAGGACGAGGAGCAGCTACTGCAGAGTAAGCACCAGCAGAAGCATCACCGCCATAAGCAGCATCATCAACTCCTCCAGAAGCAGCATCAGCAGAAGCACCACTGCCAGAAGCAGCATCAGCAGAGTAAGCACCAGCAGAAGCACCACCGCCATAAGCAGCATCAGCAGAGTAAGCACGAGCAGAAGCACCACCACCCTAAGCATCATCATCAGCTCCTCCAGAAGCAGAAGCAGCAGAAGCCCCAGCCCCAGAAAAGCGAGCCCATGCTGCAGAAGCCCCTGCAGAAGCAGAGTGAGGGCCAGGAGGTGGGAGGGTGGTCCTGTCCCTCTTTCCAGGGTTGGCAGCAGATGGCTGAGGCTTCCTCTTCTTCCCCATGGTTGTGGGGTTGCTGACTGGCAGCAAAACTGGCAGGCAGGCAGGCAGGCTAGCAGGAAGGCTGGCAGGAAGGCAGGCACCAAGGCTGGCAGGGAGGCTGGAAGGCAGGCTGGCAGGCAGGCAGACAGCAAGGCTGGCAGGGAGGCTGGCAGGCAGGCAGGCAGGAAGGCAAGCAACAAGGCTGGCAGGCAGGCATGCAGGCAGGGCAGGCTGGCAAGGCAGTCGATGTGTCTGGAAGCAGGTCTTTCCTCTGAATGGTGACCTGCTTGGGAGCTGCCTCCCTTTATATCTGCGGGGCTGACGCAATGCATCCTCCCCGCATATGCAGTGAACGCTAAGCATCCGCTAGGCTTCCGCTAGGCTTCCGCTCTGCATCCGCTTCATCCGCTCGGGGTCCACTCTGCATCCGCTTTATCCGTTCCGCATCCGCTTTGCTATGCTCCCCCGGAAGCCTTGCGGATGTGCCATCCACTTCCATCCGCTAGGCTTCTGTGGAGCATCCGCTTTCCATCCACCCTGCGTCCTCCCCCCGTCCGTTCCTTTCCATGTTATCCGCTCTGGTTATGCAAATTTTTGCCCCTTTTGAGAGCGGATAACAACGGATGGAACATTTTTCTCCTCCGCTGTGTCCTTTTTACAAACATTTTGCATCCGTCGGCCAGTGTGACAGGGCCTTAAAATCACTGATGACTTAGCCTAAAAGTAATGTTTTAAATCTATTGTACAGTATTTATGCAGCAGAAAAAAATATGCTATGCTGGATTCATTAAGCATGTTATGTTAACCCAGAAATAGTGCCTAATAAACCATGATTCATAAGTTAACAACCATTATGGCTTATTCTGACAACTCTGGGTAAAATCACCTGTTTGCAATGTATGAAACTAGCCCTTATGCTAACGCCCTAAATTTCTGGGTTAAAGGCAGAGGTGGTATTCAGCAGATTCTGACCAGTTCTGGAGAACTGATAGCGGAAATTTTGAGTAGTTCGGAGAATCGGCAAATACTACCTCTGACTGGCCCTGCCCCCATCTATTCTCTGCCTCCCAAGTCCCAGCTGATTGGCTGAGTCTTCTTTTGTTGCCCTGCACAGAAGAATGGAGCTGGAAAGCATGTTCGTGGGGTGGAGAGGGAATGGGATTTTGCAGTATCCTTCCCCTGGACTTGGGTGGGAATGGAGATTTTACAATATCCTTCTCCATCCATGCCCAGCAAGCCACACCCACAGAACCGATAGTAAAAAAAAATGAATCCCACCACTGGTTAAAGGTTTGCCTATAGTTTTTCTCTGTCTCTCGCTTTCTGTATGTCAGTCTTGGAAGCTATATTGAGATTCTCTGCTCCCACGCTGCCACAATTGAGCCTGAGAAAGTCAGGGGGGGCTGGTTATTTGAGTATATCTAGTAAGACAAAAAAATTATTTTGCTGTTTCAAGATCACGTAGTGTTGCACATAATGAAAAGGAAATTTACTTTGGGACAGATGGTGATCGGACCATGTGATGTGGTGATGGGTATGGGGGATGGATTTGTAGGTTTTACTTTTCGGGCAAGGAAGCCCAAAACTTTCAGATTTAGGATTCCACAGATATACCAGTTACTATCCAAATAAAGGAACCTTTGAGAGAGGCCTGTCTCGGAGTTATTGGTTGGAATGGGGCTTTGATGGAACACTGCCTCTGTACTTGGGTTATAGCCTAAAGCCTAAAAAAAACTAGGAAAAGAGGTTCATACTATCCAATAATCTAAAACCTGAGAGACAGTGTAAGTCTTTTCAGCTTATTAAAATATGATTATAGAGCAAACATACAAAATTTTAAACATGCATCACATTGAATGCAATTAAAACAAACAAAACCTCTGTTCATGCCCATACAAAAGATATATCTAGAAAAAGCAATCTGGTCCAGAAATTTTTTATTGACTAGTGATGGTATAAAATTTGGCTACCACATCACAAGTTCCTGGTCCTTGTTTAATAGGTAATGCACAATTGCCATTTGAAGGTAGTCTCAATAGTTTCTAATTAGAAGTAGTTCTGACCTGCAAAAAAAATTAGATAAGACTTGGTAGAAGCATTTGCACTACTTTTTCCATTTCAGAGTCTGAGCAGATACACCAATATTCTTGGTAAAGTACACCCTCAAGGGGAGAAATGTTGGTTCTGTCTCTTTGTAAATCAAGGTCTAAAATTCTCTATTTGAGCTCTGTCCTGACTTTATCCAAGCCTATACAGTCTGGGGAAGGAGAAAGGGGAAGAGAATAAGCCCACAATGAGACAAGTCATCCATTATTTTAAGAAAAGCATCTTTTAAGAAAAGCAGTTTCTGAGCTATGTAGAAATCGTCTAGAACTAGTGATTTACTTACAAATGAAGGCATATATATGTGTCCAGGATAATGTTGCAGGATCCAATCTGGGTCAGTCACCAGTAGCAGAGATTTAGTTTTCCAAACTTTCGGACATATGCTGGAGCCCATCCTGAGGGAACTGCTCTCTAACACAATGTTTCTAGTAGAACATTCTGGAGACAGAGAAAAGTTCTCTGAGGATGGTTTTCAGCATGAGTCCAAAAGCTTGGAAGACTAAACCTCTGGTCACAGTGACTGGCCAGATTGGATCCTAGTGATTTATTTCCCAAAATTTGTTTAAGCCAGTGCTTCAATTGGCAGAATCATAATCAAGCAGGTAGATACAGGTGAGTTCTACCTGGAGAAGCATATTAGCAACAGAATGAGAAACGGAGGAAAGATCTCAGAAAGTTGGACTGTACATCTTCTAAGACAAATAGGTCTTTGCAGTCTTGCCCACAAAACACAATTAATTAATTGCTGCAGGAACATAGTTGTTGTTCTTATGGACTGAATATCTAATAATTCCTTTAGGGGGCTATTTGGATTCACAAATAAAAGGTTTGAAGAGAGAACCTTCCAGGATGAAGATGAAGGAAGTACTGAAGATGCCAAGATATTTGAAAGCATTGACATGGTCACTTTGATAGTTATTGATCTTCCCAGTATGAGGATAGTTGATATACCACTTGATCAATACAAACTCCGTGGGTTTTGCATGGCTGTTTTCTTGGATTTCAGATTGGCAGTTATGCATTCATGGTAGTGGCATGAAGGTAGGCTAGATTACAGCATTGTCAGCATATGGATATAAGGGCAGTCTGACTGCAAATGTTGACACTGCATTTATTGTCAATGTTAAAAGATTCTCTGCATAACCTATGAGAACAGAAACTTTCAGCCATACAAAATGTCACTTGGTTGTCTTTGGCTCTGGACTTGATAGCATTTAAAAAAAAAATATTGGTATTGAACAGATAGTGAAAATAGTTTGAGTTGTTTTGGAAGTCTAGTTTCCAGAGGTCCCTTGTGATTCTCATACTTCCCTCTACTGCTAACAAATGCACAGTGTTCCTTATAAAAAATGTCTGACTCTGCAGAATAGTGCAGATCTCATAGTGCAGGAGTCAATTGGGTTGTTGTTGTTTTTAGCATATGGCACATGTTAATCAGGGATCACTGAGGCGCCTGGCTGCCTCTGTAAAAGTAAATTTTTCAGGCAGTGTTATCTTTACCCACAGGATGCCAGAATGCTGGTAGGCAATCAGGGGGAGGCTCTTTTCTTCTCCCTGCGCAGTTTATTTATCATGGGAATCGAGCTGCCAACCTCAGTGGGGCACAGGACCAGCATCTTACTACATAAGCCACCATGGTCCCCAGTCAATGGATTATTCTAGCCAGATGCATAAAACAATGGGAACTGTTAGACTTGTACAACCAACAAAATCTGATTCAAGATATCAGTTTTGACTTTTTCCTCTGATGTTTGAATCAAATCACCAAACTGAATCGATTCAATTCTGATAACTGAAGCAGTTAAGGAAAATGTCGTTTCTGTACACATATAGCTTATCTGGATCATTCAATTTGAGTTATTCTATTTAAAAATTCAATTTGTAAAGCATGTTTTGAGATTCAACTAAATACATTTCACTCAAAATAAAATTCTATTTGAGTCTTCCACAGACAAGCAGTAAAAGACAACTCTGAATTTTAATTTTGATCTAATGTATGCTCCAAATGCCTTCCTTTCTAGTATTGAATTTAAAATAAAACTTCCTCCACTGGGTTCAAATTTCCTGCTGGGAAGCGATGCCGGTGCAGCGCAAGAATTTGAACGGAACAGCTGCTGAAACCAAGATCTTGATTGTTGCAGGAAGGGAGTATAGGCGGCACAAGTGGCAGCCTGGACACATGTTCTTGGGCTAGCACCTGAACTATGTGTGACTGGATGATTTTATACCCTTTTTCCTTTTGAATTCTGATTCTCATAGCTTTGTGCTGTTTGTGTTAATGTCTCTGGCTTTGTGTGATTCCTGCACTTAATGGCTTCATTCCTGTTCTGCTCTTTGTGATTCCTCTGTCTGGAGGGCTGGTAAGGAAGTGCCCGCTAGTGTTTAATTGTGTTTATAATTTAATCTTCTATTTGTCCCATGTGTGTTTCAAAAGTTGATATTGTGATCGATCTTTAGCACCTTCCTGTTTGCTTCCTTCTTTTCATTGTGGCCCATTTCTTCCTGTATCTTCATTTCCTGCTTTTCCTTTTACTATATTGGAATGTGTTAATTACTCTATTTTGTTTTTCCTTTTGGGCTATCTGTTTCTATAGGGTTTTTTTTAATGATTCTCTATTCTAATGTGTTTTGGTGCTGACTCTTGAATAGCTTTCTAATAGTTTCTCATTCTCAATATGGTTAAAGCTGTAGTTTCCCATAATTTAAGTAGTATTTAGCTGTAATTTATGTTTTCCTAGAAACTTCTAATGATTCACTTTCTCAGTTTTAAGGTTTTTCTTATGGTCTGAGTAACTTCTCTATGTTTCCTTCCTACACTAGTTATAAAAAAATTACAGTATGATTTTCCCTCACATACTTTCTGAAATTGCATGTCTAGCAATCAATAATACAAAACCAACAACATCAGTTATATTATTAGCAAGAGTTCATTACTTGTTCCTATCAGGCTTATTCTTGCTTCTGCCTGCTTGTTTAAGTTACTATAAGTATAAAAAATGCACTTGATAGGCACATTAACTCCCCTTCCCCTCCACGAAGATCTAATTTCAATGAGGTACAGAATCCCAAAAGGATTTTTAAAATGAAAAGGAATGAGCAGAAGAGTCATATTGTAAATAATGAAACTCACAAATGTCATCCAAACTCATCCCATGTGTCAAATAAGCAGAATATCAGAGCATCCCCTAACAAGAAGGAAGTGGATCAGGTTGGGGGAATAAAAAAAGCATATATGCCAACATGTGGTTTGGGATTTGATTAAGAAACCAAGTAAATATATCTGTGAGATTGTCTCCCCGCTCCTCCCCTGCCTGCTTATTCCATGAGCTTCCACATGGCTACGTAATACTCCCAGCAACAGGTGAGTATTCTTCTGTATGGAACTTGGTAGGTTCCAAGTCCCTCATTCTGATTGGCCGAAAAGGCCACTTACAGATTGGTTCACTAAGAACCAATCTGGGAAGCTGCCAAACGGAGGGAAGAGTTAAACAAGTGTCATTGGCCACAAGCCGGCAGGCAATCCGCTATATAAAGGGCTGCCACAGCTTGGGCTATGTTCCGTATCTTTTGCCTTGCGAGTTAAATAAAATAGTTGTTGTTTGGAAGCCGGTCTCATGCGCTTCTTTCCAGACGGAACACTGGCGACAAAGGTGGGATCATCGTAGAAGGTGAGACTGAAGCACACGGCGATCTGAACTGAGCAAGAGAGATGGCCGGTAACAACGCGCCTTAACTGTGCTGGCCCATCTGGCTGCGAATGGCAGGGCCGAACGCATGGTTCGGTATACTAAAGAGGGCCAAGAGAGAATGGACAAGGGAGACGTGCAGGACAAACTAAACCGACTACTAACCTTGCAACATATTACCCCTAGTAGCACAACAAATAAAATCCCAGCTGAACTTTTAATGAGTAGGAAACTACGGTCCTACCTGGACAGGTTACACCCCACTTACACCTGGGACAAGCCCCCCGACTCCACCAGCAAATACTGTTCCTTCAAAATCGGCGACCTAGTCTATGCCAAGAACCTTAACGGGGATCCTCTATGGCTTCCAGCCACCATCACACAAATCACAGGCCCCAAATCCAACCAACTAATTTTGGACGATGGAAGGGAATGGAAGCGGCACATAGACCAGCTTCGTTCCCGCAACCTCAAACGAAAAACCACCACAGAACCGAAAATAATAAATTCCAACTATAAAACAACCAAGGAGAGGGGAGAAGTACAAATAAATAAAAAAGGTACAGATGAACCGCCCATAACAAGACAACAAACTCTGCAAATCGACAATCTAACCAAACAAAAAGAGCACACAGTTAGATGAACTCCAAGAAAGAAGTCCAGGAGCAGGAAAGTGAAGCAAGGCCTTCCTGGAAGGTGGCAGCCAGGCCAGCTCAACCAACCCGGTCAAACCAGGAGGGAGCGGTGGAGCCATCTCAACTGGCCCGAGAGACTCTGGCGGGAGCGGCATGGCTGACTCACCCTTCCAGGAGGTTCCATGGGGAAGGCCGAGAGAAGCAGCGATCCCAACCAAACCACTAGAAGACCAAAACAAGACTGAGCCGCGCAGGTCAACTAGGACTAGAAAAAGCCCCACCTACCTGCACGACTATGTCACCCACATTGGACTGAACTTAAGGGGTAGGGGTATTCTGTATGGAACTTGGTAGGTTCCAAGTCCCTCATTCTGATTGGCCGAAAAGGCCACTTATGGATTAGTTCACTAAGAACCAATCCGGGAAGCCACCAAACAGCGGGAAGAGTTAAGCAAATGTCATTGGCCACAAGCTGTCAGGCAAGCCATAAAATAAAGGGCTGCTGCGATTTGGGCTATGTTCCCTATCTTTTGCCTTGCGAGTTAAATAAAATAGTTGTTGTTTGGAACCCGGTCTCACACGCTTCTTTCCAGACAGAACAGGTATCATTCAAGCTTTACAGATCATCGGTTTTGTAAATTTCACACATTTGAGATTTTGTTTATATATCCTTAAGTCTGAAGGTTCTTGGATGCCAGAACTGCAAGAATTTGCTTGCAGATTAGCACTTTAAGGCAGATTAAATTGAAGGGATCAAAGTAAAATCAGAAAACATCTACACTGACAACTCTGTTCCTTTTCCTCTTTAGAGGTCACATGTCCTTAAAACCTCCTAGCAGATCTCCCTGATAAATCCTCTGTACACAAAAAAGATTTCATGGAAACATCCCCATAGGCAAGTCTGCTCACCAAAGGATTCAGATGTTGGTTCAGGCACATTTCCATGGTGTTAATAGCTTTAGCCTGCATTAGTCTTTGCTACTCTAACACCCTTTATTATGTGAATTAGGAGATTAGCTGGTGTGTGTGTGTGTGTGTGTGTGTGTGTGTGAGAAAACATATGTTTTCTTAAGTTTTCGCAGGTACTTACATGTATGCTGTTCAGCTTCGTTCGGGTATTATCCCACGTCATTGTAGTTGTGCTTTTAAAGTTGTAGCAATGTTTCGGCAGAATCTCATCTGCCATCATCAGGCTTCTGTATTGTGTTCGTCTGTGATTCAGGCTATCACAGTTGAAACTGAAATGGCTGTGATAGCCTGACTCACAGATGAACATAATACAGAAGCCTGATGATGGCAGATGAGATTCTGCCGAAATGTTGCTACAATTTTAAAAGCACAACTACAATTATGTGGGATAATACCCAAACGAAGCTGAACAGCATATGCAAATCCTTGCTTTTTTTAAAAAAAAAAAGGATTCTGTGCCTAGTCCTCTAATTTAGGCACTCCAGGAATCAGGAGAAAATGCAGATAAAATACAAAATTGCTTATCGTTTTTTTAAAAAGCTGGTAAACAAAACTAGCAAAAGAAATAATAGCCAGCCATCTGTTAAAATCTACTCGCCAAATAGGAAAGCTTAAAAGTTCCAACTCCAAACTTTGCCAGCCCAACAAAAGGCAAAGCAGTTAGGTAAGTGATTAAGAAAGCTTGGTGGGGGATCTGAAGACTTCCCCCTTTGACTGGTTTTCAACAGCATCAGAGGTAGCATTTTTCTGATCCAATGGACTGCTACAAGACACTTGAACCCATCGGAAAAGGGTAATTTCCCAAAGGGATGCTAGAAGATTCCTGACCAATTTCACATTCACTTCTCAGAATTCTCTCTTTGCCCCAGGATGAGAGGAACTGTGTTTCAAAACTGTCTTTCCCACATTTGGCAACTGTTATAAATATCAGTTCCCAAAATGCCCCAATCAAAATAGGCACTGCTGAGAATACTGGGAGCTGAAGATTCCCCATCACAAATTGCCAAATGTGGGAAACACAGCTCTGGATTTTTGGAGTCTGATGCCAGTTAATAATTCTGAGTATACTCAATTGTGATCATCATTTTCATGTAAATCCAATTAGTTGTTCATTTCCAAAACAGTATTTAATACTGGAAATTGACTTGATTTGGCATAGAAAATTTAAAAAGTCAAAGGGTTCCCAGACAGAAAAGAGAGTTTAATATATCCTCGACAGACTACCAAAATTAAGCCAAAAAATTCTATTGCTGAGTGACAAAGTTATTGAATTTTGCCCCATTTCTCTTTCTTGACACATTGCATTGAATCATTGCAGTTGTAAGTTAGTAACACAATTGTTAAGTGAATTTGATGATCACATGACCCCCAGATACTGCAACTGTCCTAAATATAAACCAGTTGCCAAGCATCAAATTTTCATCACATGATCTTGGGGAGTATGAAGTGTGAAAAAAGATCATAAGTCAGTTTTTTCAATAATGTTATAATTTTTAATAGTCACTAAATAAATGGTTGTAAGTTGAGAACTATCTGTAATTAGAGATTTAATCCTTCAAGGTTTGGGGGACCTTTGGAAAAGACTTTTCTTCATGGTGGCGCAGTGGTTAGAATGCCGTACAGCAGACTAACTCTATTCACAGCCAGAAGTTCAATTCTGAGAGCTCAGTGTTGACTCTGCCTTCCATCCTTCTGAGGCCAGTAAAATAAGGACCCAGATTGTTGGGGACAATATGCTGACTCTGTAAACCGCTTACAGAGGGGTGTAAAGCATATGAAGTGCCATATAAGTCTAAGTGCTATTGCTGCTGTTCTCCCACTCTCACCACCACACAAATAAGTTTTCAGGAAAGTTTTTTTTAAGGGTTTTTGACTCCCTTTCTCAAACTCTGAAACTTTGAGACACAAAGTTGACTTGCAAACAATTCCTCGTTGTTGTATAAGGCAAAAAGAAAATTAAGTTCTATGGGACTTGCATTTTATTTTGTCAACCTTATGGTGTGCTGGCCTTAAGCATATCTCTCTCCTTACCTCCTGTCACAAGCAGCTAAGTAGTTTCTGAGAAATAAATAAATCAGATTGATCCTGCAAGGTCTGAATATTTTAGAACTTGTCCCTATGTTGAAATCTTCTTTCAGCACAGCTTTCACAGAAATCATTTTTTTTCCTCCCACTGATGGAAAGGGTGGAAATATCTTCCAGAATGACAAATACTATTCGGCAGGAAGCTATAGTGGAACAGTGGTCGACATTGGGGCTGTTTTTATACAATTTATCAGGCTTGTTCCTACATAAATTTACCATCATATTCCCTGTGGGGAATGACATTATCATTCTTTATGAATCAGCTCCTGGGAGATGGTTGCAAAATACAGGCAAGAATGGAAAATAAACCATTGGAAAATAAAAATTATCTTAATAACGGGTTTAAGCATACTCATTTTCTGGAACTTACAGTACAAATTGAAGACATTTCCATATGTCACAGGATTTTGAATTCCTGACTCTCTGAATTCCTAGCCAACATGGAGAAGAATATGGACAAAATATGGATTTTATCCTAGAGCATTTTATATTTGGAAAGAGCAATATTTATATTTGCTTGTTTGCATCTAAGGATGGATTGTATTGTTTAGGCATTCAAAGAACTTAGATATGCTTGGAGATAACACAATTGAGAAGAAAGCACAGTCCTCACTGAAAGTATATTCATTAAACATTAGCAGTGCTGACAATATTTTATTTTTCTGTTTCCCAGCATCATTTTGTACTTCTAGAAATTAGCAGGTAATGATTTTTAGCTGTAAATAACTTTATTTGACAATTTCTGTGAAATACTTTGTTAAAGTTATTGAAGCAAGCTAAAGTTATTTTCTTTTTTCCCCTCCTGGTGAGTTGGCAACTAAATAAATATGTTATATGGTTATAGTCCTCTATATCTTTATTCCTTGTGCAAAGCCAGAAGATTGAAGATATTAAGTCTTTCTTGAAGCAGAGGAAGGATTTATTTATTTGGATTTTTCCATTTGCTTTTCCTCTAAAAGCTAAAGATCCTATACGTGCCACCTTCATTGTTTTTCCCCATGGTTGTTCCCTTGCTACAATAGTGCACTGAAATATCTAATGGTATGAGTAAAAGATCTTCATGCCAAACAATGATCTTCACCAAGGATTATGAGAGTGAGGAAATTAAACCAACCTGGTTCATTCCATTACCAACTCTGAAACTGACAGATTCTCATTCAAATGAATTACAGCAAATTCCTCCAACTGCCCTATGACTATAACCTTTGGTAGCAAGGTTAAAATGGAGAATAATGACTAATTAGCTAGACAGTGAAAGATTAAAGGATAAAATTTCAGCTAGTCTTCAACCATAAATATTATTGAAAATGCTGTTTCCATTGTCCCTTGAAATTGTAGGTCTAAATTACAAATGTGACAGCTTTAACAGGTTAAAATATACAAGGTTTCCTTCATTTCTGTTATTTTGAAGTTCCCTACTAAAGTTGTAGATATTCAACATTTTTTGAAGATTTTTTTTTCAAGAATACCAAGCTATTTATACAGAAGCCACAACACGCAATAGATATGGGCAGCAGAACTTGGACCCAAAAAATTAAATCTGCAAAAATCAGAAGAAATATAAAACAGCGAGTTTCAGGCAGAGACCTCACTGTGTTAACAAAAAGATCCACAATATTCAGGAGAGGAAATCACTAACACATTTTCCTGATGACATTTTTGCATACTGATCCTAGTCAGCCTGAGAACCTAAGAAAATAACAAGAAGAAATCACTTTTTGTTGTTGCAATTGCTGTTGTTGGAGGTACTAGAGAATATGAACAGGCATAATTCTGCAGCTTATGTCCTGAATGGTTATGTATGTTTGTGTTGCTGTCTAAAAAAATATGGAATGTATTTTCAAAGAGTGCAAGCTTGTATTTTTGCTCAGCTCGTAAGTGTGACCAAAGTTATTTTAGGCCAAACAAACATTGTACTTTAAGTATTTTTCTGCATGGAAGAGAATCAAAGAAAGCTAAAGATTCAGGCAACATTAGGTGGCAATTACACTTTGAAAACTCAAGATTCATAGCTTAAATATACTTCTGGATTTAGTGGCAGTTAAAGTATGTTTGCAAAGCTGTTAATTCACTAATTGTATCCATTTCTGGAGGTGATAATTCAATTAGATTATTAGAATGCATGTGCTAGATGGTGGATGAGAGAGTAACAAACAGAAACAAGGCTCATCCAATGAGTGAAAAGATATTCCTTTTCTGTTTAACCAAGGAAGAAAAATTGTACTACCAATAGCTGCGACAAGGATATCACCTTGAGTTTCAAAGCTATAGAAAGACACCTGAAGAATCTGGAGACTCGGGGGTGTTCTGTATAAAGAATAGTAGACTCCTAATACAGGATTCTGATTGGCTAAAAAACCTGAATTGGGATTGGTTCGATAGGAACCAATCCACAAAGCTGCTCAAAGGCGGCAAAACTAAATACCTGTCATTGGCTACAAGCCGGCAGGCAAAACCCTATATAAAGACTGCCGCGGCTTGAGCCAATGTTCCGTTTTTCAACTACTGTTAACTAATAAAGACTTTGTTGTTGGAACCCGGTCTACCTCGCGTTTTTCCGGACGGAACACTGGCGACTAGGGTGGGATCGTCCTAAATGCAAGACTGAGCACGCGGCAACCAATAAAACCAGACTGAAGACAATGGCTGGAAATAACGCGCAGCCCGCACCCTTCAATCCCAATGAAGAGGATTGGGAATCCTACGTAGACCGTTTCCAGATGTATTTGGAAAGTAACGAGATGGAAGAGATCTCAGACCAGCGTAAGAGAGCTGTTTTCTTGACACATTGCGGGCCCACAATCTTCAAAATGGCCAAGGCATTAGCGAAGCCCCGAGATATGAAACAAATGACTTGGCCAGAGCTCCAAAGAATGCTAAAGGCTCACTACGCACCGGTGGTGTCAAATCTTATCAAGCGGCACAAATTTTACCTAAGAGACCAGAAAGAAGGCGAGACCATCGCTGATTTTGTGGCAGCCCTCCGACAACTAGGGGGAGCGTGCGAGTTTCTGAATTTAGATGAAGCGATGCAGGATCGAGTAATACTGGGTTTAAGAGACTCTAATTTACAGAGCAAGCTGCTAAATAAACCCAACATAACCGTAGCCGAAGCCATCGCAGAAGCCACAGCCGCTGAAGCCGCGAAAAAATCGGCGGTCAAAATGAAACAGATGAATGCGAACAACGACGAAACGAGCCTGGCCAGAGGGAAGAAACAATTTCCCACCACCACTCACCATGAAGATTTTGACGAGATGTCAGAATCCGGGGAGGAAGATGACGAAGTCCACTGCCTATACGCCAACAAAAAAGGGCACGAAAAAAGAAATTAGCAGGAATGCTCTGGCTGCGGAGGAAACCATCCTCGAGCTGATTGCACATTCCTCGATGCCATTTGCAGAGCTTGCAAGAAAAGGGGGCATATCGAGAAAGTCTGCAGGAATAAAAAAAATTACAGCCCAAACAGACGCAGCAACTCCCCCACACAAGCTGAGCCAAAACAAACTGAGAGAAAGTGGCAGCGGAACAAGCGAGCCAGTAACCGAGAAAAAACACATCAGACTTTCACTATTGGAAGCGCTCAGACGGAAAGCGGGAAGAAAGTAAAAATAATTGTAAAAATAGAAGGCAGTCCCTGCGAAATGGAGGTAGACTCTGGGTCTTTCCTATCAATGGTGTCATGGGACACCATCAAACAACTGGTCCCAGATATCAAACTCAAAGAACTCCAGAGACAAAAATTAACTCTCAAGGACTACCAAGGAAACTGAATTCTTGTAGTAGGCCTAGGACATTTCCGAGTCGCCTACAGACAACATGTCGCAGTACTACCATTAACGATAGTCGACCGAGATCGACCAAGCCTCCTGGGCATCAAATGGTTCACACCATTGGGCATCGGGATGACCGGAGTAGACCGGGTGGCCACAACCGACTGGGAAGAAAACCTGATCCAAGAGTTCCAGGACGTTTTTGACGGCTCCCTAGGCAGGTATCAGGGGACCCCAATTTCCTTTAGTCTAGAGCCCCAGGTAGCCCCTAGAAAACTAAAGGCCAGACGAGTTCCTTTTGCTCTGAAAGCAAAAATAGAGGAACAACTAAATAAATTAATAGACCAAGGGGTTTTAGAACCTGTTGATCATGCTAAATAGGAAACGCCAATTGTAACACCAATTAAACCGGACGGGTAGGTTCGAATCTGTGGTGACTATAAGGCTACCCTGAACCATGCATTGCAACAAAGCGCATACCCGGTGCCACTTGTACAACACTTATTACATTCTCTTGGGGGAGGAAAAGTTTTCGCTAAACTAGATCTACCGCAAGCTTACCAACAGCTCCCAGTAGACCCCTTAACGGCTGAAGCACAAACAATAGTGACCCACAAAGGGGCATTCAAATGCAACAGACTCCAATTTGGAGTGAGTGTAGCCCCAGGCATTTTCCAGAGCCTCATGGAATGCCTATTGAATGGTATAAAAGGGGTCGTACCATACTTCGACGATGTTCTAATTTCGGCCAAAGATGCGACCCAGCTAAAAAAAAAGACTAAAAGATGTACTAACTAAATTCAGAGAACCTGGCCTAAAAATAAAAAAAGAAAAATGCTGCTTAATGACTGATCGCGTCGAATTCCTGGGCTACTTAATAGACGGAGAGGGTATACACCCTACTGACAAGAAAGTCAAAGCTGTTAAAGGCACAGCAGAACCAAGGAACAAAACTGAACTGCAGACATTTTTGGGACTAATAAATTTTTATAACGTGTTCCTACCCCACAAAGCAACAATAGCGGAACCATTACACCGATTACTGGACAAAAAAACAATTTGGACTTGGGGTTATAGAGAAAAAAAAGCCTTCCAAAAAATAAAAAACTTATTAACATCAAACACCGTTCTTATCCAGTTTAGTAACACACTTCCATTGACGGTGACCTGCGACACCTCACCGTTTGGAGTCAGTGCCATCCTGAGCCACCAATTGCCAGATGGGAGAGAGGCACCTGTCGCCTACTATTCAAAGACTCTTTCTAAAACCGAACGTAATTATAGTCAATTGGACAGAGAAGCCCTGGCAATCGTCGCCGGAGTGAAACGCTTCCACGAATATCTATATGGAAGAACGTTTTTGATAGCAACGGACCATAAACCGCTACTGGGAATTTTGGCGGGAAACAAGCCAACACCGAACATTTTGTCCCTGCAAATGACTAGATGGTCAGAATTCCTAGCAGCCTACTCTTATACTCTGACACATCGCCCCGGGAAACAAATTTCCCATGTAGATGCGTTGAGCAGAGCACCATTACCGACTATAGAGAAAGACCCGGCACCGACGATGACTACCTTGCAGATAGAGACATGCCCCGATCTACCAATATTTGCAAATGATGTCGCCAGAGCCACCGCAAGGGACCCATTGACTGCCCATGTACTGAACTGGGTAGGTAAAGGCTGGCCGGAAAATCAAAAAACTGAGAACTTTAAACCTTTCCGGACCAGACAAACCAAACTCTCGATTCAAAAAGGTTGTTTCTTGTGGGGTGATCGGGTAGTTATCCCTCCCAAATTACAAACTAAGGTACTGGGTATGCTTCACGAAGGCCACCCTGGTATTGTTAAAATGAAAAGCCTTGCTAGAAGCTATGTCTGGTGGCCGGGTATAGATAGGGACATCGAATACTGGGTAAATTCTTGCAACAAATGCCAAAGAACCAGGCCTTCCCACCACAAGCACCCATAAAGGACTGGGAAACCCCACGAGGCCCCTGGTCACGAATCCACATTGACATTGCGGGTCCTACTAAGGGACATACCTTCCTAATTGTCGTAGATGCATACTCAAATTGGCTGGAGGTTAAAATTATGCCATCTACAACAACTGAAACTGTTATTAAACAACTTGACAAACTCTTCACAACCCATGGCCTGCCGGACATCCTAGTGTCCGACAACGGGCCACAATTAACGAGTATCCAATTTGAACAATACCTAGCCTCCCTAGGTATAAGACATGCCCTAACCGCGCCGGCCCACCCGGCTGCAAATGGTAGGGCAGAGAGAATGGTCAGGTTTACCAAAGAAGGGTTAGAAAAAATGGACATTGGGGATGTCCAAGATAAAATAAATCGCCTACTCACCCTCCAGCATATCACACCCAGTACTACAACAAATAAAAGCCCGGCGGAACTACTAATGGAAAGAAAACTTAGGTCACAATTAGACAGATTGCACCCAAACTATACACCTGAAACCCCCCCCCCGACTCCTACATCCGTTTCAGGACATTTGAAATCGGCGACCTAGTCTATGCAAAAAATTTTACCGGGGACCCATTATGGCTTCCAGGCACAATCAGGCCCCCGGTCCTACCGACTAACCGTAGACGACGGCAGGGAATGGAAGTGGCACATAGACCAGCTTTGTTCCCGAAACATAGAAAGAAGTACAAACACACAACCACAAATAATAAAAAACGACGAAAATCAAACCAAAGAGGGGGGGGAAATACGAGAAAATAATAAAGAACCATTTAAATTAAACACAGAATACAATAACAAACAAAAAGAGCAAAAAAGAGACTTACAGTTAGAAGAAACGTGCGAGAAGAGTCCACTCGAAGGGGCCAACCAGGCCAGCTCGACCTGTCCGGAGAAAACAGGAGGGAGCGGCAAAACCGCCGGCCTAAGAAACTCAGGCGGCAGTAAAATGGCTGACTCACCCTTCCAGGCGGTTCCATGGAGAAGGACCAGAGAGACAGCAACCCCATCTGAACCGGTCGAAGTCTTCAGCAGAAATGAACCGCACAAGTCCAGTCAAGTCAAAAGAAGCCCCACCTACCTGTGCGACTATGTTACCACGTAGGACTAAACCAAGAGGGGAGGGGTGTTCTGTATAAAGAATAGTAGACTCCTAATACAGGATTCTGATTGGCTAAAAAACCTGAATTGGGATTGGTTCGATAGGAACCAATCCACGAAGCTGCTCAAAGGTGGCAAAACTAAATACCTGTCATTGGCTACAAGCCGGCAGGCGAAACCCTATATAAAGGCTGCCGCGGCTTGAGCCAATGTTCCATTTTTCAACTACTGTTAACTAATAAAGACTTTGTTGTTGGAACCCGGTCTACCTCGTGTTTTTCCGGACGGAACCGGGTGCTTCTCTGCTAGCAGATTAAAAAGAAAAAAGGCACTGGCTATAGGAATGGTGATAGCAAGTGGGATTTGGCTGCTGGAATCCTGAACTATGTTAGTTGGATGAAGGACAAAATATCTGAGGCTTGAAAATGGAATGAAATAAAGATGTGTATTACAGGAGATAGTGACATAATAATTACAACTTGGAGCATATTTAACAGCCCAATAAAAAATCCTGAAGAATACTAGAACAAGTATAGCCCTTGCTGTCTACATACATTGAAGTACAGATGGGGTGGACTGCTGGGGTTTAGAGGGGTTCAGAAGAGCACCTAGCTAAGATTCTGTGCAATTCAGAGAACCCCCAAATCCCACTGCTGGTTGGCCCTGCTCTGCCCACTCTGCCCCTCCCAGGAGTCCCCACGTGGCCCGTTTTGGATGCAGGTGAGTGCAGAGCAAGCACAGAGGCTCAGGGAAGGTGAAAAACACACCTCCCGCAAGTTCAGGAAGGCCATAAAATAGGCCTGTTTTCAGCTTCCAAAGAGCCTTCAGAGACCAGGGAGGATGTTTTCACTCTCCCAGATGCTTGAGAAAAACCTCGGGAGCCCAGGGAGTATTACTAATGTAATACTCAGATTTAAGAAGTGTTTATCAAGGTGCCTCAAACACACAAAAATACTTTGTTCTGCTGTATCTGTTATGCTTTCCCTCTGTAGAAAAGCTGCTTCGAGTGAAAGGAATTGATTTTTATCATAACCATAACATGAGTAGCCTCTCCTGCCAGATCATTGTCATTATCTTCTCAACTTGCAGCCACTATTGAGTAAAATGTCTTCACCATGGCCAAAATGAACTTTTAGTTGAGTCTAAGAGCTGAAGATTTGAAATGAGGGTAAAGAAATCTCAGTATTTTCTTACAGTTTTCTTTCAGGCCTTTGAAGTCAAGACAATTATGTGACAATAGAAGGACAGAGTATCGAAGAACAGAGAGGAGCATATTTATTTCTGTTAGGAAAGAAACAGACAGAAGCGAGGACATCTGTTCAAATAGGGATGTTTGGAAGCCGATCCCACTTTTTTTAGGTATTCAGAAGAGCAAAGGATGAATGTCTTTGCCCAGAACATATTATTCCGATCTCACCCTAAAGATGGAGACCATCAAGAGATGGGACATCTTTTTCTTTTAAACAATTCCTTCTCCCAGTGCAGTGCAGGCCAATCATGGATGTGAGGCCAGGCTTAAAGTGGGAAAATTTTGTGGAACCACATGGTGTCTCTAGCTTGCTTGCTTTCTCTTATCCTGTCTCAGTAGGCCACATTAAATTAAAACATGAAATTAAGTTGAAGCCATAGGTTCCTCATCCCCTGAGTACACTGAAAGGAATAAGGGAGATAAGGAGGAAAAAGTAATTGTTTTGCTTGATTGATCAAAATTCCATTTGACTTAATATTTGTCTTTAAGTAGCCCAGAAGGTGCCCCTGGGAAGTTTCTAAGCAGAGCACAATACAGCTAGTTATCCCTTTCATTTGTCCAGGCTTAATTTACTGTTTAAGCCCTAGTTTTAGCTATTGACCATTTATGTGCTGGAAAGAAAAAATCCTTCTACCGTGTTTCTTCATATTTATCAAGTAACAGATAGTCAACAACCCAAATTCAAGCCCTACGAGTTCTCAATTACAAAGCACCATCCAAAATGCTGAATGCAAAAAATGCACAAAGCAAGTGTGGTAACATCTAAATGAGATCAAAGGAGAGCTAAAGGAGTTCATCAGATTTGGCCTAATCTTTAAGAAACCATGCTGATTGGCACAGTTTGCTGAAATTATCTAACCAAAGCATAATTGCCCTTCAGCAGAACTGAATCTGAATCCTATGGCAGTCTTGCAAGTCATTCAGAGATTTGGAGCTCAAGGACACAAAGGCAATCTGTGATACATATTGCCCAAATTCTCCAAATTGGGAAAAAAAACAGCATAAAGAAGGGAGAAGAATACAACTTTGTGACTGACATCTCTAATGCTAAATGAATTTATTTGTTGGGTTTTTTTTATCATAATTTATATATTGTCTCATCTTGTGACTCAATCAAAGTGCTTTGGTTAAAGGATGTTAAAATAATGCATTGCAAAACAACTCCTAGATTCCTATGCTTTTTGCTTGATCTTTTTTCCAGCTAAACATTTGGGTGAAGACCACGGCATGAATATGGTTAGTAAGAAAATAAGTGATATCATGAAATAAAAGGCTCTTTAAAAAAAAACAGCAACAGGTTTGATATCCTTAGAAGGATCAGAAGTTAATTTTGACGGCAAAATTCATCTATATGAATGTTTCATTCATTTATTTTAAGAAGTCAAAATATAAACACGCCTTAAATAAAACATTTTATCATATTTTGAACATACATTTTGCGATGCTATAGAGCCATATTGCATTTTCCACAAACTTTACATACATGCAGGGGTGGGTTTCGACCAGTTCTGTCCAGCTCTGTAGAACCGGTAGCTCTGAAGAGCAACAGACACGGAACTGGTTCTATGTCTGCTGATGTTTTGGCCCACCCACCTGCCCGGACTCTTACATGACCTTTATTCCCTTGTTTTTCAGCCTCAGCTGCTTTGTGGGGCACAGCTGCAATTGAAAAAGCAGGAAAAAAGTGCTTTTCCAAATGCTGCGCACCCATGTGCAGCGCTGCTCAGCTGTCCAGACAGCAAGCTGACAATGATTCACATGTGCGCGCAGCGAACTACCAAACCGGTAGTTACACCAGTCAGATCCCACCCCTGCATACATGTAAATGCTAATGCTTTTTTAAAACTTATATTTGTGTTTGTATATATGTGTTTTATTAGTGTTGTATATCAGTGATTGCAAAAACTTTGTACATGCCATGTACTAAATAAATAAAATTTTATTTAAAAAAGTCAAAATATAGACACGGCTTAAATAAAGCACTTTGTCATATGTTGGACAAACAGTACGGTATTACATAAAAACTAGCTCTTTGGAAAAGGTGGAAGGAAAGGGAAGACAACCAGCAGCAAGAGGAATGGGCTCAGTTACAGTGGTGATAGGTACACCATTGAGAGACTTGAAAGTACAGGTTAGGGATAGACTGTCATGGAGAAAATCTACCTGGTTGCTAGAAGCCCAAAACAACTTGCTGGTTGTTATGAATCAAGTTGATAATCTATTTACCTGAAATTTAATGTGTCTTCCCTCAGGAGAGGTTTTTGTGCTGTCAATCAAGAATTTGGGGCAGAAGAATTTAATACTGTTGTCTGAATTCCAATTACAGTTGATGAGTGATATGAGACTTTAGTGGGTTTTTTTCAACTGAGATCCAAATACTAGCCCCAGGTCAAGCTGGAGACTTGCCAAATTAGTTGGGCTTGAATTAATCTTTTTTCTGAATCATGAAATAGATCCAAAACTAATTATGTGATTGCTGCATCCCCTATACAACTATAGTTCTGCTATCATGAAAGAATCTTCATTCAGAAAGAGTCCAACTTCTCCAGATCTAGTTTATAGCACTGCAGACTGGAAAATTTAACTTTGCCATTGCCCTTCAAAAGAGACAAGTACATAACACAGTGTCACTAGCCACAGGTTTTCTAAAAAGCACATGTAGAAAACACAGATCCTTCTCAGCTACAATCTCAGAAAGAATGCTAGTGTTTCTCATGAGCCTATGTGCTTTTTCAAGAGGCAACTGGACTTTCTGGTTTTTCTTTGAAGACATTTAGCTTTTCATCCAAGAAGTTTCTTCAGCTCTGGCTGGATGGTGGGGAATGGAAGGATTTATACTCCTTGCAGACAGCTGGTCATTTGCATTTTTAGAGGGTCTTTCAATTGTTCCAAGAAGGCTCCACACACATTTGCATGACTTAGGTGACCCTGAGGACACAGATAAACTTCCAAGGACAACATTACATCTGAAATCTGCTGGATCTGAATCAGTGAAAAGTCTCAGGAGAAAGGAGACTTCATGAGATAGTCCATCTGTACTCCACACAGTTGCTCTGCATGAGTTGACGGTAGAAACTGACATTTTTGAAGTCTACTTGTGAGTTGAGAGATCACATCTATGTGCACAGATGGAATGTAGCCCTCAATGATTCAAGGTTCAGCCAATCTTGATTTCTTAATCACTTTGGATTTAATTTAGTTATTGTTTTCATTGAGATCATTAGAAAAGCAAGTTTCTATGGACTTCACTGGGTGAATTTCCTTCAATCCACTATGAAAGAAGCTTTAAATATGTATTTAAAGATTAAAGAATTCTTTTTATGGAATTAATAACAAAAGGGTGAATAGACTGGAAGGTTATAAATGGAATAAAGATTGTGATGGGTTTAATAAAATTTGCAAATTGTAAGAATCCTTCCTGTGGGAAACTATTCATGATCTTGCATTCATGTTCTTCAAAAGGAAACTAAAAATAATGTGAGACTTTGAAGAGGGCTTTGAAGGAAACAAAATAATGGTTGCATGGAGACAAATTTTAGAAAAATGGATACAGAATTTTTAATTTAAAGTTTTCTGCTATTCATGATAGACTAAATAATGCTATGGAAGAGGAATACAATTTATTGGATCAGACTGAAATTGATTCAAGTGTGGACTTGAAAATAACAGGTTGGAAGAAGGATATTGAAAAAGATGAAATACTGAATATACATGTTGATGTTTTAAAAACTAAGAAGCACATGCAAATAATAGACTAGAAGAATAACTGGGATAACCTTTTTACATTGAATTTACAAAAATGATTTGTTAATATTTTTGAGAAAAGACAAAGAGAAAATGGGGAAATGGGGGGGGGGGGGATAAAGTGTGTATACATTACCTGAAGGATTGTTGGGATAAAGTGGAAGAAATATAAAGTTGATTTGTTTTACTGAGGATAAAATAAATAGATTGCTACCTCTGGAAATTTTTAATGGTTTTTTTTTTAAACTGGGACTTAATTGTGATGTTTTAAGATTTTGTTGATAGCTAAGAGTTGTACAGGAAAGAGGTTATTGAATGCACTCTAAATTTATTTGATTGAGGTCAAAACAGTTATGTTGTTATTTCTGGTAACTTCAATTAGTGTTTTACAAACTGGATTTGAATTATGAGATTTGGTGGATTTTCTTGAAAAATAGAAAATGAGATATAAATGTAAAAGGAAAGATTTAAAATGGGTTTATTAGATAAAGCGTACAATGGATACGTTGTTATTTCTGATCATCCTTAATGGACCTTTACTGATTAGTATGAGAGGTAGCTTTATTTGTTAATAGAGAATGAGATGAAATGTGGAATGAAGCAATTGTTGTGTTTTAAGGTATAGTGACCATTAAAATGTCATTAAAATTAGGTATGCAAGTAGCCTTCAACTTACAATCACAATTGGGACCCAAGCTTTCGTTGCTAAGCAAGGCAATGGTTAAGTGAGTCATGCCTAGACTTACAACCTTTTGCCACAGTTGTTAAGCAAATCACTACAGTTGTTAAATAATAAAGTGAAATCAGTTTCCTCCACTGATTTTGTTTGTCAGAAGTCAGCTGGGAAGATCACAAATGGAGATCACGTGCTCTGGTATGTTTGAACTCTGATAAATATATGCTGGTTGCCAAAGGCCTGAATTTTCCTTACATGACAGTGAAGCTGCTGCAATGGTCATAAGTGTGAGGTCATAAGTCCAGATTTTCAGGGTCGTTGTAACTTCAAGAGATTGCTAAACAAAAGGTTGTAAGATGAGAACTTACAATCAGTATTTGCTTCTTTGTTCTCTATGTTCTTTACATTTTTTTTATTTTATCCTTTATTTTTAATAATTTGTATTAGTTCCATCTGTATATATAATGTCTAATCAATTTTTAAAAATTCTTCATTTATTAATGCAATCCCATTTTTGAAAGCCTTCAAATCTTAAATCCCGATGCACGAAATCATTTTAAAGGAATAAGAAATAATACTCAAAAATACTGCTGTACATCTCTCTGACAGGAATGAGTTATCATTGCCATGGAAACCTTAACTTTTGAGCCCCAATTTCAAGAAATTGCCCAAGTGTGTAATTTGCCATTGTCATGACTGTATGAGAAATTGTTAGTGCTGCTTACATATTGAAACAGTGAAACATCTGCACTGAAGGATGGTATTATCAGGCACTTAGGACTTGTCATCGCAGAAGGAGAAAGAACAAGATTTTTAGGCACATACCTTGTAAGCAATTTTCACTTTTAACATTTTAATACTTAACAAGACAGATTATAAACTGGGCAGCAACTAAAAGGTGGAAAATGTGGGCTCTCCTCACCAGTTCTCTTCCCAGAATGCTGGTGAAATTTTACAATAGTTGTGCTGCTTTTCTTTTTGTACAAATACATAAAAAGAGGGAGGGAGGGAGGAAGAAGGAAGAGAGGAAGGAAGGAAGGAAGGAAGGAAGGAAGGAAGGAAGGAAGGAAGGAAGGAAGGGAGGAAGGAAAGATCTCGCCCTCAAAAATACTGTTATGGGAAAGATCTACACTAAATAAAGAACCAAAGCACTTGGAGATAAATGCAATGAAGTATTTTTTATTGGCACATACAATGCTAATTGGTTTCCTGACCAGCATGTTGCCAAACAGTTGTGAAGTCTATAAGGTTAGAGTTTATATAACCTTGCAAGATGATACAAAGAATTCCAAATATAATGTAAATTAATATACTTATTATTGGAGCACATTTCTATAGAGAGCTCTTCATCCACCTTCCTTTCTCATACTAATGGTAGCTAACATCAATATTTCTCATAATATTAAGTTAATGCTCATTTCTCCAACTCCTTTCATACTTTCACAAAAGGCAATAACTTGCCTTTTGCTATTTATCTCATTTGTCTCTAGTCATCCTTTCACAAATTTTAAATTTTGCCTCATCATTGAAAGCATCATACTGTTTTATAGGAAAGAAACATAGAAGTTACATTTTATCCCCTATATTATTCTAACACATTATTTTGTCCATTGCTTCAAAGATAATTTCTTAATGATGTGTCTTCTCACATAGAGCTTTGATAGAAAAATCATTTCAAAAATGGATCCATAAGATACCCAAGAAATATAAATGAATTAAGTTTCCTTTTTAAGTGAAATGATAGAAAGCATTATTTGTAAGAATGGTATTAATAGAATTATTAAGCACTTAGAAGAACAAGACTTGTTGAGAAAAAATTAGCATTTTTGTCACTCAAAATGTCTTGTCTCATGCTCCTTATTGGTTTTTAAAAAGAAAGTAAACAAATACTTAGCTAGAGCTGCTCCATTATGAAAAGACACACATGTATAGATATGAAATTCATCTTGATCAAACCTCTTGCCAGAAGTTGCTCAATAGACTGAACCATTCTGACAGAAGAGGTCTCCATATGTTTGATTAACTACCAAGAGCAAATAAGCAGTAGGAACACATGGATTGTTTTCAGATAGTGAACAGTCAAGAGTAGAATTTTACAGATGTCTATCTGATATCAGTTATTGATCGGGGTCAAGAATGAGTATTGAAGTGGTTGAGTTTGCAGGTAGCACTAAATTACTCAGTGTAATGAGCATTCAAGCAAACTGTGAAGTAATGATAAGGATCACTCAAGCTGAAAAATGGAAAATGAAGCTCAGTGCAAATAATTGTAAAACATTGTAATTTCATTCTAATGTGATCCAAATTGGTATTGTCTAACCAGGATTTTTATGGCTAGATGAATGAAAAATGTGAGGTCTATATGGGATATGTGGGATGGAGAGGTGCAGGGGCAGGGGGGGAGGAAGGACATATTTTTTCCCTAGATATTCTTAACAGAAAGTCTGAAAATGAAAATACCATTGTCACAGTGCCTTAGACTAAGGATAGTTGGACTTCAGCCTTTCAGATGCATTGAATGGAAATTCTCAACTATGTACCACTAAAATTCTCATTTCTGTTTAGTATGTTATAACCTTCAATTGAACAAAAGAGCAAAACATTTTGAATCAACCTACTTCAGATGAGAAACTTGCAGAATATGTCAAAGTCTAGGATCAATGACTCCTGTGGGATTGAAATTTGGCAAAAATGTGGCTACTTCAGCACCACCACACCTTATATTTACACTTCTTAGAAAACCTTCAGTTGGGGGCACAAAGTAAAATGGGAGGGTTGTATCCCCACCTTACCTGCCTCCCTAGCAAAGTGGTAGGCAGTTCCATAGGTCAGAGGAGGAGATTCATTTGGGAGGGTGGGAGGAAAAGCTGCAAACCTATGGTATGTAGAAAGAAGGGCAGGAGATCAAGTGGGATACCTGCAAGTGAGGTAGAACTGGCAGGAAAGGAGTGGTGATGGGTGAGTTCTGTTCTTCCGTGGAGGGAGGGGGCACAGTAGGGAGCAATTGTGAAGTCCACTGCTGCTTTCATCCAAGGTTCTTTTCCAAATTTCAACACTCTACAACACAGGTGTCAAACTCATGGCATCACATTGCTGTCATGTGACATTTTGCAGCTTTTTCTCTTTCACGGAGCTGGGGTGGACGTGGTCTGAACATGACACATCCGGCCCATGGGCCACCAGTTTGACACCCCTGTTCTACAATAATAACCTAAAATATTGAACATAAAGAATAATATTTGGCTACATTTCAATCATATTCATGAGAAACCAGGGTTACTGCTTAGTCTGATGGAATATAAACACATTTCATGTATTACAGGCTGCCTTTAGAGCATAATACTCAGCAAACTCATTTCCAATGTAGGAATATCAACCCAGATAAATTCAATATGATTAAAACTGTCTTATAAGAAATCAAACAATTAGTCTTTCTCACCAAGTGGCCATGACTTTCCAACAAAACACTTCAAAACAGAAATATTGTGGCACGTCACTCAAACACAAATGTTGTCTAGGTAATTATTTTAGCTCACACTCATGCTATGTACAGCATAAATTTGCAGCTTTATCCCTGACACTAAAAAACACTAAGAAATAAAGAAGATTTCCTAGAAATCTTTCTAATACCTGTATAAAGTAAGCTCATATTTCTATTTAGATGCAATATTTAAATGTAATTTAAACTCTAAGCAGTCTACATCTGGACAAGAGATTTACAGGCATATTTAATCTCTTCTTCATTGTCACTGTTTTAATATGTGCAGTTAGTAGATTTTCCTTTGTTTAAATATGCTTCTTCTTAAGAACCTTTTAAGTTGTATTAAATGAAAGCACATTGCAGTAGTCCCATTCCATGCATGTTAGCAAAATGTCTGTTATAAACTTTGTCTTTTGGTTTCATGAGAAATGGATTACTTACAAGGCCATTTTTAAAGTCATAAAGCACAACTCTGAGAAGAAAATCACACTTTTTTGAAAAAACAGTAGATGGATGAGCAGTTACTAAGGGAGAAAAACAGAGAACAATAGAAAGGGTTCCGGAGAAATAAGGTCTTAACTTATAAGAGTACTTCACTTCATATACATTTCTGAAACATAGCACAGAGAGTTTGTGAAATTTCCTTTTTGGGCAGTCAGGATGCATTAACAGAGAAATACAAACTGGGTAAGTCCACTTCATTGGTTCCACAACAGTGACCTAATGCATAAAATGACTTATCTTTTATTTGCCAATCTGATGAACCTTTTTGGCCACATCCTGGAACTGAACTTTTACAGCAGATTCCATTCAGTTTTGCATGGATTATTTTAATGTATCCTATTAAATACCTAAACACATGTCAAGAAGTTACAAGGTCTAGAAAGTTTCATTAGTCTATTAAAAAGCAGGATGCCTGCATAACATAACCGCATTGCACCAGTCAGAGCTCTGTGGGAATTGAATTCCAGAATTTGTCAGAGCAGAAACATCAGTTATGCAATAACTAACAGCTGCCAGCTTCAAGGCCAGAAAACACAATGCAAAAACCTCATTAAAAGGCAAGAAAAAGAAGCACAAGACTCCCAGAACAGTGGATATAGTGAGATACCATACTTTCAAGATCAATAGGGGCAGTCAACTGTTTTAAGTGGTTTAGTCCAGGTATGTAATAAAAATGATCATCCAGGCATGCTCTCGATGTCTTCACCTGAATTCAAGTCATGCAAAGAAAGAGTGTCCGGGAACTACAACCAAGTTATTGTCCATTGTCCTGACACACTTATTGTGAGAAAAGGAGGAACTTTATCTCCACTCCTTAATGAAGTTTCCTTTCCTGAGCTCTTGAACTTTCCCAAGGAGGCAGCTAGAGAACCAGAAGAAAAAGGACGAGAAGTCTAGATTTGAGAGGAGATACTAACCAGTGAAATAATGTCTTAATTGCCTATCCCTTTTCAATTCTTGATGTATATATTCCCAAACCTTTGGCCATATCACATGTGAATTATCAGACTTATCTTCAAACACATGTCTAAGGTACTCAGTTGGGGAAGACAGTACTGGGTAGCTGAATCCAGTAAAATTCATTTCTTCTTACATCTGTATGCTGTTAACAAGACTGTGTGAAAGCCTATTTATTTGAGTGAACTGGACAATTAACATTCCTTGTTTTAAATGAGTCTTGATGCAAAAGCTTTTTATGGAATTAGAATTGATCATTCTTAGCATAAAATACAGTTATTTTATGTACAGTTTACCATTAGCATCTAGCACTACCAAGGTTGGTCAAGATATACCCAAATTTGAGTCCAATATGCTGGAAATGTAAACAAACAGCAGGTTCCTTCTTTCACATGTGGTGGTTGTGCCCCAAAGCCAAAAAAATTTGGAACAAAATAAGGATCTGGCTGCAAAAAATAACAGGGGAAAAATAGAACCTAAACCGGAAATGTTCCTATTAGGGATAATTAGAGGCGATGATAAGAAAGAAATCAAGTATCTTATTATACTTATTCTGACAGCAGAGAGAATAACCTATGCTCAAAACTGGAAAGTGGAGTGTAATCCCACAGATAAATGTTAATTTAAAAAATTATGGATTGTGCAGAAATGAACAAGCTTACTGTGGAATTGCAAAAGAAGGAAAAAAGAGAATATTATACAGTCTGGGAGAATTTAGATGTTTGGATAGATAACAGGAATAATAGATAATGTATAATGTAAATACGAATGATGTACATATATATATAGATATGAGTAATGGAAGACAGAAAAAGCTGATGCCACAAGGTATTGCAAAAATTACAAATGTGATTTGTTTTTTTCTTTTTAAACTGCAAAACTTCAATAAAATTATTATTTTTTAAAAAAAAATATTTCTTCCATCACTTCATTTGAACCCACAATGCACTGGATGATCTAGCCATGTCCTTGATTTTCAGAAATTTCCCCACCCCTGATAGCTTTCTTCTTTCAACTAACCTGCCACCTTCAGTTCTGAGACTTTCCATTTTCTTATTCCCTTGCTCTCCTCCCCACCCCATTTTCTAAAGCTTATTCTGCTAAAACTATACTGTTAGGGATATAAGTCACCTAACAGGTATTTGGGTTAGAAATACATAAACCAGGATAAACATTTTAAACAGTATTTTTAAGAAAATGCAAAACTGTAATTAGGTGTGGTTTCTCAAACTGCCATAAGATGGAGCCAGAAACCTGGAATGTTTAGCCTTAGTCTCAGAAGAGAGTGAATCTCTGTTTCCTTCTGTTGGAAAGTATTGCCGTTCCTCCATTTCTTCTAATTGACTGATATTACTGGATTTGATGTAAGTCTGATACTGAACTGTTTTTCACACTGGACTTTGTTACTGGATTATCCCTGGACTAAAAACTTACTGATTTATCTGTGAATGACTTTGGACTGCTTGTTTTTGGACTTTGCTTAACGTTTCTGGAAGTAAAAACCTACATTTTCTGTACAGTGTATCTGTGTGCTGTTTGTGTATTATTCAAACACTTCTCTCAATACGTCTCCCTATATGCACAGGTTGCAGGTTTTCACATAATAACAAAAAAGTAGTGCAAGATTGGAAGATATGGAGACATCTGGCCCTTGGAATTGCCAAGAATCAGACTTGACTGAATAGACAATATCATCATCGTCGTCGTCGTCGTCATCATCATCATCTTCATCGCATAATAAACTTGGTTTGCCACACAAAGGAAGAACTAATAACTGATAAGGCAGCATAGGAGCCATGGTGGCATAGTGGTTAGAATGCAATATTAGAATGCCAACTCTGCATTCCACTACCAGGAGGTCAGTCCTGACCGGCTCAAAGTTGACTCAGCCTTCCATCCTTCAGTAAAATGAGGACCCAGATTGTTGAGGGCAGTACACTGACTCTTAAACTGCTTAATGTGTGCTGTAAAGCACTGCAAAGTGTTATATAAGTCTAAGTGCTGTTGCTATTCTATTGCTATGTGCTGTGAAGAAATGAAATTCCAGACCCAATATTCTTAAACAGAGGAAAAACAATCTCATGTTCACCGTGTTCATTATATACTTCCAATGGTTGTTTAAAGCATTCATTACTTTAATGAAAAATATTCAAGGCTGAAAGGAACATAATTCCAAAGTTTCTGTACTGACTAAAAGGCAAAAGTAAGTAGCAACTTTTGGCAGTTATCACTGACAGTTTGGAAAAGGGGCAGCTCCAAGTCATATCAAATGTGAAAGTGTGCACAAAATAGATGAGATTGGATCAGTGAGCTATGGAAAAAAGTAATTATTTCTAAATAATATTCTAAAATTATTAAATCAGCAGGCACCACCCGCAGGGTAAGAGTTGGCAGAACAAAATAAATAAAATTGGCAACCATAGAAAGCTCATGGGAGAGTTTATGGAAAAGCTGGGAGAGGGATGGATGAGAACACAGGCATAAACAATTGATAAGATAAGAAGTAATTGTAGGCAAGGGGATTTGCAGTTTATCTCAGAAATGATAACTCAATCGGGGTAAAGAAAAATCTGGGATAAGGCATCTGAAAATATTCAGAGACGCTCCACTTCAATTATTTCACTATAAATGAGACTGGGAAAGGCCTATAATAGAATTCTTTTATTGCCCAAGTGTAATTGGACACATAAGGAATTTGTCTTGGTGCAAATGCTCTCAGTATACATAAAAGAAAAGCTACATTCATCAAGAGTCAAGAACCATAAGGTACAACACTTAAGGATGTCATAGGGTACAAAAAGTAATCAAATCATACTAACCATTTTCTGTATTTCTCCCAGATTAAGGACCTGTCCCTTCTTGGCCGCCTCCTTTTCTTCACGTAGAACAGGTGAAAGAGCCTGTAGATGGCTTCGCACTGTTGTAGAACAATGGTGGCTACCAAAAGGAGTGTGTGATGATCCATGGGGGAGATGACTGGATGCTGTGGAAGAGCAAGAGCCAGATGAAGGCTGAAGAGGTCTGCACCGCAGGGCTGTTGGACTGAAAGTGAGATCCAAGTGAGTTCCTCCCCCTTTTTATAGGAAATATAGGTTTTCTGCTCGGTGTCCTTTTGCATCCTCTTGGCATCCTGCAGACATCCTAAATATCCGAGATAGGTCCCCTCTGCGAATGTTTTTTCCGTTTTAATGCTTTGTATGTGAGCTGCATCCACTTTCATCCTTTCTCCGTCCATGCTACTAACGCTTTGTGTCCGTTCCGCGTCCGTTACACTTCCTTCCTGTGTCCATTTTCCGCTGGAGCGGATGCGAGTTGCGCGGATGCGCAGTGGATGCCTAGCAGATATAGCAGATGCGTAACGGATAACGACGGATGTAGAACGGATGTTCCCCGTATGCATAGGGATGTATAATGGACACGTTGGATACTTCATCCGCTCAAAAAGTTTTGTGCAGCTCAAAACTTTTTGAGCGGATGAAATGTCAGTCGATGGATGCTGGATGGATAGAGAGGATGAAAAACGGACGCAGTGATTACAGACCGGAAGCATCGGGTTAACCAACGGATGGCAAGTGTTTCTCTCCGTTTTACATCCTCTTTCCATCCGTTGATGCTGTGTGACAGGGGCTTTAGCATTAAAGATGTATTATTAAAATCTATTTGGTTCTTGCTTCCTTTCCCAGCTTCATGGGACTTGATAAATCCATTCTCTCCATCAGCCAAAAGAGGAATGGGCAATTCATAGCCCAGAGTCTCAGGGCCAGAAGGGAGAGTGGGTCCTACAACTAGCCTACTATTGGAGCCGTGAAAAACAGGCTACTATCAATGCAATCAGAATGTTTGCATAGCAGAACTTGTTTTATATTCCCATGGAAAATACTATTTTCTTGCTATGTCACCTTGATCTAGATTCACTTTCCTTGGTAAAGCCCATGTCACACTGCACCAACGGATGCAAAGAGGATGTAAAACGGACAAAAAAGCTTGCCATCCGTTGGTTAACGTGATGTACTCACTGCCTCCGTTTTGCTTCCTCTCTATCCGTCCAGCATCCGTTTATTGATGTTTCATCCGCTCAGAAAGTTTTGAGCTGCACAAAACTTTTGCGCAGAAAATGTATCCAATTCGTCCGTTCTGCATCCGCTACGCATCCGCCACGCATCCGTGATGCATCCGTTATGCATCCGCTATATCCGCTAGGCATCCGTTACGCATCCGCGCAACTCACATCCGCTCGGACGCAGGGAGGAAGCGGAACGGATGCAGAACGGATGCAGAATGGATGCAGAACGGATGCAGCACAGAAACAAAGCGTTTAAAACGGAAAAAACGTCTGCAGAGGGGACCTATCTCGGATATTAAGGATGTCTACAGGTTGCCTAGAGGATGCCTAGAGGATGCCTAGAGGATGCCTAGAGGATGCAAAGGGACACCTATACTGCCTATAAAAAGGGGGAGCAACACATCTGGATCTCACTTTCAGAACAGCAGCCCTGCGGTGCGGACCTCTGCAGCCTTCATCTGACTCTTGCTCTTCCACAGCATCCACTCATGTCCACCGTGGATCGTAACACAGTCCTTTTGGCAGCCACCATCCTTCTGCAACAGTGCGAAGCCATCTACAGGCTCTGTGAACTCTACTACAGGAAGAAAAAGAGGCGGCCAAGAAGCCTCTGGGTACGAAGATGGTTCGCCAGAAGAGCAGAGGATGGACTGTACAACAAGCTGATGGTGGAGCTCAGGAACGAAGACACTCAGGCATTCCAGAACTTCATGAGGATGCCTCCAGCCATGTTTGACGAAGTTGTGCAGTGCCTGACACCCAGGTTGACCAAGGCAAACACCAACTTCCGGCCCAGCCTGGACCCTGGGCTCAAGGTGGCACTCACTCTGCGCCACCTGGCCTCAGGGACCACCTACAGCAGCATGCAGTACAGCAGCATGCACTATCAGCATTGTGGTCAGAGAAGTGGTGCAGGCCATCATCGAAGAATACAAGGAGGAGCTCCTCCAGTGCCCCTCCACTGAAGAAGGATGGAAGAATGTTGCAGAGCAGTGGTATCAGAAGTGGAACTTCCCCCACACACCGTTGGAGCCATAGATGGCAAGCATGTGGCCTGCAAAGCGCCAGCCAAGTCGGGGTCCACTTATTTCAATTACAAGGGCTTCTTCAGCATCATCCTCTTCGCCATGGTCGATGCTGACTACAAGTTCATGTACATCGATGCTTCAGGCAACGGCTCATCTTCAGATGCCCAGATATACAACGCCAGTCACCTCAAGGAGGAGCTGGAATGCAACCTTATGGTGGGCTTCCCAGATCCAGACCCCCTGCCCAACAACACACAAGATGTGCCCTACTTCATCGTGGGGGATGACACCTTCTCCCTCACAACCTACCTCATGAAGCCCTACACTTCCAGACTCCTCACCCGTGAAGAGAGGATCTTCAACTACAGGCTGTCCAGGGCAAGGCGGGTGGTGGAGAACGCCTTTGGCATCCTGGCCAACAGGTTCCAGGTACTCACCACCATGCAGCATCGCCCAGAGACCGTGAGGAACATCTTGGAAGCTTGCTGCATCCTGCACAATCTCATGCGCACCCGCTACCCAGTCTTGCAGAACAGGCTCGTGGACCTCCAACAAGGCAATGGGAACATGGAGCCTGGGGAATGGAGGCAAGGGCGAAACCTGATAGACACTGAGGATGTGCAAGGCCCCAACAGAGCCTCACATGAAGGGAAGAAGCAGCGCAACCTCCTGAAACACTGGTGCAACTCCCCAGCTGGAGCGGTGGTGTGGCAAGACAGGATGATAGATGATTAATGGATGCTTCCTTCAGCCTGTCTCATCACACGGATGAGATTGGGCCATGTATGTTGGGTGGTCCTACAATGAACAGGATGTTTAATAAAGAGTTGTGTTTATGTTGACATGTGTGGATGATTGATTACATTATTATTGATAATAAAGGGCCATAGGTGTGGCACCTGGGAGGGTGGACCATACAGTCCCACTATGCTTGCACTGGAGGTTTATCTATCCCACAGCTATTACCCATCCCAAAGGTATCCTTGCCCAACCCACTGCTATCTTAACCCATCCCACAAGCATGCAAAGGCTTAAACCATTTCTAAAAGTTTCCACCAAGACTTTATTAAAAAAAGGAAACGAAGCAAGTGTTTGAATCAAAAATAGACTTTATTAACAAGAAGCTCCTCTTGGTCGCTCAGTCTCTGGAGTGAAGCGTCCAGGTGCTGTGGAGGTGGCTGGTGCTGGAGTGCTTGTCATCAGCTCCTCCAAAAGCAGAAGCAGCAGAAGCCCCAGCCCCAGAAGAGCGAGCCCGTGCTGCAGAAGCCCCAGCAGAACCAGAGTGAGGGCCAGGGGGCGGGATGGTAGCCCTGTCCTTCTTGCAAGGGCTGGCAGCAGATGGCTGAGGCTTGCTGTGCTTCAGCATGGTTGTGGGGTTGCTGGCTGGCAGGGAGGCTGGCAGGAACCAAGGCTAGCAGGAAGGCTTGCAGGGAGGCAGGCACCAAGGCTGGCAGGAAGGCTGGCAGGGAGGCAGGTACCAAGGCTGGCAGGAAGGCTGGCAGGGAGGCAGGCACCAAGGCTGGAAGGAAGGCTGACAGGTATGCAGGCACCAAGGTTGGCAGGCAGGTATGAACCAAGATTGGCAGGCAGACTGGCTGGCAGCAAGGCTGGCAGGCAGGCAGACAGCAAGGCTGGCAGGGAGGCTGGCAGGGAGGCTGGCAGCAAGGCTTGCAGGCAGACATGCAGGCAGGACAGG
Organism: Laticauda colubrina; assembly: GCA_015471245.1. Taxonomy (NCBI): domain Eukaryota; kingdom Metazoa; phylum Chordata; class Lepidosauria; order Squamata; family Elapidae; genus Laticauda; species Laticauda colubrina. The sequence continues at coordinate 64,717,945 of BLBF01000003.1, read as the reverse complement.
CAAGGCAGTCGATGTGTCTGGAAGCAGGTCTTTCCTCTGAATGGCGACCTGCTTCCGAGCTGCTTCCGTTATATCCGCGGGGCTGATGCAATGCATCCTCCCCGCATGCGCAATTAACGCTCGGCATCCGCTTGGCTTCCGCTGTGCATCCGCTAGGCTTCCGCTGTGCATCCGCTTCATCCGTTCGGCATCCGCTGTGCATCCACTGTATCCGTTCCGCGTCCGCTTTGCTGCAGCCCCCTGGAAGCCTAGCAGATGTTGCCATCCGCTCCCATCCGCTTCCATCCGCTGGGCTTCCGTTCCGCATCCACTTTCCATCCACCCTGCGTCCTCCCTGCGTCCGTGTTATCCGCTCCGGTTATGCAAATTTTTGCCCCTTCTGAGAGCAGATAACAACGGATGGAACATTTTTCTCATCCGTTGTGTCCATTTGCATCCGTTGGACAGTGTGAAAGGGCCTTAAGATGACACCAGAATGAAGGCTCCATTGAGATGTATATCCTGCTTCTTGGCAACTGGACAAAGTGGCTATATGGATGAGAGGGGAAATATTTATTAAGCCAATTTAAATAGCTGTTTACCTACCAAGAAGATCTCTGGCTGATAGGGTTGTTAGACACTTTTTTTGTAAAATTCCCAGCAAATTCCCAACTGTCCTCACTGAGTAAGTTCACTTCCTTGCAAGGTTCTAGCCTAAAAACCAAGGGATTGCAAGTTCTCATCTTGCCTTGGGTATGGAAACTGCTGGGTGACTTTGGGTCAATCCTCCTCTCCCAACCCACCTCATGAGGTTGTTGTTGTCAGGAAAATAGGCAGAAGGACCATGATTTATGTTTGTCACTTTGAGTTATTTATGAAGTAATAAAGGCAGGATAAAAAAGTAAGTAATCCTCTTACAGCTTCTCTTTATTCAAGAGTCACTTATTCACCTGAGAGCTATATACTGTTCCCCTTTGCAATCAGCAGCTAGTCAGATGATCTTTTTATATAGTTTAACATTCAGTTTCATATTTTAGCATACCATTTCTTAGGATACACCACTTCATTACTCACTTTTCTCTTTCCTGATGAACACTCCAGGGAGAGTCCTATTTCGCTCTTTGCCTGCTTGCTAAGTGAGCTACAGATGGTGTTCCAGCTGTTGTTGAACTACAACTTCTATCAAATGTTTTCATTAGTGGGAGGGGGGAGTTGCAAGCCAGCAACATTTAGAATCTCACGTATTGCTCAGGTTGGTTTCATTCTTCAGAAATTACCTTGGGAAGACCTTATTAGCAATGATCAGAGAGAGCTCATCCATATGGCTCATATTTATCAGTGTTGATGTTTGAGACAGAATCTCATCTCATTTTTGAGCCAATTATCACATTGTTCAGTGGAATAATTCTCTCCTCTGCTTATAATCCTTTGGTTTCTTGAAGTGTTACCTGGGACTTTAAGTTTCATTATTAGCCTTCTGAGTTTGGTGTAGTGGTTAAAGCATCGGGCTAGAAATCAGGAGACTCTGAGTACTAGTCCCACCTTGGCCACAAAGGAAATTGGGTAACCTTGGGCCAGTTACTTTCTCTCAGTCCTAGGAAGGAGGAAATGCCGTATCATTTCTGAAAAATTTTGCCAAGAAAACTGCAGGGAAGTGTTCAGGGAGCCTCTGAGAAGCAGACATGATTGAACAGAAGGAAAAAAGAATAGCTTTTAAGATAGCATTTTAGCATAAAATTCTTATTTTTGGAAGAACAAAAAAGCCTCTTTGCAAAAGTAAAACTGTTTTCTCCTCCAAATTCAGAGACTAGGTCTTCAGCTCCTCACAAACTGGGTGCATACACTTCTAGGCAAAAGAAGTAATTCATCTTGTATCAAGAAGGGTATCTCTGCTATTTCTTATTGATTTGATCCCTCCAGGTTTAAGATAGTGAAATGCATATTGGTTTTTTTCCATAGATGATCATAAATTATATTTGAGAGAAAAGGGACAAGCCAATTAGCTGTACCTGGAAAAGCTCAAACTATCTTTGTTCTGTGTTATGGAAGAGCTCGTTTGTTGTTTCATAATTGCTGTTGTGTACTCTGGAAACAGGTAGGAATTGTAGGTAATATTATTTTTTTCTATTTCACAGAATCAAGCTGAGGCATCAAAAAAATGAAACAAAATATAGGGGCAGAAACATCAATATAATGTGATGTTGTTTGCAGGAATAACTGACAATGCAAACAAATGAATGGACATTTGGAAAAAAAATGAAAAATAGTAAGGAGCTAATGGAAATCTATTGACTTGACTTTTTGCAGTGCAAATATGTAAACATTTACGTAACAGACTCAGCAGACTCTTTAGAGATATCAGCCATTTCAAAAGCCCCATTTATAGTTAAACAAACGAACTCTCCCAACTCCTATAGTAAAGATAGTCACAGCCACAGCAACCTTTGTACAATCACATGCATTTTAGATTGTATCCCTCTCCCCTTGGCTGTTTCATTTCTCTTAGATCTTCCATTCAGCCTGATTTTCTACCTCTCAGCATCAAGGAATGCCTCTCCCCATCACCAGAATATTCCTTTGCTAATCAAACTTCCCAGTCTTTCTAGCTATATTGGCTTGAACTGCCAAATGATCTGCATCCCTTATATAAGCTTACACACACCCCTTATAGATGCAGGAGGAAGGGTCCCAGCAGAGCACAGTGCTGCAGGGGGGAAGACATGCACTTTCTTCCTTTTATCACCTACTCGTAAATAGTCTTTTTCTGAGTGTCATATTCTCTTTATCTTCCAGATTGCTTCCTATTAAGTTTTGCAGTTTCCTTTTTTTTTTTCCCAGACTTTGCTCCCCTATTTCTCATCTCTCTTTCTCTCTCTTTCTCTCTCTTTCTCTCTCTTTCTCTCTCTTTCTCTCTCTCTCTCTCTCTCTCTCTCCCTCTCTTTCTGTGTGTGTGTGTGTGTGTGTGTGTGTGTGTGTGTGTGTGTGTGTGTGTGCGTGTGTGATGTATATGTCTTGCACCACAGCTTCACAAGTATTTTTTTATGACTTTCATAATTTGTCTAATTTTTCCCCTTCCTACTTTTTAGGACAAAGCTCTTCCTTTTCACAAGTCCCTAATTCTGATTTCTTTGTGCACTACACACTGAAGAAGGAGAGTATTTGTAGCTTTTGAAATGAGGGGTTCTTGGTGTTCTGTGAATTTGGTTGGTTTCTTGCAGATGTTTCATTACCCGAACTAGATAACATCATCAGTGCTAAATTCCGCACTGTTTTCTAATTCTATCCTTTCCTTTCAGAATTAAAAGTCATTCTATTTTCTCTGCTTCTAACTACTCCAGTTATATCCCATGTAACTATATCTATGATCCCCAAGTTAACTTCCTTATTTCTGTTGGTAAACTCCTAGTTGGCAAAAAATATATTTGTTTCCCAACTATTGCAGCTTCCTGGGTTATATGTAAATTTATGCACACAACCTCCATTATTTTTAACATGACTTCCTTTAAGAGACCTCAGATTTTTGTAAAAAATCAAAAAAAACAAAATAGTTCTCACTAGTTTAGAAACTAGATACAATACTATGTAGAGATCAAAGGCAAGTAATTATGCCATATATAAAACAAAATTTGTTTAGATGAGAATCATGTCTCCTCTACTGTCTATGTAGCATCAAAGTCAAGATATTTTCTGAATATATATTATTTTCTGTTCAATCTGAATTGAACAGATACTTGTGTTTTTATATATATATATACATATATATACATTTGTTTTTTTTAAGTTATCGCGGGTACTTACATGTGTGCTGTTCAGCTTCCTTCGGGTATTATCCCACGTCATTGTAGTTCTGTTAAAGTTGTAGCAACGTTTCAGCAGAATCTCATCTGCCATCATCAGGCTTCTGTATGGATGTGGGTCTTACAGCTCCTGGTTTTTAAATTTGAGGCTGGTTCATTCTGATTGGCTGGGAGCCTGGACCTATTTCATTGGACTTGGAGTTTGATTGA
>BLBF01000003.1:64671804-64688959 GCA_015471245.1 Laticauda colubrina | reverse complement strand
TCATCATCATCATCATCATCATCATCATCATCATCATCATCATCATTATTCTTTGTCATTCCTTGAACCTTCCAGATATAGATATCATATAAGACAGAATCCAGTTTGAGAGTATTGAATGGAACATTATTTATCATTTAGTAATGGGACCAGGTAGAGTTCAAATGAGTGCAGTTTTGAATTGTTGGCTTTTTTTCCAGCCTGATGCATGAATGTATATGCAGAATCACATCTCTTTATGAAATACCTTTTTCAAAGAATTTGAACAGTGTTTCAAACAGCATAACTTACTTCTAATTGTAATTCTCACTTACTTTTTTTAAAAGTGGATTCTTTTCATTACTTTTTTGGAGGAACAATTTCCACTCAGCAAAGCATAATAATCATAGAATTGGGAAAGAACCAAGATTCTGTCAATGTCAGATTTCATTCTTTCCTCAAAACTCATCCAGATCTATCTGTGTATTTGATACTACTGGTCAACCAAAATATTCAGATTGCTGTTATAGGAGAGGAAAGCTATTCAGAAAGGAGCCTAGAAAATAATGCCCAATTTTGATTTGTTTATTTCTTTATCAAATTTATTTGTTGCCCAGCTCATGGCTCAGGCCTCTCTGACTAGAATTTTCAAGTAAGCCATGCCCTTTCTGTTGAAAGCTTCATAATAAAAGAGCCACATTAAAACCTCCTCAATGAAATAAAAGTTAGTTGCAAATAGAACTTCAGTCTGATCAGTACAAAAGAGTAAACTTATAAATCTTACTAACTGTATGAACATTCATAAAATATCTGAGGCCTCCCTGAAAAGTATTGAGTTAGGTCCTTCTATTATCAGTGGAATACACCTATAACTATCTTTCTCGGAACTGGGATTGATTATCCAATAAAACTATACCTTTTCCCATATCAGTACAAACCCAGCATCTTATGCTCCCTCTCCTAGCAATTTTAGCAGCTCACAATTTCTTAAACTCTGCAGTTCACTTTTTTTAAAACATGACCTTAGATACTGACCTTTTCATAAGCACTTAAAGAAAATAGCTGTAAAATTTAAGCCATGGAGTAATCTCTTCAGTAATTGGAAAGATAAATGTGCTGCATCTGTCTATTTCTCCCTCCTTTATTGCGATAGCCACTTAGAGTGCCTCCAGACAATGGGGGGGAGATATTGCCCCCTAAATCCCACTCCACTGCTTGATCAGTTCAATGATAATAACATATTTCCCAACCCTGTGCAAAGGGTGCTTTTCAAATGGTTTTCTTCTGGTCTCTTTTCTTTATTCACTGACCAGCTACTTCAACAGTACAAAGCCTTTTCAGAAGTGTAAATTCTGCTGTGGAGTGTTTGGGGAGAGAAAACCAACTTCAGTCAGTGGCTCAGCAGGACTTTCTCTTGTTCAGGCTTGTTTGGAACTCCGTGGTGGCTGTTGATGCTTTTACTTAAGAGTAGCAGAAGCAGCATCACTTATACCTCCATTGATTTGAGCAAACACTGTTATGTACTGTAGGAGTTTCTGTCCTCCAAGCAAGTTGATTATTTTCAGTTTCTGAAATCCCAAGGTGGGAAGAGAGATCAGCCTAGGAAAGAAAAGTGGAGTGGCCTGTTTTAGACAGAGGGGAGGGGAAAAAAGGAAAACATAATGGCAGGCAATGATGCAACAGAGAAAAAGAAAGAAAGAGAGAAAGAAAGAATGATTATTCCTCCCCTCAAGATCAGTACAAGACTTGGATTCAGAAAAATGGTTCTCAAATTGTCCTGAGTTTTCCATAGTTTTCTCCTTCAAAATTATCAAAGTAACTCTTGTATTGGTGTTTATAAGCCACATGTTTATACATATAGCCAACCGTATTCCCAGCTACTTTACACCATTGTCAAAATGATCTTAGGAACTTCCATAATGTTGAAAAAAATCAAGAAGGCAGCTGAAATTGGGCAGTGAAGCTTGATGTACTTTTGTACTAGTCAGAAAAGTACCTACTGGTCTTTTTTCAGGTCTCTGTGTCAACCCGATACAAGGAGTGGCCACTTTTAAAAAATCAACATTAAACTTAATGCATTTCAAAACCACTTTTTTTTTTTTTTCATGCTGGTCCTGAAACCTAAAAAAAGGATTGCTTTATTCAATAACAGAGATGAATGTGCTATGTAATATGTGGTCATCCTCACCTGCACATCCTTTCTCTAGACATTCTATGATAACACAGAAAATTAGTTAAGGGACTTCATCTCCACAATATGACCAGAATATAAATTCTTACAGCATGTTCCAGGAGTATCAGCAGAGTACAGTCAAAGTAGTAAAGATGGCAGGCCTATTTATACGACATGTATACCAGCTGCATGGGACACCCAGAAGAATAATTTTGGATGGGGGTGTGCAATTCACTGCACAATTTTGGAGACCATTTGTGCGTTTCTTAGGATGCTCTCAAAGTCTTAAGCCCATGTCACACTGCACCAACGGATGCAAAGAGGCACTTTGGATTTCTGAAAACCTTGCATTTGGCAAGGCAGCACTTCTGGTGGCCCCATATGAGATCAGAAATTGAACAATACATTAAAGAATGTCATGTCTGTGCTACTGCAAAACCAATGGTCAGAAAACCTTTGAGTTTATTACAAACTATCTCAGATCCCAACCAGCCATGGCAAGACATAGCCATGGACTTTATTGTAGAACTGCTGATCAGTAAAGGATACACTGTAATATGGACTATCATAGACTTGTTTTCAAAACAAGCTCATTTCATCCATTTCCTTTGGAGTCATTGCATACATGCGTGGTTTCAGAAACTTTGCCCCAGGGATCAAATCAATTGCGCAATCTGTTGCTGTATATGGTGGTAGTACTTCACATTCCTTTTCACTAAATTCATCTGATAAATCTTTACACATATCTGGGTAAGGTGGTGGCTCTGAGTCAACCACAGCTGTTATGGCTTCTCTATTTTACGTGCATGGAGGGGGCATAGGGCCAACTACAATGCATAACTTCTGGAAACCATCCTCCCACTATATTGTGGGCTTCCATTTATCTAACCACACTAAACCCAAAATCACCAAATCATCATCCTCCGGACTGTCCTCTCTGGTATCATATAGCCCCAAGACTACTTTGGGTGGGTGGCCATCATGTGTCTTCTTCTCAGAACCACTGGATAGTACATCTGTATCTGCCTTTTGTGACACACATTGAGACCTTTCAGAGCTAGCCAAACCTTGTCTTGCCCCATGTGTCATACCACTACCTTGTACATTACTACTAGTGGTTCCAGGAACCTGAGCCACTTGTTTTCTATAATCTGTGTCTATAGATGGACACTCTACCGCTCGATGTCCCAGTCCTTGATATCAAAAACATCTCAGTGGCACCCTTCCTCTATCATTACCTTTGCCCTCTTCTCCTGTCTTTCCTTGTGCTGTTACAGGATTTAAGGCTCCCATCTTCTATCTTTTGGGACCTTCAAGTGTAGGACGAAATTCATGTAACCTAATATCCAACTCTACAACCATTTTATACTATTCCCCCAGTTTCTGAGGGACCCCCCTATAAAGACAAGCTTGCCTCAATCCCTTGTCTAGCCAGATCTAAACTCCCTAATCAATAATCTTTCAGGCCAGGTGTGCAACCTAGTTGCCAACTTTCAAAACTCTCTCACATATTCTACAGCAGGTCTCCCCTCCTGCCTTAATGACATCAATGCTTCTTCATAATGATGGATCCTCCACCTATCTTCAAACTGAACCCTAAGTGCATCCAAAAACAATCCAACATCAATCAATTCCTTCACATGCACACTGTGCAACTCTGCCACCCAATCTGCAGTGTCACCTGTTAACACCGCCATTATAGCAACTATAATAGACCACTGCAAAGGGTAGCAATTGGAATATAATTCCAGATGGTTCACAACTTGGCTTAAAAATAATGCCAACCTGTTAGGGTTCCCATCAAATGATGTTTGCATAGGAGGTGGGCCACAGACCATGCGTTGGGGTCAATACCCAGATACCCCTGATGGACCTCAGGATGACACTGGCTGCCTACTCCCCATCAGCCATCTGTACAGTCTACTCTTGAGTCCACCAGTTTAGAACTTTTACTCCAAGCTCCAGACACTCCTACCATATCTGCTAATGATGAATCTACCTCTGTAAAAAAACTCCCCCTCCGACCTCCTACCCATCTCTTGCACTTGAACTAAAAAAGGACATCTCCTCAGTTCTAATTCCCCCTCCCCTGGACTGTCCCAAACACTTCTGGGGATGAACTCTCTTTTCTTGTCTGCAAACTTCTTATGAGCTTGATGGGCCTCATCTAATGCTTTGCGTGTCACTGGCCAGTTAAGTTGGAGTTATCCATTTATCCAATGAGTGGATGTTAGGTTTTTCACGAGGAAGTTCAGGTATGGGTACAAAATCTTGTCCCGAAGCTAATTTAAATGGAGTAAATCCAGTACTACTATGTATGGAATTGCTATATGCCACTTTGGCAAATGGTAGTAAGTCGGACCAGTTATCTTGTTGATAATTTATGTAACATCTAAGATACTGTTCTAACACTGCATTAGTCCTCTCACAGGCCCCATTGGTTTGAGGGTGATGGGTGGAGCTTAAGCCCTGGGCGGAGCCTATCAACTTAAGGAACTCTTTTCCAAAAATTGGACCACTCTGTCAGAGATTATGTGTTTCAGAACACCATGTAACCTATAGATATGTGAAATAAACAGTTTAGCCAGCGTCTTAGCAGATGGAATCTTGGAACAAGGGATGCAATGTACTTGTTTGGAAAACAAATCGGTTACTACCCAGATAACCGTGTTTCACTGCTTTCGGGTAATTCTACCATAAAGTCCATAGAGATTTCCTTCCAGGAGGCTGTTGGTCTAGCTACATTTTGTAACAACCCTACTGGCTTACCAGGAGGTCTCTTTGCCGAAGCACAAATCAGACAGCTAGCTACATAAGCTTCAATGTCCTTCTTTAAAGTAGGCCACCAGAATTGCCGCTTAACCAGGTGTAAGGTTTTCACAAATCCAAAGTGACCAGCTGCTTTAGAATCATGAGTTTGTTGTAGTATTTGGCCCCTCAGCATCTGTGGCACATACAACTTGGTCCCCACCCAAGCCAAACCATCTTTAACTGTATAGTCACTTGAATGAGCCAGGAACCACTCATCCAGTTTTAAAGCTTCTTTTAGTTGTTCAGTTAGGTCATTCAATAAATCCAATTCTTGTTTCTTCTTTTGGGCTCTGGTGATCACTGGGGCGGCTAGATGTTTGGTTGAGACAATTGGACTTATCACCTCTTGGCGCATACTATTATATTGGGATAGTCTAGAGAGAGCATCCGCCATGAAGTTCTTCCCTCCTGGAATGTATTTCAGTGAGAAATTGAACTGCTTGAAATACTGGGCCCAGTGAACTTGTTTAGGGGACAGCTTCCGAGGTGTTTTTAAGACTTCCAAATTTTTATGTTCAGTCCATAACTCAAATGGATGTTTTGCTCCTTCCAGAAAATGTCTCCAGGTCAGTAAGGCCCAATGAACTGCAAAAGCTTCTTTTTCCCAGACGGCCCACCTTCTCTCGGTTTCAGAAAGCTTACAGGAGGTATACGCACAAGGCTGTAAGGTCCCTTTCTCGTTGATTTGAAGTAACACCGCTCCAACGGCCACATCACTTGCATCGGCTTGAATCATGAAAGGAGCTTCCATATCCGGGTGCTTTAGCACTGGTTCTGCAGCAAACAGTCGTTTTAGCTTTTCAAAAGCTGCTTGGCACTCCATGGACCACTCCAACGGCTTGCCCGGCCTTGGCTTCACCTCCCCTTTTGTTTTTAAGAGATTTGTGATGGGCATTGTGTCTTAGCAAATGTCGGGATAAATTGCCGGTAAATATTTGCAAATCCCAAGAAGCTTTGAAGTTGTTTTCTGGTACGTGGTGGAGCTCATCCCAATACGGCATGCACTTTCTCTGGATCCATTTCTATGCCTTCAGATGAAATGCGATATCCCAAATAGTCAATTTTTTCTTGATGGAATTCACACTTTGACAGTTTAGCATACAACTTAGTGGCACACAGTTTCTGTAGAACCGACCGCACCAGTTTCACATGTTCATCCAGAGTTTCTGTGTGGATAAGGAAATCATCAAGATAAATCAGAACCCCCCTGTATAAATGTTCATGTAACACTTGATTGATCCTCTGCATGAATACAGCTGGGGCCTCTTGTAAACCACAAGGAAGAATGTTGAATTGGAAGCAACCCATCGGGCAGTTAAAAGCGGTCTTCCACTCATCCCCTTCCTTAATTCGAATTCGGTAGTGTGCTTCTCTCAAATCCAACTTTGTGAAAATCTTCCCCTTCGCTAGGTGGGCCAACATGTCCTTCATCAAAGGAAGGGGGTACATGTTTTCCATGGAAATGGCGTTCAAATTTCTGTAGTCCACCACCAAGCGTTTGGAACCATCTTTCTTTTCACAGAACAACACTGGGGCCGCTACCCAGGGCCTAGCAGGTTGAATGAAATCACAATCCAGATTTTTATCTATAAACAATCTTAGCTCCTCCAATTCCCGTGGTGTCATTGAGTACAACTTCAGTTTCGGGAGCTTCACCCCAAGCAAAATCTCAATAGCACAGTCTGTTGGCCAGTGAGGTGGAAGCTCATCCAAGGCCTTCTCACTGAACACTTCTTTTAAATCCCAATACTCTTTGGGAATTTTCTCCTCCCCTTGCACGGGTTCAGTACCTGTGGAAGCTATCTCAATTGGAATCTGAAGCTTTGGCTGAGATCTGCCCTCTTTTCCCGGTCGCTGCTTGGTGCGTATGCGCAACAACCCCTTTCTCCAGTTAACCTGGGGGTTCCATTTCCGGAGCCAGGGCAATCCCAGTATTAATGGTTGCTCCATCCCAGGGACCACAATAAAACGCAGAGTCTCATCATGCTCTCCCATGATCATTTCTATAGGTTCCGTGATAAAACGTGCAGGGCAACCTCCAGCCACTGATCCATCTAGTTGGCAAAAGGAAATGGGCATCTTCAAAGGTTTTAGTTTTAAGCCCATTTTCTCCACTACTTCCATGTTGATTATACACCTTGTGCACCCAGAGTCTAACAGGGCTAGCATTTCCCCTTCGACCCCTGAATTGGGTACCCTCAACTTCACCGGAATGGTCATAGGGCCCACGCTTGGACTTACCAGGAAGTTATCTTCCGAGTCAAAATCATCCTCCTCAGGGGTAACTGGGGTTTCTGATTCCTCTCCTGTGGGAGGGACGACCTCTGCCGTCTCTTTCGACTTTAGTGCTGTTTTGCGAGGCTTCGCTGGGGGTTTTTCAGGTTTCTTCCCTTCTTTTGGTGCCCCCTTTGGTTCCAGCTTGACTTGAAGCTTGAACCCGGTGACCTTCCTGCTCACATCGAAAGCAGGCCAAGGGGTTGGGTCTTGCCGCCACTCCTCCCCTCTGAGGTTTGGGGACCTCTTGAAGACGTGGGGGGGAAGGCTTGCTCCACCCATAACCTCCCCGCCATTTACTTTGGATTAAATCAATCTCCACTTCTTCTGCCAGCAAGTACCACATCTGCAAGTCATTTGGGTCTCTTCTAGTAATGCATCTCTGGTACACATCTTCATTTAAACTATCTTTAAACACTTCTATCAGGGCTTCCTGGGACCAGCCTTGGATATGACCAGTTAACTGTCTAAATTCTTGGGTGTTGTCAGCCACTGATCTCCACCCCTGATTTATGGTCTTCAACTTAATCTGGGCCTTGCGCTCTGCCAGTGGGTCCTCAAACCTAGCCCACAGCGCAGTCATGAACAGGTTATAGTTCATCAACTGGGGAGAATTATCATTATGCAAGGTCACCATCCACTCTGCAGCTGTTCCCTCCAGAGCCCTGGTAACACATCTCTCTTTGGCTGCTTCTGAGGGAAAATCCTCCCCGTATTCTTCCATATAGCTCCAAACTTGAGCTAGGAAAAATCCCAAGGTTTTGGGAGGAACATGCAGAGGAACAGGATATTCAACAACACAAACAGGCTGAGAAATCTATTCAATACTTTGCCTATTACACAGAATGTAACCAAAATGATACAATCAATTCTGATAGGAATTGTGAGTTCTTGCAAACAGCAAGTTTTAGACATAATGTTGAATTGGCACCAGGAACAGTAAAAGGCTGCCAGAAGATGCATTTCCATGAACATGTCCATTGCCAACTCACTGCCAGTGCTGCTCTTCAGATGTGTGCAAGTTTCCATAAGCCCTAATCTTCCATATACTGACTAGGAATGTAGGAAATACAATTCCAATATGTCTGGTAAGCACCAGGAAAGAACAGTTTTCCATGTCATGCTAAGGCAAGCACCAGGATAGATCTGGTTATACATCTTTTGAATTTGCAAAAACCCTGAGTCTTTTTGTTGAAACATGTTCATTTCTACCATCTTGGGCAGTCTGTTACAATTAAATGCAGACTTGCATCTGTCTAAAAGACTTCACATCAGCAACAACATTTTACATCTGATTTCTCTTTATTGCCACATTAATCTTAGAGAAAGGGAATCCAGTACAAGCCCTGGGAAAAGTCCTGGTATGTTTGTTTTCAGGTTGCTGAATCAATCTGTTGGGAACTACCATGTTTATTAAGGCATTCTCATCTCTCTGCCTGCTAGGAATTTGATTAGTTCTCTGAATGTAATTAGGTTAGGGAGGTGGTAATGGTATCACCTGTTGCACAAACACTATCAGTGCCTATTTAACTCTCTTTCTTGGACCAATTCCAATAAACCACAGACAATACAAGTTATGACTTTGCTGGCCAGAAATTATGGCAATTCAAGGTTCATATATCTAGACAGCTTTGGGTTGTCAAAGAGCCTACTAATAAATGCTGTAATAAGAAAATCCTAAAAATGCTGAAGGCAGAATATCAAACAACAGTTGGGAGAGGAATTTTTGTAAGGAATGATGATTATAGGGTCAAAGTGGAGTGATGTAAATTTATGGGTTGAATTAATAGATTGAAAATGTATGGGTTGAATTAGTGGCAATCTGTAGCTCCAATCAGGGTCAATCTTGCTCATTAATAATTTACTTGACATCTAACCCTTTCTTCGGAGAGTATCTTCTACATATATGGCAAATTTGCTTCTCACACTGAGACAGAAAGCCAAGAAAAGGTGCTGCATTTTGTTTTGTTTAATTGGATGTGCTATTTGATGAATGCTATGAAGAAAAAGAAGATAAGAAGCTATGACCACCATCTAAGCATCTGATCTATTTTTGATATCAAAGAAAAGAATTTGGAATTTCTAGCAAACAGACATTAATCACATTTCTGGTTCCTGAGTCTTGAAGTGAGAGCTCCCCTTTGCTGCATCAAAACTAATGTACTCCTCTGGAGTTTATGGATGGCATGATAAAGGAATGCTGAATCTTAAAATGGAAGTCCTTTATTTGTATCAGAAGCACTTTCAAATTACAGACATTTAACCTTCAAAAGTGAGCAAATAAAATATAAAATTTTATAATTTTATTAATTTTAAAATAATAAAATTATAAAAATAAACATAATATTTATTATGAATAAAATAAAATAGATAATAAAAATATAGCAAATGTAGAAAGTATATAAATAAATAGGATTAAAACTAAATGACATTTGCCCAGTATCAGGCCACATCAGTAGCATTTTGTCTTGCCAGCATGAGGTCTCCCTTCATACATATTGAAGGACATCATATGCACCATAGCATATGTGAAATGGATTCCACATTCACATCTTTTATGGAGAAGCCCTATATTCTCAGATTGTCCTTTGATCTTCTTACCTCTGTGTGTCAAGTTGAATGCTGGGTTATGTAGATATGAACTGACTGTACTTTTCACACTATCATCAGCTAAAAGCCTTAAGATTCCATTCAATGGTCATTCAAATGCTAATTTAATTGTATCAATTGCTGTCAGAGTAGTTAACTTCATTCTATCTTAACAAAGAGCTCCAAAAATGCAATTTTTGATGGTATTGGATATTCCAAAAGGAGCAGTTGAACCAAGAAATATACTCTCCACCATCCAATCTAGTAAACAGAAATAAAGTTCTTTGCAATAATGTTAAAAAGATAGGGAGTATATTAAGCTCCATCGGTAAGAAACATTGTCTAGCACAAGGATTCAAAAGAGGGGAAATGAACATGGCCAAGTAATTTGCTGAGATACAGTGCATCTTCACCCAGCCCTTTTCTCCTTATATGTCAAATTAGGTATCTGAGCACCAACATTGTGAACTCAGTCTGAATTGCAGGAGAAATTGGCATGTTATCATAAAGAATTGGAAGAAATGACGCACTCTTGTAAATAGTTCAAGTGATTTCCTTCCTTTTCCCAGGTAAGGTGTAAAATGTCCTACTGATGAGTTTCCAGAGGAAAGGAAATAAGTGTTTTCATTAACCATGTGGATTCATGCATGAGAATCTGTTGATCAGGAGAGGCTCTGAAATGGAATTCATAACTCAAGTCACTCTTCACCACCTCTCATGCATTTCTAAGGAGAAGTCACTTCAATTGGTCTAAACAGAAAAGAGAAGAAAAATCAAGAAATGATACTAGAAAGGGATAAAATAGTCAGCAAGGTGCAACAGCCAGCAAGGGCTGACATGACAGTAACATCTGCTAACTTTTTTTTCTTTTTCTTTGACCCACATATTGGACAAATACAGTGCATACATACACAAACACAGACATCAGAACAAATATAGTTGCATTTCTTCTTCACAAGACCTTGCAAGTTCTCAACTGCATGATAACCAACTGCTCCCTTGAGTTGTTATATTTTTATATATGGCACTTTCATTTCATCAAGAAGAACATGATTCTCTACTTTTTAAAATTCCTAACAATTTCAAAGCGGTCTTTAATTATTATATAAAAGTATCAGTTACAATCGTCCATTAAAGGAACATTAGGGAGAACTAGCATGCTAACTGGAAATTATGGAGGTTGAAATCCAATATATCTGAGGAATATCTCGTAGTGGAAAGTTAAAGCAAAGAGACAGCAAAAATCAAAACCAATAACTGGGGCCCATCTTTAGGTATGATTGTGCTGCTAACTGTCCTAATAATCCTATCCAAGAGCAGTAAAGTTGTTTTCCTTTGGACATTACACCAATCAATCCATCACGAAATTTCTTCTGTGGTTATTGCGATCACAGGCTCAACCAGATTTAGGCATTCACAGTGATTCTCAAAATATCAGAGGATTTGAAACTTTTGGGCCACACTATGAATTAAGATAGTGTACTGCACTTGTCTATGAAAATGCCTCCCAAATGGCTGGATGGTATTTTGGCAACCAATGAAAAATGCACAGTGAGCTGTCATAAGTTCCCCAAACTCACCTTCGAATAGGTCAATATGATCATTTTCCTCCTGCACATCAGACTTTTATAGACATCCAGAAAGTTGCTTAGGCATGTCCTGGTTGTATTATCCTTAAGAATATCTGCTCAGCCTCATTTTCTTTCTTTCGTCTGATAAATGATGGGCAGACTTGACTGAAAGCAATTACTAACCAGAGATAGGATGTCACATTTTAGAATTCAGCCTTCCTGTTATATCTCTAGCTATTTATAAGAATGGCAGCCTTTCTCCCTAGGGGACACTTATCCCTTCCTAGATATGTTCTTCAAGCTTTCAAGGAAATATTGACAGTCAGGCAAAGTTGCTGGGCAATTTTAAGGCCATTGTTCATATTTTGGATAGATGGATGATGATGATGATGATGATGATAATGATGATAACGATGACATCAGACAAAAACAGACAGTATTTCCCTCACTAGTATTTCACATGCAGTAACTTTGTTCTTTCTCAAATGTTTATCACGTCCCTTTTTTGCCATTTGCTTTAGCAAGTAAGGTTGGAATTTTTAGCCAAAACAGTGAAACAACAAATCTATATTTTAAAAGATAGAAATTTGCAAGGTCCACTGTGAGAAAGAAGTGCTAAGTAGTAAGCATGGAAGGACAGACAATGAACTGAAAGAAGTCATTTCTGATAAGAGAAATGGCATCCACGTTCTCTTTGCTTTTATTTGTTGCTCCACTTTACCTTTTATAAACTCTGTCACTAATCAGCAGATCAAAGTTACCTAGGAAATTGCCAATTCCTGACTTTAAGGATTGTATAGAAAAATAATTCAATTAACACACATTTTCCTACTCCTGCACGGCAAACTTCAGATGTCAACATTTATGTTCAAAATAACACAAAACAGGAATTCAGATTTTTGTTGGATATGTCATTCCAGTTATAGACTAAGACAGCAGGCTGTAGATGAGAAGAGCACCTTCCACCACCAAAGGCTGAAGTCTTTGAAGACCCTTCATTTGTATTTCTTTTACTTCCTGCCAGAAATTGATGGAAAATATATTAATGCCCCTGATGACAAGAAAAAGGGGACACCCCATAGTCTGTCAGCTATTCAAGTTTTGCATCCAAAGCCACTGTAATGTATACATTTTAAGGACCAGAAAAGGAATCGGGGTGGGTCCTTGCTTTGCTTGTTACAAATTTATTTGGTCTATGAAATACCAGCTCTACATTTCCTTTTGTACTGGGAGGCATATTTCTCTTGGTCTATCTTACCAGACTTTTTATCAATCAGTGCTAGAGTGACAGAATTTCTAGTAGATCTCTGTTCAGTTCTTTTGATAGAGCATCTTTGAGTATTCATTTGGTTTCAGTTCACAGTGTGTCTTTTCTAATATTCTACATCCCTTTGTATATGCATGCCTTTGACTCAGTTTTTGACTCCTGGTGACTGCCTAAACAAGTCCCTTCAGTTTTCTTGGCAAGGTTTCTGAAATAGTTTGCACTAGGGTGCTAAGAGAGAGTGATCAGCTCAAGGTCACCCTGGTTTTGTGTTTTAAGGCATGGCCAAAACTCATGGTCTTCCAGTTTCTAGCCTCGTACCTTAGCTACTAAACTGATTCTCCTATATAGTAATTATTTTCCTTTCATTTAAATACTATTTACTATTGACCTTACTTAATATTAATAATGACATTGACAATTAAGGTAATCAAGTAAATTTTGCAGGGAGCCTGCTATAAATCTCTTAAAATAATCATAAGTCTGCCAAATACTTTGGACTCAAGCAAGAAATGCTTTGGTCTGCAAAAGAGTGCAGATCCCCTCTGTGACTCATTAAAAGCAACCTTATATATATTTTTCAGAACTGCAACCTTGGTGAAAGGAGGCTTCTGAAGTACCTTTTGTCAGTTAAACTGGAAGTACTTCATAGCTATGGTTTTTAATACCTATGATCCATTTTGGTGTACAGGTCTAGTACTCCAACTGAATTTATATGATCCAATCACAAAGTCTCCACAACAAGTATATAATTATTCTTAATATATGTATATTAAGTCAATGCCATATGTAATAGGAAGAGATGATTTAAGTCATCCTTTTGATAACAGACTATCTAAAATTTTGAAAGGGTTAAAATGTTACCATGGGTGGATAATAGAAATTTTATTAATATTTCCTAATGGGATTATATTTTCCTTGATTCTATACCTCAACATTTGTTATGTATTGATTCTATACCTCAACATTTGGCTGTATTACTTTCTGATGCCACATTCTTTGATATTTGAAATTAAATACATACTATAGGTTCCACTACAGTTTCAGAAAATGCTGTGTGAATTGATTAATATAAACACTTTAATAAAATGGTCCTTGAATACAGCTTTGCTGAATGATAAAATATTTTATTAATGAGATGGAACAGGAAATAGCACACTTTTTGCATCAAATTAACTTAGTTATATTGCCTTTGCTATGGGTTTCCAATAAAGCATTTATTCAAAGTTAAGAATTTTAATTCAAGATTTTTAAAAAAAAATGTCAATATGGATTAAGAAGGAATTTCCTGATTCTCCATAAATTAGAGTTTTTAAGAATGTATTTGTGAGTATATGCCTGAAGAGGAGTCAGTGAGATGCTATAGTTAAAGAACCTCACTGGACAACTTTGAGCTAGGCATATTTTCTCAGCCCAGCGAAGTTGTTCCCATGGAACTAAACAAGAAGAGTACTATGTATATGACTTTGAGCTCCTGTAAAAAATGGTGGAATAAAAATGTAATAAAAATAATCGTATATATGGAAAATTAAAGATGAAACACTTAAAATTATTCAATTTCATTATTTTAATCTTATACAGAACATCTTGTGGTGTGGTTTTTCTCATTTAATCCCCTGACTCACTAACTTCCCTCTTGCAGAATTTTTCATCTTGTTCAATGTTAATACCTGTTTTAAGGAAGGATTTTGGTTCTCATTTCTTTGAAATAAGTTGTACAACTATGCAGCTAACTAACTGCAGACTGGATTGCTGCAATTCAGGTATTAAATTAAAATTTCTTGGCTGTGTCCTGGAGCTTCCTTATTATCAGGTTCATAAAACTGAATTGGAAGCAGGATGATAAAAAGGTATGTCCACTGTATACAAGTAGCTCGATCGGAATACTATGAATTAATGTGAGCTGGTGGTTTGGATATAGTTAGATTGATCACATAATATAAGCCATGAGTTCTGACTGCTTCAAACAACCAATTTGATGTGTAACTATATCTCACAATTCAGACATTCAACCCTGGACTTTGTGATGTACAACAATTACATTTTACCATTTAGCATGGAATTTTTAAATCAGGGTTGAAAAACTTCCCCCTCATTGATTCCCTTCCATCAGCCCCAGGCAAAATAAGTTGTAGTCAGGATAATGAGCTGAATCACAAGACTGCATTGCTTTTCCACAGAGGATATTAGATAAGATGCAGTGAGGACTTGATTTATCTCAAGCAAAATTACAAACACTGGAGATAATACAACCATGTTACTGCAAAAATGAGAAGTTTAGATATCTGAACCCAATTTCTCACAGATTACGCTAGTTTTTCAGATCATAGATACACTTTCTTGAGTTAGTTAGGCAAAGGAGAATGTTGAGGAAAGAAGTTTAAACAGCCAGGCAGTGATCTTCTAAAACACATAGATTTGGAGATGAAATGGAATTTCCAAATCGGATAGACCTTTTTTTATACTGTAAAATAAGAATAGACGATTTGGTGCTTTTGAGTTGTTTTGGGGTTAAAATTCCCATAATATTTGTCTTAATCTCCACCCAACAGAAAGCTAAAGATGTTCTAATTTCCAGTGGAATCCATATTCTTTTAAAGGAAAAATTTGAGCAACACCTTGGATAGCTCCATGGGTATTTCAGGCTGTAGAATCTATCAGAATATGATCCCAAACTGAAGCATACATTCCCTGACTGGATCCAGTTCAACTAAGAAAACCCTGCTCAATTCAAGAACATTCAAGAAATGTGGCCTTCTCCAATAGCCATTCAATCCAAAGGTGTACAGAAAATGACTATTCTTTTAGACTGGAATCCTTGGAGATATATAGAAACAGTCTCCTCAACAGGGAGATGTTGGCAAAAAGATAACTTTTGCTCTGCATTTTCCAGGGAAATTACTTTTGTTTGCTCATTCTAGTCTATAACTGGATTCACTTCAAAGTGTCTTTTCCTCCTAATCAAAATTAAGAATAATGAACAAAGGGGGAGAATAGAAATCATTAATGCATGTGATATATTTAACATATGTAAATTTAGTTCCCATCTAAAGTCCCCTGTCCTCCCTTCAGTCATCCATATGAAAGGATTAAGTGGCAAACCTTTGCTGCAGTATGGTGAACTCACCTAAAGAAATGCCAACAACTGGAGATAATCAAACAAAGCTTTTTATTAATTCTAATTCTAAAGCTACTTCAAAGAGAATGCAAATGACCAGCTGTCTGCAAGGAATATAAATCCTTCCTCACCATCCAGTCAGAGTTGAAGAAGCTTCTTGGATGAGAAGCTAAATGTCTTGAAGGAAGAACAAAGAAAGTCCAGTTGCCTCTTGAAAAATGCCCCTTTGGGATTACCTGGATGACTAAGAATCTCCATAAACATCTAAAGCTAAGATTTACAGTGAATCTCTGATGTTTGGCATTCAAAAGAGAGGAGAGCAAGAGCCCCAACATTGCATAGGGTCTTAAATGTTGTTCAAAAACAGTGTAAGCACATGTATAAACAAGCAGGCCCCTCAAAATGCACAGAGAATTGCCCCACAAAATAGATGGATCCAAGATGACAAATAGATACATACTGCACATGCTTTGAAATGCAACATAGCAGTTTTGATATATGAGAAGTACCAAGTCTCTGATATTCTAACAAGCTGACTCTGTACTTTACTGCAGAAGGAGGAAAGAGATAAGAAGGCAACACCACATATCTTTAAATCTGCTGCTTAGCTGAAGGGGTAAATTCTGTAAGCATCTGAATCATTGACAGCACAGCAGCAGTAAAATTTCATACTTAAATAAGCATCTGCAGAAATATAACTAAAAGGATACACATAACTTGAAAAAGAATCTCTGTATAAAATAAAGCAATGGACAGGCAGAAGCAAATGTTAAATTTGTATTTTAGTACTCCAGGCTAAAGCTGTATCACTTTAAATTGCAGATAAGGTTCACATCATTGAATGATTAGATCCATATCAATACGTATGAATATGTGTTTTGCACATGAAAACTAAATATCACAGGACAAGGGATTTTTTCTGAGATGCAAGTTTTCTATATGCAAGCAGGTATTGCTTTATGGGAAAATAATTTATCACATCAATCCCCACCAAAAGTCACCCAGGACAACTGCCATGATGGAAAAAATATATTTTATTTCTTAACTGAATTGATATGCTATTCAGTTCCAAAAAATATGGAGCATCTCAAAACCAGGACTTTTTTCCATACATAGTTTTTTTTTAATTTAAGCCATAGGGTTACATTATTATTTACATCCATTTGTCTGCCATTTCTCTGTTCATGCTTTTTTTTCCCCAAGTCTTTTTGTGGTATAATATTTTCAAATAATTGTAATTGTAAGAATTTATTGACTGTTTGTTATATGCTGCCCAGAATCACTTGTTTGGTGAGATGGGGAACTATATAAATTAGATAGATTGATAGATAGATAGATAGATAGATAGATAGATAGATAGATAGATAGATAGATAG
>BLBF01000003.1:64604366-64671794 GCA_015471245.1 Laticauda colubrina | reverse complement strand
TAGATAGATAGATAGATAGATAGATAGATAGATAGATAGATAGATAGGCAAATAGGTAGGCAGATAGATAGGCAGATAGATATAAATAGACAGACCGACAGACAGACAGATACATGTTTTGTTTTGTTTTGTTTTGTTTTCTTTTGTTACTTCCTTATTTGATCCCCACTGGGGACATCTGTGTCACCATCAGTAGTTTGAAATGCTCATCGAAATTCAGATTGATAAATATCTTGTCATATAATTTTCAAAACAGCTATAAGTCCACTTAATTTCCTCCTGTCCAGTGCTAGCCTGCTAAACTGATATCATGTATATTTTGTTCAACATTTTGCTGCAATCAAAATGTATAATTTATGTTTATTTTAAGGTTTCAACTTTTAATGCTCAATGTTTTAATGCTGTTAAAGCCCCTGTCACACTGCACCAACGGATGCAAAGAGGATGTAAAACGGACAAAAAAGCTTGCCATCCGTTGGTTGACGCGATGTACTCACTGCCTCCGTTTTGCTTCCTCTCTATCCGTCCAGCATCCGTTTATTGACGTTTCATCCGCTCAGAAAGTTTTGAGCTGCTCAAAACTTTTGCGCAGAAAATGTATCCAATTCGTCCGTTCTGCATCCGCTACGCATCCGTTCTGGATCCGTTGTGCATCCACTATATCCTCTAGGCATCCGTTCCGCATCCGCGCAACTTGCATCCGCTCGGACGCAGGGAGGAAGCAGAACGGACACAGAATGGATACAGAACGGATGCAGAACGGATGCAGCACAGAAACAAAGCGTTTAAAACGGAAAAAACGATTGCAGAGGGGACCTATCTCGGATATTAAGGATGCCTAGAGGATGCCTAGAGGATGCAAAGGGAGACCTATACTGCCTATAAAAAGGGGGAGCAACTCACCTGCATCTCACTTTCAGAACAGCAGCCCTGCGGTGCAGACCTCTGCAGCCTTCATCTGACTCTTCCTCTTCCACATCATCCAGTCATGTCCACCGTGGATTGAAACAAAGTCCTTTTGGCAGCCACCATCCTTCTGCAATAGTGCGAAGCCATCTACAGGCTCTGTAAACTCTACTATGGGAAGAAAAAGAGGCAGCCATGAAGCGTCTGGGTCCGAAGATGGATCGGGAGAAAAGCAGAGTATGGACTGTACAACAAGCTGATGGTGGAGCTCAGGAACGAAGACACTCGGGCATTCCAGAACTTCATGAGGATGCCACCAGCCATGTTTGACAAAGTTGTGCAGCGGCTGACACCCAGGTTGACCAAGGCAAACACCAACTTCCGGCCCAGCCTGGAACCTGGGCTCAAGGTGGCACTCACTCTGCGCCACCTGGCCTCAGAGACCACCTACAGGAGCATGCAGTACGGCTGGTGGGTGCCACACAATGCCATCAGCATTGTGGTCAGAGAAGTGATGCAGGCCATCATCAAAGAATACAAGGAGGAGCTCCTCCAGTGCCCCTCCACTGAAGAAGGATGGAAGAAAGTTGCAGAGCAGTGGTATCAGAAGTGGAACTTCCCACACACCATTGGAGCCATCGATGCCAAGCACATGGCCTGCAAAGCGCCAGCCAAGTCGGGGTCCACTTATTTCAACTACAAGGGCTTCTTCAGAATCATCCTCTTCGCCATGGTCGATGCTGACTACAAGTTCATGTACATCGATGCTTCAGACAACGGCTCATCTTCAGATGCCCAGGTATACAATGCAAGTGACCTCAAGGAGGGGCTGGAACGCAACCTCATGGTGGGCTTCCCAGATCCAGACCCCCTGCCCAAGGACACGCAAGATGTGCCCTACTTCATCATGGGGGATGACACCTTCTCCCTCACAACCTACCTCATGAAGCCCTACACCTCCAAATACCTCACCCATGAAGAGAGGATCTTCAACTACAGGCTGTCCAGGGCAAGGCGGGTGGTGGAGAACGCCTTTGGCATCCTGGCCAACAAGTTCCAGGTACTTCTCACCACCATGCAGCATCGCCCAGAGACCGTGAGGAGGATCATGGATGCTTGCTGCATCCTGCACAATCTTATGCGCACCCGCTACCCAGTCTTGCAGAACAGGCTCGTGGACCTCTAGCAAGGCAATGGGGACATGGAGCCTGGTGAATGGAGGCAAGGGCGAAACCTGATAGACACTGAGGATGTGCAAGGCCCCAACAGAGCCTCATGTGAAGGGAAGAAGCAGAGCAACCTCCTGAGACACTGGTGCACCTCCCCAGCTGGAGTGGTGGAGTGGCAAGACAGGATGATAGATGATTAATGGATGCTTCCTTCAGCCTGTCTCATCACACTGATGAGATTGGGCCATGTATGTTGAGTGGCCTTACAATGATCAGGGCATTTAATAAAGAGTTGTGTTTGTGTTGATATGTGTGGATGATTATTATATTATTATTGATAATAAAGGGCCATAGGTGTGGCACCTGGGAGGGTGGACCATCCCGTCCCACTATGCTTGCACTGGAGGTTTATCTATCTCACAGCTATTACCCATCCCAAAGGTATCCCTGCCCATTCCACAGCTATCTCAACCCATCCCACTGCGATCTTATCCCATCCCACAAGCATGCAAAGGCTTAAACCATTTCTAAAAGTTTCCAGCAAGACTTTATTAAAAAAAAGAAATGAAGCAAGTATGTGAATCAAAACTAGACTTTATTAACAACAAGTTATAAAACAAAAATGAGTCTCTGGCACTCCTCTTGGTCGCTCAGTCTCAGGGGTGAAGGGTCCAGGTGCTGTGGAGGTGGCTGGTGCTGGAGTGCTTGTCATCAGCTCCTCCAGAAGCAGAAGCAGCAGAAGCCCCAGCCCCAGAAGAGCGAGCCTGTGCTGCAGAAGCCCCAGCAGAACCAGAGTGAGGGCCAGGGGGCGGGATGGTAGCCCTGTCCCTCTTGCAGGGGCTGGCAGCAGATGGCTGAGGCTTGCTGTGCTTCCGCATGGTTGTGGGGTTGCTGGCTGGCAGGGAGGCTGGCAGGAACCAAGGCTGGCAGAAAGGCTGGCAGGGAGGCTGGCAGGAAGGCTGGCAGGGAGGCAGGCACCACCGCTGGCAGGAAGGCTGGCAGGCAGGCAGGCACCAAGGCTGGCAGGCAGACAT
Source organism: Laticauda colubrina (assembly GCA_015471245.1). NCBI lineage: Eukaryota > Metazoa > Chordata > Lepidosauria > Squamata > Elapidae > Laticauda > Laticauda colubrina. The sequence goes on along the minus strand of BLBF01000003.1, from coordinate 64,668,685 downwards.
GAACCAAGGCTGGCAGGAAGGCAGTCAGCAAGGCTTGCAGTCAGCAAGGCTTGCAGTCAGCAAGGCTGGCAGGCAGACTGGCTGGCAGCAAGGCTGGCAGGCAGGCAGACAGCAAGGCTGGCAGGGAGGCTGGCATCAAGCCTGGCAGGGAGGCTGGCAGCAAGGCTGGCAGGCAGGCAGACAGCAAGGCTTGCAGCAAGGCTGGCAGCAAGGCTTGCAGGCAGGCATGCAGGCAGGGCAGGCAAGGCTGTCAATCCGTCCGGCAGCAGGTCTTTCCTCTGAATGGTGACCTGCTTCTGGGCTGCTTCCCTTATATCCGCGAGGCTGAGGCAATGCATCCTCCCCACATGCGCAAATAACGCTCAGCATCCGTTCAGCTTCCGCTCTGCATCCACTAGGCTTCCGCTCTGCATCCGCTTCATCCACTGTGCATCCGCTCTGCATCCACTGTATCCATTCCCCATCCGCTTTGCTGCGGCCCCCCGGAAGCCTAGAGGATGTGCCATCCGCTCCCATCCGTTTCCATCCACTAGGCTTCCGCTCTGCATCCATTTTCCATCCGCCCTGCATCCTCCCCCCATCCATGTTATCCGCTCTGGTTATGCAAATTTTTGCCCCTTTTGAGAGCGAATAACAACGGATGGAACATTTTGCTCGTCCGTTGTGTCTGTTTTGCATCCGTTGTGACAGGGCCTTAATGTTCTAAGTGTTCTAATTGTTTTATATAGTTATGATGAAGCCATCCATAGTCGCTTGATAGTGAGATGGGTAGTATATAAATTTAATTAATAAATAAAACCAAAATATAATGTCTGTAATCCCAAAGATATGTTTTTCAAGAGGCAACTGGACTTTCTTGTTTTTCTTTAAAGATGTTTTGCTTCTCATCCAAGAAGCTTCTTCAGCTCTGACTGGATGGTGGGGAATGGAAGGATTTATATTCCTTGAAGAGAGCTGGTCATTTGCATTTTTTACAGAGTCATTGAGGCCACCTAGAGGTTTATCTGTGTCATCAGGATCACCTGAGTAGTGAAAATGGCTGTGGAGCTTTCTTGGAACAGTTGAAAGGATTATTTTGTAGACTGGAGACACATGAAATCATATCTCTTCCCCTCTGTTGAGAGAGAACTGTTCAATTTTGACATATATAGCCTCTTTGACCCCTCTTTCAAACCAGCAATCCTCTCTGTCCAAAATATGGACTTTGCTGTCTTTGAAAAAGTGGCCTTTCTATTTTAAATGTGGATGGACTGCTGTATCTTGTTCTGAAGAGTTTGTTCTCCTATGTCGTGCCATGCAGTTATGAAGTGGTTGTTTTGTTCATAAACACATAAATGCCTTCAGTTCTACCCTTCCATCCTGTTCTTCTCATTGGAAAAGCTGTTATAAGAATTGAATGAGTAATTCCAACTTCGTTATCTGTTAATATTTTCATTGTACAATGATTCTTTTTATTTCAGTTGTCTAATGAATCAAGATTATGCTTAAAGTTACAACAGCATACTCAAATAAAATGTACTAACATCTTTATGATTTAAACCATATGGGAGAAAACACTGTAGATGCTGCTAACTCTATATTGCCCCTGTTAGGAATGTAAGTCACCTAACAGTTGGGTTGGAAAATATATAAACCAGGATAGACATTTTAATACTGTCTCTTTAAGGGAATGCTAAAATTGTAATTCCTCAAACAGCCATAAGATGGAGCCAAAAAGCTAGGTTGTTCTGTTCTGTTGTCCTTTTTTGGAGAGTGTTATGGTTCCTGTATTGACTGTTGCTGATTAGTCTTGGTTTGATGTGAGTTTTTTTACTGAACTGTATTTGATACTGGACTTTGTTATTGGATTATCCCTAGACTGAAAACTGCTTTAACCGTGAATGACTTGGACTGTTTTGTTGAACTTTGCTTAACCATTTTACTGGAAGTAAAAACCTACATTTTACTATACAGTGTGGCTATGTGCTGTGTGTGTGGTATTCTTCACTACTCTCACTACATCTCCCTGTGTGCACTTATTCTCCTAACAGGGAATTACCTCAGTAGCCCTCATCTGTTCCTGCACTGGAAGTCAATGACAACCATTCTCAATTATCTGTATGTAGAACTCTAAACGAAGGTTGTTCTTTATCTCATAACTAACAGTAATAGCAAGTATTTTTGTGAAAGAACCGTAATGTTATGGAATGTGCTTGACACATACAGATCCACAGACATTTTCCAAAGGTAGCAAGACAACTTCCACATTCTGTGAAAACATCTCAAAAGCATGCAGGTAAAGAGTTATCATAGAGCACATGATATTACAACTTCTTACAACATTCCTGTTTTTCATGTATAAACTTATATATGCAAGATGATATGACAAGATGGTTATTCCTTATCTTCTATCCCTTCAGAAAAGAGGATTGTTTACCAGAGTTATAATTTAGACAGAATCTATAGTTGTTTCTGATATTTCCATCCTCCACTTTACATGGACAGTCACCTAGCCTATCACGACTGTCAGAAATAACAAAGTGTTATAATCCCCATAAGGAGAAGGTTATGCTTCACCATAAACCACCACAGACTCTGTGTAATGCTATTAGAGTCTAAATGACACAAGAACACATTAAAACATTAGTTGACCTATTATACTTTCAAACTATGCCCAAGGCAGTTAAGTCTGAAAATCAGCAAGTAGGTCATGTACTTTGGATGATTTCTTTTCCAATCATCTGTAACAAAAGAATATTGATTCTTGAGGCTGAATCCAGCACATACAATATCAAGGATAAATAGAAGGTTTTACCATTAGATTGTAATGCTGTATGAATGTCCAGTTTCTTCTGCTGAAGAGGTTATTCAAATACACAATGTGGGGTTTAAAAAGTGATCCTATCAGAACTGGCTATCTAAATGAAGAAGAGCTAAGAAGAGAGCAAGTTTTCCTGGACAAAACTAAGATGATCTGAAAAGAGCCAGAGTTAAATAAAAAAAATATTTGGAAGATTCCAAAAAGAGAGGTGGCCTTGCCCTTTAATTTTAAAAGTGTATCATAAAGCAAGCTGCCTATTATGGATAACAGCACAGATATATTTTTTAACAATACAATAAATCAATTCCAACATTAAAATCACTCAAAGTAAACTGCAACCTGCATTAAGTTACCAAAAACATCAGCAATAAGCAATAAAATATCTGGTTAAAATATATCAGATGTGTTAATAAAAATAGACAGCAAATAGAGAACAAATAGACAAGGTACCATGAGGGTAAAGCTAATAAATAAAGTACACTTTGAGATTTTTCTTTAAAAAATGAGACAGAAAAGACCAGGTAAGAATTCAATTTTGGGCAGAAGGCAATCAAGGAGTTCAGCACACTTGACAAGGACAATAAAATAGGGTATTCATTCATATACAAATCATACTCAACCTCACAGTTTCTATCATTTCCAACAGCCATGTATAGATTTTAAACAGAAAACTCTTCTCCTCTCTCTCAGGAGAGAAGTGAGTTCGGCAGCATCCGGTAGCCCTAAGATCACAAAAAGAACTAGAAGTTCCCCAGTGCAGAAAAAGAAGACTGCTAAGATATCCAAGAGGACATATTACCTCTCTTTTTTTTTCTTACTCATTCAAAACACCTCCATGACATGAGGCAGCCCAGACTGGCCTGAAATGGATCTAGATAATCCAGAAACGTTATCTTAAAGAATTCTGCCACAGGTCCAAATTTTCAGAGCAACCTGGGTGCTGATTCATGACATGTTCATAACAGGATGAATTCAAGCGGGAATGAAATCTGGCTAGCATTCACTCTGTCATTCATATTAGACCTTCTTTGGCCATGGGATGCCCATGAAACCATGGGATTTCACATCTGCTGTAATTTAAATACAGAAAAGCCACTAGAGTTATTCTTTCACCCTGGAATTTCCACTCCCCAACTCCATTGCTCTCCCTTCCATTCTTTAAAAGGTTTAGTAAACCTTTTATCTGTCAAAGCAGATAAAAGATTTAGTACATCTTTTATCTGTCAAAATAGCAACACCATCATTAGACCAAGATCCAACCAGCAACCCTGTGTAAAGTTCATCTTTCATCAATACAAATTTTAATGTGGAAAAATTGTCTGCCTAGATAGATTGGCTGATTTATCTGCACTCCCTTTGCTGACAATGGTCACATTGAAAAAGTGGCCATCTTGAAAAACCATCAAGATAATATTGAAACAATTTCTTTCATACTCATCATCTGTGGTAGAATTACATCAGCAATGGCCATCCTGCACCTCACACAGCATCTGCCAGGACTCTGTATAAATCCTCCACTATACTATACTCTGTATAGTATCCTCCACTCAGTGTGACTGCAGGGTCCCACATCAAACTGTAGATCACATTGTGACTGGCTGTAAGATGAGGGCATATAGTGGTCCAGTATTTGATTTTTAAAAAATATAAACAATACTGCTCTTCAACGTTTAGATGACCTAGACATTGGTATTCAAACGTAAGTCTTTTTAACATTTATATTTTATTGTATTCCACTAATCTAGATGAAATGTAGTCCATGTATGATATGACTAAATCAATAAATGTGGAAGAAAGTGATGTATTTTCTTTTCCTCTCTTTCATTTTCTCTGCCTCATTCCTGCTTTCCCTCTCAATAAAGGAGAAAATCCATATGATGGGTGCCAGAAGAAAAATGAGTTTCATACTGAGATACACATTTCACAATTGGGGGCTGGTTGGGTAAGAGAGGTTTTGTTACCAGTTGAAAGAGCAGATTTTATAAGGAATTCCCTTAAATCCAAGCTTTTGTTAATCACTAATGAAAGGTATTAGCAATGGCAAGACAAACTAGTTTAGGCAATGATTAAAATTCACCTTTCAAAACATGTTCTCTGGATTTACTTGAAGGGTCTGTTTTTTGAAGGGCATGTTCTCTTATCCTGGTAAAACTTCCAATAAAGTGGAAGATATTGGAAGTGGATGATTTAAAAATGTTGATAAAGAAGGGAAAAGAATGGTGTCTGAGGATAACTCTATTACTTAACCACTGTAGTTTTTCACTGTAGTCCTGAGTCACTGCAAGAGCTCATTTCCACAACAACAGAAACTGTACTAGCCATTTCCAAAACAATCTACAAGTACAATCTGCCCCTCTTTCACATTAAAAAGAAACCAAGCTTTCTTCTCTGAAAGAGCACAAGAAAAAGAATTTGAATCTCCCTATTCTAATTTCTCAATCTATAGGTTTTAAAAGCATAGTACCCACTGATATTCTTACTTTAACATTTTTAAGAAAAAAAAAACTTATTTAATCAAAGTATTGAGTGACATGAGCTTGACCGTTTCTTCTTCAGGCTGCTACCAAAGAAGATAGATATTTCTACAAATAGTTCTAAATAGTATTTATTCCTTTGTTTGTTTCAATGGTTTATTAATTGTTTTTCAGTGCCAACTTTCACAACATGCCCCAATATAAACATAATAGGGAAAACATAAAGTAGATGTAGCAACATAGATACATGTGAAAAACTGCTTCCGACAACACAATTCACTTAAGGAAATGGAGACCTAAGAAAAATAAACTCAGTGTTTCCTTTGGTGGCAAAACAGAAAAGACCAAGCAGAGCTACCAATAATCAGATCTGCCTGTTGTGCTCAGACAAACTAACCAATTTTACTATCAAATATGCAAGAGAGAGCTTAGTATAGATCTTAGATTACAGGTAAAATCAAACAAATGCATATGAAGACCCAATATCACTGTCAAATTTCAGATTTTTTTCACAATGGTTATTGCTAGCACTTGGAACTTGAATCAGAATTAAATCACAGAGCTCCTGTTACATCCTGTTACTAAAGCCCCTGTCACACTGCACCAACGGAAGCAAAGAGGATGTAAAACGGACAAAAAAGCTTGCCATCCGCTGGTTAACGTGATGTATCCGTTCTGTACTCACTGCCTCCATTTTGCTTCCTCTCTATCCGTCCAGCATCCATTATGGACGTTTCATCCGCTCAGAAAGTTTTGAGCTGCTCAAAACTTTTGCGCGGAAAATGTATCCAATTCATCCATTCTACATCCGCTAGGCATCCGCTAGGCATCCACTAGGCATCCACTAGGCATCCATTCTGACTCCGTTACGCATCCGCTATATCCGCTAGGCATCCGTTCCGCATCCGCGCAACTCGCATCTGCTCGGACGCAGGGAGGAAGCGGAACGGACGCAGAACGGATGCAGAACGGATGCCTAGCAGATGCAGCACGGAAACAAAGCATTTAAAACGGAAAAAACGTTCACAGAGGGGACCTATCTCAGATATTAAGGATGTCTAGAGGATGCCTAGAGGATGCCTAGAGGATGCAAAGGGACGCCTATACTGCCTATAAAAAGGGGGAGCAACTCACCTGCATCTCACTTTCAGACCAGCAGCCCAGCTATGCAGACCTCTGCAGCCTTCATCTGACTCTTGCTCTTCCACAGCATTCAGTCATGTCCACCGTGGATCGTAACACAGTCCTTTTGGCAGCCACCATCCTTCTGCAACAGTGCGAAGCCATCTACAGGCTCTGTGAACTGTACTACAGGAAGAAAAAGAGGCGGCCAAGAAGCGTCTGGGTCCGAAGATGGATTGGGAGAAGAGCAGAGTATGGACTCTACAACAAGCTGATGGTGGAGCTCAGGAACGAAGACATTCGGGCATTCCAGAACTTCATGAGGATGCCTCCAGCCATGTTTGACGAAGTTGTGCAGCGGCTGACACCCAGGTTGACCAAGGCAAACACCAACTTCCAGCCCAGCCTGGAACCTGGGCTCAAGGTGGCACTCACTCTGCGCCACCTGGCCTCAGGGACCACCTACAGGAGCATGCAATACGGCTGGAGGGTGCCACACAACACCATCCGCATTGTGGTCAAAAAAGTGGTGCAGGCCATCATCGAAGAATACCTGGAGGAGCTCCTACATTGCCCCTCCACTTAAGAAGGCTAGAAGAAAGTTGCAGAGCAGTGGTGTCAGAAGGGGAACTTCCCACACACCATTGGAGCCATACATGGCAAGCACGTGGCCTGCAAAGCACCACCCAAGTCGGGCTCCACTTATTTCAACTACAAGGGCTTCTTCAGCATCGTCCTCTTAGCCATGGTCGATGCTGACTACAAGTTCATGTACATCGATACTTCAGGCAACGGCTCATGTTCAGATGCCCAAGTATACAACGCCAGTGACCTCAAGGAGGGGCTGGAAGGCAACCTCATCATGGGCTTCCCAGATCCAGATCCCCTGCCCAACGACACGCAAGATATGCCCTACTTCATCGTGGGGGATGACGCCTTCTCCCTCAGAACCTACCTCATGAAGCCCTACACCGCCAGGAGCAGCTTCAGCAGAGTAAGCACCAGCAGAAGAACCACCGCCAAGAGCAGCCTCAGCAGAACCTCCAGCACCAGAAAAGCGAGCCCAAGCAGCAGAAGCCCCAGCAGAAGCAGAGTCAGGGACAGGGGGCGGGAAGGTGGCCCTGTCCCTCTTGCCAGGGATGGCGGCAGGTTGCTGAGGCTTTCGCTTCTTCCCCATGGTTGTGGGGTTGCTGGCTGGCAGGTAGGCTGGAAGGCACCAAGGCTGGCACCAAGGCTGGCAGGAAGCTTGGCAGGAAGGCTGGCAGGAAGGAAGGCAAGCAGGCACCAAGGCTGGCAGACAGACTGGCTGGCAGGGAGGCTGGCACCAAGGCTGGCAGGAAGCCTGGCAGGCAGGCAGGCACCAAGCCTGGCAGGCAGGCTGGCAGGAAGCCTGGCAGGAAGGCAGGCAGGCATGCAGGTACCAAGGCTGGCAGGCAGACTGGCTGGCAGGGAGGCTGGAAGGCAGGCTGGCAGTAAGGCTGGCAGTCAGGCAGAGAGCAAGGCTGGCAGGAAGGCTGGCAGCAAGGCTTGCAGGCAAGCAAGCAGGCAGGGCAGGCAAGGACTCGATGTATCCAGCAGCAGGTCTTTCCTCCGAATGCTGGCCACATGCAAGCTGCTTCCCTTTATATCCGCGTGGCTTACGCAATGCATCCCCCCTGCATGCGCAATTAATGCTCGGCATCCGCTCAGCATCCGTTCGGCTTCCGCTGTGCATCCTCTAGGCTTCCGCTCTGCATCCGCTTCATCCACTGTGCATCCGCTGTGCATCCGCTGTATCCGTTCCGCATCCACTTTGCTGAGGTCCCCCGGAAGCCTTGCGGATGTGCCATCTGCTCCCAACTGCTCTCATCCGCTGGGCTTCCGTTCCGCATCCACTTTCCATCCGCTCTGCGTCCTCCCCACGTCCGTTCCTTTCCGTGTTATCTGCTCTGGTTATACAAATTTTTGCCCCTTTTGAGAGCGGATAACAACGGATGGAACATTTTGCTCGTCCGTTGTGTCCTTTTTACATACATTTTGCATCCGTTGGGCAGTGTGACAGGGCCTTTAGCTCACTTTCTCAGCTTGACTTGGCAGAAGATTCCCAGTTGCTTCAGATAGATAAGAATCCTTACTAAAACAAGAACTAAGCCATTTACAACAATTGATTCATATAAATAATGGAAAGCTGTAATATTAGCACTTATAAGTTTAAATTCTTGAAGCATTTCTTGTTCAGGCTGCTACCAAAGTAGATAGATAGATATTTCTTCAGATAGTTCTAAATAGTATTTATTCCTTTGTTTGTTTCAATGGTTTATTAATCTTATCTTTCCAAATTAATAGATGTTGCACATGGTCTCCTTGAAGCTATGCACTTCTAGCATGTTTATATCCTGGCCCTTTCTTGCCTTGTGCCTTGGCTCTTCAAGATTTAAAGCTGAAAATCTAATGTGGCCTATGATATAAGAGGTAAATAGCAATTGCAATAGTACTTAGATTTATATACTGCTTCACAGTGCTTTATAGCCCCATCTAAATGGTTTACAGAGTCAGCATATTGCCCCCAACAATCTGGTTCTTCATTTTATTGATTTCAGAAGAATGGAAGGCTGAGTCAACCTTTACCCTGGTGAGATTCAGACTGCCAAACTGCTGCCAATCAGCAATCAGCAGAATTAGCTTAACCACTCTGCCAACACAACTCTTAAATGCCTGATTCTCATTCTCTGTGCCCAATCCATTTCATTTTATGACGATGGACAAATCCCTTTCATTTTTACTACCCTGTATAAAATCATTATATCTTACAAAGATTGAATCAGTTACCCTTAAAGTCAGCTTCTTCAAAGGAAGGTCCAGGATTGGTTGGAAGATCAAGATGTGACATTTGCAGTGAAAAAGTGTTTCACCTTGTCCATTCAGAAATTCTCTAAGAAAACCTTCTTTTACTTTATTTAATAAAGACAGAGCCCATTGACACATGAAGCTTGCCTGCTAAAAGTGTACAGCTAAATCTGTTTTAAGAATTTCAAGGAGATTCTGTGATAGTAGTAAAGTCCTGGGTAGCTTTAGCTTTCAATTCCTCTTCTAAAGTCTAATGACTTCTATTATGGCCCACAATTAGATCAAACTCAATGTCTAGACTAGCAAACAACATCTTCATGATTGCAGATTGGTCTAAGATGATGAGAAATGGTCCTTTTCATTCAGGCTTCTAGCAGGATTTTGTGCAAACACAACCACTCCTGAAATGAGCTGACATAGATACGTTATTAAATGATGCTATCACTATGATTGATCTTCAATGATTTATTTTATGTTTTATTCAACAGTGAAGTCATCAGATTATTAGGAAATAATCCTAACAGAGCTGCTGATTTTTATCTTTCAGAATTGACATATTGAGCATTCATGCCCAAAAAATATTTAGTGATCCTAGATAAAAATAATTTATTGATCCTAGTTAAATATGAGCAGATATAACTGCTGTCAGTTTCAGTGGGCAGGTACAATGTACTGAAACCAAGTGGGCTGTCAGAAATACTAATTTCTTTCATTACCATTGTCCAGAATGTAGTGTGCTATTATCACTGAGAACAGACTTTAGATCTCCTTTTCCTTGAAAAGTATTGCAAGTTGGAGGAGTTACCAAATATATATGAACAGGGGTATAAATTAAAAAGAGGAAATAATTGGCCACTTTTAAGCGGAATGGCCAATATTTTTAAATGGAAGTGCCATTAGTTTCCTTTAAGGCCCTGTCACACTGGCCGAGGGATGCAAAACGTTTGTAAAAAGGACACAGTGGATGAGAAAAATGTTCCATCCGTTGTTATCTGCTCTCAAAAGGGGCAAAAATTTGCATAACCAGAGCGGATAACACGGAAAGGAACGGACAGGGGGAGGATGCAGGGCAGAGGGAAAGCGGATGCTCCATGGAAGCCGAGCGGATGGAAGTGGATGGGAGCGGATGGCACATCCGCAAGGCTTCTGGGGTGCCGCAGCAAAGCAGACGCGGAACGGAAAGAGCGGATGCAGAGTGGACGCCGAGCAGATGAAGGGGATGCACAGCGGAAGCCTAGCGGATGCCTAGTGGAAGCCTAGCGGATACCTAGCGTTCACTGCGCATGCGGGGAGGATGCATTGCATCAGCCCCACAGATATAAAGGGAGGCAGCTCCCAAGCAGGTCACTATTCAGAGGAAAGACCTGCTTCCAGACACATCGACTGCCTTGCCAGCCTGCCCTGCCTGCATGCCTACCAGCCTGCCTTCCAGCCTTGGTGCCAGCCTCCCTGCCAGCCTTGCTGCCTGCCTGCCTACAAGCCTGCCTTCCAGCCTTGGTGCCAGCCTGTCTTCCAGCCTCCCTGCCAACCTCCCTGCCAGCCTTGCTGCCAGCCTCCCTGCCAGCCTTGCTGCCTGCTTGCATGCCAGCCTGCCTGCCAGCCTTGGTGCCAGCCTGCCTCCTAGCCTGCCTTCCAGCCTCCCTGCCAACCTCCCTGCCAGCCTTGCTGTCTGCCTGCCTGCCAGCCTTGCTGCCACCCTGCCTGCCAGCCTGCCTTCCAGCCTGCCTTCCAGCCTCCCTGCCAGCCTTGCTGCCATCCTGCCTGCCAGCCTGCCTGCCATCCTGCCTGCCTGCCATCCTGCCTGCCAGCCTTGCTGCCAGCCAGCAACCCCACAACCATGGGGAAGAAGAGGAAGCCTCAGCCATCTGCTGCCAACCCTGGCAAGAGGGACAGGGCCACCCTCCCACCCCCTACCCTCACTCTGCTTCTGCTGGGGCTTCTGCAGCACGGGCTTGCTTTTCTGGGGCTGGGGCTTCTGCTGCTTCTGCTTCTGGAGGAGCTGATGATGATGCTTATGGCGGTGGTGCTTCTGCTCGTGCTTACTCTGCTGATGCTGCTTATGGCGGTGGTGCTTCTGCTTGTGCTTACTCTGCTGATGCTGCTTCTGGAGGAGCTGATGATGCTCCTTCTGGCGGTGGTGCTTCTGCTGGTGCTTACCCTGCTGTAGCTGCTCCTCATCCTGCTGGTCCTGGTGGTCTTGCTGGTCCTGCTCGTGCTCCTGGTCCTGCTCATGCTCCTGGTCTTGCTCGTCCTGCTGGTCCTGCTTGTCCTCCTGGTCCTGCTGGTGCTCCTGGTCCTGCTGGTGCTCCTGGTGCTTCTGGCGCTGCTGGTGCTTACTCTGCTGCTGCTGATCCTGGTAAGGTGGTGGTGCTGCTGCTGCTGCTGATGATGATGATGATCCTGCTGGTGCTGCTGCTGCTGGTGGTGTTTAGGAGCAGCCCCTACAATCTGGAAGCCCCTCTGATGAGGCCCATGTGGTCCTGCCAAAGGGAGGAAGAGGCAGACATGAGAACAGGAGAGGAGGCAATACAACATCGAGGAGGAACATGAGGATGAGGTGCTGGAGTGGCTGAGAGAGAATGACTATCTATGGCGGAAGGGACACAGACTCTACAGGGACACCAAAAGGGAGCAGGCGGCTTGGAGAGAAAAGGCAGGGAGCCTGGGCTACACTTTGGAGGTGCTCCTCGGCTGGTGGAAGCACATGCACACCTGGTACGGGAAGCTGCACCTCAAGAAATCTGGCCAGGCTGCGGTCAAGCTGATGGACAGAGAGACCTACGTCATAGCCAAGTGCAGGTTCCTGGAGGGTGAGATCCGCCACCGAGGAGCAGCCCCTCTCACAACCCTCTCTTGCAGGCAGCCTGCTGAGAGCCAGTCCTCTTCCGGCCGAGAGTCAGCTCCTGTCTCCAGGCAGGTGTCTGTGGAGCATGCCATGATGGAGAACCCGCGGACAGCTGTTGTAACCGTGGCGGATCGTTTGGAGGACTCCCTGGCGCAGTGGGAGAAAGGAGATGGCACTTCAACGACAGTCCTACCCGCATCCACCCCCAGCTCCACCTCCACAGAAAGGAAGAGAGCCAGACAGGATGTAGCGGACGCGTAACAGATGACGACGGATGCAGAACAGATGCGTTGGATACATTTTCTGCTCAGAAAGTTTTGAGCAGCTCAAAACTTTTTGAGCGGATGAAATGTCAGTCGACGGATGCTGGACGGATAGAGAGGAAGAAAAATGGACGCAGTGAGTACAAAATGGAAGCATCGTGTTAACCAACGGATGACAAGTTTTTTTCTCCATTTTCCATCCTCTTTCCATCTGTTGGTGCAGTGTGACAGGGGCTTTAGCAGACTAATAAAATTGAGGATTATGGACTGCCTTCCATAGTGACTGCACTGTACATAAACACCTAGTTGCCAAGATTAAAAGCGGATTGTTTCATTGCATCTCATTTTTAAAAAAATCCTGGCACTTTCCCAAGAGCTCAGGGCTAGGTCACATCGGCTGACGGATGCAAAATGTATGTAAAAAGGACACAGTGGACGAGAAAATTTTCCATCCATTGTTATCCGCTCTCAAAAGTGCCCCAAATTTGCATAAACAGAGCGGACAACAACGGAAAAGAACGGACGGGGAGAGGATGTAGCCAGGATGTTAAGCGGATGCTCAATGGAAGCCTAGCAGATGGAAGCAAATGGAAGCGGATGGCACATCCGCAGGGCTTCTGGGGGAGAACAGCAAAGCAGACGCGCAGCGGAAGGAACGGATGCAGAGCAGATGCCTAGCAGATGACGCGGATGCATCACGGACTGCTAGCGGATGCCTAGCAGATGCCTAGAATATGCAAAGCATTCACTGCACATGCGAGGAGGATGAATTGCGTCATCCTCGTGGATATAAAAGGATGCAGCTCGCAAGCAGTTCACCATTCAGAGGAAAGACCTGCTGCCAGACAAATCTTCAGCCAACAACCATGGGGAAGAAGACGAAGCCTGTGCCTACTCCTGCCAGCCCTGGCAAGAAGGACAGGACCACCATCCCACCCCCTGGCGCTGACTCTGAAGCTGCTGATTCTTCGGCTGCTGCTGCTGGTGCTGACTCTGCTGGGGCTGGTGCTTCTACTGGTGCTGCTCCTGGTGCTGGTGCTTCTGCTGGTGCTTACTCTGCTGGTGCTGCTCCTGGTGCTGGTGCTTCTGCTGGTGCTGACTCTGCTGGTGATGCTGCTGGTCCTGCTGATACTCCTGCTGCTCATGCTACTGCTGGTGCTGCTGGTGCTGCTGGTCCTGCTGGTCCTGCTGCTTCTGCTGCTGATGGTGGTGGTGGTGGTCCTGCTGGTTTTCCTGGTCCTGCTGGTGCTGGTTCTGGTGCTGCTTCTGGTGGTGGTGTGGTGGACCAGCCCCTAGAACCTCAAAGCCCTGCTGATGTGGGCCCAGAAGGCCCTGCCAGAGGGAGGAAGAGGCATTCATGAGATAAGGGGGAGAGGAGACAGTACTCCATTGCAGAGGAACATGAGGATGAGGTGCTCAAATGGCTGAGGGAGAACAAGTACCTCTGGAGGAAGGGACACAGGCTCTATCGAGACACCAAGCAGAAGAAGGCGGCTTGGAGAGAGAAGGCGGAGAGCCTGGGCTACACTTCGGATGTCCTCCTCGGGTGGTGGAAGCACATGCACACCTAGTACGGGAAGCTGCACCTGAAGAAGTCTGGCCAGGCCGCGGTCAAGCTCATCGACCGGGAGACCTACATGATGGCCAAGTGCAGTTTCTTGGAGGGTGAGGTCCGCCACCAAGGAGCAGCCCCTCTGAGAACCCTCTCTCTCAGGCAGCCCACAGAGAGCCAGTGCTCTTCTAGCCAAGAGTCAGCTCCTGTGTCCAGGCAGGTATCTGTGGAGTGCCCCATGATGGAGACCCCCCCGACAGCTGCACTCCCCGTGGCGGAGCGTGTGGAGGACCCCCTGACGCAGTTGGAGCAAGGAGAGGCCGCTGCCACCAGAGACCAACCCACCCCCACCCCCAGCTCCACCTCCACAGAAAGCAGGCAGAGAGCCAGACCGGAGGGACAGAGCCACACTGTCCTCTTGGAGATCAGGGACACAATCAAGAGCAGTGTAGATCTCCTCTCTCAGCTGGTATAGTCCGACATACTATCCTCTAACAGAAAGCCCTTCCTCACCTACATCAACCAGACCCTCATGGAAATGCCCGAATCCCAGTACCAGGTGATCAAGGAGAGGATCACAGGTCTTCTTCATCACCCTCCAGGCCCAGATGAACCTGCTCTGACCCACTCCAGGTCTGCTTCTCCACCCCAGGTGATGTCACAGCCCTTCCAAGGCTTTCCACAGCCCCTCACCTACCAAGGCTACGGCTACCAGGAGTTCCAGCAGCACAGGCAGCCCTTCCCAGTCCAGGCACAGGTTCCTCACCTGCCACAGGTTCCACCGATGCCACCGATACCACCGATGCCACAGATGCCAATGACGCCTCACCTTGCTCATCTGCAGACCAGACAGTCCCCCTACACTCCTCCTTCCTCCACCCCACAGCCAAGCCCAGCCTCAGAACATCTGTCATCGGTCTTGGGACTGACACCCCATGTCATGGGGGAAGGGGCTCTCAACATCACGGGACTGAGCCAGCTCTCTGAGAGCTTCCTCCACACACCATCCCCTGCTGTCCTCTCGGGGCCAGGCACCCCAATGGCACCTCAGACCAGCACTCCAGTCACTGCCACCTCCACAGCACCTGGACCCTTCACCCCTGAGACCATAGCACACCTCAGAGTGACTGAGATGAGTGCCAGAGGCTGGGTTGCTACCTGTTGACTTTATCTTTGCTTGGGACACTTTACTTGGGTCATTTTGCTTTTACAGTTTGTTATTAATAAAGGTTATATTTGCTTCACACACTTGGTTCAGTTCTTTTAGTAAATAAAGTCTTGGTGGAAACTTTTAGAAATTGTTTAAGCCTTTGCATGCTTCTGGGACAGGTAAGGATAGCAGTGGGATAGATAAACCTCCAGTGCAAGCATAGTGGGACTGTATGGTCCACCCTCCCAGGTGCCACACATATGGCCCTTTATTATCAATAACAATTTAATCATTAATCAACACATTTCACCATAAACACAACTCTTCATTAAATGCCCAGTTCATTGTAGGGCCACTCAACATACATGGCACAATCTCATCAGTGTGATGAGACAGGCTGAAGGAAGCATCCATTAAGCATCTACCATCCTGTCTTGCCACTCCACTGCTCCAGCTGGGGAGTTGCACCAGTGTTTCAGGAGGTTACACTGCTTCTTCCCTTCACATGAAGTTCTGTTGGGGCCTTGCACATCCACAGTATCTATCAGGTTTACTCCTTGCCTCCATTCACCAGGCTCCATGTCCCCATTGCCTTGTTGGCGTTCCACGAGCCTGTTCTGCAACACTGGTTAGTGGGTGCACATGAGATTGTGCAGGATGCAGCAAGCTTCCACGATGTTCCTCACGGTCTCTGGGCGATGCTGCATGGTGGTGAGAAGTACCTGGAACCTGTTGGCCAGGATACCAAAGGCGTTCTCCACCACCCGTCTTGCCCTGGACAACCTGTAGTTGAAGATCCTCTCTTCACGGGTGAGGCATCTGGAAGAGTAGGGCTTCATGAGGTCGGTTCTGAGGGTGAAGGCGTCATCCCCCATGATGAAGTAGGGCACATCTTGTGTGTCGTTGGGCAGGGGGTCTGGATCTGGGAAGCCCATGAGGAGGTTGTGTTCCAGCCCACCCTTGAGGTCACTGGCGTTGTATATCTGGCCATCTGAAGCTGACCCTTTGCCTGAAGCATCAATGTACATGAACTTGTAGTCAGCATAGACCATGGCAAAGAGGATGATGCTGAAGAAGCCCTTGTAGTTGAAATAAGTGGACCCTGAGTTGGCTGCAGTTTTGCAGGCCACGTGCTTCCCATCTATGGCTCCAACGGTGTGGGGGAAGTTCCACTTCTGATACCACTGCTCTGCAACTTTCTTCCAGCCTTCTTCAGTGGAGGGGCACTGGAGGAGCTCCTCCAGGTATTCTTCGATGATGGCCTGCACCATTTCTCTGACCACAATGCTGATGGTGTTGTGTGGCACCCTCCAGGCATACTGCATGTTCCTATACGTGGTCCCGGAGGCCAGATGGCGCAGAGTGAGTGCCACCTTGAGCCCAGGTTCCAGGCTGGGCCGGAAGTTGGTGTTTGCCTTGGTCAACCTGAGTGTCAGCCACTGCACAACTTCGTCAAACATGGCTGGAGGCATCCTCATGAAGTGCTGGAATGCACGAGGGTCTTCGTTCCTCAGCTCCACCATCAGCTTGTCATACAGTCCGTACCCGGCTCTTCTCGCGATCCATCTTCGGACCCAGACACTTCTTGGACGCCTCCTTTTCCTTGCGTAGAACAGGTGAAAGAGCCTGTAGAGGGCTTCGCACTGTTGTAGAATGATGGCGGCTACCAAAAGGAGTGTGCAACGATCCATGGTGGAGATGACTGGATGCTGTGGAAGTGCAAGAGCAAGAGCAAGGCTGAAGAGATCTGCACAGCAGGACTGCTGGACTAAAAGTGAGATCCAGGTGATTTCCTCCCCCTTTTTATAGGCAATATAGGTTTTCCACTAGGTGTCCTTCTGCATTCTCTAGACATCCTGCAGACATCCTAAATATCCGAGATACATCCCCTATACGAACGTTTTTTCTGTTTTAATGCTTTATATCCGAGCTGCATCCACTTTCTTCCTTTCTACATCTGTGCTACTAACGTTGTGTGTCCGTTCCGCGTCCGTTTCGCTTCCTCCCTGTGTCCGTTTTCCGCTGGAGCGGATGTGAGTTGCACGGATGCGCATCGGATGCCTAGTAGATATAGCGGATGTGTAAGGGATGACAACGGACGTATAACGGATGTTCCCCGTATGCGTAGTGGATGTAGAATGGACACGTTGGATACTTCATCTGCTCAAAAAGTTTTGTGCAGCTCAAAACTATTTGAGCGGATGAAATCTCAGTAGATGGATGCTGGATGGATAGAGAGTATGAAAAACGTATGCAGTGAGTATACGCGTTAACCAACGCGTTAACCAACGGATGGCAAGCCCTTTTCTCCGTTTTACATCCTCTTTCCATCCGTTGGTGCAGTGTGACATGGGCTTTAGATATGGTTCATGCATTCTGAACAATCAACTGTTTTAGGACTTATTGATGATCTGTATTTGTGATTTCTTTTCTTAACCAAGGATAATTTGCTATGTAGCTCTATAGTTAGGAGGAGTGGAATGGGTTAGTGTTAGAATGGCCACGAGTTCTACGTTAGAAAGGCTAATCTCAGTTTAAAAGCATATTAGATTTGAAGATGTCCAAGTTTTATCCAAAGGTAAAGTGGCTTAAAAAGAGAGCAGAGTAGAGGTTGAAGTAACCAATCAACCACAAACATAGGGACAGAAGTAGATGCCCAAGGCATAAAATCACTCTATTCTCCAGCATGCTAAAACAATTTATGACAGCAGATAATAGATTGATATAGATAGACTATAGCTGGGTTGGTTTTGGCACATGAAGCATTAGTAAGTGCAAAGTTATACAATCTGCATCCTCCTGAGGTGATATATTCCCTCCCTTCGAGTGATGCTTCAAATGCTGTTTAGAAGCCAGTGGCCAACTTTTCAAACAAGTGGCTGCACTTTCTTCTATCTTCACGATGAATATACGTATTTTTTCAACATAGCCAACTCATTCCATTTATGAACTCTGAAATGTAGCACCTTTGAATGCCACAATTCCATTTATGATATTAGTGATACTAAGAAAACCTGAAAACGGCAAGGACAAATTCACCTTTCTTTACAATCCATCCATTCACAACTCATTTAAATGCATTAAGTAGCATAATTCCCTTAGACCACCATTCTGTCACCCAGTATGATGGATTACTGCTTTTCCTTGAAAGATAAACTGCATGACCTAAGTGTCACTGAGTGTATGTTTACAAATGTATGATGGACAATACGAAAGAGAAACACAATCCCATTCATCAGAAAATTCTAGATAAAGCAGGAGAGACTATTTTTGGCTACACTTAATTATAATTCATATGCTTCAGAAAATCCTTTTGATTTTCATCCTGTCATCAAGTAATTGTTGACTGTTAGTGACCACATTAAAGGTTTTTGTTTCCCATGATAGTGTGTTATTAACTTGGTTTTTCAGGTCTTCCAGCCATATTCTCATCACCACTTTAATTTAGTCCCTCCATCTTGCTGTTGGTCATCCTCTTCTCTTTATTTATATTGTATTGAGATAGGCTATAGCAACATAACCTTACAAGCCTATTTGTACTTGCCTTTGCCTCCGCTTCCAATGAATTAGGAAGGAGCCTGCCTGAGGTTCTTCTGAATACTATATTTTTTTTCTTGGACCTAAGGTATGTCTCATCTCCCTTTATTTATGCAACAGTTCTTGCTAATTCCTCTCAAGGCTATTTCCTTATTTCCCTACCATCAGGTCTATCTACACAGTGCAAAGAAATTCAGGAAAGATGGTGTTTGCTAGCTGAATGAACAATATTTACATGGAAGATAGAAACTTGTGCCCTATGGATTCCAGTTTATGTGGAAGCCTCCACATATAACTGTGTACAGGCACAAATGAGAGGAAATAACAGATAACAGATCATTAGAATTGGAAGGAATCTTATAGGTCATCTAGTCCAATCCCCTGCCCAAATGGAAGACCCTACATCATTTCTGACAAATGACAGTCCAATCTCTTCTTGAAGGTCTCAAGTGAATGGCACTCCCAAAACCACCAAGGGCAAGATGTTCCATTGGTTGATTGTTCTCACTGTCAGAAAGTTTCTCCTTATTTCCAGGCTGAATCTCTCTCTGTTCAGCTTCCATCTATTATGCCTTGTCTGGCCTACAGGTGCTTAAGAAAACAGCTTGACTCCTTCTCTGTGGTAGCCCCTCAAATATTGGAGGACTGTTATCATGTCTTCCCTGGTCCTTTGTGATCAAATTGGAAGAAAGAGTACTATCTCATTGTCAAAATATAAACATTGGTTATGTTTGTATTTTGACTATTTTTCATAAAATTAGAATAAGGTTAATGTGGATATATTCATTCTATGACAAATATCTAATGCCCAACTTTGTTTTTGTAATGGTTTATCATTATTTTACTGTTGGAATTGCTGTACATGGCCCTGACATTTGGCCATCAGAGACGTGGAAATGGTTTGCACATGTTTGTTCACCTGGACAATTACAATAGGAAGTGTGATTTGAAACTCTGAATGGGAAATTTGGATATATTGTAAGTTCCATTGTTGTGCAGAACTGTTCAGTAGTGTCATTTCAGACATCCACTTGCCAAAATTTAGAAGTGATTCCTCAATCAAATTCATTCCTCAATCACCTTTTGAAAGCAAGTTATACATTGATGATATAGTCCCTCAGATGCTTAGTATTAAGGAACGAACATTTACAAAAACAATGGTGGATCTGTTTTAGGACAGTTGTCTTCCTGCTACAGAAGTCTCACTTCATTATATTAGCTTCATGCTAAATTACTGCTGGTGCAAACATTACAAGCCATGGCTCACATAATGTTATCTGATTCAGGTTTGCCTGAAACACTGTGGGGTGAAGCCATAATGTGTAATAATCATGTGTTAAACAATGTAGTTAACACAACAACTGGAGAATTGCCATTCACTCATTGGCATGGCAGAAAACCAAATTTAAGTTACCTACACACATTTGGAGCACCAGCATGGGTGCATATTCCCTCACAAGTAAGAATGAAAGGGCAACATAGGGCTAAGAAGTTATTTTTTGTAGGTTACGAGGTCAACCATAGATCATTTAGTTTTTGGGATCGAGGCACAGTTCATGTTTATTGTAGTGCTAGTGCTAAATTTCCTGAGCACGTTGGGTGGGATAAACTGGAACAGGAATCCAGCAATGATATTATTATTGACACCAAAATAGTCCCTACAGATAAAATAAATAAACCACAAATAGCCATTAAAGAGGAAGCAAAGGAGGAAGTAGTAGAACAGGCACAGGAGGAGGTAGAAGAACAGGAGCAGGTGGCACAGGAAAGCCCACCAGTTAGCCCTGTATTACCAAGATGTTCAACCCGAGTAACATGACCACCTGATAGATATCAGGCTAGTGTTGTATGCTAAGTGAATACAGTTCCTGGTAACTACAGTGAACTGAAACTGTATCCTGCTAGGGATCAGGCTGCTTGGCAGAAAGCAATGCATAAGGAACTGGACGTATATGAAAGTGTTAAGTTACCACCAGGTAAACATGCCATAGGATGTAAATAGATATATAAGCTTAAGACAGGTGTAGATGGGACTGTTACCCATAAAGCCAGGTTAGTAGCACAAGGGTTCAATCAGACAGCACACGACTATGATGAGGTGTTTGCACCTAGTCTGAAGGCTACTAATTAAGGGCAGCATTAGTGTGGGCAGCTAAGGAGAAGTACATTGTAAATCATTTGGTTGGAGAGACGGCATATCTGCATGCACCGTTGCAACACACTATATATTTAAAGAAACCTTTAGGTATTAAAGATGATAATACAACTGATTGCTGGAGATTGAAAAAGAGTCTTTATGGTTTAAAGCAATCAGGATATCAGTGGAACCAATGTATAGTTAAAGAATTAACGAAGATAGGCTTTATAACTGGCATAGCTGATCCATGTTTGTTTAAAAAAGAAAGTAATGGTGTAATTTAACTGTTGCTATTATTTACTGATGACATAGCACTAATCACCAAAACTGAACAAGAAGCTACTAAAATAATCTCACTGTTAGAGAAAAATTTTAAGATAAAACAGTTAGGAGAAATCAAACAATATCTTGGTTTAAAGATAGATAGAACTAGGGGAGGATACAAGATCTCACAGGCATATAAAATTAACCAATTACTAAAAAGTTTTAAAATGGAACTTTGTAAGTCGGCTAAAACACCAATGAGCCAGGAGTTTAGCCATAGTGATGTTCAAAGTCCTGTTTTTGATAAGAACATTTATCAGTCCTTGATTGGTAGTTTATCTTATCTCAGTAATTGGTCAAGGCCAGATATTGCATACAGTGTTAATCAATTAGTGAGATTTAACACTGAGCCCACTGAAAGGCACTGGCAAGCTGCTAAACGTGTGTTAAGATATCTAAAACAAGCAATGCATCATGCATTGTATTTGGAGCCAAAAGATGAACTGAATTTAACTGCATATGCTGATGCAAGTTTTGCTACAGATATAAAAACACAAAAATCTACATTGGGTACTGTAGTATTACTGGGAAAGGCATTGATTGGATGGAGATCTATTAGACAAAAACATCTAAGTTTGTCAACAATGGAGGGTGAATTCTCATGTTTGTCTTTACTATGTACAGATTTACCTTTGTATAAGCATCTACCAATTGAAATGGGAATTAATGTAACAGATCATTTTACAAAGGCTCCAGGCTCTATAAAGCATAAAGCTTGCTATGAAGATTATGAACTTAAGGTTGTATATATTGTCCTATCCAAAAGGGGAGAATGTTAGGAATATAAGTCACCTAACAGCTATTTGGGTTGGAAATATATAAACCAGGATAGACATTTTAACACTACCTCTTTAAGGGAATGCTAAAAGTGTAATTGGGTGTGGTTTCTCAAATGGCCATAAGATGGAGCCAGAAACCTGGGTTGTTTTAGTGTTAGTCTCAGAAGAAGTCTCAGTAAGTCTCTGTTTCCTTCTGTTGGAGAGTTTTGCTGTTTCTCCTTATTGACTGATATTCTTGGATTTGATGTATGTCTGTTACTGAACTGTTTTTGACACTGGACTTTGTTATTGGATTATCCCTGGACTAAAAACTGACTGATCTTACCTGTGAATGACTTTGGACTGCTTATCTTGAACTTTGCTATTGAAAGTAAAAACCTACATTTACTGTACAGTGTATCTGTGTGCTGTGTGTGTTATTCAAACACTTCTCTCACTACGTCTCCCTGTATGCGCTCATTCTCCTAACACGGAATTACCTCAACAAAATGCACTATAACTGCCTAATTGTCAATTGAAAAAAATCAGTTAAAGTATCCTTTACATTGCTATAGGCTTTATTGACCCAGCGAAGTACAGTTAAGTCTCGATTAGTGCTGATAAAGAATCTCATGAAGCAGTCACATTATTCACATTTGTATTATTCAAAGTGAAATCGGCAATAAACATTTTTAAACATAGATTTGAATATGTTTACTAATGAAATATAACAGTAAAAGATTAAAATGATGTACTAACAACATACATTTATTTTTAACTTATCTGCCTTTGAAGACTGCTCAGAAGCTATAGATAAATAATGTAGGAAGTGGTAGAAAGTTTTGTAGGAAGTTGGCACCCACACCTCTCCTAGAAAAATGAAATATCCTGGGAAATATTAAAAAGGCAGAATATTTCCTCTAAAAAGAGTAGAAACTCAGAAGCAGAAACTCACCTCAGAAGTAGAAGCTCACTGCCATCTTTGTTAATGAGTGGGCCATTAAGGCCTGGGCCAGAATACTTTACATAACAAAAATCTCCAAATAAAACTATGTCAATTTTAGTCAAGCTAAAAGCCCTTTTCAGTGCATCATCATCCAACAAGGCTCAACCAAGCCTGGAACTCAGGACAGCCTACAGAGTTGCCCCTGCATGGCTCCATGTGAATCTGACAACCAATTAGAAAGAAGCTTCAATTCAAATCCCAACAAAGGTTATAAAACCCAGGCACTCTCAGCATATCAGCCCTTTTTTCTTGATCTCTTCCTTCACCTTGAAGTATGTGATCATCCTTCCTTTTCACTCTGGAGCTCCAGGCCATGTGGTCCTGTCCACCATTAAACCTTTCAAACAGCCTCCATGTTTCCAGTGTCTTTTTCCCAACTTGGAACTGAACCCAGAAGAATATTTCTTCCAACAGTTTGAAGATCCCCTTCAGTTATTTGTTTCATGTGGTTTTAGTGTTTTCTATTGCTTTCTAGTGGATTATAACCTGCCATGAAATCTTCTCGATAGATCTCATCAGTATTTAAAATAAATAACTCAAGTGAACAAAGGACAAGCAGGAGAATAAACCCCAAATCCAAACTATGTATATTGTAGTCTGCTGTAATTCTTCAAAATGAGCTCTTTTTCAACTTTCCTTAAATGGAACCTAAATATCTTTGTGGGCTAATTTTGAAGAATCAACTGCGTGCCTCAGATATAAAGCAGGGCTAGAGAATATACCTAAACCCTCGTCTTTATAAACTGTGATTTATAATCACAGTTGAGAAAAATGATATAACCTCTATCTATCCATTGTATGACAGAAGATAAATCTGTTTCCGCAGTACAAATACTGAGAAGTTATATGTTTTATTTGTTGATTGAAATAATTTACTTTTTGCCCTCTAGTGAAGATGACTTAAAATGGATCACAGTAATATATACAGCATAAAAACACAATACTGAAGCGACAATGAATTGTACAGGTAATCCTCAACTTATGACCATAACTGAGCCCAACATTTGTGTTGTTAAGTGAGTTTTGCCCTGTCTTATGACTTTTCTTTCCACATTTTGAATCACTGCAATTATTAAATTATAACATGTTGTTAAGTGAAAATGGTTTCCCCATTGACTTTGCTTGTCGGATGGTCTCAAAAAAGGATCATATGATCCTGGGACATTGCAACCATCATAAATGTGAATCAGTTGTCAAGCATCTGAAGGTAAATCACATTGTAACTTGAACGGTCAATAAGCAAATTGATGTAAGTTGAGGACTACCTGTACAAATCAAAATACCAGACTGGGAGATTGAGAGATCAGTGAAAACCCCAGACAATAATTTTGAGAATAAATTAGAAGCTATCTGCTATCTATGATAACAATTATATTTTGCTATCTTGACTATTTCCATACTTCCCTAAAAGAAGTTTTAGAATTGCTTATAAAATGCAGAGCCTATCCTTCAATACATATTTAATATACAAAATACCAAAAAGGAATTAGGGAAGAGAAATGGGATAGACATTTATAGTGGTGGTTCATTTACTTACACATCTGAGGCCTTTACACTGCATCTGTTTTCTGCCTTGACTGGCTTGTAATAGATAGATGATGATATACTTACTGTGTTTCTCACAAAATAAGGCCGGGCCTTATTTTTTCTTGACCCCCGAAAAAACAGCTAGGCCGTCTTTTTGGGGGTGACTTAACCCCCTCCCCTTGCATCCTCAGGTAGGCGGGCGGCAACAGCTTGGATTTTGACCTCGGCGTTGATGGGGCACTTTGTATCAGGAGACCTTCCACCACGATTCCGTTCCCTTCTCCCTTGCTGCCGCAGTGTTTAGAGCAACACCACGGCATTTGGCACAGTCACGTGTGGCCAGCCAGGGCTCCTCCCTGCAACCAGAGCCCAGCGGAGACACTCGGCTTCAGGTGCTCCTGTCACCGCCTTCCGTTTGCCTTCGAAGGCAAAGCCAATTCTTTTAAAAATGACACCCTACTACAACAAAGCCTCCCCTTCCCAAGAGGGCAGCCCAACCCCACGTGGGGAGGCGAATCTCCCGGGGCCGCAACGCAGGATCAGCCCACCTCGGGAGAAGCGCCCAGCCGCCATCCCTGCCTGGCACCAGGCAGAGTGCAAAGAGCTTTGCCTGGGGCACCCAACGCAGCTGACAGTTAGACATTCCTTCCTGGCAGCAGAGCTCTCACCAAGGCAGCAAGCGCCTCCCTGCTGGACCCTCCACTCATCTTGCCAGGGCTGTGCCAGAGACGTGCAGGCTGGGCAGAGCCAGGAAAGTGAGCCGCGGGTGCATGCCCACCTGCGAAGCAAAAGAGCCAGGCCGACCTGAGCTTGGCTTCCTTCCCAAGTCCCTCCAGCCTGAACCCGAACGGGCCACCGGGAGAGGCTGCCCGAGGGAGTGATAGTTCCCACCCATCAGTGGACAGGGAGGCGAGGTGATGGCAGCGCTGCTTTCCTGGCCAGCGGAGGGAGCCCAAAGCCGCCCATCCTTTCCACCCCTCGCCCAGCCCGTCCCCATCCCCATGCATCCCCAAATGCACCGGCAGCTCCAAATGATGCAGTGGAACGGGCATCAGGCAGAGGCGCTGACTCGGCAGGGCTCAGTTCAGAGGAGTACGCGGCACAGGCCGTTGCCTTGCCTCCCTGTCCAGGGATGGATGGGCGCTATCAATGCCTAGGGCAGCCTCTCCTGGTGGCCCCTTTGCGTTTGGGCT
Source organism: Laticauda colubrina (assembly GCA_015471245.1). Taxonomy (NCBI): domain Eukaryota; kingdom Metazoa; phylum Chordata; class Lepidosauria; order Squamata; family Elapidae; genus Laticauda; species Laticauda colubrina. The sequence continues at coordinate 64,643,171 of BLBF01000003.1, read as the reverse complement.
GGAGGGACTTTGGAAGGAAGCCAAGCTTGGGTCGGCTCAGCTTTCGCTTGGCAGGCGGGCGCACACCCGCGGCTCACTTTCCCAGCTCTTCCCAGCCTTCATGGCTCTGGCGCAGCCCTAGCGGGATGAATGGAGGGCCCGGCGGGGAGGTGCTCGCTGCCTTGGCGACAGCTCCACCACTGGGCAGGAGAGCCCACCTGTCAGCTGTGCTGGGTGCCCCAGGCGAAGTTCTTCGCACTCTGCCCGGTGCCAAGCAGGTATGTCGGCTGGGCGCTTCTTCCGGGGTGGACCTGCAGCCCCGGGAGATTCACCTCCCCTTTTGGGATGGGCTGCCCTGCTGGGCAGGGGAGGCTTTGTTGCAGTAGGGCGTCATTTTTAAAAGAATTGGCTTTACCTTTGAAGGCAAAGGGAAGGCGGCGACAGGAGCGCCTGAAGCCAAGTGTCTCCGCTGGGCTCCGGTTGCAGGGAGGAACCCTGGCTGGCCACACATGGCTGAGCCAAATGCCACAGCATTGCTCTAAACACCACAGCAGCAAGGGAGAAGGGAAAGCAATGGTGGTGAAAGGTCTCCCGATACAAAGTGCCCCACCAACGCCAAAGTCAATGCACCATATCCAGGTATGCAACAAAAGTACTTCCTAATGGCAAGCCCCCCCTAGCAACCCCCCCCCCCATTTCACATGTTTAATATAGGCCTTCATTTGGGGGGAGGAGCTTCATTTGATTTTATGCCAATAAAACATGCTGGGCCTTCCTATTGGTGGAGACCATATTGTTGGAGAAACACGATAGATAGATAAATGATAAAAGATAGGTGATAGATGGATAGATACTGTAGATAGATATGTAGATAGACAGACAGACATAGACACACAAGCATACTCAGACTTTACTATCTTTGTCAACAGAGTTAAACCTATTTAGAACATAGATAAGAAAGAGCCCAGATTTGAGGGCTAAACCAGGATTATTATTTTTTTATAAAAAGCAATGAATAACTACTTCTGTTTTATGGCTCAGAAAACAAGGTGGATGTGTTCATGGAGTCATCTGAAAGGAACATCAGGCCAGCCATGAAACAGGCTTGCATAGGAAAAGAAATCTAATAAAAATTGAGACACGCCCCAAGACAAAAGCCACAACATGCCAAACCAGCCAAAAGGCAGGAATAGAAGATTACAAAAGCCATAAAAAAACTAAAAGAGATCACAGGAAAAACCCGGTAGTACAGGAAGCTGCCCCACAGAGTTTGTTTTCGCACTGTTCACAAATCACTTAATAAATCTGTTGCCTTTTGGCAAAAAAAGAAAAACAAACTGAGAGGATGTTAGTGTCTAAACCTTATATACAAAGGGAGGGAAAAAGGTATAAAATTGGGAACTTAACATTCAAAAGTTAGCTAGCTAGTTCCAGGAATGCAGTCTAGAAAGAAAGAGAAAGGGGCCCGTACTCCGTGTGTAGGGAAACCGGAGTCCTTTCCAGACCTTTTTTGTCTGAAAACTGACGGCGGTAGCCCGGCTAAACCAAAATAATCCCCACATCAGGAAGGTAATATGGGAAGTTGTTGCTCGAGGGCAATGGAAGAGACCCCCTTAAATAAATTACTTGAGGCTTGGGACGAAAGGCAAGTGCCTGTCCTGCCTGGAATGAATAAAAGAGACGCAAAAAGAATTTGCAAAAAGTGGACTTCATTGCGAGATGACACAGGAAGACAAATTTGGCCTGATAGCGGTACTTTAGATCATAAAACCCTAAAAGCACTTAGAACACGCATTAAATCCAGCCAAATACCCTATTGGTACTGCTGGGCTGAAATGGCTAGGACAAAAAACCTGACTGAAGGAAAAGATCAGGAAAAACCTGAAACCCATTCCCTGAATGGACAAACTGAGGCACGATTCATGGCTCCCCTTTTAAACAGACCTGTGCAAAATAGGGGACAATTAAAATACGTTTATACCCACACTCCCTTCTCTGCCTCTGACCTAGTCATCTGGAAAAAAGATACCCCAGCCTTCAGGGCTGATCCCCAAACAGTAATTCAAACCCTGAAGTCAATCATAGACAGCCACAATCCATCTTGGGGTGACATGACCCAGCTGCTACAAATCTTTCTAACGAAAGATGAGCTATTAAAACTATTTGAGAAAACTGAACAAATAGCTAAACTACCTACCATCCCTGGACAGGCAGCCCCAGCCCGCATCGCATGGCCAGTACATCGCCCTAACTGGGACTACAATGATACAAATCATTGGGATGAATACACAAGAGCAAAAAATAACTTATTAGAAGCTTTAGAGGAAATTGGAAAAAAGCCTCTAAATTGGTCTGAATTCCAAAGAACCACACAAAGGGAAAAGAAAACCCTGATGCTTTTTGGGTCCACCTAACAGAGGCAGCTGTTGCATATGCCCATCTAGACCTTAGCTGCCTCAAGGACCAGAGGATTTTAGCCTCAGCCTTCGTGGATCAATCCACCTTAGATATTAAACAACATTTCCATCACTTCATTTCTAATTGGGCAACTTTAGACATAGCAGAGTTGCGCCGGATCACTAACTTTGTCTATGACCAAAGAGACAAGTTGAAAGAGGAAGAGAAAGAGAGAAAAAGACGAATAGAAAGACAGGAAGACCTGAAAATGTTTGCTGTAGTGCAACATAATGCCAGACAAACACCTGGTAGAACTTCTTACAATTCAAAGAAATGCTGGCATTGCGATAAAGCAGGGTGGTCGCAAGGCAGATGTCAGCATTGCTATAGGTGTGGACAGGAAGGGCATTTTAGCAGGCAATGTAGGCAACACCCCTCCCGCAACCGGTATCACCCACCACCTAGAAACATGAAGCCAGGCAATAATCCAATCCATTACACTGAGCAACAAAGTTTCAGTCACCAGCTCCCTTTCTTCCAATAAACACAAACAATACACATCAATGGGAGCAAAGGAGAGCCCATGAGTTACCCCCTTCTTGACTAGAAAATGACAATGAAAGTACTGAATTCCTGGCTACCTTTAACGGACTAGCTATCCCCTTAAGAATTGGCCCAGAAGGGGAACCCATTGTTACTGTTCTTATGGGAGGAAAGAAATACAATTGCTTAGTTGATACTGGAGCCACCTCCTCATTAATTACTGAAGCACCATATAAAGCTGCAGTGGCTGAAGGAGCTCAAGATAACATAATGGGAGTCGGAGGGAAAATAATCCCTGTAGAATTTACCCACAACATACCAGTAGAACTAGGACCTTTCACAATAGACCATGCATTCACTATTTGCCCCCAGTCACCACTATCTCTTCTAGGGAGGGATCTCCTTTGTAAAATGGGAGCTGCCATAACATGTGGAAAACAGGGGCTGCAATTAGAAATCTCAGGAAAAGGAAAGCACAAAACAATCATGCTGATAACCAACAACACGGGGCTTCATGAGGATTTAAAAAGCCTACCACCCTCCTTATGGGGCTGGGATGCATCAGAGGTGGGACTACTTAAAGAAGCAACACCAATTACTATCCAAGTAAAACAGGGGCCACCTCCATGTGTGCCCCAATACAAAATCCCTGCAGAAGCAATTCTCCCTATACAGAAATTAATCCAAGCATACCTACAACAGAGAGTTCTCATTAAATGTACCTCTCCCTGCAACACCCCCATTTTTCCCGTAAAGAAATCTACAGTAAATAAAGATGGAAACCCCATCTTTCGATTTGTACAGGATTTGAGGATCATAAATGATCACGTGATACCTAGAGCCCCCATAGTGCCTAATCCATCCACTATAATCACTGAAGTCCCAGCCTCAGCCACTTACTTTTCTGTCATTGATTTGTGCTCTGCCTTTTTTAGCATTCCTGTGGATCCAGCATCCCAATATCTATTTGCCTTTACCTGGCAAGATCAACAATATACTTTGACTCCATTGCCACAAGGTTATACTGAGTCCCCCACCCTATTTTCACAAATATTAAAGGCAAAGCTCTCCTCCATCTCCCTACCATATCAATCTTCCTTAATCCAGTATGTTGATGATTTATTGTTAGCATCTCAAAATGAGCTAGCATGTAAAACAGATACCCTGTATTTACTCAAAGCACTGGCAGAAAGAGGTCACAAAGCCTCTCCCTCCAAATTGCAGTATTTAAAACAAAAAATAACATATCTGGGCTATATTATTGCACCAGGAATTAGAAAATTGGTCCCTAATTGAGTAGAAACTATTTTAGCCATGAAACCACCCCAAACAAAACGTCAAGTAAGAGCTTTACTGGAAGTACTGGGCTTCTGCCGCCCATGGATCCCCTCATTTGGTGAATTAGCCCAACTATTCATTCAATTGACAGGCAAAAACATGCCTGACCCCATTGAATGGTCCAAATCTCTGGACAAAACACTTCAGACCATCAAACAAACCCTAGCATCAGCCCCAGCACTCAGGCTACCTGACTATAGGAAACCTTTTACCTTATTCATCCATGAGAAATTAGGTGTTGCTTCTGGTGTTCTAACACAGCCTTTTGGACATACACACCAGCCAGTTGCTTATTATTCTGTAACCCTAGATCCAGTAGCTCAAGGCACTGTCCCCTGCTTACGAGCTGTGGCAGCTACAGTTGAACTGGTGAAACGATCTAAAGATTTTGTACTAGGGCATCCTCTACTGCTAAAAGTTCCCCATGAAGTTTTTGCAATTCTCTTAAAGAGCCAGACACAAGCCTTTACTCAGCAGCATTTGGCTCAATATGAAGCTGAACTTTTTACCTCTGATCACATTACATTTCAAAGATGTAATACTCTAAACCCAGCTACCCTGCTCCCCACAGAACAGGAAGAAGGCAATCTCCATGATTGCCTCCATTTAGTGCATGATGCTGAATTACCCCTCTCCGATCTAACAGATACCCCGCTACAAAACCCCGAATTGGAACTTTTTACAGATGGTCCCTCCTACATGCACCAGAAGAAAAGAGTAACAGGAGCAGCTGTAGTCTCTCTACAAGAAATTATTTGGGCTTCCCCCCTTCCTCCTTCCCATAGTGCCCAAGCAGCTGAGCCTTAACAAAAGCCTGTGAAACTGCTAGGAACCGATCTACCAACATCTATACAGACTCCAAATATGCTTTTGGAGTCTGCCATGCAACAGGAGCCCTATGGAAACAACGGGGTTTTTTAACTTCGGCAGGACAACAAATAGTACATGCATCATTAGTAGCCAAACTTTTAGAGGCCATCCAATTACCACAAGCGCTAGCAGTCATCCATTGTAAAGCCCATCAAACAGATGACTCTACAATAACAAAAGGAAATCAATATGCAGATGTAACAGCCAAATAGGTGGCTACCAAACCTCTACCTCATACCATCATCACACCAGCCTTGACAACAACACCAGAAATATCGTACACTCAATTTCTAGACAAAGGGGAATCTGACCAATGGGAAAAGAAATTTTCAGCAGTTTTTAACCAAGGATTTTGGAGAGTCCCTGATGGCAGACCTATAGCCCCACGACATCTCCTTAGGCTAATCTGCCAAAGATTACATACAAAGGGACATTGTGGTACGCAAGCTATGGTGGATGCCATCAGGAGGGTATGGTATGCACCTGGAGCCTATAGTGAGGCTACCAGAATAGCCACAACATGCCAAACCTGCCAAGCAAATAATACCACCTCCAGAAAAACAATTCATGAAGGAGGAAGACCCTGGGCACAGAAACCATTTGAAAAGATCCAAATGGATTATATACAACTACCTAAGGCAAATGGGTATCAATATGCTCTTGTCTGTTGGGACCAACTAACTCACTGGGTAGAGGCCTTCCCATGCCGCCATGCTACTGCCCTAGAAACAGCCAGGCATCTCCTTAAAGATATTGTGCCTAGGTTTGGAGTGCCCACCATTCTGGACATGGATAGGGGAAAACATTTTATAGCCCAAGTCCTCACGTATATATTTCAGGCCCTCGGTATTACCCAAAACCTCCATGTACCCTATTCTCCCACTTCCTCTGGAGCCGTGGAGAGAGCTAACAGGGAGATAAAAACTCTACTGGGTAAACTTTGTCAGGAGACACACCTGTCCTGGCCACAAGTGTTCCCTATTGCCCTCTTTTATCTCAGAACTAGACCAAGACAGGACATAGGTATTTCCCCCTTTGAAATCCTTTTTGGTCGGCCTCCTGATACCTTACAAGGTCTCAACCCTCATTCCCTCTGCCTAGATAGGGGGGATATGGTTCTCTCTTCTTATCTTGCAGCCCTGCAAAAGCGACTACAGACCCTCTGGACTCAGAGTGCACTGACGCAGACCTTACCCTTGGAAGGAGCCCTGCATCCATATGAACCGGGAGATTGGGTGTGGATCAAGTTCTTCACCAGAACCTCACCTCTACAACCCAGGTGGAAAGGACCCTATCAAGTTTTACTGACTACTCACACTGCCATTAAGATCACAGAACGAGACTCTTGGATACATTGGACACATGCAAAGCCAGCAGTCATAGACCACAGCCAAACTCCACCACAATCAATTCCACCCATCAAACTCAAGTAAAATCCAGACACAGATCAATGGATGCTTGCAGCATTCTTCAACACCACTGAACCAAACAACTCTGAGGAACCAAGGGCAATCACTGAATTACACAAAACTGGACTCCCAGGTGCTAAGTTATAACACTCTAATATTTTTTTTGTGTATTTTTTTTATTGTTTTTCTTCTGTATTTTTTCTTCCTTTTTTGTATGTTTTTTTTAAAGGAGTAACTTTTATAATTTTTGATACTTTTACATTTTTCACATTGTACGAATAAAAAAAAAAGAGGGGGGAGGGAAGAAAAGAATCTAGCAATGGGAAACATGAAATGTAATATACACTGTGTATTATTATTTTCTGTAACAATTGTAATACTTGTAACACGAGCAACTGCGTTCCTGGAACCAAAGCTTATCCCAGAGAAAGGAAACATGTGGGAATATTTAGCAAAAGAAATACTCAACACTACTAACTTTTGCCTAGCAGGAGGGAAATCAGTCAAGGATATCCTAACTACATGCCTAATGGGAGTAGCAACTAGGCCACATAACATCATTAACTACACCACATTTAGAAACCTTCCTGACTCCTACGAAAGCATTTTTAGACAAAAGCCACAACATACCAAACCAGCCAAAAGGCAGGAATAGAAGATTACAAAAGCCATAAAAAAAACTGAAAGAGATCAGAGGAAAAACCCGGTAATACAAGAAGCTGCCCCCCAGAGTTTCTTTTCGCACCTCTGTTCATAAATCACTTAATAAATCTGTTGCCTTTTGGCAAAAAAAGAAAAACGAACTGACAGGATGTTAGTGTCTAAACCTTATACACAAAGGGAGGGAAAAAGGTATAAAATTGGGAACTTAACATTCAAAAGTTAGCTAGCTAGTTCCAGGAATGCAGTCTAGCCTTCCTGAAAATAAAAGATCCAGCTTTCAAGCAGTTGTCTGTATCCTTGCACCAGAGCTCTCCCAGCGGGAAAATTTGAACCCTCAGAGAAAGGTACTTTCAGCATTTCTACAAGAGTTAAACCTATTTAGAACATAGATGAGAGAGAGCCCAGATTTGAGGGCTAAACCAGGATTATTATATTTTATAAAAAGCAATGAATAACTACTTCTGTTTTATGGCTCAGAAAACAAGATGGATGTGTTCATGGAGTCATCTGAAATCAAACTTGATTTGAGAGAAACTTCACTTGTTGTCTGAAAGTCAATTAAACCTGAAAGGTTTAATTTGCTTTTCTTCTATTTCTTTCAAGAGGAGAAGCTTCTCAAAAATTCCTGAGAGAAAAAAAAATGGTTACCATGAGATTTATGGTAGCAGCTCACCAAACTGTTTACCTATCTCTTCTCTCCTCAGGTGAGATCACTTGTCAGAACCCCCTGGAGAAGGCCTCCATGGGGATAATCTGCTGTTGGCTGCTGTCACTGAAGACAGAAAAAAAGTCTTTTTAAGTATGATTTTAACTGGCAGAAGGTTTAGAGGAGACAAAAGTGCTGCATCAGACATCCTATTTAAGGCCAAACGTAGGGATAAAGCAATTGGGGACATGTTCATCACTACTGTTAAAAAAAAAAATTGCACTGTATTTACCTCAGCTTATTACCTGTTAACTGCAGAGCAGTTATTACTTTCCATGGAAACAACTCTGAAATTATTTACATGTTCAATGAGACTGAAATGAGCATGCATTTACCACTGGATACATTTTGCTGAATGTATCTCTTCCTTGGCAATTAAAAAAGAAAGGAGAAAAAGAGGGAAAGAAAGATTTTTTAAAAAAAAAGAAAGAGGGGGGGGTCCTTCAGATAAAAGAAAAAGGAAGGAGCAAATTAATGGAATTCAGCAACAGAAAAATACTGCATCTCCTCTCACTGGGCCACGTTAATCCTTCTGGAAATTATTCAGCTATGAATAACTTATTAAATAATCATTATAACTAAAAAGGCTTTAAAAAGGACACCTGATGTACTGTATTCTATGCCTGCTATGGCAACCCATCTCCTATTTCGGTTTATCCAGTGGAGCCTGTAGAGAAAATACATTCCTTTTGGTTCTTTACATACTTATTTTGATCATTTGCTGCCTTATTCCCCACATGCATGTAATAATTTGAAATTTTAAAAAATATAGGAATGCTTCATTTTCACAACACACTCTTTGAGAAAGTGATCAAAGCTAAGAAAAAGGCTGCCTTGTAATTCTCAGCAGAATGGAATGGTGAAAGAAAGAAAAAGAGATGTGTATTCAGTCATGCCAATGTTTGGAGACCAGGGTCTATGGGAATAGCCTGAAGAGAAGCAATATGGAGAATATGGAGAAAGAAAGAGAACCCACATTCATTTTCCTTTGTTTCCCAGTGTTTGGGAAAGGGCAAGAAATAATGATTCAGATAAACATTGCAAACAATAAAGTTATAAAATATGTTGGTATACCAAGTCCATGCTGCATACAGTGAATTAACGAGATTATGGATTCATTTTTTTGCACATGGTGGAGGCAAATAAATGCAAACATGATGGACCATTGCAATGAAATCAACTAGGATTTTCTCAAGGCATTTATCTGAGTAATTGTTCACATTTCTGACATATGAATTAATAACCCAATGAAGCAACTGTGGCTTTTCATTTTCACCACAAGAGTTTTTAATAAACAAAACTAGTACTGTCAAATAAAGTATTGTTGTCCACATTTGCCCATCATTCAAATAGCATATAAACATAAGGGAAATTTATAAACAAAACTCTTGTCAATGCCACTAGGGCAGAGATGACTTAGATTAGTTCAAACATCAGTGTGCTTGTATTCTAATCTCTGCTGTTGCTTGAATGGGAATTCCAGTTGTATTCAATGGGAATACAAGCAAATGATTTTTAGTGAAACTTTATGGCAGTTCTTGACAAGGAAATGTCTGGCTTCCTATCTCTGATTTCACAAATTGTGACTTAGTAAAATAAATACTACCAAAAGTTCTCCAACTTATACTTTTCTCCTCCAGATTTTTTCTCTGAGATTTTGACTGAGTATCTCATTACCATATAAACTCACTAAGTTTTGTGCTCAAGACATATTGCTTTTGGGGGTAGCCTTTCCTGGCCATTTAGTCTTCTCATCTATAAGATGAGCAGTTCAGCTGAGAAGACATATCCAGAAATCACTCATGAAGACTACAGTAGAATCAAAAATTGTTTACAAATAACACAGGCCTTAGTCCAGAAGTCCTGGAAGTAGTTTTCTATTCGATAAGTTACAACCAAATAAAATTAAATCAAATCTTTATTGTGGTCAAAGACCAGCATAAACAATCTACAGCATACTGGTCATTCATCAGGACTACTACATGAACAAATATCCTGATCGTTATATGATCCAGATTTACTTTCAGATTTAGTCACTTGATTTAATGGCCTACTACAATTCTTCAAGACTCCACCAATCACTGAGCTCATTAGCGAGATCATTATTTAAGAAAACATAGTAAGAGTTAACAATCTGATAAACACAGATATTATTGCTATTTAAGAAGCAACACTATTCTAACACGTAAAAGTAAACAGGGCTGAGAGACGATGGAAGAACATATTTTTTTAAGGGAATAATGTAGCTAACGCTCCTTCAGTTGAATAATATTCCAGCAGAATTAGATGCCAGATATTTTAACCTAAACAGAAATTAAAAGGCTGGAGTAAAGCAGATTGCCTTTTAATGACAAAGTAGTCAAAAATGTATCCTTCACAGATGTTTAACTTCCTTTTTTATAAATTGAGCCATGTGTAAATGTTATTAATTCATAGCGAAGATAGAATAAAATAATTTTAACCTAACTTTCCACTCTAAAACTCAAGGGTGGATCAGGACTCACAAATGAGTCACACCTGTATGAAGCAGTCATAAAGATCAGAAAGTTTGTGCTGCAGAGGTGAAGTTTTTCACCTTGTGGAGATGCAGTAATGATGTAATTTATCCTAGCAATCCCTTCTGTGCCACTCTGACAGCTTCTGGAGGTTGAGAAGGAGCAACATGGGGTAAAGCAAGGCTAGCTTCTCCTCATGCTTTAGAAGTGAGGAGCTGTGTTACTTAATGACACAGTGTCAGGGAAGTGCTTCCCCTTATAGCTTTGCACAGCCCTTTATTATTTTCTTTAAAGAATGAAGAGAGGAGAAAGAAGATGCTCTCATGTTCTCAGCCATGCTCTTGTATCAGTGACTCCATGACATCGTGCCTGTGTAAGGACTCACCTCTCCTCTCCGCTCAAAAAAGTAGAACTCTTGAAATGTTGATATTTCAAAAGGAAACTTTTATTGAGAGAAAGGGATAGCAAGACAAAGAAAGCAGGATCTAAGGATTCCCGCACAATACCATAAGGTTAAAACAGATAGAAACTCCTCCCCTCAGTCTGGCATAACTTGAGCCAATCCTCAGGTGTGAAGTTGTTTTGAGAATCACAGGCTGAGGAAGAGATAAGAAGTTGTTCTCAGGCATCACTTGCTGGAATTTCCGGTGCTTGAGACAAAACAGATGGCCTGCAATTTATTCATTCTTCCCTTACATTCCCAAGAAGGTAAATCAAAGTACTGGACAAGTAGGCACAAGAAAAAGGTTAGAAAATGAGGAATGCATCCATCCCCCTCCCCACAGGAATGGCAGAGTCCCAATAGGGATCTATAGGACCTGACACCTATTTGCCATCTGAAGCAATTTGTTTGAGGTTGAGTTGCTGTGTATCCAAAAACATTGTGGGGCTAAAACACCAGACTGTTCCAGAGTTTGGGAAAGAGTCTTCTACCTCTTTGTCTCCCTCCCTCCCTCCCTCCCCTGTAGATGCCTAACTATAACTGTAACACTTATTATTCAGATTTGCAGGTTTATGCTTCGATCATAAGTGATCCTTTAAACTAGTAAAATAATTGAACATAATAAATCACTATATACCAGAAGCCATGTGTTGTTATCACTCTGAAGAAAGTTCTTCTCCCAAAGTAAATAATCATCAACTGCAACCAGAGCCTTGAATCACTCTCAAAGCCAGTGAGTAACCAATGCAGTCCTAATTTCCATTCCTTTTTCTCCTTAAACTGAAATAACCTCAACACTTTAACAAGTAAGGCCAACAATCCCATTCATTTTAAAAGTAATAAAGCAGCTATAAGAGCATTACCTTTGTTGAAAGGCTGAAAGTACCTTTCTCTGAGGGTTCAAATTTTCCCGCTGGGAGAGCTCTGGTGCAAGGATACAGACAAATGCTTGAAAGCTGGATCTTTTTATTCTCAGGAAGGCTAGAAACACGTCCCTGCATTTCTGGGGCTAGCTAGGTAACCTTTTTTGCTAAGTTCCCAATTCTTATACCTTTTTTCCTCCCTTTGTGTATAAGGTTTTGATATTCAAATCCTGTCAGAGTTTGTTTTTTTTCTTTCTGCCAGAATGCAACCTCAACGAGGTGCGAAAACAACTCTGAGGGGCAGCTTCCTGTATTACCGGGTTTTTTTTCCTGATCTCTTTTAGTTTTGATGGCTCTTCTATTTGTAATTCCTGTCTTTTGGCTGGTTTGGTATGTTCTTAATTGTTTGGCTTTTTTGTCTAGGGGCGCCTCTCAATTTCTTTTATTAGATTTCTTTTCCTATGCAAACCTGTTTTATGGCTGGCCTAATGCTCCCCCTGGGCCTTTTTCCTTTCTGGGTGACACCACTGTCCTCATGAAGTTCCCTTTCTACACCTTGAAATATGTCCCAAATTTGAAACAGACATGTTTTTAGATGCTTATAGATGTTTGGCCAAAAATTAAGTTTATTCACTGAAATATGACTGTGAATGATAGAAAACGAAAACACTGGAGAGAAGAGTGAGGAGGGGACTGGTATGCTATTACCAGCAAAATCTTGAAACTTTTATAGGAATCAACAAGAATTCTTTTAGATGCATTTTATTCTTTTGAAGTCTGGCCTTTTCCAGATTTGTATCTGTTTCTGAAATTTATTATTTATGCTATTTTACTATTTTTGAAGTTATTAAATGCTGATTTATTTATCTAGTTTTTCTTCTGTTTCATTTATTCATGTGATTCTTTTTCTCTGCTATTCTCTGGTGTTTTCATGCTCCCTTCCTGTATTTTATTCACTATTATATAAAAGGGAAATATTTTACAAATATCTAACAGAAATAGTCAAAAGTAAAATATAATCTGGCATGACTTTGTAGACTTACTTCTATTTATAACACTATTCAATGTGCAGTATTCAACATACTTATTTTGTTATTTGATACGTCAGCTGATAAATTCTCTTTTTCTTCTTTTGAATCTGTAGTTCTCTTTGAACCCTTTGTTATCAATAGTCCTTGGAGAGAATAAAATAGGATCGGATATATTACATAATTCATCAATAAACCAGAGTATTACCTTAACTAATGTATTTTGGGGAGGGAGCTTTTTTTTTCATTCCTGAGTTTACCTGATTATATATTCCTTCACATTATCACATAGCTTCAAGTAATAGTGTGACACAGAGCTCAACTTCAGTATAAAATATGATAGATTCCATGGAATAAGAAAAAATGCATTGCTGGGACATAGGAAGCACACCCAAAAAGCTGTTTGTGATTACTAAGCCCAAAAAAGATTTTTGCAGATTTGTTTCTGAATATATTTGTAAAGATGAGAAGCCTTGCCATAAATTCACTGAGGGACAGGTTTCATCCTTGATCTTTGCTTTGCTCAGTTCAGTAACCTACTGATCTCAATTTGTTAAGTGATTCTCAGGCATAAATAGCAGAAGGCAGACTTTAAGGTTCTGAGTTCAAACATTTTCTAAGTCAAGAAAGAGACTTTCAACTTAGCTTTGCAAGGGTGGGAGGCAATAAATATGTTAAATCAAATTTGACTCAAATTTGACTTCCAGTTTCAAACTGTGCTACCTAAAGTTGAGATAAGAAAAATTACCATTTGCTAGTAGATTTGCTGTGTTTTTAAAATAGTTAAAACAAATTATACATTGGCCCCCAGCTGAAAGCAATAATGCTATAGATTACAAGAATAACATGTGAATCCACAACTTGTTCATATTTATGCATTAATAATTAGCTAAAGTGGAATAATCAAAATACATAATTGTCTAGTTTGGTGCCTGGCAGTTACAGAGAAGTGAGAAGAGGCATCGCCCATATATCTGTGTTATGACTAATGTTGATGAAAATATAGAATAGAAAATCATTTTTAAATGTCTAGAATAAAGAATGAATAATACAACAATGCTCAGAATGGTGAAATTGTTCAAAATATGACAGGCGCAATGTAAACATCACTAGCCAAGCCCTTATTCTGGGGTTCTTTGGTAAATAATGCTTTGAATAAGTTGTCTCCCACCAGAGTGATCATTTTGATACTGATCCATTCAGTTGGACCTTGTTTCAAAGAACTTCTCCCTTCCCCAGCTCCAGGAATAATAGAAAGAAATGCATTTTGGTTCTTCTTCCCCCAACTTGCAAACACAGAACTTAACAAGCTTTCTGCAACACAGAGAATAGTGTGCACATGGGAAGAATTTAATGAAAAATCCCCTTACTAAACAGCCAAATGGGTTTACTGGAGAAAGGGTGATATCAGGAAAACAAATGAAGGCAACAATTGCAGAGAGAATTCCAGGTACATATCAATACAGTCATTCTAGCTAATTATTTGCCACCTCCTTGAATAAGCTAGTGGTTTTTAGCCAGAGGTGGTATTCAGCAGGTTTTGACCAGTTCTGGAGAACCGGTATTGGAAATTTTGAGCAGTTCGAAGAACCAGCAAATGCCACTTCTGAGTGGAGATTTTACAGTATCCTTTCCCTGCTACGCCCACTAAGCCACGCTCACAGAACCGGTAGTAAAAATATTTGAATCCCACCACTGGTTTCAGCACATATTAATAGTTCAATGCAAAGATTCAGTAAGACAGAAATCATCTTGGTAGGACAGGGGTCCCAAATCCACCAGTTTGTAGACTGGCAGAAACTGGGTCCTGCAAACAATCGAAGCCCCATGGATCCATGGAAGAACCTCTCTCCATGGAATCTGGCCCTGGTGCCCAAAAACGGTTAGGGGCCACTGATCTAGGACAGTGTTTCTCAACCTTGTAAATATGAATATTAGTGGAATTCAACTCCCAGAATTCCTCTCTGCTCTGCTCTGACTAGTACCTTTGCTTGAAAACCAATATGTAGTTCCTTTTTTTGTTTCTATCTTGAGAACACTCCTGTTTTATGGAATAATTGAGTATAACTAGAAGCTGGCTAATTGTTTTGTCTAGTCAAGCAAAAGACCCTGTCTCTGATCTTAAGGCCGTGTCACACTGCCCAACGGATGCAAAACGGACACAAGGGAAGAGAAAAATATTCCATCCGTTGTATCCGCGCTCAAAAGGGGTGAAAATTTGCATAAATGGAGCAGACAACACAGACGCGGGGAGGACGCAGGGCGGATGAAAAGCGGATGCGGAAAGGAAGCACAGCAGATGGCGCGTCCGCTGGGCTTCCGGGGGGCCTCATTGAAGCGGACGCGGAACGGAAAAAGCGGATGCAGAACGGACGCCGAACGGATGAAGAGGATGCACAGCGGAAGCCTAGTGGATGAACAGCGGAAGCCTAACGTATGCCTGGCATTAATTGCGCATGCGGGGGGGATGCATTGCGCAAGTCCCCCAGATATAAAGGGAAGCAGCTCGCACGTGGCCAGCATTCCTGGTGCTGAAAGACCTGCTGCTGGACACTTCGAGTTCCTTGCCTGTATGTCTGCCTGCCTCCAAGCCTGCCTCCCAGCCTGCCTCCCAGCCTCCTGGGCAGCCTCCCTGCCAGCCTTGCTGCCAGCCTGCCTTCCAGCCTCCCTGCCAGCCTTGCTGTCAGCCTGCCTTCCAGCCTCCCTGCCAGCTTTGCTGCCAGCCTGCCTTCCAGCCTCCCTGCCAGCATTGCTGCCAGCCTGCCTTCCAGCCTCCCTGCCAGCCAGTCTGTCTGCCAGCCTTGGTGCATGCCTTCCTGCCAGGCTTCCTGCCAGGCTTCCTGCCAGGCTTCCTGCCAGGCTTCCTGCCAGGCTTCCTGTCAGCCTTGGTGCCTGCCAGCCTTCCTGCAAGCCTTCCTGCCAGCCAGCAACCCCACAACCATGGGCAAGAAGCGAAAGTCTCAGCAACCTGCCACCATCCCTGGCAAGAGGGGCAGGGCCACCCTCCCGCCCCATGTCCCTGACTCTGCTTCTGCTGGGGCTTCTGCTGCTTGGGCTCGCTCTTCTGTTGCTGGAGCTTCTGCTGTAGCTGCTCCTGGCAGTGGTGCTTCTGCTGGTGCTTACTCTGCTGAAGCTGCTCCTGGCGGTGGTGCTTCTGCTGGTGCTTACTCTGCTGAAGCTGCTCCTGGTCCTGCTGGTCCTTCTGGTCCTGCTCGTGCTCCTGGACTTGCTCGTACTGCTCGTGCTCCTGGTCCTGCTCGTGCTGCTGCTGCTGCTGCTGCTGCTGCCGCTGATCCTGCTCATGCTGCGTACTCTGCTGAAGCTGATCCTGGTCCTGCTGGTCCTGCTCGTTCTGCTCGTGCTCCTGGTCTTGCTGGTCCTGCTGCTGGTGCTTACTCTGCTGCTGCTCATCCTGGTCTTGCTGATGATGATGATGATGATGATGATGATGATCCTGCTGGTGATGCTGCTGGTGCTGCTGCTGCTGGTGGTGTGGAGGAGCAGCCCCTACAACCTGGAAGGCCCTCTGATGAGGGCCCATATGGCCCTGCCAGAGGGAGGAAGAGGCAGACGCGTGATAGGGAGAGGAGGCAATACTTCATTGAGGAGGAACACGAGGATGAGGTGCTGGAGTGGCTGAGAGAGAACGACTATCTGTGGCGGAAGGGACACCGGCTATACAGGGACACCAAGTGGAAGCAGGCTGCTTGGAGAGAGAGGGCAGAGAGTCTGGGCTACACTTCGGAGGTGCTCCTCGGCTGGTGGAAGCACAGGCACACCTGGTATGGGAAGCTGCACCGCAAAAAATCTGGCCAGGCCAGGGTTCAGCTGACGGACAAAGAGAACTACATCATGGCCAAGTGCAGCTTCCTGGAGGGTGAGGTCCGCGACCGAGGAGCACCAGCAGCCCCTCTGTCTACCCTCTCTCTCCGGCAGCCTGCTGGGAGCCAGTCCTCTGGCGGCCGAGAGTCAGTCCCTGTCTCCAGGCAGGTTTCGGTGGAGCGTGCCACAGCAGAGAACCCCCGGGCAGGTGTTGAAAGCATGGTGGAGAGCGAGGAGGACTCCCTGGTGCAGTGGGAGAAAGGAGACATCGAGTCAACCGCTGCCGAAGCCGCATTCACCCACACCTCCGCCACTACAGTAAGGCAGAGAGCCGGACCGCAGGAGGGGCAGAGCCACAAGGTCCTGGTGGAGATCAGGGACACCATCCGCACCAGCATAGGTCTCCTCTCTCAGCTGGTCCCCATTGAATCCTCCTCCTCCAACCGCAAGCCCTTCCTCAATTATGTGAACCAGACCCTCAAGGAGATGGTGGATCCCCAGTACCAGGTGGTGAAGGAGAGGATCACCACACTGCTTAACAACCCTCCAGACCCAGAGGCACCTGCTCCCACCCAGTGCAGGTCTGCTCCTCCACCCCAGGTGATGTCCCTCCCATACCAAGGCTTCCCACACCCTTCACCTACCAGGGCTACAGCTACCCCGAGGTCCAGCAGCACAGACAGCAGCCCTTACAGATGCAGGCACAGAGTCATCGGGCGACACTGCTGCCACCGGTTCCAATGATGCCACCGATGCCAACCTCGACAGTCCTCACCCCGCTGCAGAGCAGGCAGCCCCACTACACTGCTCCTTCCTCCACCCCACAGCCAAGCCCGGCCTCAGTACATCTGTCCTCAGTACTGGGCCTGACATCCCATGGCATGGAGGAAGGACTTCTCAGCATCACGGGGCTGAGCCAGCTGTCCGACACCTTCCTCAACACACCGTCCCCTGTTGTCCTCTCAGGGCTAGACACTCCAATAACACCTCAGACCAGCACTGCAGCAGCACCCACCTCCACAGCACCTGCTCCCTAAAATCTTAGCCTGGGCACACACCTCCGAGTGACCAAGAGGAGTGCCAGAGACTGGCTGCCTGGATATTTGTGGACTTTATTTGGACACTTGACTTGGGTCATGTTTATTTTACAGCTTGTTGTTCAATAAAGTTTATCTTTGTTTCACACACTTGCTTCATTAATTTTTTTCTATAAAGTCTGGGTGGAAACTTTTAGAAATGGTTTAGCCTTTGCATGCTTGTGGGATGGGTTAAGATAGCAGTGGGATGGGTTAAGATATCTGTGGGATGGGAAGGGATACCTGTGGGATGGGAAGGGATACCTGTGGGATGGGAAGGGATACCTGTGGGATGGGAAGGGATACCTGTGGGATGGGAAGAGATACCTGTGGGATGGGTTAAGATAGCTGTGGGATGGGAAGGGATACCTGTGGGATGGGAAGGGATACCTGTGGGATGGGTAATAGCTGTGGGATAGATAAACCTCCAGTGCCAGCATAGTGGGACTATATGGTCCACTCTCCCAAGTGCCACACCTATGGCCCTTTATTATCAATAATCATGTAATAATTATCCACACATGTCAACATAAACACAACTCTTTATTAAAGGCCCTGTTCATTGTAGGCCAACCAAACATACATGGCCCAATCTCATCCGTGTGATGAGACAGGCTGAAGGAAGCATCCATTAAGCATCTACCATCCTGTCTTGCCACTCCACCGCTCCAGCTGGGGAGTTGCTTCAGTGTCTCAGGAGGTTGCGCTGTTTCTTCCCTTCATGTGAGGCTCTGTTGGGGCCTTGCACATCCTCAGTGTCGATCAGGTTTCGCCCTTGCCTCCATTCCCCAGGCTCCATGTCCCCATTGCCTTGCTGGAGGTCCACAAGCCTGTTCTGCAAGACTGGGTAGCGGGTGCGCATGAGATTGTGCAGGATGCAGCAAGCTTCCATGATCCCCCTCATGGCCTCTGGGCGATGCTGCATGGTGGTGAGAAGTACCTGGAACCTGTTGGCCAGGATGCCAAAGGCATTCTCCACCACCCGCCTTGCCCTGGACAGCCTGTAGGTGAAGATCCTCTCTTCACGGGTGAGGTTTCTGGAACTGTAGGGCTTCATGAGGTAGGTTGTGAGGGAGAAGGCATCATCCCCCACGATGAAGTAGGGCACATCTTGCGTGTCGTTGGGCAGGGGGTCTGGATCTGGGAAGCCCACCATGAGGTTGCTTTCCAGCCCCTCCTTGAGGTCACTTGCGTAGTATACCTGGGCATCTGAAGATGAGCCGTTGCCTGAAACATCGATGTACATGAACTTGTAGTCAGCATCGACCATGGCGAAGAGGATGATGCTGAAGAAGCCCTTGTAGTTGTGATAAGTGGACCCCGACTTGGCTGGAGCTTTGCAGGTCACGTGCTTGCCATTGATGGCTCCAACGGTGTGGGGGAAGTTCCACTTCTGATACCACTGCTCTGCAACTTTCTTCCATCCTTCATCAGTGGAGGGGCACTGGAGGAGCTCCTCCATGTATTCTTCGATGATGGCCTGCACCATTTCTCTCACCACAATGCTGATGGTGTTGTGTGGCACCCTCCAGGCATACTGCATGTTCCTATACGTGGTCCCGGAGGCCAGATGGCGCAGAGTGAGTGCCACCTTGAGCCCAGGTTCCAGGCTGGGTGGAAAGTTGGTGTTTGTCTTGGTCAACCTGGGTGTCAGGCGCTGCACAACTTCATCAACCATGGCTGGAGGCATCCTCATGAAGTTCTGGAACGCCCGAGGGTCTTCGCTCCTGAGCTCCACCATCAGCTTGTCGTAAAGTACGTACTGCGCTCTTCTGGCGAACCATCTTCGGAGCCAGACTTTTTTTGGGTGCCTTCTTTTCTTCCCGTAGTACTGTTCACAGAGACTGTAGATGGTTTCACAGTGTTGCAGAAGGATGTTGGCTGCCGAAAGGATTTTGTCGCAATCCACGGTGGACATGACTGGATGCTGTGGAAGAGGAAGAGGCAGATGAAGGCTGCAGAGGTCTGCACCGCTGGGCTACTGGGCTGAAAGTGCGAAGCAGGTGAGTTGCTCCCCCTTTTTATAGGCAGTATAGGTTTTCCGCTAGGCATCCTCTAGGCATCCTCTAGGCATCCTCTAGACATCCTTAATATCCGAGATAGATCCCCTCTGCGAACGTTTTTTCCGCTTTAAACGCTTTGTTTCCGTGCTGCATCCGTTCTGCATCCATTCCACGTCCGTTCCACTTCCTCCCTGCGTCTGAGCAGATGCGAGTTGCGCGGATGCGCAGCGGATGCCTAGCGGATATAGCAGATGCATAACGGATGCGTAATGGATGCGTAACGGATGCATAACGGATGCGTAGCAGATGCGTAGCAGATGCAGAATGGACAAACTGGATACATTTTCTGCGCAAAAGTTTTAGGCAGCCTAAAACTTTTTGAGTGGATGAAACGTTCATAAACGGATGCCGGACGGATAGAGAGGAAGCCAAATGGAGGCAATGAGTACATCACGTTTTCAAACGGATGGCAAGGTTTTTTGTCCGTTTTACTTCCTCTTTGCATCCGTTGGTGCAGTGTGACAGGGGCTTTAAAGATCCAGTAAGCAAATTGGAAATTATCTAATAATTAAACTCATGATGAAATGATAAAGTTGCAGACTAGTTTTTAGCAGTTATACTAATATTTAAACGGGGAGATCCTTTGTTTCAGGAAATTTCATTTATCTGTCAATTTGAGTTCCTTTTATCAAATGCTTCAGAGAAGTCACAGGGGGTGAAAAGGATGTTTATCACTACTTCCTTAGTTATACAGTACTTATAGGTAGATGATTAACTAAACTCTACATTTGTTTCCATCTAAGTAGTTTATGAACGGAACTGTGAAATTACAGTTGGGACACATCTTTGCCAGTCCAGATGCATCAGACATAATAATGTATATATTACAATCAGAAGCTGAATGTTTTTGTGTTTGCTTATTAAATTATTTTTAATCAATATTTTAAAAAGTTAAATTAGGCTAGAGGTTAAATTAAACTAGAGGTTAAATTATGCATGTTTCACAGAAAATCAATAAAAATTAAATATCCCATCTGATTTTCTTTAATATTGGAACACAATTCTTCTATGGCTTCCTATGACTTCACAGAGTAGCAGATTCTGTCCAATATATAATAATTATTAATAATTATATTAATTAACTTTAAAGAACTGTATAAAAATAACACAAAGGATTTGCTTTTAATACTATTTCCTAAAATGGATAAGTAAACAAAATGTCCTAAGATTCAGAGGCTTAAAAGCAATAGGGTCCAATATTCCTAGATATATGTGAATGGCTGTTCTTGGAAACAGGATATCAACTGTTGTAAGCTTTCCAAAGCACTTTTAGTTAATTTTAGAACTTTCTCCATCATTCCGATTGTCTGGGAATTCTTGGATTTGTTTTCCGAATGTATCTGGATAGTGTCAGGCTGAAGAAACCTGTCCATTATTATATTTACTGCAACCATAACTGTACAGATGTGATTACTTATCAAGCTATAAAGAGCTGTAAAGGCCATTGTAATTGGTAAATTCCTAAAATAAGTAACGGTAAAGAAGTCCCTGCTGATTTTACTCCACTATCGTTGCTAACTATAAGGGGTGGTGCTCATTTCCATTTCAAGCCCATTAAGGCCCTGTCCCACTGCACTTATGGATGCAAAGAGGATGTAAAACATTAAAAAAAGCTTGCCATCCGTTAGAAAACGCTATGTATCCGTTGTGTACTCATTGCATACGTATTTCATACGCTCTATCCATCGAGCATCCGTCCACTGCGATTTCATCTGCGCAAGAAGTTTTGAGCTGCACAAAACTTTGTGAACGGATGAACTTTCCAGCGTGTACGATGTAAATCCGTGACATATGAGCAACAAACGTTCTATGTCCGTTTATCATCCGTTAAACATCTGCTGTATCCTCTCTGCATCCTCTGGGCATCCTTGCAACTCACATCCGCTGCAGCTGAAAACAGAAAGAGGGAGGAAACAAAGGTACACGGAATGTCTACACAGCGTTAGTAGCATGGAAATAGAAAGGATGCGCAGTGAACGGTTTGCATCCGATATACATCCGCGCGGCATCCCCTTTATTTCCTTTAGGTGTACGTGATGCATCCGCTTCATCCGCTATGCATCCGCTTTGCAATTATCCCCCGGAACCCCTTCAGAGGTGTCATCCGCTTCCATCTGCTAGGCTTCTTATGAACATCCATTTAACATCCTCACTACATACTACCCACGTCCGTTCTTTTCCGTTCTTTTCCATTCTGTTTATGCAAATTTTCACCACTTTTTGGAGCGGATGACAACGGATGGAGCCACCCCTGAAATTTTGCTCATCCGCTGTGTCCTTTATGCATACGTTTTGCGTCCGTCGGCCAGTGGGATGCTAGGTTGGCAGGACCTGGGGAGAAGGACAGGAACTTATCCCATTGTGTGGTGCTCGGGTCTCAAACCGGGGCTGTCAACTTTCTAGCTGACAGCCTAGCATCATAACTGTTCAGTCTTTGTACTGTCCCAAATAGCTAGGGGTAGGATTATTATAATTGATTTGTCACTATTGAGGAAGGAGTTGACTTTCTCTGTCCAATGAAGAATGATCTTTCTTCTTTGCAACTGGGGCTCCAGAAATCTGGCTTTTAAAAAGTCATTTAGTGTTGTTCAGTTTGCTTTGTTTAGAATGCTTTGGGTATGTCATATTTCTTTGGGGAATTCCCTACAGTTAATGAATCCCACTACACAAAGAATATCAAGTCGATTCTGTTAGAGTAATTTTCAAAACACCATGCTTCGATATTATAGACAAAAGAATTGCCTGAGACTAAATAGGATCAAAAGTAAAGTCTCCTTCAAGTCAAGCTTGACATCCTGCAGTTTTCTTGGAAGTGGTTTGCCAGTGCATTTTTCTAGAGTATAAACAGGCAAAACAGTCCCCTGCTTCTGCCAGCTTCAGTGCAAAACCTGTATTAGTCACAATACTCATTCATAATAGAAATGCTTCCCTCACCTCCTTCAGCTTTAGCAGTCCTTCAGAAAGATTCACTGTGAAAATATTTTCCAGGCCACAGCAGTCAAGTCTCAATGCCTAGCTCAGCACTTTTGCCCCTCTCAAGCAACTATACCTGATCTTCAGTACTGTAGTTTTTAAGAGATATTACAAAGAAAAGAGCAAGAATCACATTACATCACTTGTAGCAGCCTTTTAATTCTTTAATTCTAGTAACCATAAAGAAATCACCCAAAGTCACTTTTCTACAGGCTCTAAAGGTTCTGCTTTCTTTTCTCTCTGGCCTTTTGTCACAAGGGTTATCATAGAACAGAGACATCATTTGTTCTTAAGCCAAAATGTTTATCAGGATACTCATCCTGAGATAATAATATAGAAATGTAAGCAATCTATAGTATTGATTTATGATTGATGCCATACTAGTCACACTATCTTTGAATTTCAGTCTCTTGATCTCATTTGTAATTCCATTGAAGCCTCTTGAAATGTAACTAACTGGTGGGCAATTTCCAGATAAGCCTGACCACTTCCCCCAAACTCTTTCACTTCTTGGTCTTGCAATAGAAGTTTGTACATTTGGTCTCTTGGCATCATTCACTATTACAGTCATGAGAATGTGAGCAGAACCGAAGTCATGTTGGATGGCCCATTGAATTAAATAAGGAACTGTGTCTCAAACTCAGTAGCTCTGCTAAATAAGAAAGTGTTCCAGTTTGTGCACAAGAGATAAAAAACCAAGATGAGGCTAGAACAATGAGGAATTGTAATAAAGTGCTGAGGTGTCAGAAACCGTGTAACTGCTTTTGCTAGATAGGGAGCCAACATAAACCTTCGAAATATATGTGTCAATTTGAAAACAGAAAGAATGTGAGCCAAGCCCTCGTACGAGGGGGCGGACAGTTAAGGCATAAAAATGCTGCTTGAATTTTGCTCTGGGTTCCTTCAATGCTGAGGAAACCCGTCTCTGCAGACACGTGAATAAAACCTTGTTTTCCTTGGATCAACAAATCTTTTGGTGGTTTTTTATCTGCTTCCACCTCACAATTTGGCACCCAACATGGGGCCCGACGGAATTTCGACTGGAGAATAGGGACTGGGTAAGTGTGGCGCCACTGCCTCCCATTGTAGAGGGGCCCCTCCCTTGTCTCAGTTGGATCCTGGGGTAACTGCACTCAGCAGACGATCCTTGGAAACAAGAGAGAGAGAAGCCGGCCTGACGCTCTGGGAGTGTCGTTGATCACCTGAAGTGGGGACGCCCACACTCCTTTCATCTCCGGGAGACCAGGGGTGTATCAGGTGAGTTTGTTGCCTTTCGGGATAGAAGAAGGGATATACTGTCCTTAAACTCTGGGAATCCAGCGACTGCTGGAGGACAGTGTAAATCCCTGAGTTGGGAATCTCTGGGAGATTGTTGGCGGGTAGCGTGGAGAATGGGAAAGGGACAAAGCAAGTGTGAGACATTCCAAGAGGGAACAGTTATTGAGATAGAAAAGACCCCGAGAAGGCTGATTCCGACTGACTCCCCATTGGGTCAACTACTATAACAATGGTCGTTGCCCCATCTGAGGACTTACACTCGGAGTCTAGAGAAAAAGAAAATGATCTACCTATGCCAATATAGGTGGCCAAAGTATCCCCTAGTAGACCCTGAGTTTCCTTACCACTGGGATCCCGAAGGGAATCCCAGCATGTACTGGATAACTCAGTTGAAAGAGTATACAGTGAAACACCAGATGAAGGAGCAAATACCTTATGTGGAGATATGGTATCATGTTCACTTTGAAGGTCCAGTTCCACCAGAAACAGAAGTAGGAAAGTTTGTCAGCAAGGTGGAGGAAAGCGAAACTGAGGACTGGATGGGGAGTCCACCGGCATCGGCTCCAGCAGTCCTGGCACCACCGCCCCTGCCGGCTCCAGTTGCCCAGGCTCCACCTTCACCTGCATGTCCAGGACTCAGAAGGGAACTGGCTCAATTAAACAAGGACCTAGAGAATTTGCCTCTAGGAGGAAGGTCGGCCAATCCCGTGTCGGCCTTCCCAGTCAGAGAAGTCCCAAAAGGCATGAATGCGCAGGGGAATCCAGTCACCGTTTTCGTGGCTGTCCCCATAAAATCTGCTGAGTTACGGGATCTGAAAAAGACGTTTCCGAAACTCCATGGGAATGCTCATGAAGTGGCGGAACAGTTGGAATTGTTTCTGGGGCCCAATGAATACACATACCAAGAACTAATGTATATTCTTGGACACCTTTCCCCCCCCCGAAGAGAGGAACCTCATTAGGAGGGCAGCAATGGCTGCCTGGGATAGGAGACATGCAGGGCAACAGGGAGCAGTGGCTGCAGACACAAAGTTCCCCATAGCCGATCCAAATTGGAACATCAATAATAACGCTCATAGGGAGCACATGAGAGATATGAAACACATGATCATTGAAGGAATTAAATTGGCCATCCCTCAAGGGAAAAAACTTGACCAAAGCATTTGAAATAACACAAGGAAAGGATGAGTCCCCAGGGGATTTCTGTGCTCGGCTCCATGAAGGGTTAACCAAGTACTCCAGAGTGGAGCCAGAAACCCTGCCTTCGAGACTCTCCTGAAGATGCAATTCGTCACCAAAGCATGGCCAGATATCCAGAAAAAGATCCAGAAGACAGAGGGATGGATTGATTTGGGCATGACAGGTTTGATGAGAGCAGCCCAACAAGTTTTTGTGAACCGAGAATCAGTTAAAACCAAACAGAAGTCTCAGATGATGGTAGCTGCTGTGCAAACGGCAGCCAAGAATGAAGTTAGGAAAAACAGGGAGACCCAGATGTTAGATCTGAGGCCAAGGTGGAGAGATCTCCCAGCAGGGAGTGGAGACCCCCGGTTAGGCAAGGAGGTCCAGGGGGCAATCGAGGCAGTCGATTCCAATGGCCATCCCAGAGAAGAACTTGCTTCAGATGCGGGAAAGAGGGACATTTTGCGCGCGAATGTCCCAAAACCCCAGAGGAACGAAGCTATGCCCTATATGATTAGGGAAGTTCTGGCTCCCCAAGAGGGACCTGCAGGGAGCCATTGGTAAATGTGTTAGTGGGTCCTGACCATCAGGAATGGCTGCTCCTGATCGACACCGGCACAAGCCGGACATCTGTATGCGATCCAGTAAAGGGAGCATGCAGGTCAAAACAGAAAGGTGGTTTAAAGGTGGTTGGGGTGAGTGGGAAATCCCAAGAGGTCAAGATTTTGGAAGAGGTGAGACTGGAATTGAATGAAGTGGTTACTGAATCCGGAATATTGTATATTCCGGATTCAGGGGTGAACTTGCTAGGAAGAGACTTGTTGGATGTTTTTGGAATAGAATTGTGGGATAGAAGGAAAGAAGTTCAAATGTGTATGTTAACAACGGAAGATGAGGAGAAGATGTCATCAGATGTGTGGGCAGGAGGTGAAGGGGTTAGTAGGATGGCAATACAGCCCATTCAGATCAAGATACAACCAGGAATAACTAAACTGTGGACTCCAGAATATACTCTGAGTAAGAGAGGTAGGGAAGGGTCGAAACCAGTGATTGACAGATTATTGAAACAGGGACTGTTGGTGCAACAACCACCTTTGGCTGGTAGCCAACACCCACACGAGGCTGGAGACTGGGTCCTGATAAAGACTTGGAGAAGTGAAAAACTGCAACCTAGCTGGGAAGGTCCGTACCAGGTTCTACTGACGACTGAATCTGCAGTCCGTACTTGGGAAGGAGGCTGGACGCATTATAGCAGAGTCAAAAAAGCATCGGAACCTGAGAAACCTTGGAAGACAATCCCAGTGGACGGTCAGCCGCTAAAGGTAACCTTGAAGAAATAGCCAGCAGAAACCACCATGGAGATGTCGGCTGAACTCTGGAGAGGACTATTTGTTACAACTATATTTACATTACATAATTGCAACTATATTTACAAAGAAGTTCACAATATGTTGGACCTGCGGGTGACTTGGGAACAGACTTGTGGGATGACAATGTGTTCATAAAGGATCTCAAGAAGGTCTCACATTCCTTGTACATCACCAATTGCTGGTTATGCATGCAGATGTTAGGAACAACAGGTGAAGGATTAAACCTACACGCAATTCCACTTGATCAGAACAGACTAAGACCACAGGGGCACGGGACAGAAAAATATGGTGTAGAATGAAATATAACATGAAGGATTTTTGTTCATTTAAGGAAAACAGTGTATGTGTGTTTTAGGAGAAATGAAACTAGAGGGCTCCATTTAGGAGATTGGGAAAAATGTAATAAGACTTTTGATATGCCATCATCCCGTAGTAACCATAGCTATACCAAGAGTTATCATAAATTAGATTATTTTAATCAAGATCAGTATCAGATGTATATGTATTTTGAAGAAATGATCAATTGGACCTGAACATCACAAGAGACCTATACTATGGAAAATTTTAGGTGGGTATTGTGTGGGAAATATGCATACAGGGAGATGCCACATTACTGGAGTTGCACATGTACACTCGGGTATGTGATACCAGTGATATATAAACTTGATGGCCTTCCCCAAGGCCGGATAAGTAATAAAAGAGACTCAGAATCTGGCCTTACCCAGAGACTCTGGACCCAAATCTCCCATGATATAATAACACCATTGGGAGTAGCCATGAACTACCAAACTATATATATTCTAAATAACTTCACAGTAACAATATTCAATGATACAATAAAGAATATTAAAATGATCAACACCGAGCTTTCTGAAGTAAGACAGGTTGCTCTACAAAATAGGTATGCTTTAGACATTGTATTAGCTACAAAAGGGTGTGTGTGTGCTCTGATTCATTCACATTGCTGTGAATGCATCCATGATTTCCAACCCAATATTACAAAGACGGTAAAAGTAATGGAAGAACGTATTTGCTCTAATCCATTATCACAAAGAAGTGACTCCTCATTGCCAGACCTGTGGGGAGCACTATGGTCTTGGCTTCTCAGTTCCCCTTGGTTTCGATCTACCATAATGGGAATTATATTGATTATTATATGCTGTGTATTGTTGTGTTGTTGTGTTCAGTGTCTCCTTGGTGCAATAACAACGTGTGGGAAGATAGGGAAATCCTTGGGTTCAAGATTTGAGAAGAAGCAGGAAGCAGAACCTCTAATGATGTATCAGAGAAAAATCACTCTGAAAGAAGCAGAGGAGCTGCTACTTGAGTTTGAGACAAGAGTGGAAAAAGAAAAAGGGGGGATTGTGAGCAGAACCGAAATTATGTTGGATGGCCCATTGAATTAAATAAGGAAGTGTGTCTCAAACTCAGTAGCTCTGCTAAATAAGAAAGTGTTCCAGTTTGTGCACAAGAGAAAAAAAAAACCAAGATGAGGCTAGAACAATGAGGAATTGTAATAAAGTGCTGAGGTGTCAGAAACCGTGTAACTGCTTTTGCTAGATGGGGAGCCAGCATAAACCTTCGAAATATATGTGACAGTTTGAAAACAGAAAGAATGTGAGCCAAGCCCTCGTACAAGGGGGCGGACAGTTAGGGTATAAAAATGCTGCTTGAATTTTGCTCTGGGTTTCTTCAATGCCTGAGGGAACCCGTCTCTGCAGACACATGAATAAAACCTTGTTTTCCTTGGATCAACGAATCTTTTGGTGGTTTTTTATCTGCTTCCACCTCACAAGAATATTCTCCCTCTCCCCCCTCCCCAAATATGGTTGAATTGATAAAATCCATCAATAGCTATATTTAAAATAACCATGAATTCTTTGAAGTTGAAAGCCAACTTTATATTTTTTCTCTCATTTTTAAAGAATGGCAAGCATTTGTTGCCACGCTTTGCATCTTCCACCTGTTTGTTAACCTACCACTGGGAACGAAGTGTTCATTAATACATCCCAGCAGTGATGGTTGATCCCTGATGCATCAAACATTTCCAGAGTGAATCTTCTTGTAACAATGAGATGAACCTATGAATATGAGCTAGATATTGAATATTTGGAGATAGAACAACATATCATGAGCACTTAATTCTCAATAATATTTCAACATGCAGATAGAATGAAAAACCCATTAGTAGGCACTGATGAGAAAATTATTCCTGTATTTTTCTTCCAGAGAACTTATATTAAAACTTAACATAATATTTTTATTCAAGAAAATGTTTATTAGATGCATATTTTGATTTCACTCATTTTCCAGCTTCCAATACTCCCATCTGCAGCTCTATCTACTCTTATACTTCAGTGACTTTTAAAAATACATTTTTTTTTTATAAAGAATTTTATTAATTTTTAATAAACAAACATGTACAAACAGACACAAAACATAAAAAACATAAAATATCTTTTTGGACGGCAGTTTGATCCCGAGTTACATCTTTTTGTACAGAGATAAATTCAAGTTCATGCTTACTTTTAAATAACATTCCATTTCTTATTTATTATTTTGCATTTTCTATATAGCTTCTCCTCTCTTTTCACTCTCTTAATTCTATTATATTTATTTCATCTCAATTTAAATCACTATACTTATATCCTTTGTCTGTTCTATTTCAGCTAGCTATTTATCTTTTCTCATTAACACAAAGTTTCTTCTGTAATGACTAATTGAGTATAATACCTTGTCATACTTATCCCTCCCCTAGTTTTAAAGCTTAACATAACACATAATTTTCATTCGGATTCTGTGTAGTACATTCTAAAGATAAACTCAATATTTTGAAACAAGAGAAAAAAAATTTATTTTTTTTTAAATATAATATAATTAAAACAACAATCCATAGCAATTAAAGTTATATCATTCAAATTAATATTCATTTAAGTCTTAAACATTTTACACAATCCTTTCTAAATAAGTATCATGCTTCTATGGGAACACTTATAGATTTTACTTAATTACTTCCCCCTATTTCACTTATATTTTAAAATATTAAACAATAACAATGTTCCCATTTTTCTTTAATTCAATTCTCTCATATTTGATTTCATTTATTTTTATTTAAAAAGAAAAAATTTCGCTAAGTTACATTAAATATTTTGTCCCATTTTATAATCATATATTATTCCAATTTTCTAACATTATTTCAAATACAAATACAACAACACAATCTTATGTATCTTTGCAGAATCTCTTTTTCAGTTATATGTTTACCCATTATCTCTAAATAAATTCTGTTTCTTTACATCTTGTTTCAAACCTTTGTAGCTTCTCTTCCCTTCTTTCCTCCCTTGCTTCTCCACTCTACCCTTTTTACCCCCTTGTCTCTTAATCTCCACCTTCTTGTGTATTCCTCTTTTCTGTTGCTTTCTGATGTTGTGTCCACTTTTCACCTTGTTTTTCCCTTTTTTGGTTGTTTTTTTAAGTCTTAAATTCTCCATTCTCTTTCTCCCCTTTCCCCTTTCTTCCCCAAATAAAGTTGCTTGTTCATTAAGGATGGTTTCTTCTTCATCCCAATCTTCTTGTTCTTGTAGTTTCTCATATGTAGAAATTGCCATTTCTAAAAAATTAAAAATAGAGCCAAAAGAATCCTTCCCTTCTTGTTTCTCTTGTTTATATTTTATAAATTCCATTTTCAGTTCATCCATAAGTAATACCATTGTAAAAGAAAAAAAGAAAAAAAAATTCAAACGACCCAAATGATTTTAATCATTCAAATAAGAGTTTCCAGAAGTCCCAAAGTCACCAAACAATCCAAATACACACAGTCTATTTCATTTCACATTTTCTTCTTTTTTTTCCCCCTTTTTTCCACTTTAATGCTTCAAAAAACTTCAAATTCTTTTAAACCTTCAGTCCATCTGATAGAGTAGCCAATTATGATCCAAAATGGAAAAATCCAATAATAAAAATGGCCCAAAGCCAAAGAAGAAAAAGGATAAAATAAAAAAAATAAAAATATTACTAGAATTGAAATATACAAAAAGGCTGGCGAGTAGAGATTTCACAAGTATATATATATATATATATATGGATTGCACACTGCACTTTGTTTATTTATCCAAGGCTCTTATTATGACTCTCTTCTCCAGCAGCTTCAAAGCCAAGCCTCAAGTGTTGAAACATTGATAAGAGTCCAGGAAAACACCTGTAATAATATTTTTCTGTGCTCTCCCTCCATCTTATCACATTAAAATGTCCTTGAGAAGGAGTGTCCATACATTTCTCCCCAGTTCAAATAAAGTATTTTCAAGCCTCTAGTTGGCAGTGTTGCAAAGTCTCTTAATACTTTTTTCCCCCCTCAGCCAGAAAGAAAAGTAATGTATACAAAACTCAGAGGGGAAAAAAAACAAAGGGGGCCTCTATCCTAAAGAAAATTAAAAAATCAAAAGAAGCATAAAAATATATATAAGAAAAAATTCAATCTGATTAGCTACAAAATCACATTAAATTCCTCAGAGAAAAAAATAGTAAGGAAAGAATCCAAGCCTCAATTTGACATCACTTTAAAAAACGCCGCTCAAGGAAATTCCAGTCAAAGATAAATAAAGGTTTCTTCTTTGTTCAGGATATCCTTTCAGGTCTCAGCCAATTTGCAATACAAAAGAGGTTTCTCACCCAGCCGACACACCCTCTCTCCAGCCTCTTTCTTTTCGGAGCTGTCCCGACTTCAGCAGCTTTGGAGGCTGCCTTTCCACCGCCAGCAAAAGGGCTTCTCCCGGATCAAACCAGAGATTTGCGATATCTCTGGGATCCTGGGACTGTGCCCTTCACAATCCCCGTCTCTACGGGACGGTTTAGGTCCGTTAGGACCGACCAGGGGTGAAAATATCAGCTGCGATCTCAGAGCCCCGAGATCGCAGCTGTAGCACCGGGACGAGGCTCCGCCTTCTCCTAAAAATACAATTTAACATTATTTTTATTTACTTTATTTCATTTTAGATATTTATGAAGCCCTTCTATTTGAAAAAATACCACGGTGATGCCCATAAACATGCAAACAATTCTCATAAGGTGATATAGCAGCAAGATGAAAAATGCATTCAGTGAAAACTATCAACAATAATTTTTAAGTGAGCTGGATGTGATGAAATATTCTTTTAAATAAGATTGTGGTGTCCAAGAAAACAATATGGCACATGAGCTTCTTTA
The DNA here is from genome assembly GCA_015471245.1 of Laticauda colubrina. Classification (NCBI taxonomy): domain Eukaryota; kingdom Metazoa; phylum Chordata; class Lepidosauria; order Squamata; family Elapidae; genus Laticauda; species Laticauda colubrina. The sequence goes on along the minus strand of BLBF01000003.1, from coordinate 64,611,472 downwards.
ATAAAAGGGAAGACTTTATTTTTGACCTTATTGATTGGCATCTATTCTCTGTTTAATCTATTTACCAGACATCATGCATAATTATTGTTAGAAATTTTAGGAATTCCAAATAAAAACACTTCATGTTTCTGATGATAGCATGCCAAAAATGATATCATTTGAAAAAATGTTATATATTTAAGACTTTTGATTCAACTTTGTGCATTAAATTTTAATTCCATGCGAGATCATTTGGAATATTTTCTTAGCTTTATAAGCTTTCTCATAACTTGTTAAGTGCCCCACATGAATAATAGAAAAATTCCCATTGTCCTGGGATAGCACTAAAAGTTCAACATATTTGGAAGATGGCAAGTTAAAAGGAGTATATGGTAGCCTCTGGTTTATATTAACAAAGTTCTTTATTATTTAATTCAATTGTAGCATTACTTACTTATAAAGTGACAGATCACAATATAAAAACAAAATACATTTAGATAATAAAATTACAATAAGGAAAAGAAGAAACAGAATCCAGAATCAAATGAAAACTTAAAAAATATATGTCAAAAATCTCTATCAAGGGGGTTCCATCTGCCTTATCCCAAATCATGGAAAAGTGTGTTTTTAACATCTTCTGGAATGTTATCTGGGCAGGAAGTGTACTCTTAATAACCCAGTCTACTTATATATATGATAAAATTGAGAACATGGATATCTCAGAGGTGCTTTTTCAAGAGGCAACTGAACTTTTTGGTTTTTTTTCTTTGAAGACATTTCACTTCTCATCCAAGGTGAGAAGCGAAATATCTTCAAAGAAAAACCAGAAAGTCCAGTTGCCTCTTGAAAAAGCACCTTTAGGACAATCATGACTTGGATGACTGAGAATTTCCATAGACATCTGAGAATGTGCATGCTGTTGTCATGGATGACAGTGAAACTACTGATTTTCAGATCATTTTGCAGATAATCACTTCTTAGAAGTACTATAGTACTTTTTGTATCCCTGGATTGTAACTGAACTGAGTTCTCTAATGCTTCTCTTAACTAGAAGCCATCAATCATATAGAAATTTGAATTAGTTACAACCATACTGAGGGACTTGATTGACATATCCAGGATGAGCAACCAGGATGAGCAACCAGGGGACTGGAGACTAAAACATAGGAAGAACAGTTATAGGAACCAGGCATGGCTAGTTGAGTGAAGAGAAGGACCAGGGGAGACATGATAGCAGTCTTCCAATATTTGAGGGGCTGCCATAGGGGGGAAGGGATCAAGCTATTTTCCAAGGCACCTGAAGGCCAGACAAGGAATAATGGATGGAAACTGAACAAGGAGAGATTTAACCTGGAAACAAGGAGAAATTTTCTGACAGTGAGAACAATCAAACAATGGAACAGCTTATCCTCGGAAGTTGTGGGAGCATCATCACTTGAGACTTTCAAGAAAAAAATTGGACTGCCATTTGTCAGAAATGGTGTAGGATCTCCCACTTGGGTGGGGGGTTGGACTAGATGACTTACAAGGATCCTTCCAATTCTATTAATCTGTTAAGGCCTTGTCACACTGCCCAACGGATGCAAAACGTATGTAAAAAGGACACAACGGACGAGCAAAATGTTCTATCCGTTGTTATCCGCTCTCAAAAGGGACAAAAATTTGCATAACCGGAGCGGATAACACGGAAAGGAACGGACGCGGGGAGGACGCAGAGCGGATGGAAAGCGGATGCGGAATGGAAGCCCAGCGGATGGGAGTGGATGGGAGCGGATGGGAGCGGATGGCACATCCACAAGGCTTCCGGGGGACCTCAGCAAAGCGGACGCGGAACGGATACAGCGGATGCAGAGCAGATGCACAGCGGATGAAGCGGATGCAGAGCGGAAGCCTAGAGGATGCACAGCGGAAGCCGAATGGATGCCGAGCGTTAATTGCGCATGCGGGGGGGGGATGCATTGCGTAAGCCACGTGGATATAAAGGGAAGCAGCTCGCATGTGGCCAGCATTCGGAGGAAAGACCTGCTGCTGGATACATCGAGTCCTTGCCTGCCCTGCCTGCATGCCTGCCTGCAAGCCTTGCTGCCAGCCTTCCTGCCAGCCTTCCTGCCAGCCTCCCTGCCAGCCTTGCTCTCTGCCTGCCTGCCAGCCTTGCTGCCAGCCTGTCTTCCAGCCTCCCTGCCTGCCAGTCTGCCTGCCAGCCTTGGTGCCTGCCTGCCTGCCTGCCTGCCTGGCTTCCTGCCAGGCTTCCTGCCAGCCTTGGTGCCTGCCAGCCTTCCTGCCAGCCTTGGTGCCTGCCAGCCTCCCTCCCAGCCAGTCTGCCTGCCAGCCTTGATGCCTGCCTGCTTGCCTTCCTGCCAGGCTTGGTGCCTGCCAGCCTCCCTGCCAGCCAGCAACCCCACAAGCATGGGGAAGAAGCGAAAGCCTCAGCAACCTGCCGCCATCCCTGGCAAGAGGGACAGGGCCACCCTCCCACCCCCTGTCCCTGACTCTGCTTCTGCTGGGGCTTCTGCTGCTCGGGCTCGCTCTTCTTGTGCTGGTGTTTCTGCTGAAGCTGCTCCTGGCGGTGGTGCTTCTGCTGGTGCTTACTCTGCTGAAGCTGCTCCTGGTCCTGCTGGTCCTTCTGGTCCTGCTCGTGCTCCTGGACTTGCTCGTGCTGCTGCTGCTGCTGATGATGATGATCCTGCTCGTGCTGCTGCTGCTGCTGATGATGATTATGATCCTGCTGGTGATGATGATGATGATCCTGCTGGTGATGATGATGATGATCCTGCTGCTGCTGCTCCTCCTCCACACTGGGAGCCCCTCTGATGAGGGCCCATCTGGTCCTGCCAAAGGGAGGAAGAAGCGTATGCGACAACAGGAGAGGAGGCAATATTATATTGAGGAGAAACACGAGGATGAGGTGCTGGAGTGGCTGAGAGAAAATGACTCTCTGTAGCGGAAGGGCCACCGGCTGTACAGGGACACCAAGCGGAAGCAGGCTGCTTGGAGAGAGAGGGTGGAGAGTATGGGTTACACTTCGGAGGTGCTCCTCGGCTGGTGGAAGCACATGCACACCTGGTACAGGAAGCTGCACCTGAAGAAATCTGGCCAGGCCACGGTTAAGCTGATGGACAGAGAGACCTACGTCATGGCCAGGTGCAGCTTCCAGGAGGGTGAGATCCGCCACCGAGGAGCACCAGCAGCCCCTCTCACAACCCTCTCTCTCCGGCAGCCTGCTGAGACCCAGTCCTCTTCCGGCCGAGAGTCAGTCCCTATCTCCAGGCAGGTTTCTGTGGAGCGTGCCACGGCGGAGAACCCGCGGACAGGTGTTGTAACCGTGGTGGACTCCCTGGTGCGGTGGGAAAAAAAGACATCGCGTCCACCACAGCCATAGCCGCATCCACCCCCCCAAGTTCCACCTCCACAGAAAGGCAGAGAGCCAGACAGCAGGAGGGGCAGAGCCACACTGTCCTGCTGGAGATCAGGGACATCATCCGCACCAGCATAAATCTCCTCTCTCAGCTGGTCAACACCGACTCCTCATCCGCCAACTGCAAGCCCTTCCTCACCTATGTCAACCAGACCCTCAGGAACATGGAGGAACCCCAGTACCAGGTGGTGAAGGACCGTATCACCGAGCTGCTTCACAACCCTCCAGATCCAGAGGAACCTGCTCCCACCCAGTCCAGGTCTGCTCCTCCACCCCAGGTGATGTCCCTCCCATTCCAAGGCTTCCCACAGCCCCTCACCTACCAGGGATAGGGCTACCAGGAGGTCCAGCAGCACAGGCAGCAGCCCTTTCCAGTCCAGGCACAGAGACATCGGGCGACACCGTTGCCACAGGTTCCACTGATGCACCGATGCCACCCACGCCAATGATGCCACCGAAGACAGCGATGCCACCCACGCCAGTCCTCACCCAGCTGCAGACCAGACAGCCCCACTATACTACTCCTTCCTCCACCCCACAGCCAAGCCCTGCCTCAGTACATGTCATCAGTACTGGGGCTGACACCCCATGGCATGGAGGAAGGACCTCTCAGCACCACAGGTCTGAGCCAGCTGTCCGAGAGCTTTCTCAACACACCGTCACCTGTTGTCCTCTTGGGGCCAGGCACCCCAGTGGTGCTTCAGACCAGCACTGCAGCAGCAACCACCTCCACAGCACCTGGACCCTTCACCCCGAGACTGGGCACACCTCCGAGTGACCGTGAAGACTGCCAGAGACTGGGTGTGGACTTTATTTGGACACTTGACTTGGGTGATTTTTCTTTTACAGCTTGTTGTTCAATAAAGTTTATCTTTGATTCACACACTTGCTTCATTTCTTTTTTTTTAATAAAGTCTTGGTGGAAACTTTTAGAATTGGTTTAAGCCTTTGCATGCTTGTGGGATGGGTTAAGATAGCAGTGAGGTGGGGAGGGATACCTTTGGGATGGGGAATAGCTGTGGGGATAGATAAACCTCCAGTGTAAGCATAATGGGACTGTATGGTCCACCCTCCCAGGTGCCACACCTATGGCCCTTTATTATCAATAACAATGTAATCATTGATCCACACATGTCAACAAAAACACAACTCTTTATTAAACGCTCTGTTCATTGTAGGCCCACCCAACATACATGGCCCAATCTCATCAGTGTGATGAGACAGGCTGAAGGAAGCACCCATTAGTCATCTATTATCCTGTCTTGCCACTCCACTGCTCCAGCTGGGGAGTTGCACCAGTGTCTCAGGAGGTTGCGCTGCTTCTTCCCTTCCCGTGAGGCTCTGTTGGGGCCTTGCACATCCTCAGTGTCTATCAGGTTTCGCCCTTGCCTCCATTCACCAGACTCCATGTCCCCATTGCCTTGTTGGAGGTCCACGAGCCTGTTCTGCAAGACTGGGTAGCGGGTGCGCATGAGATTGTGCAGGATGCAGCAAGCTTCCACGATCCTCCTCAAGGTCTCTGGGTGATGCTGCATGGTGGTGAGAAGTACCTGGAACCTATTGGCCAGGATGCCAAAGGCATTCTCCACCACCCGCCTTGCCCTGGACAGCCTGTAGTTGAAGATCCTCTCTTCACGGGTGAGGAGTCTGGAAGTGTAGGGCTTCATGAGGTAGGTTCTGAGGGAGAAGGCGTCATCCCCCACGATGAAGTAGGGCACATCTTGTGTGTCATTGGGCAGGGGGTCTGGATCTGGGAAGCCCATGATGAGGTTGCCTTCCAGCCCCTCCTTGAGGTCACTGGCATTGTATACCTGGGCATCTGAACATGAGCCGTTGCCTGAAGCATCGATGTACATGAACTTGTAGTCAGCATCGACCATGGCAAAGAGGACGATGCTGAAGAAGCCCTTGTAGTTGAAATAAGTGGAGCCCGACTTGGGTGGTGCTTTGCAGGCCACGTGCTTGCCATGTATGGCTCCAACAGTGTGTGGGAAGTTCTACCTCTGCCTTGGTCAACCTGGATGTCAGCCGCTGCACAACTTCGTCAAACATGGCTGGAGGCATCCTCATGAAGTTTTGGAATGCACGAGTGTCTTCGTTCCTGAGCTCCACCATCAACTTGTTATACAGTCCATACTCTGCTCTTCTCCCAATCCATCTTCGGACCCAGACGCTTCTTGGCCACCTCTTTTTCTTCCCGTAGTAGAGTTCACAGAGCCTGTAGATGGCTTCGCACTGTTGCAGAAGGATGGTGGCTGCCAAAAGGACTGTGTTACAATCCACGGTGGACATAACTGGATGCTGTGGAAGAGCAAGAGCCAGATGAAGGCTGCAGAGGTCTGCACAGCTGGGCTGCTGGTCTGAAAGTGAGATGCAGGTGAGTTGCTCACCCTTTTTATAGGCAGTATAGGCGTCCCTTTGCATCCTCTAGGCATCCTCTAGGCATCCTTAATATCTGAGATAGGTCCCCTCTGCGAAGGTTTTTTCCATTTTAAATGCTTTGTTTCCGTGCTGCATCCGCTAGGCATCCGTTCTGCATCCGTTCCGTGTCTTTTCCGCTCCCTCCCTGCGTACGAGCGGATGCGAGTTGCGCGGATGCAGAACGGATGCCTAGCAGATATAGCAGATGCGGAACGGATGCAGAACGGATGCCTAGCGGATGCGTAGCGGATGCAGAATGGATGAATTGGATACATTTTCCGCGCAAAAGTTTTGAGCAGCTCAAAACTTTCTGAGCGGATGAAACATCAATAAACTGGACGGATAGAGAGGATAGAGATGCTGGATGGATAGAGATGCTGGACGGATAGAGAGGAAGCAAAACGGAGGCAGTGAGTAACGAACGGATACATCGCGTTAACCAACGGATGGCAAGCTTTTTTGTCCATTTTACATCCTCTTTGCATCCGTTGGTGCAGTGTGACAGGGGCTTTAAATGTTCAATTACTTCTTTTTAAAAAAGTTTAAATTGATCATATGGCCAAATGACTTACACTTCTTGAATTCACTACCCTGGGGAAAGAGGCCACAACAGGGTTCAATTAATTAGAGAAGAATAAAACAGTTGATTTCTGCTCAAGATCAGCTCTTCCAAGCTTAACGATGGACGTCAATTTTTTAATTAATTAATTAATTAATTAATTAATGCTGCACCCCCCTTACAATAAGTCTAGTAATTACTTCATGATTCTTAATTTGATTCTTCAGACTTTTCAGACCCCCTGGTCCTGGGGTGACTTTAGTCAACCCGATTCCTCCCGAGGTGTACTTCCATTAAACCGCCCATAGAATAACCCACCTGAAGACCACCAGCTTGGGAAAGTGTGATGAAGGAGCTTTAAACTAAGAGAAAATGCGGCCTTGTGAAAATAAGCGTCACCCCGATGTTGAGGGAAGCGAAGAGGGCGAGCAGTTCACTGTCCCGTTTACATCTCGCCTCATTTTTAGGCCGTCCAAGCAAGCGAGCGAGCGATAATACCCTGAGCGTAAGCCGCCTTCGATCTGCGGTCTTCGGAGCCAGGGCCCCACCTCACCTCCCTCCCGATCGGTCTCTCCGCTCTCCGTCCTCCCCCACAACGCCGAAGTTGCTTCATCCACGCCCTCAACCCCGCAATCTGGGGATTCCCCAAGCAGCCGGCGCAACGCGGTGTGAAACAGCCACCTTCCTTTCTTTCTTTCTTTCTTTCTTTCTTTCTTTCTTTCTTTCTTTCTT